>CM042195.1:9001497-9074369 GCA_023539305.1 Ilex asprella | reverse complement strand
AAGAAAGAAAGCAATAACAACTTGGAGGGATTTCCACAACCAAGAACTCTAGCAAAAACTTTATCTAACAAAAACTTATTTCTCTTAAAAGACTTATGTCAAGCAAAAAACTTATCTCTACAAGCCACAAAGGGGTGGTATTTATAGGCAAAGCCTTTACAAACCCCAAGGGATAACATTTACAAACCCCAAAAATACCATTCACAAGCCCAAGGGATGACATTCACAAGTTTCCAAATGTTCTCATTCACAATCTTCCAAAAGTTGTCATTCACAAGCTTCCAAAAGTTGTCATTCACAAGCTTCCAAAAGTTGTCATTTCACAAGCTTCCAAAAGATGACATTTAGATTACTTTAATCTCTTTTTGTTTAGGGCTTTAATAATTGTCATCTTAGAATTCACAATTGACTCCCCGGTAGTTTGTAGCTTTGACGCATAAAACCCTGAAAAGAACAACAATTAATGCATTATCTCTAATTTACATACTAACCGTAATAGGTCAATTTTAATTAGTTTAACTTTGTTTAACTAACACAATTGACCTATTAACTTAATTAAATCATGCATTAATCAAGATTAATCAGTGGACAAGGGATCTCGTAGCAACTCAGATAGCAAGGAGGTAGTTGAGTAGTTGAGGCTTAGCAGTTACTAGTGTACCCGTGCAAGGACCCATTAGCAGGCCGTTGCCCAAGAGGCTGACGAGTGGCAATGGGTCTCCCAAGTAGGTGCTGATCGGCAGTAGCACCTGATCTTGTTAGTGCCGACCGACAATACTAGTTGGTCCCTCTTGTGTCAACTGGTAGCGAGTGACAACTCCCCACAGAATTAATATTACTTTAAAATTTTGGAGATAATGTTTAGAAAATAAAAATTTTAAGATACGTAAAAATAACATTGAATATACATAATGCATGCCAAAAGAAAACATCGAATATATGTAGAATGCAATTATAGTAAAATCAAAAATTCAAATAAGCATGTAGAATATACAAGATAAAAGATAGATATTAAAGAGTTTAACCCTTAATGGTGGTTCAGTGGTCAAGTATGTCCTCTTGCAAACAAGTAATATCTAGTTTGATAATTTCCATACTCCCTAAGAGTCAGCTACCCTTATTCCTCATGAGACATATCCTTAAACTATCACAATTTACGGTGGTCAACTCAGAGTTCAAAAGAGTAATTAGCGCAAACCTGGATACTCTATAGGCACACAAAAAAAAAGATATGAAAGAGTGAACTTTTCAAATATTTGGGATCCAAGGAGGGAGAGATGGAGAGGATGTTAATCATTGAATGGGGAATCATTAAATATGATGTGTGGAAAGCTTAGGGGCAGCCCAAGTTGTTTTGAGGCCTAAAACGAGGATTTTAAGTGGGTTTTTTATTTTTTATTATTAATCTATTTTTTATTTATTTTATTTTTTAAAATTCAAAATTACTAATAATTTTTTTGTATGTTCTTCATGATCAAGATTATTATATTACATTTTCGACCATCATTATAAAAATTTAATTTGTTATTTTTTCATCATATAATTTGAATATCTTCTAATTATTTAAGATCTAACACTCGTTTATTTCAAAACTTTCACTTAAATCTTTTGTTATTTTTTAACTACAAATGGTAAATTTATTAAGATATTTTTTTGTGATTTAATAAGTTTTTCTATTTTTCTCTCTTTTTTTAAGTTCCTCGTATTTGAATTTTTTAGTAGCCATAGTGTTTTGACAATCCAATTTTTTTTTTATAAATCAATCAAATACTCTCTATAAGAAAAAACTTAATAAAAATCAAAATTATAAAATAATAACACTTAATTTTATCATTAGTGTTCCTAAAACTTAAGATATTATAAGGAGATTCTTCTTTAATGTAATATATAAAAAAAAAACAAATAGAATAAGTTAATTGAAACTATATTTTGTAAAAAATAACATTGAAAAAGAGAAAGTACAAGCATAAAATAATATACTAGGCTCATTTGATGATGTTTATTGTGTGAATTTGAAAGGCGGTCACAAGCCAAAGGGGAGAGATAATCTTTTATTTTGTTTTTAGATGGAAACAAAAATTAAGAGTGTGTGTGTGAGAGAGAGAGAGAGGGGTGGGGTTTGATTTTTTAAGAACAACGTTATGTAACCCAAATTTGAAGGGATTATTGGATCAGTAGGTCCCATTTAAAAAAGTTAATGGGACTCACTCTGTAAAACTCGAGAAAAAAATTACTAAAAATCCTACTTACATGGGTAAAATAGTAATTAATTGTTAAGGCATGGGTAAAAAACGTGATTTTTTATATAATTTAGATGACAAAATGGACTTTACCGTTAGATCTGTCTCGCAAAATCTAACTACCCAGTGAATTTTTGTAAAATTTTGAGACAGAACACGTGTTATAAAGTGATCGGGTGTTGCGCGACTAAAATAATTGCAATCATATTTTATTCGCGGAACTTGAAAAAAATAATTTAAAATTAGATCAATAAAAATATACTAAATTTAGCATGTGACGAAATTTAATTGATTCGAAATAAAATTGGACTCGTTTAAAAGATGACATGTGGCGCGACGTGGGCCACACATTTAGACTCTATATAAGGTTGTGTTTGTTAAAACTGAAAACTAAAGTCTGAAAACTGAAAGCTGAAGTCTAAAAGCTGAAAACTGAATTTGCAGACTGTTTGATATCCACTGAAATTTAAGTATTGAATTATATCAAACTGTTTGATAACTACACAGAACTGACGTTTGAAAATAAATTAATTTTCAATTTTACCCTTTCACTCTTTAATTTAAAAATATTTATAAAAATGAGTTTATCTAATAAAAAATGACAATATATCAAATCAATTTTATTCATAACGTAAATCATAATCACTATTATCATATTATAGTCTACATTTAACAAACATGATAATAAAATTAATTTAAGTTAAATTAATCACTTTTAGCTATCAATTGTCATAAATTTTAAAAATTACAACTAGGATACAAATGAAGAGTTTAGTTGTTGTGCAATTTGTTCATGCAAATTGAGCATATAATTTTGATCAGCTTGTATCCTTCCTCCTTCAGCTTCCAAGCTAGTTGAAGTATGCAAATTTTGATGGGGATTGCCATAAGCAGCATTGACATCACTAAACTGGTCCAAAAAAGCATATGTGATACGGGTTCGTCGGATAAAATTATGTATGCTTATACAAGCAATTACAATATTCCTTTGTGCAACAAAAGAATATGATGACATCTTTTTCAGTATCGAAAAACGAGCTTTCAATACTCCAAAAGCACGTTCAATCACATTTCTTAATTTAGCATGTGCTTGGTTGAATAACTTTTATTTTGTTCTTGGACGAAGATTTTGAAAATCAGACAACCAATATAGCACATTACGATAGGGTGACAGAAATCCACGGGTATGTGTACATGCCACATCGCATAAAAAGTATTTATCTATACAAATAATAGAAAATAAATTATCTACATAAATATTTTGTAACATTAATTAAATATTTTCATCTAACCTAGAGGAAGAATTGAGAAATTATTAGCTGGATCACTCATAGTTTCTTTTAGACCTCTTGAGTCATGTGCTACCCTTTCCCAACCTACCCAGACAAATGTGAACACAAGGTCAAAATCACATATAGCAAGTACATTTTGAAAACATTCTCCTTTGCCTCTTCCTCTGTATGGAACTTGTTCGTCTGGTGGTATAATAGCAGAAATAAGAGTTCCATCAAGTGCACCCACCGCACCCTCTCAAAAATAAATATGTTAGTATAAATATAAGAATTTTAAAAAACTGTAAATCATTATATATATCCTATGAAGTTAAAATAAAACGAAAAAAATACCTTAAATATTCCTCTGTTCGACGGTGATGACTTATGTGATTAACTGAATTCGTAGTTGTTGGGACAATCATCTCTTTTGAAAAATGGAGCATAACATATAATACTTCATGGAAGTATTTATGTATTGTGTGTGTTGAATGATTGAATCTTCGTTTCACAAAACGATTTCGTATGTTATGACTCAATGTTATGAAAAACAATGTCATCTTCTCTTCTATGGATACATAACGACTATCTTCTAGCCACCTTCTATTTCGAAAATGACCACATAAACTTATAAAAGCTTCTTTTTTCATTCTTAACATCTCTTGGCAATGACTTGGATTTCCATCAAGTATTTCATTTAAATATCCAGTCCCACGAAGCAAACCATTAGTGTTTGGTCTCCGTCCAACACGTTTTTTCCTCAATATTTTGAATATCAAAGAAATTACAACAACCTTCAATGCATGCTTCTATTTTTCAGACAACATGCTGTTGGACAATATTAATAAAATCTAATTAGTCTAACATAACACAATTTAACTATGTATGTCACCTTCCAAAATAATTAACATTCAAAAATCACTGCAGATAATTTCAACAATAACAATGCCATCAATTCATGATATACTTATTGAAACTATTGCAAAAATTATAAAACATATAAATTTAAACAATCTTGCACAATCAAAATAGTCATAAATTCTTCCTATACAAATAATACTCATAACTTCTACTAATTCCTAAAATTCAAAGCAACTTTAGTTTCTTGTCATTCATTTCTATCCACGTCTTTCTAATTACTTCTGATTTTTGACGTAATAACATTCACTGCTCCCAGTGTGCTTTACTCTCACAAAAAAACACTATACGCAACAGAATACAATGGACCACTCATTTCAAAAAGTTGCATCTCATCCAAAATACGATTGCATTCTTCTATACTTGGTCCATCGGCATTTTGTAATGTCTTAAGAGCTTCAAATAGTTGTTCATCAAGGTCACTATGTTTACTTTTCTTTTGACGTTTATTGTCTTATTTTTTTCACATCCTTTGGTGAAGAAGGTATCTGAACATATTCAACGTCAAGATTAATCGGTGTTTGTGGTTGCGAGCCGACCATATCCGTTGGCAACCCTTCCTTCGATGGACCCCATGAATTTTTTCCAGTTGCTCTAAAACCATCAAACAAAACTTTTAACTCATTTGCATATTGTAGTCCATTATAGTGAAATTGTTTTGCATCTGGATTAGCCTGTGACATAAAAATATAAAAAAGCTCAAGAATTATTTGCGTCATAGTTCTATAAGAATAATTAACAATGAATGAATAAAGTAATACCTTTATATACTCCTCCCATTCTGTTGAACTCCAATTTATAGTATTTGTTTCTGGATCGTAACCATTTCCAGTTTTTGATATTATTTTTGACCATATTCCATATTTTGTTCTTAGATATTTCCACTGATTCTTCAATTGTTTCTGGGAGAATTCAACATTCTTTTGCTCCTTTAAAGCTACCCTCATATAATCCCAAGATTCTTTTTTCAAGCTACCTCCATTTGTTCCTTTATCAGATGATTCTTGCAGACACAAATCTATAAAGATTTTAAGCAAATCTGAATCCTTCCAATTTGCTCTAGCACCATAACTAGAAGTCATCCCTGCATAACCATTTTTTAATAGAATATCAGACTATATGATGTTGTTTAACATTGTCAAATTATTATCGTGTCCCACTAATATACAATAAAATTGATGATTACAAGAATTTAAGAACACAAGGCAATTAACCAAAAACCAAAAAAAAAACAAGATATGTAAGGTTTGTTATTCACACACCAAGACACATCAATACTTATCAAATAAAATGTATTCAGAATATCAATTCACACTGTATTGTCAAAAATTTGGAAACAAACACACTTGATAATTCAATAACCCATAAATCAATTTAACATAAAAAAAACCATGAAATTCTTGGCATAAATTTCCCCCGTGAATCTTTTGTGGTGGCCATCAAATCCAATGGAGGTATTTTGTGACATTGGGGTATTAGTTGATTTCATCTATCAAATCATATGTTGTAAATTTTGTGACAAGGGGTATGCATGCATACTCCAGAATTCTCTTCATGATATTTGATATATAACATTTTTTTATTGTTATCCACGACCTATACAAATAGCTACCCATGCCCTATGAAATAGCTACTCATGCCCTATGCAATTTTTTACTACTACCCATGTCCCATGAAATAACTACTGTCAGAATACATGTTCAACAAAAGGATGAAACTAAAGTTGAAGTACAAACGTAAACTAAAGAGATTGGAAGAAATATGAACAGTTTGTTCATCAGAATCAACCCAGGAGTACGAAATTTTTTTGTTTGTTCGTTCACGTTCGTTCACATTTGCTCGTTCACGTTTTTTCTTGTGTGCTGTTGCATTAAGAAGAAAAGAGGAAGAATGGAGGAAGAAGATAAAAAAAAATATATCTGTGTTTGTTGGATGGCGCTGGCAGAGGCAATAAAGAAGTCTGATATTGTGGAGAAGACAACGAGGCGATGAAGGAGATGTGCAATAGGGATGTGAAACTATTGGGGCAAATTTGTCAAATAAAATTTTATTAAAAAACCTAGTTGTTGAGCGTATTCAGTCTTCAACATTAAGTAGGTAAAGAATTACTTAAAATTTTGCCTTGTATTTAGGTGACACTTATTTTATGAAGGAGTTATAATATTGGGTTATCAAACGAGCTTAATTTATTAAGCACCGAAAGTGTTCAGTTTTAAGACTTAAGTTAGGTTATCAAACACACCCTAAGTCTTTCACTTGTTTTTCTTCTTTTTTCTTCTCCAGTGTGCTGCCGAGAGAGTGAAAGAGAGAGAAAAGTAAGTTTTATTTTATTTTTCTCTTTTCTTTTTTCTTAGATCTACGAAGATTGAACCGTTTAATCGCTTCGGGCCAAGAATTAAAATTGTTCTACGCAACAAGAGCTGCGCAACCACACCAAAGATCATATTTTTCTCCAAAATATATCAAGTACGAGAATTTAGACCTAATGCTTGAGAAACTAAATTAGAGCTTTCTTTAGAGTCTACTACGTGGGTTCACGCTATGAGAGGTAGTGTTTCCCCTATTTAAATGTAATTTTAACCTAAAATACGACATATGAAATAGGTAGGCTAAGGGTGTATATCACATGTTAGGTCTTGACTAGTGTAACTAGTGGGTCAAATATATGATTAATAATTAACCTTGTAATTAGTAAAATCCTATTATGATTAACTTGGTGTAAGTTAATGTTAGTGGTTTAAAGTATGTTAATTGTACATTAGCATGACTTGATGTTTTAAATGATATATCAAGTTTAATAAAATTATTAACTTGTTATGTGATTATGAAATAATATGTATGTTAAATGATTATTTAGCATATGATTATTGTGGTGGAGTTGTGCTTATGTTTATAGAATTAATAAACATGTTGTAATGTTGAAAGTAATAAACATGATATTTGTGTGAATTGATTGTGCCCTCTAGGTGGTTGTTTAAATGTCTAGGTAAATACAAATATGCTAGTTGAGTTGATTATCTTACATAATATACTTGAGATTGTGTTGAAAATATCATTATATTGTATTTATTATGTAATGGACATTATAAATGGTACCAAATGCAATTGCACATTATATTGCATAATGCATGAGTTCCACTACATTCATGGACATTTACATAGGTGGGAGTGTGTGCATGAGATGAAATCAATCACTACATAGGTGGTTGATCATAGGCTCGAAAAAATCGCACGAAGGTTTGGTTAAGTTGCACGAAAAATTAAATGGATAAATGTGTCGGGAATAGTAAGAAGGATTAGATTCTCTCTCGGGTGCAAGACCCGTTTACTTAGTTTATACACTCTCTAGCGGTGCAATTCTAGACAAGTGTAACAGCATAAACGGAGCCGCCAGTGGGATGTCCTGAAAATTCGTTGATGGTGTGGTGTCCCATTGGTGTAATACCATAAATCATCTCTCCACAAAGACACAAGAAAATGAATTAATTAGTCATTGAGTGTACATAACACCAATGACAGGGGGCTTAGAATGCCCGGATACATACGCATGGTATTGCATGTGTTGTTGGCGCTCGAGATGGGGCTCAGTGTTGGTATTGCTTGCGTGAGTCTCATCTCATGGCATGACATGATTTATGACATTTGTTCATTGTAGACATTTTTTAATGAATGCATAAAATAATTGTTACATTTGACATTTCATATGCATTTGAGTTGAGATGTATTCTCTATAGGAGTTACCCTATTGAGCGTTGATTCACCCTTTATGGAAACATTTTTCAGGTATTGGTCAGGCATCCACCGAAGGCAAGGCCATAGGTTTGTTTTGACAACAGAGTCGGTCTGTGACTCTTATTTTGACGTTGCAGTCCATTGTATATAGTTACTTTTGGCCTTGTATAATTTTTGTAAACAAAAACTTCTTTTATATTAAAAATGCATGTATATGAGACTCTTTTGAGACATTTATTCTTTTATGAATGAATGTACGTAGTGATGATGATTATGGTAGTATCTAATACTATGCAATTAAGTAGGAATGAATGGACCCGGTGTGGTAAATATTGTATGATTGCACATGTTGTGTTTTGGGTAGAGCTCCCTGTACAAAAGAGACTCTGCCCAAATTTTGTTAAGTTATAGATCCCGGTAAATGAGGCATAACGGCGTAGTGTCAAATTATATGGTATTCATGGGTATTCCACGGGTTGATGTGTAAACAACCGAGTAATTACAGACACTCGGATTTTGGGGTGTCATACACTAATCCAATGATCCCCATTTATTTGTGATGCAAATTTAGATTTTAAATTTGGGTTACATAGTATTTTTCATGTTTTAATAGGAGAGACATAGGAGAGAGATAGTGTGTTTGATTGATGTAATTGACTATTTGACCGGTTAGAGAGAGTAATTAATGATATTCATTATTTTTTGAACGACTTTTTCATTTTTGCATTTGACGGTTAGATAACTTTTTTTGTTTTTATTAAAATTTAATATTTTTAACCAAATGGGTTGTGAGCGTTTTACTTTTATTATGGCACAAACACTTTTGGGCCCTATTTTGTTACAAATCTTTTGCTTATTTTGAATTACATAAGGCATTTTTATTTGGACTCAATTTTATTTGAGTTTAAATGTTTAGTTTGGATCATATTAAATACTTATACAAAATGGGGCCTTCATTTTAAATGAGGCTTAAAGCGATCACTTTTTCGGCCTAGTTATTGGGCCAACCCTGACAAAATTGTACTGAACTTCTTTCGAAGTGGAAGCTATTAAAACATGTCCGTTCAACTTTCTTTGAGTTGACCCCTAAGGTGGATAAGTCGAGGGATCTTTGAGGAGTATAGGACAATTTCATTTAGGATGATCTAAATGCAGGAATTCATCATGTGTATTGTGCGATTGCATAGCTCTTAAGCCAAAAAATAAATTTTACAAGACAATGATTATACCTACAATGTTTACTAAATCATTGTGAATCATTGACATTGATTTAGTAAAAGTTTTGGTTAGCATATCATTTTACGTAGTAGAGTGTTTGAGAATTAATAAAGCATATGCTCAAAAAATTAAAGTGTGACAAAGATATAAATATTAAGATGGATATAAAACAACTATGAAACAACAAGGAATGAATATATATGAAACTTTAGAAGTAACAATAATAAAAAAATAATTAAAAAAATATTGATTTAGATGATTTTTTTAGTTTATCATATGCATAGTAGAATTATAATTGCACCGATGAAAAAAAGGGATGCAATATTATGTGAGGGATGAAATGAGATCACAAAAAAAAAAAAAAGATACCAATCAAAAATAGAAGTGTTATAAACTTTGAATGAAAGTTTTGGTAAGTGACTCTAACTGTCATAGCAAAATTTCTTGTCACATAAGTAGTGACTTGCACGAATGATGTAACGACTGTCTCACTATTTTCGGCATAGGACCAATGAAATTGTATTCTCCGTGAAGATGTAGAGTACCAACGGGGAGCATAGAAAATAAAAATAAAAAAGATATTTTTCTATTTTCAAATTGTGTAATTGCCGATTAATTTCCAACATTTTAATAATATGACATGGCGATCGGTAATTGGCCAGAAAACCTTCCCAGACGTGGCTCCACTTAACAGAAGCCAAAATCCCACGTAACAGTTAACTGCCCCTTCTCAATTAACTCCTCTCAGTAAAACCCTATCTCTGCAAATAACGTGCCCCCTCTCTCTCTCCGATCTCCGATCTGCATGTACAACGACAAGTAGAGACAGAAAAAGGGTTCCCATCTGTTTAAATCTCCTCCCAGGTACAAATTATATGTCCATATGTATGCATATATCTACATGACATGAATTAGTCTCACTTTTTCATTTGATATTGGGTTTTTGTATTTTGAATTGATGTTAAAGAATACCAAAGAAATAGTGTTTATACTGAATTGAAGCAGATGGGTCTTGAATGGTTTGGTCTTGGAATTCTGATTTCAAGAATAGCAAGAAAATCTTGAAAAGATTAAATTTTCCTATTATGGGTAACTTGAAAAGACAATTGTTTTATCTTTATTTGTTAAATGTTCTAATTTTAATTAGATTACAATTTTGTTCTATACAAGAGTGAGGTCGCGGATTCGATTGGAAGGCCGGCACTTTAGGCGAATGGTAGTCTGTACCAGCTCATCCCTCCCAGCACTGATTAAGTTGGATAGTGACCCCAATTTTGCTGTATTCAAAGTAGAATAATTGTACTTTTTTCTTATAGATAAATACTATTTAAATCTTGATAAGACTAATCAATTATTAGGGTAATCTTTGGTACCCGTACAATTACTGTTTTCTGTGTATAGAATATCATTGTAAGCTGGAATAGATTGCCTTTCTTGTTTACTTATAAGATATTATGATAATCTTGAAAATATTTCATTATTTAATGTATTAACAGCGGATCCTGGTTTCTGTGTTTTATTGGCGACTGGAGACGCATCAAGCAGTTCAAATTTTGTTAAAAAAGTTTTGATTTTGTGATAGCAACGATGAATAGTGAGCGTCTTGCAAATATTGCTCTAGCAGGTTGGTTTCTATGTTCCATTGACAAAATTTGTTTATGATTTGATTTATGATTGTATTCTGATGCTTAATTTTGTGCTTAATAACTTTAATTTTTATCAAGTTGAGTTGTATTTTTCCTGATTTCATTTTATTGCCCTTTTGTCTTTGAGACTTGACATTTTTGCATGGCATGTGGGCTATGCACAAGCATAACTATAACTCAGATCACGGATATAGAAATTTTGGGATGAAGTTTGGCTTGGATACCTGTTCAGTTTGTAGTCTTCGTTTTCCTAACAAATATTTATTTTTAACTGCCTAGTTGCAGTTTTGTTTAACTTATGAGTAGGATGCACGCCAGCTAGTAGGTTACCCAACTTTTAGGAACCTAATTTTCTGGGCTATGTATAGAGTTGTAACTTTCCTTTTATGAATAGTTGGGTTAGAAGAAGAGAATATAGAGAATGCTCATGATTTGTTTGAGCTTTTAAAGCAATATTCTTGACCCTTTTAAACCTTTTTAAAATCTTCTATTGTATGTTCCAAACATTCAATCGTCTAAATCTCTCGAATCTTTGCTTCATGTTCATCATAGCTTATCATGTTGAAGAGTACGACTAATCAAAAAAATCATGTTGAGGGTATGATCACAGGCCTTAGTATGGAATGTGGATCTTTGTTCCCGTAGTACTAAACTTGATGCAGCTAGGTATAAAGATTGATAGCTATTAACCATAAGTGGACTTGAATGAACTTACATCATGGAAAGAAACTTGCTAGGAACTTGGAGCCCTACTTTGGACAGAATCAAACTCTTGGAAAACTAATGAGATAAGTTATTGCTTTATAACTGGACCCTAATACTCCCTGAATTTACGCTTATTGAAGGATTTTGCATGTAGATCTGCAATGTGCATACGATCATGGAGATGGATACTTTTATGTTTGCTGAGAAATCATCACATCTGTTTGCATGTCCTTGGCGTGGATTGCTTTATATGTCTAAACAAACCATTTGGGGTGATGTAGGATAGCTTTAACAAATTAGTTATAGTGCCGCCTATTGTTTGTAGTGTGAGGTTATGAAAGCTTCTAGGAATAGGATGTTGTTTTGTATAAGATAGGTGTTTGCTTGTGGTTCCTAAGTGCTTAAAATTAGTTTAGTTTTAAATTTAGGTGGTTGCCGCCAATGATTTGTGCGGGATGGTGCAAGGTTATGAAAGCTTCCAGGAAGGGGGTTTTGTTGGGTAGAAGATAGGTGGTTTCTCGTGTTCCTAAGCACTTAGAATTGGTTTAATTTAAAAGGAGTCTCCAGAAATCCAGAAAAATGTGTGTTGGGGTTTCCAACAACAATTTTTATGGGTCCATTTGGTTAGAAAGAAAAGAATGGTGGAAAGTGAAAGTGGTAGAAGGTGAAGTGGAAGAAAGAAAAAAAAAAGAAAATATATTTTTCTTTCATATATTTGGTTAGCATGAAAATTTTGAAAGAAAATTTTTAAAAAAATTCATTCTATTGTTTGAAAGGTAGTAAAGTTACTAGAAAATTTTGAGAATTGTCTAAATATCCTTATTTATATTGAAGGAGATGTTGAACTTGAAAGACTATGCATTTATCCACATTTTATGATAAAATAAATAAATATCAAATATTATTAATGTAGAAACAATGCATTGTTGACACATCACCATTTTTATCTCTTCAAATTAAGATGTTAAAATGAAAGAAAAGAAAATGAGAGAAAATATATTTTCATGCATTATTTGGTTAGCATGAAAAACTTGTAAGAGATATTTTTTAAGAATTCATTCTATTATTTAAAAGAAAAGAAAATTTATTTAATTATTCAAATTACTTTTAATTATATTAAATCGATGTAAAGAAAAAATATATTATAATTAAATTACCCTTAATTATATTAAATCAAGTTTAGCTTTGTTGAGGGTTTTTTGTTTTTTGGTTCCCGAGTTAATGTTGTTGTTCAATTTGATATCCATATATGAGAAATGATAAGAGATGATTGTGGGCAAAATGGTCAAGTGTGAGTAGTAGCCTACATTTGCACATTCCATTTTGGTTTGTGTTAAATCTTTTCATCCCTTTCATTGAGCAATGAAGGCCCATGAGTGTATTTCTTGTTTTGTTTGGTGAAGACTCCTGTTTTTTGGTAACTTTTATGGTTAAAGTGTTATTCAAAATTTTAATTATTGCATATTGTACAGTAATAAAATGTATAGACATATAATATATACATGTCGTAGCCGTACCCGTATTCTGGTTTCTAAGACCATATCATGATATTCTTATTGCATCATATCCATATACTTGTTTCATAGTTGATTATTATGTTGGTCACTTTTTTTCCTCATTTTTTATGTGCTTCATAGTTGGTTATAATGTGATTTTTTTCATTTTTTTTTAATAATTAATCTCCTCCCTTTTTAGGCATTTTACCCCTTTAAAGCAACATATCTTTAGTGCTCTCAATCTCAACAAAAATTAATGGTTTGTGGTCCTTTTCCATTTTCCAACACATGAGTAAATTGGACCAACCATGTTATGATTACAATCTTTCTTCACAATCTCCTATTTCCACCTTCGAAGTTCAATGCAATAGTCACTTCCGAAAGACCAGACGTCAATTTTAATGTTTGTTGTGGTTTTGCATTTGTTATTTAAGGTTTCTCCAGCATCTGCCATTGTGTTCTCTACTCATATCATTATTATTTGGTGCAGGTTTAACTTTAGCACCACTGGTTGTGAAGGTAGACCCAAATTTAAATGTCATTTTGACGGCTTGCCTCGCAGTTTATGTGGGTTGCTACCGCTCTGTCAAGCCTACTCCACCTTCAGTAAGTACAGCAACCATCCATGCTGTGGCATGTTGTTTTAGTTATACTTTGCTTGTTTGAATCTAACTTTGTGTAAAATCTTGATGTGTTCTATTTTGTAGGAGACAATGTCCAATGAACATGCCATGCGGTTCCCTTTGGTTGGGAGTGCCATGCTATTGTCATTGTTCTTACTTTTCAAGTTTTTATCGAAAGACTTGGTTAATGCTGTACTGACGTGCTACTTCTTTGTCCTTGGGATCGTCGCTCTTTCGTACGTTCTTTTCGTATGGGTCATTTTACTATGCTTAATTATTGAAGCAAGTTGTTCTGAAGTGGTGCCATGTTGTATGCATCATTACCTCACTTCTTCCTTCATCCATTCTGCACAGGGCAACATTGTTACCTGCAATTAGACGTTTTTTGCCAAAGCATTGGAATGAAGATCTTGTAGTCTGGCGTTTTCCATACTTCCGCTGTATGTATTCCCTCCTCATCATTTCTTTTAGAAATTTTAATTGATTAGTTTTGAAATCCCAGTGTGTTCCTTGATGTATGCACATAGTTTTTTCTTGTTAAGGTAGTCAATGCCTGGATTTTGCACATGGGATTGATACCCACGGTGTCCTTTCCACTTCTATTATTAATAGTATTCACTTGTCTCCTATCAGAAAAATAGAAAGATTGATGCTGACAGTGCCTGCTAATTTGACAAGGTTTCAGTGCTATTCTGCTGTGAAGTTAGAGTTTACACCGGCTTATAGTCGTTTCACGTGTTAACAGTCAACTATTAGTTTGCATATTTAAAAGAAAGTGATGTTGTTGCATATTGCTTCACTATATATACATGCTGGTTTTGACATATACATTTACATACGTAGATTTGGAAACAGTTTGCCAGGTCTATAGGAAACTAGTATACCATTTAGAAGGTGTACTCTGTGTGTGAACAACTGATCAGAGCACATATAAAGTGGAGTTTGAATGACTAAATATCCTTCAATTTAAGAAAGAGCAAAATGCCTACTTATTCAACTTATATACCAGATTGATCCGCCCTCGTGCATGTTTATTTGAGCTGAATCCCTGCCTTTTGGCATCTTGTAGTGAATATACCTCAACAAAAGAGTTGTTCACTAGCTATCTCGTGTAATAAGTAAAGCAGGGGTCTCTCGTCTGGAGGAGACTGATGGCAGAAAAATTACTGCTTTTCGTTTTTTTTTGTTTGTGTGCGTAGTGCTACTGAATAACATACCGTGCTCCACAATGTTTTTACTAATTTTTTTTTTGCATACATTTACCAACACATTATTGTTTCCTGTGAACGTGCTAATTTCATCTAATTTTAAGATTTTCATCTTAAACCAATTGTACTAACCTTCTCCCTCTTTCACATCATCCAACCTCTCAGATAGATAATGGAGGTTGTGAAAAATAATGGCTTGTTTGGTATGAAGGAAAGTAGGATGGATGGGAAAAGAAGGATGCAAGATGGGGAGGAAAGAAGGAGATTCCTCTGTTTGGTATTAAAGGAAAACTGGATGGAATGGAAAAGTCAGTGGAATGTCAATCTATCATGCCCACGATTTTTTTTTCCATAAAAACTGGGCGGAAAGTGGAGCAAAAGAGTGACAGATTGTAGAGGCTACTGTAATTACCTTTATTGCCTTTAAAATGTGCTATAGAGACATCAAAAAGTTTCTAGAAACATGCCACTTGGCAAATTGTGACAAATAGCCACGTTTTTTTTGAGCTGGAAAAATAGCTATGTTGACCATCTTTTGTACTGTTGGGTAATGTAAAAATTATTTTTAATAAGAGGGTACAATAGCAAATTGCATTTTTATTTTTTTCCTTTCCATTCGTTTTCATTCCAATACCAAATAATGGAAAATATATCCTTCCAATTTTTCATCAATCATACAAAACAAAAAGGAGAGAGAGAATATTTCCTTCCTTTATGGATGGAAAGTCCATCCCTCTTACTTTTATGTCCTTCCTATTTTCCATTCCTTTTACCAAACACCACATAGAAGAACAAAAGGATGATGATGATGATGTGTCAAATGTCTTTCTTAATTATGGGGGAAGACATTGTAAATCAAGTTGTTGCTAATTGGTATTTTTTTTTTGTTGGTGTTTGTTGAAAACCAGAGACATAGCATTTTCATAAACATTGATTTTTCAACGTCTTTGGTTATTTTGTACGACACCCAGTGTTGGTGTTCTGAAACGATATGTGTGCTATTTTGGTGAGAGATCACATAACTTTTGGAAAATATCTTGAGATGCTAAACGTGTTTTTGTTTAGGCACTTTCCATTTAGTGTAGTTCTATGCTATGTCTTGATTCTGTCTTCGTTGCATTATTTGTGAGTTTATCGGGCCAACCTTTGTTGAGTAAGGTTATGATTTCTCAAGAGAAATGTTCCTAGACATTTTTTTATTGCAATTTTTAGTTCTCTCTCTTCTCAGTTTTGGTTTGATCTGGTTAACTTTATCTTGTGATATGCAGAATGATGTTTTTCTTTGCACGTTTCTTACACAGCTTCGGAGGTTGAGTTCACAAGGTCTCAGGTCGTTGCAGCAATCCCTGGAACCTTTTTCTGTGCATGGTATGCTTCTCAGAAGCATTGGCTGGCTAACAATATACTGGGCCTCGCATTCTGCATTCAGGTTTTTGTTTTTTTGACCAGTATTCTGCATTAAGGTTTGAAAGCAAAATATTTAAAGAAAAATTGATTTGTATCTGTATCTGTATTTGATAGAATCACATGTAAATAGATATGCATTTTGGGTCATTGTCTGGTGTGGTAATGCAATGCTGGGTTCAGATCTGAGAGAAGCTACTTTGAACAAATAATACCACTCAGTAAGTTTTTACCCATTACCCTTCACGGCACCCTCTATAAAGGGGACCCAACTGGGTAGTCACCTTTTTTTTTCGTCCTTAATTGTTTGAGGAATGCTTCTACTACTTTTCAAGAGCATTTTGGGGTTCTGTATGTCAATATTCAGTTCAATGTTTGAGTTTTTAACCTGAGAATTCTGGTCTTCTGTATTCGTCAACGAAAAGATCTAGGGGCAGCTTAGTTCCTCATTTGTTTTTTTTTTTTGTGGGGAATTGGAGACTGGGTTTTCTGTATGAACTATTTGACGTTAGGTTGGTTTGTTTACACTTTTCCATTTTCTTACGTTCATTGATTTGATTGGTGAGAAGGGTGTTTTGTTCTTGTTCATATTTTTTAGTTTTTAAAAGTGTACACCTGTAAACACATTTAATGGTGTTAAATAGATTCCTAGTCAGCTTTAGTAATCCCTTGTTAGTTTGTTGTGGAGGCCTAAAAGAATTAGGGAGAAGGATGAATTGGATTTAATTTGGTTATAAGAGATTTTAGGAATAAGGCAAAGAGCACTAGTGAAGTAGTCAATTCTTATCAAGTGTTATTACTGGTCACCATAATCGCTAACAAAGCATTGTCTCCACTAAATTGATCTTCTTTGGTTCTGTCCTCTGGCTTGGTATTTTGAGTAGGGCCTCAGAATTTTTTTATGAAAATATCATGTGAATGTAAATTGTAGAAATTGTTCCTCTTGCATTCAGTGACCTGTTGGTCTGCTTTTATCTGCATTTTTATATTGACAGTCGCCTTTTTTTTTTGTTATTTGACAAAACAAATAATTAAGGGCTTGGCATTGATGTGATCAGTTTTGTGTGTGATCATACTTTTGACATTTTATGTGTAAAATTGCGGATTAAATTAGTCGAGGGAGTTTGGCCTTGTTGGGTCCGATTTCTTGCACCCAAGGGCAATGTTACCCTTGGGTGGTTGGTGAAATTGGAAAGTTTCTGCTTGTTTTATGCAATCCTAATTCAATATCTAGTCAGGCATATATGCTTTATTTGAATCCTGGTGAGGTTGTTTCTATACTAGTGAATGCTATTTTGGTTTTGTGGCTTACAAGGTAGGAGTGAAGGATATTAGGTGGTTTTTGCCCTCATATATTTTTTCAGTCTTTGTAGTATGATGCCTGTAGAATGATGGATGGGGTCTCAGAACAAATTTATTTGATTTGTAGGTCCCTTTAGCAACTTATGGATGACGTATGATGCTTCTGTCATGCTTTCGTTCAAAATTTTTGTGATCCATAGCTAATTCTTGATTGGACAAGTTGCATCCACTTTGGAGACTTAAAAGTGTCAGTTATGCGTCCCATGATAAACAAGAAGCCTTTTTGGTCCAAAGAAAAGTGATCTTTATTCGAGTCTTTGTTATGTTTTAGTTGAAGCTAGAATGTTGATCTGCTTCATTTATGTTTATCTAATTAGTTTTGTCAGGGATATTTTGAAAATTTCTAAATTTGGGGACACAAGTTGCTGTTGTGGCCCATAGATCATAGGTCAGATTGAGTAATGTTTTTGTGCTTTATTTGGAGTCCTAAGTTTGTCTATAATAGTCAAGAATTATCCTTGTGGTCAGAAATTCTTAGCTCCTAATTTTGAGTCCTAGTCTTTGGACTAAATAGGAGTACCTCTTGGCCAGTAAATATATGTTATTTCATTGATTCAATGAATTGGTTGAATGGATTGTTATGTTTGTAGGATGTTTCCTAATCTCTTGTGAGAGTTCTTCTTCTTCTTCTATATCTTCTTTTTTCTAGCTCTTGAATTTTTTAGCCTTTTAGAATCGGCGACCAGATTTGATTAAACTTTTTGTTTCAGTCATATAAAACCTATGTTGCAAATCCCTTTCAATCCTGCCCCGAAACCGTTTGCCTAAAAGCATAAAAGACCCCTGAACAGCTGCTGCTGATGTTTAGGTACTGTTCAAAGCCCTGAACTGTGACACAAGCCTTGCTCTTCCTTGCTAAGATTCAACCTCAAAACCCTAACACCTTTTCTCGACCTAACAGCCCATACTCTCACTAGCCTTTTAGCCCCCAAAGCTAGCTATAATCTGGCTTTAAAAGTAACTTTTCTGCCAGTGCCCATATCATGGTCGTGTCATCTTTTCAGTTTGAGATTGTTTCCTACATCAGTTTGGTATCATAGCTAAATGATCTTATTTTGCTTCAACATTCTTTTCTCTTTTATTCTTCTAACACCATGGTTACCAATGCTAAGCTTTCATCTAAGTGTGACGTGTTCACAAAAGATTATGAGGTTGTGATGGCAAATGTCGCCTATCACCTATGTGAAGAATGACGTAGACAGTGTTCCTATAATTTTTTTTTTTTTGGGGGGGGGGGTGGTGGATGCTCTCATCCACTGAATATTTGTCAGCTGCTGTCATAAGCGAGTGCTTCCCACACTTGTCCAGCGCTGGTTTGGTAGCCGAATGAGGTGTTATCATTGCCATGTATAAGATTGAACTAAAGCCTCAAAATACCTCTAAACTGGCTGCCAATATGTTCTATTCATTAGGTGATTTCATCCATGTGGCTTCTTAAATATGTTCTAAGAGGTATTCCATGCCCACCCAAAATAACATTGAAGAGGTGAAGTTAAATTGGTGATTTTAGTAGTAAAGGCGGTGTTAAGAAACATCACAAAATTGGAATGACTCCTATGCGTTGACTAGCGGAAAACAAATCTAATTTTTGACCTGAGAGCAGAAGTGAGATTTAATCTTGTATTTGTCCTAGCTATTGACTTTCTTCTGCCCCTCTATTCAAGTCAGTTGGTGACTTTTGAGATTTAGAAGTTTGGGGCAGCTGTCACTCCTCAACAAAGAGCTACTTAGATTGTAATGCTAGAAGCTGACCATGGCCGTATGGGAGTGTTGATGATAGGAGTAACACTAGCAAATGAGAATGAACAATAACCTTGTCTTGCATCCTCTTCTCACCACACAACGATATGCTGAAGCATAGGATTTGCAAAGGAGTAATATCTTGTAGGCATGAGTTTCATGCAATGGTTGGTTGTGTATTATGTTGGAAGATGTTGTTTGTAAACATCTGCATTCTTGAGATTCAAAAGTGTATTCAATCTTGTAGGCGTGCATGTGCATGCATGCTTTAAATGAAAAGTAGATTTTTCTAGTAGCAAATATCTTGAAGATTTCTATCTAGTTTTTTAAGAGAAAATTTAGAGTGGTATTCGTATTTATTTCATCGTTTCTTTTAGTGTTTGTGTGTTTGGTATCACGACTTAATAACCACTTTGAATTGATTGGGTTTGTTTTCTTCTACTTTTGAATTGTAGGGAATTGAAATGCTTTCACTTGGCTCATTTAAGACTGGTGCCATCCTTTTGGTAAGAAATGTGTATTTTTACTTTCCGGAAAAAAGAAATGGGTATTCTGGATTGTCTTTTTAATTATTATTGAAGCATTGTTCTGTGAGTGGCATGCTTCCTCGATGTATGTGTTTGCTATGTTGTTGTTCTTGGTAGAGTAGGTTATTCATAACTCATATAAACCTATTGGTGATTTCTTTTTTGTTGTCTTTCTACCTTTTACTGCTACTTTTTTTTTTGTTGGTATTTTAATGGGAAAGTGAAAAAAGAAGGGGAAGGAGAAGGGGGCCTGCTTGTGTATGTTTTTCATTTCGTTAATTTGTTGACCGACAGAATCACAAAACAACCTCCTTATGTGATAAGGCATTCTGAAAAGCCTCATTCGACAAGTATTGTTAAATTGACAGGGAAGTAAGGTGCCAACTGCCAACAGTTATTCATATACATGTGCATATATGTACCATTTAAGACTGGCGCTATCCTTTCGGTAAGAAATGGGTTATTGGGATTGTATCTTTAATTATATATCGGAAGCATTGTCCTGTTAAGGGCATGTCGGAGGCATGCTGTCTCCTTGTTTTCCTCTTTTTATTTATTTGCTATGCTGTTGTTCTTGGTAGAGTAGGTTGTTCAATACTCATAGAAACCTTTTGGTGATTTTTTTTTCTGTTGTCTTTATACCTTTTACTGCTGCTGCTGGTGGTATTTTCTTGGGAAAGTGAAAGAAAGGAGGGGGAAGGGGAGGGGGAGGGGGAAGGGGAAGGGGAAGGGGTGTTGCTTGTGTATATCTTTTCATTTTGTTAATTTGCTGAATGACTGGAACACAAAACAACCTTCTTAGGCGATAAGGCGCTCTGAAAACCCTCATTCGACATAGCAGTGTTGTTAAATTTACAAGGAAGTATGGTGCCAACTACCACTAATTTTACATATGCATATGCGTATATGTATGATAGGAAACAAAATATATTGTGTTAAAATAAAAGCGGAATTACATGAAAGGCAGTTGGATAAGAAATCATAAATGCATAATTATTAATTTTTTATTGTTGGATTTTCTTGATTTATGTCCAAGCAAGTCCATTCACTTGGTGCTTGTTCCTTATTCTGATGCTGTTCTGCTGAAAACTGCAGGCTGGACTTTTTGTATATGATATTTTCTGGGTCTTTTTTACCCCAGTAATGGTTAGTGTTGCTAAATCTTTCGATGCCCCCATAAAGGTTAGTATATAAGGTCATTTTAAATGTTTATCCGGTTATAATGATTGATTTGTATGTTTACTGTGGCTAATTGTAACTATTTAATTTTCTTATGGGAATGATAGTTTAATTCTTCTGCAGCTTTTATTCCCTACAGCAGATTCTGCACGCCCCTATTCAATGCTTGGACTTGGAGACATAGTAATTCCAGGTATGACAGTTAGATTAAATTCAAAAAATATATATTTTTGAAATAGCAATGATTGTGGTCCTGCAAGTTGAAGACATATGAAGACTTATAACGGTATGACGTGAATTTAAGGGGTTCCATCCCCCCCAACCCCCCTCTTTCTTTTCTTTTATTTTCTTTCTGCTCTATGGGAAATCTGTAGATATACATACGTGGTATTTGTCATTCAAATACTTACAAGTTGGTCAATGGCCTATGGGTCCTTGAACTCTACAAACAAGTTGGTCGTTATTTATGCTTGAAGGGCACTCTACATCTTTATCTTCCAATACCACGTACAAATTGATCCCCAATCTAGGAAGTTTGAAATGGGTCAGAATTAGCTTTTTGTTTTCATCTTGATGGTCGGTGTAGAATGAGGAGGGAAAAGTGCATCTAATAGCATTGTATGTAACAGGGTGGGCTTTGAGATTAGGGGTTTGGGGGAATGTCCCGCCCTTTCTTTCTCAACTGATAAGGTGGTCGCAACAAGGTCGGTGCCAATTAAAAATACTGTGTATATGCTTCTTCCTGTGATGTGGGATTAGTGTGTGGCTCACCCTCCTGCAAACTATTATACCACAACTAATGTTGAGCAATGGAAGAAAAACTGATTTGGGGCTCATGGTTCACAGTGTTGTGGCTAGAAGTAACATATAAATAGCAAGGGTTTAGGGTTTGTAGAAGTTATGACAAAGGGTGAAAACCTTTTTTCCGGTAAGTAAGAGAGGGGGGAGGGTTGAAAACTTGGGCTTATTTAAGCATGAAAGGGAGAATGTACCGGGCTGTTTTGGGGCTTTGAACAGAGCCTGTGAAGGTACTTGTTCTTATATCTGTATTCTATACTAGACATGAATCTTTGATGAGGGAAATAATTGGTTGTTTTGAAGGGGGACTCTTTTCCGGTTGAAAGGATGAGCTTTCAGATTTGTTTGCAAGTGTGGAAGCACATAAATTAATAAAAAATAAGAAAAAATATCAAAAAATGAAGAGAAACTAGGGTTGCTTTTAGGGTCGTGGCTTTAGGGACGTTGAAACTTCTCTCCATTTAGTTGATAAAGATTACATGGCTTTACAAAAACTACTTGTACTCCTAAATCAAATATGGTTGGGGTTGCTTTCTGCAAATGAAAAAGGCTTCAAAAGCTCTGAAAATCCTCTGCAACTTTTCTCCATTCAAATAAGATAACATGGCTTTGTATGAACTTGTGAACCCACGAAAGTCTACAAATTGAATTATCTTAAAATTAGGTAATGTAATAAGATCCATATTCCACACAACTATCTGGAGACTAAGATAACCCTTCTCTTAGAGTATAACTAATCATACATCAAATTACCAGCAGTTAACCTGAAACAATCATGGGTAAGAGTCAAAAGACCAAGGTTCAAACTATCGGCTAAGTCGTATCTGTCTCGGCACCTTCCGAGTCGATGCCGTTTCATGATACGAATAAGCTCTGAGTCTCGCACAACTCGCGTTACGTATAAGGCCTGAGTTTCACACGATCGTCTACGAGTCAACCCGAAGTCGTCGAGTTATCATTACAGAGTCGGCTGATACCTTTCTGTGACGATACGATATAGTCTTAATCTCTTGCCATGTTCAACTTTTTCTTTTAGGTCGTGTTGCCTGATATCATTCTTGATTTCCGTGATGCCGCAACCGGCGTATTTCAAAGCCGTTCAAGTCGATGGCCGATAACATGATATTGAACCACGCATAATATACCATAGAAACTGAAATTGATTTGGCTATAGTGAATCAAGTAAAATTCTTAACTTCCTACCTTTTGAAATTTAATTGGTTTTTTGTCGATTCCTATGGACTGACCATTGCCAAGAAAAATCTGGAGGACTGATTTATAGGGTTCCAGTGTTATTACCAGAAGCATACACATTACTATTTATATATATTGTGTTAAATTATGCCAGTTGAAAAAGTTTCTTTTTCATGCTTTTTGTTTAGTTACTCTGTTATCATTTTCTTTGGGGTGGGGAGTGGTGGAGACACTTGTGTACGATCATTTTGAATGGATTCTTATTGCTTATTTTTTCAGGCATTTTTGTGGCATTGGCATTGAGATTTGATGTATCCCGGGGGAAACAGAGCCAATATTTTAAGAGTGCTTTTTTGGGATACACCTTTGGCCTGGTCCTTACTATCGTCGTCATGAACTGGTTTCAAGCTGCACAGGTTGGTGATTTATGACGCCATTGTTACAGCATCTGTTTGTTGTTTTTGTTATATTTGTTTTCTTAAAGTTGGTGAATGGATCCCTACACATCCTTCAGTTTTACCTGTCCTTTAACTTGTCTTCCGTCTTAATCTATTTCTTTGGTTCTTTTTCAGCCTGCGCTACTGTATATTGTTCCAGCAGTAATTGGGTTTTTGGCTGCTCATTGTATATGGAATGGGGAAGTCAAACCGGTATGTTTGATAAATTGGTTTCACTTTTATTTGTCCATCGTCATAGTTCTTAGTACAGTATCACATCAAGTTTCTGCATCTTGGAGGGCTGAATTTTTCATGCTCCTATGACTGAGTGTTATAGAATCATGTTGCTTGTAATCTGTTTGAGTGAGCCTCCATTGTGAACTTATTTAAAGAGTTTTTAGTGTTATAATTTGCTTCCACAAGCTCTATGAAGAGGGAAGAGAAAAAAGGCATTAGGAATATCTGATCTAAATTTCTCTATTACCTCCTAATGACTATTGTAAATTTCTCTATTACCTCCTAATGACTATTATGGAAAATTGACATTCAACGTGGCCATTAAGAGATCCACAGTTCAGATCAGTGGTTAACTTGAAGTCATCAGTGTCGAATTACAATTACGCTCTTTTGAACTATTCACTGACTTTTTTTCGTCTCCGAACTAAGCGAATGTAGATGTTTGTGTAATATGAACTCTACATTAAGATGGTAGTTTATAGATGGCTCCATCGTCATCGCTTGATATGTTGGGGCTTAACGTAGTTGAACTACACTGTTGACTTCTTTCATTATTTTGTGCAGTTGTTGGAGTTTGATGAATCAAAAACTACTAGCTCTCAAGAAGTTGATGACAAATCCAGCAAGAAAGAGGAGTGAGGCGAAACGAAGACAGATAAACCATTGCAACTTGCTTACCAAAATACAGTTGTTCACTTTGTGAACTGGGTACCTTAAAGCTCAATCTTTGGCTAACCTTTATTCTTTTTTTTTTTCTCTTTTACCCATTGTCGAAAATCATTGGCTCACTTGAGCAGTTGTTGTACTAGATTTTGTTATTAATAATATAATACTATCCTCTCATGGGCAATGTTAAGACTTTTGAATTTGCCTCCGATAACTAATTGCAGACTTTTGAATGTGCCTCTTACGGGCTGCTTGAGCAAGCTTGGGGTGGATTTTGGGGGCTACAAAACTCACAGAGGATCCCCCCCTCCCCCCCCTTTCTCTATCTCTCTCTCTCCCTAGGATTTATGGTTGCAACTAAGGTACGAACCTGAGTTTTTTGGGTTCGGTTTGGACTCGCTTGTTTATATTATAATGAGATTTGAATTTGATCAATAATTTAAATTCATTTAATGTGGGCATATGAGGAGTGTCAATTGTGTTGTGTTATTCGAGTTGTGTTTGTATTAAGATTCACAAAAAAAATTATTTAATATGTTCTAAGTATTAAACATTAGTATAAGTTATTTATTATACATATTTAATAATCGTGTTAAATTTTATTAACAGGTCAAAGTTAACACCCTAAACATCTGCATCTCTCACGAGTTTGAATTTTATCGTTTCACTCTTAATCTCCTTAACCATCCTTTCCCCTCTTAACAAGACCAAAAAAAATTATGATTATTATTCTACACAATAGAAAAGTAAAAAAACTATGATTATTATTATTAAGTAATTGAAGAAAGTTTTTTCGGTGTTAATTAAGACGATCTATGGTTCGGCTCAAATAAAATTCAATTCGAACTCTAAGTTTGAATAATTTTTTAGACTCATTCTAAAAAACAAGTTTAAAAAGATGCAACTCAAATTTATATATAAACGATTGAGTTATTCATTTCAAACTCAATAATGAAACTTAAATAATTTTTTAAACTCCTTTAAACACATAAATTCGCCAAACTCAAACTGGTACTCTCAAATGTCGACTGGATTGACACCTTATTCCCAATCCATGCATTTAAACTGCCACGGGTAATGAGTAATTGATAGACAACGCAATGGAAAAGTATAACATTGAATGCAAATTGGCGTAACCGAAACAGAATCTTATTCAATTTGGCATAAAACTTACCCCCAAAAGACACACTCTCTCTCTTAATGGTTTGTAAATTCAGATGAATGCAAACTTAAACCTCATGCATTTCAGATTCTCTGCACGGGTCTTTCTTTACTCTTGCCCTCTCCGCCTTGTGGGTTTCAAATGTTGAATCAATAAGGAAGAAGAAGTCAGAGAAAAAACCCAGAGATTTGTCAACCATGGGAGGTACATATCCTTTTGTTCTGTCACAACTGGGTTTTGTTTGGTGTTTATAATTTTTTTGCATGCCCAGAAAAAAATTCCCAGAATCCTGAACTAAGGGGATTGTTTGTTTAGTTTTGTATTGAGGTTGCAGTTTTTGTTCGGGTCGATTCATTTGAGGATTATTTGTGCGTTGTTGGAAGATTGATGTCTACGCTGTACTTTCTGATATGTTTCGGAATTGCATTTTGTTTGGTTTGTTGCTTTTTATTGTTATTAATTTTTTTTTGTCAAATGAAACGTAAAGGAAATTGATGTGGGTATCTTGCATGATTGATTTTGAGGGACAGATTTGTGTAATTTTACAGGATTAATGTAATGGGACTAAATCTTTTGACTGTTTGAAGGACAAAGGCTTATCTGCCTATGGGTCCATGTTATTTTATCTATTTGTTAGTCTTTGGTGATTTGAGTATTTTGGTACTTAAATGATCAATTCAGGGTTGTGAATTTTTCATGGAGTACATCTGTGTCTGTAAAATTCTTACATGGTGATGTTGCTGTCAAATCCCCAAATCGTAAGACTGTGAAGTTTCGTTCTACAGTTGAAGAGAAAAGTTGTCAACGGCTATATGACTAAGTTGAATAAAGCTTCCAAAGTCTTGAGCCTGTTTTTTGTGTTTTATGCAGAAGGAATACCAAAACTTCTAGTGGCCTGTTTATTTAACGTCCCATTTTGGTTGTTTGCAATGGGTAATTTTCTCATCTCTTGCATGAGCATGAGACCTCATTTGAGGTTATGTAAGATGGGAGAAGGCCATATGTTCTGAAATACGGGTATTTTGACCATTATCTTGTGTATTTATAATGAATGGAATTGTGGGTATGTTTAAAACTATGTCTTTTGATGATGGGAATTAGGAGAAATTATTTCCTTCCTTCTGCCTAGACATTTGCTACTAAATAGTTCATTTTATGGTGACATTGGTCCATTAATACTCCTGAAGGACGAGTTGGCACAAATCTAGGATTTAGGAGATGCTGGTTAAATTATGTTTTTGGTCTCCTTTTCAGTTGTACTTTTACCTATCGTGCTATCACTCTAGTCAGTGGCAGTTTTCCTAAAGACAAACACTTGGTAGAGCTACACATTCTTTTCAAGGTCTTAATTCTTTTGAGCTGATGGGTTTACAGTTTACCAACTGAATTGCCAGCGCTTGATTCTTGCCAACTATTGAAAAGTGTATTTTGAAGAAGTCTTGTGGCACTTTGCTCAATCTTGGGTTCTGTTGTGTTAGATTTTCCTAGTCAGTAGTAGTTCTATTTTGGAATGGATTTCGTAGGCTTTTTGTCCCAGGGTAAATTGCTGTGAAAACTTTCTATTATGCGGTTTTTGGGAGTTACCAAGTGAAAGTGATGGAAGGATCTTTGAATATGCTTCTTGGATCACATTGATGGGGCTACAGAGACAAGATGAACGTTGGATAACATCTTGATTCGAGGCCGTAAGAAAACATGTTGCCTGTAATTTGTTAGATGAAAGATGATATTGTCTTGTGGAATTTGCAACGTATCTAACTGGTTTGTATATTGAAGTAAGGTGTTGTCGAGCCAATTCTACCTTATAATATAGGATGTTTTTCGTGTTTAAACATCTCTTGAATGTCAAGAGTTGTTCAAGGCTCAATTGAATGCAAGTTTAAGGACTGTTTTGAATGGCTTGATTCCAATGCTTACATACATGCATACACCTGCACCTGAAATCTATAATCTGTACTCACAACATAGATTGCTTACATATTTGATTTCAATGGATTGCTATCAGTTAGGTCTAGCAGCTGATGAGACAACATGCATATGCCAGTATATGCATACTGATGCTAATTATAGCTATCAATTTTTTGACTAATTGTCATTTGTTTACGGCTTTTGATATTATAGAATCATGTGAAGTGCACACTGACGACAATAAAGTTCTGTCAGAGAAGAAACATAAAAGAATTGTCAAGACGCCTTCTCAGGTTGAGGCTTTGGAGAATTTTTATAATGGTAAAAGTAATCTTTTTGTCATCTCTTGTCTTACAGCGAACAGCCAAAATATATTTTATCAGAAACCACCATAACAAACAATTTTAACTTGTCACCAGAACACAAATATCCTACGGAGGATGAGAAATGTCAGCTTGCGGAGTCAATAGGATTAACAGAAAAGCAAATTTCTGGATGGTTTTGCCACAGAAGGTTGAAAGACAAGAGATTGTTTGGTGAAGCTAATACAAATGGAAGACAAGATCGTTCAAGCAGTGTTATACAGGATCGTGGAAGTGGTCTTAGGCAGGATTCATGTGGCAGCACTAAACAAGGGGAGTACAGAATCTTTGACCAAAGGGAAGTTGAAAGTAGAAGATTTGCTAGCCATGATATTCCATCTGCAGACCTCACATACGAGCACAGGAGTCACCATGCTGGAAACTATAGTGGCATGGATGATACATCTTCAGGAAGTAGCTCTCCTCTACGAGGTGGGTTTTACCCTCAAAATGAGGATACTTTTGAGATGCGAACTTTGAGACACTTACCACAGAATAGAAACATTGTGCCAAGAGATGTGAAGGATGTAAAATCCAGGACCGGGCCATCAGGATATTTAAAGGTGAAGGGTCGGGTTGAAAATGCTGCTATTACAGCTGTTAAGAGGCAACTGGGGAGGCATTATAGGGAGGGCGGTCCACTGCTTGGTGTGGAATTTCAGCCACTTCCCCCTGGTGCATTTGAGTCTTCAAGTAGGAACCCAGTCAATGGTTAGTGGACACCCTCGTATTGTGTTGTTTCTTTTACCCATAAGCTTGTGTTATGTGGACCATTGTATGGAGTTTCATTTGCCTTATCCTTTCGGATTGAGTGCTTGGCATTAACTAGGAAGCATGGACACTTCATCTTGGTCAGAGTGTCGGTGTCGGATATGTCTGAGACTCGTATACGTTTTGGACACGTTAAAATGAGTATCATATTTTTTTTATTATTAAATGTTTTTCAAGACACGTTGGGGACACACGGTCGACAAGTTGCAAACACACTTGAGGACATGTTTTGAATTTTTTTTTCAATTTTTTGAAAATTTGTCTAATAATTTTATAATTAAGGAAGTTATTTTTGTATTTTGAAGAAATATGGGTCAAATGCATGGAAAGAGCTATAATCATTACATGGACATAGGACATGGATAAAACATAATTTCGGAAGTAACTACAAAATTATATAAAAATGAAATAAACTTTCTATATAAAAGAAATGTAATGAAAAATAGATTATGAAATCGGGACTCTTTGAAATTTGATAAAAATTAGGGTTGCGATTTGGGATAATTTTGAAAATGGAAATTGTAATAATCATTGATTGCTGGGTCATGAATATTTATGATGAGTGTGTGTCGGTATATGTTGTATTAAATTTTTTATTTGGTGATATCATGATGTGAGTTGTTCGAATTAAAGAAATGATGAATTGATTGATTATTATCAAAATACACACACACACACACACACATGTATATATATATATAATATAATATAACTAAATAAATACATAGTATTTAATGTGTCCCACAATGTGTTCGTGTCCTACTTTTTTTGAAAAAGTTTATCAGCGTATCCGTTTCTTTGCTTCTTAGGACATTAACTTTATAATTTTATGTTCTTCACTTTTTTTGTCTTGAATAGTTATTTATCGCCTTGCTCTTTTTAATTGTAATTGGCTGACATAGCATGAAGTGTGTGATAGCTTGACCATTATATGGAGTTCATTTCATATTTTAACCATTTTTTGCACGAGGGCCTAGATTTTGACATTTCATGGCACATTTGCTTGCAAAAGGAAGTGGACCAGTTTACAGGGAGGGCTATATATGGAATGACAGATGGAGGTTATACTATCAGGAACATCAAACATATGGAGTCGGTTCTTGAATACTTTGTGTTTGCAAATCTCCAGCTCAGTTAGTTGTTATCTATATCATAGAGGATTCATGCTTTGCATTTTGAAGGATTGAAAGAAGTGTAGTTATGGCTAAACTAACAGGAGAAAAAGATGATTGTGTCATGGACTTTCTACTTTTGTCTCTGTTGTTGTCAAATTGTCATTGTTTTGTGAGAGTTGACTTTATGCGTCTACCACTATTATGCCAATTCCCACTAAAATGAGTAAAAGGGCCTTGGGTGATATGGGATCTGGGTTTAAGGTTTTTCTTCATGAAGTATAAGTTGTACCGGACACTTGGGATTTATCTTCCTAAGTTTGAAGCTTAAAATGAATTCCTGAAAATTGTTTTTAAATATTAGGGATTTGAGACAAGTGAAATAAATCGATAATTCTAATATCTGAACATATGGCAAATTCTGGAAAAATTTTGTCTGTGCAGGGGATTTAATGGAGTTGGAGCACAGCACTGATAGAAACTTCTTGTAATGAAATTCTAGGAACCGATTCTTCAAATGATTCCACAATTCTACTGATAGCCATATATTCTGTTTGTAGTTACAATTTTTGTTTGAATGTAGTAGTGTATCTGAGTATTGAGCAGTGAACACATAAAAGACATAAATTTTGGATTCTCTTTCCAACTTTATATGCAGTCTTGCAAAGCTTCCATGTTATATAGTTTCTGGAAATTGATATTGACCTGGTTTCCACAGAACATTTCGTTCTGTTTTTTTTTTTTTACGAAAAACACTAAACTATTTGGGATTTTTTGCTTCTGTGGAATGAATTGTAGGGCCATTTTTTCCCTTCTTGGCATCTTCATCTGATTTGTTGTGTTTCTTGAGCTTTATAACTATGTGATTTATGCTGCCAAGTAGACCAAGCTACTGCTAATATGATAGAGGCTACTTCTTTATCTTTGTGATATCTTTTCTTTTCTTTTCCTTGCTTATCTTCTTGTAAGGGGTGTGCTTGCTCTGATTGGCTGATTTGGGGTTTTAGGACTCAAACGTCATATTTTTCAGAAGCTTGATTTACTTTCTGTATAACTTGTCAGAGCCCTTCTATGTTGATGAACCTGTTCTGCCTTGCTCACCAGTTGTTTCTAGAATCTGCAAGCAACCTAATCCTGATACTGTAAGTGGATCTCATAGAAGTCCCTTCTTTTTAGGCAAATGTTAGTGGCTTGATTATTGAAAGATGTGATTTTTTATTTGTATACGATAAGTATAACCATGTCTAGTTTTATCGCAAAAGTGTATATGATGAGGAATGCTTATATGTGGCTCTCTATTTATCAGATTTACGTAACTTCAGACTTGGGCTTTGAATGGCCTTTCAGTGCATCACAAGATTACCATAATGCACTGGTTTCTTCACGTAATTAAGTTGATAGTCTATTCCTTGAAGCGATCCATAATTGGTTAGCATTTATTGTTTCAGGCTCGATCAGATTTTTCCACCTCTATCACCTGTTAAAATTTAACATAAAAGAGAATTGATCAAGCGAACACCAAGGAATAACGTGGTTCGGTCCTTAGACCTACGTCCACACACACAACCCATAAAGGCTACATTTTTATTATTCTGGATGATAAATACACAAGAGATACACCCATATATATAGGGTGACAAACATAATTATATCCCTTAATCTTAGGGGTACAACTTGGGCGGACAAACCCGAATTCAACCCAAGTCAAAAAAAAAAAAATAGGGTTTGAGTTAGAATTTTTAATACTTAGGCTAGGTCTGGGCAAAAAAACTCCAACCCGAATTGAATTTGGGCGAGCCTAAGGTTGAGGCCTCCGGTTGAATCCGAATATACATAAATATATAAATATATTTAACTAGGGTTAATATTTATTTTCACTCTTTAGAGTTTAGACTTTCACTTCACTTCAAGTCTTCACCACTACCTCCATCACTCTTAGATCTCTCCCTCACTCGTTAGTCCTCCCTCTCTTAGCCTCCTTCACTCACTCGTCACTCCTCCATCCCTCAATCGTCACTTGTCTAAATCGTCTCAGACTCTCAGTCTCCCTCTCTCACTCGTTACTCCTCCTTCTCTCACTCCCTCTCTCTTCATCCGCGTCTTGCGCTTCATCTTAGATTACATAAAAAAATTAGATATATACTTAAAAAAATCAACTCAAATTAAGTAACCAAAGCCAACCCTGATTTTTAACTCAAAATCAGTCCGAATTAAGTAATTTAAATTCAACCCAAGCTCGCACGAATTAAACTCGAGCAGTACTCTAGTTGAGTATCTCAGGTTGAGGTAAGGTTAGGGTTAGGGTTAGGGTTATGGTTAGGATTGAAGATTATATACCTAAAGTTGGACTAGGGTTGACTTTTCAACCCGCCCAACCCGTCCGAGTTACACCCCTACTTAATCTTAGGCACTGACATAAATCATAAATCAATTTACACCACTAAATTTGGCTAATTGATTGAATATCAATCACATAATATCCCATTAATATTAGGATATGTTTCTATCTTCAACAGTCCTCCTCAAGTTGGACTAGACACGAAATTCTTGACATGAAGTGACCAACTTGGCCAATTAACTCGATGCTAGGATTACAGTTATGTTGAAGTTGTCAAGACTGCAGCAAATGAGATTGCACGAAATGATTTATAATCATAAGTTGTTGTCGAGATTTGTTAGGTTAAGCTCCCACTGAATGACAAGTTGGGAGAAAATATACAAGAAATGATCATCGTGCTAATATAAATTGATAAAAACATGAGCATGCAATTAACGTCATGCAAACAAAATGCAAGCAATTACACTTCTTGCAATTTTTGGACAAGGAAGAGACTAATTGGGAATTAACCCAATTGAAGTAAGTGGGTTGATTTCTAAGGACTTAGGACAGTGACAAGATTGTTGGGTTTCTTGAGCCAGATGTGGGATACAAAAACCCATTTGTCTAGCAAGGTGGGAAATTTTTTATAATTGAAGGAAAAAAAAAAAGGATCCACCATTCATGCTATAGCACTAACAGAGAATATGATGCCAGTACCAAAGGCTGGAGCATTTCTGTTCAAAACCAAAGACATTACTCGCAGAAATTGTCAGTAGCAAAAATGCTTCAAGATAAAAAATAATATCAGATCTAGAACAATGGCACAAACACGATGAGCCTCAAAAGTGACAGATTGATTGTTCTGATACCATGTTAAAATTTAACATAAAAAAAATTGATCAAGAACGAACACCAAGGAATAACGTGGCTCGGTCCTTAGACCCACGTCCACACACAAAATCCATAAAGGGCTACATCTTTATTATTCTTGATGATAAATACACAAGCAATACACCCATATATATACATATATATATATATATATATGTATGTATAGGGTGACAAACACAATCATATCCCTTAATCTTAGGGATTGACATAAATCAGAAATCAAATTATGCCACTAAATCTGGCTAATTGATTAAATATCAATAACATAATATCCCATAAATATTAGGATATATTTCTATCTTCAACATCACCATCTCCATTGTAGCATTTGAGGCTTACCAAGAATAGGTTTCTTAGGTGCTTGTGCAATTTCTAACGACGTATTGTAGTTCCGTTAACTATTTATTTTTGTGTCTTTATAGTTTATTAGCTAATCTATTAGCTATAATTTTATGTCTTCAATGATCATTAATTATCTAGGGGCTGGTTATAAAGGCCAACAACCTATAATTTCCAAAAACCTAACTTTTCTATGTTCTGAGGATGGCCAAACTAATATCATTTAAGAATCAAAAACAACAATCCCTTCACTAAACATCAGGGTTAGAGCCAGAAATTAGTTTGAGTGTGGACACTTTAACTAGGGCCAACTGTATAACATGAAGCGATTAATGATATTAGGCTTCTACAAAGATGACTCTAATTTTATGTTTGTTAATAAAATGTTGTAGATCACAAATTATATTGCATTAAAATCCAAACCGTTCATAAAAAGATTTCATAAAAGCGAAACGTCAAAAAAAAATCTAAATCCAAATAAAAAGGTCATTACCAAATAATAATACTTTTCAACAAATGATCATATTGAAATCAACCGCCAATTACACTTAAATCATATACATATAGAGATATAGTAGATAAATTATATTTCCAATTTAGAGTCGATTTGAACAATGAATTTGTCTCAAGTTGCTCATCGATCTTAAAAAATTGATCTTAGCATATTTTTATATTTTATATCAAAATTGCAGTGTTATTAAATAAGAACTCAAGAAGTAAGTGTAATAATACATCTAAAATTCAATTGAAACAAGTCAATCATTAATCTTAGAAAATTAGAGATCAATTATAGGCCAATTACAAACAATTTAAATTTTGAAATACGAATTTAAAACCAAAGGAATTCACAAATATATAAATCAAGGTCAATTTTTAGGGTGGGCACAACTTATTTTATATATATATAGAATTAGGAAAAAAAATTGAGGGTGGGCACACATGCTTAAAATTTCTTAGTGATGGAAACTTATTGGCTATGAATTATTTCATTATTTTTCCCTTATTGTTGCTCCTGTATAGTTCCAACAAATTTCAATCCCATATGTGGAGCAGAACTACGTGCCGGTAGTTAGCTATAGAGCTCACTTGTATAAGTTCATAATACGGCAATGTCATGATATTATGCAGATTCTTCAATTTGTTAGATTCTATAATATGTTAGATTCTATAAGTTTAGTAAGGTGATCTAATTAAGTGTGTAGGAAAAAAGTTGCTTGAAAAGGATAAAACTCGAAAAAAAATCAAGAATTACAAAACATATTTTTGTTGCATGTAAGATGAGGCGGTATAGCTTATTTATTCCCTTTTTTTTTGTTCTTTTGGTGGTTTTTTTTTTAGTGACTGATAGCCATCATGCCATCTTGCTCTGCAATTGGCTACCATCATCATTCGTTCACTTATTTTTACACCTAAATCATCAGAAAAAACTTGACATTTACCTTCCGTATAACCTTTACCTTCCATAAAAAAAAATAATAAAAAAAAAAACTTGACCTTCACCTTTTGAAAAAAAAGTTTGACCTTTGATGACACGCCAAGATTTTAAAAACACATACGTTGATGTAGGTTTTGGTCATAATGTTGGTATATCTAGGAAATGTACCAACATACCAAGGTTGTACAACAATATGTGAAATTCTTAATGAAATTTTAGAAAATTTAGATTATATCGGAAGTGAATTTATCACATAGGTAACATTTGAGTTGTAGAGAAAATTCTCCCTCGAGAACCAACTAACCTTAAGTTTACGTGTCCAAATCTAAGATAACAACTTGGTACAAATAATGTCAAAGATTAGGTCTTTAATCAATCTTTTTCTCCTGTCCAATATTCAAGGGGACTAAATTGGGTGACATTTGTAGTGCTGACGAGGACTATAATAATACTTCCATATTGGGAATTAGGGTTGTTAGCCCTGACTTGTTGACGCAAATCCGACACGAACGATTATAAAATTGACACGATTATTGAATACACATAATAAATAGTTTAGACTAATGTTCAACACTCAGAACACACTAAATAAATAAAAAAATTCGTGAATTTTGACACAAATAACAATGGCACGACACGAATAACACAACATGTGAGTCACACGAATACGACACAATTGACATCCCTATTGGGAATATCATCATCAAACTCTATTTACATACGACTGTAACTTACCTATTGAACCATATACATATATACGACTAAATATTATTGGAAAACTATGCTAGACCTTGAATAATTGCACACTCAAGAAGTTTCTAGTTTCTTATCTTGGACAAAACTGCAAAATGTGTTTTCCTATTGAATTGCCCTTCGGTTGGTTTAGACTCAGTTTTATATATGGAACATGTTTTCAGTTGAAAATGAATTTGGAATCAATTATTTACCTAAAAAAAATGGAATGCAAATATGTACAATGCAATACTATAGTTTTTTTTGTTGTACTTCGGTTTAGTTGAAGCTCTAATTTTGAAAAATAAAAATGGAAAATCATCAAAATGAGAAGAAATCAATGTATAGGAATATACCATATAGAATTCGACACAGCTGAGACTGACAACTAAACTTATGGAATTTAGTGGTCTGGAATATTAATAATGCTAACGGAGATTCCTCAGTGCACTAATTTTGTACTTTTGCATAAAACCATCTCTAATGGAAGCCTAGACGCTTACCCAAATTTGAGTTAAAAAAGGGGTAACAAGTTTAATTTGGTAAAGACTTCTCAAATAAAGAAACTCGAATTTAAAGGAAGAGAAATTCAAATTTAAATGAGGATAAACCCAAATTTAAAAAATGGTAAAATATGATCATTGAATCTTTAAAGGTTGGTGAAATTTCACCATTAAAAAGTTGGGTATGAATTGAGTCTCCCTTAATTTGATATGGGTATGGGTCCAGCATTAGAAAAGATTTTTATGAGTTTTTTACCCAAATTTAAATTTGGGTTTAAAAAAGGGTAAGGATTGGAGGTGCACTAAGAAGAAACACTAACATTTCGACGAGTCTAGGGAACATGGTATGTCCAGTTTAGAGGAAGATAAACGCGTCAGGGGAAATGAGGATATTGATGATGGATTAATGAGTACTTCAATATTGTAGAAAATCGTTTTTGATACCGGTAGAGATTTCTGTTGATACCTCTTTATCATGGCTATAAATGAGGGTTTTTTTTTGGATTGGACGGATGGAATTTGAATCACACGATTCGCCTACACAAACTCTTGCACTCAAGCTTTGAGCGCTAATTCGCGCTTTGAGAGCGAATTTGCCACAAATCCGCGAATTCAAATGAAGCACAATAAAAAAAATTATATTAATAAATTTTTATACTGCCTTTTTCTACTTCCAACTGTACTTGCATCGATAAGAGAACTTTCCACACAAAGCCTCGCGTGAAAGTCACGCCTGAAAAGAAGGGAAGGGGCCACTGCCTTTTTATAAGCATGTTAGCCTTTGCCACTTCCCCTTATTTGTCGATGCGGGATAGAAACAAAAGGCATTGGAATGCCTAGGCCTTAAAGCTTTCTTCAATTTGAACTTTGAACTAATTCTTTACTTCATTTTTTATATTGATTTCATTCCTCCTTTTTTGCTAGGCCATATTTTCTTTTCTTATTTCTTTTACCTTAATCTGATTTTTGATTTTTTGACTTTGTGTATTAATAAGTCATATAGATAAATTTGACGCTCTTAGTGACCCTCCCGCTCTTTAACTTTTTTTGAAAATTTACGTTCTCGGGCCCGTTTACACTTTGTGTGATCTAGGATGGGATATGTTGACAGGCATCTGCAAAGATATACACTGATGGGCATCTAAAAAGCTGCTGCTATATTCTTGCCACCCCTTAATATATGAATCCCTTCTCATTTTCCATGAGCCACCTTCACCCCTTTCAAGCACATGATGCGACACAGGCAAAGAGAAATTGAGAAGGAAAAAAAGAGAGAGACTTTCACCTAGCCCAACCACCACGGCTATATACTAATACTACCATCATTGCTTCACCTGTGTTGGAGCTCTGATTCTAAATGATTCAAATGCAGTACAATTGGATTGGAATCTAGCTTATATGGGATTATTTTATGCTGATGTTATTACTTGTTGATATAATTCCTTAAAGGAGTATATTTAACCTTTTTGGAAATTGGAATTGAATTTGTATACAATAATGAAAATCAACATTTAGAGCAAAAGTTTTGGTAGTTTGAGACCTCTTGTCGAGCACTCACTGGAGCTGAAAATTTGACCTGATCAAAACTGTTGACAACATTGGGGTGGTGCTATGAAATGTAGTCTTGGAATTCTGGGGAATGGGTTTGACTATTGGGTGACCTGACCAGACCTGAACCTTTGCTAATGCATGTCTCTTTGAATTCCCTGATGCTGTTTGGTTTCATTGGTTTGGGGCTACCATTACAATTACTTAAATAGATATTCCACTTTTAATTCTTTAAAATTTTTCTTATCTGATTTTTGTAAACAGTTCCAAGTCTTAGGATTTAGAGAAAACTGTATTTGCTCCAGCCTTATTTTGAAGCTCCACCCCATTAAGTGGCTGAACCCAATGTGCAACGAATCATAGTTAGGAATATGTTGGACCATGAACAATTCGTTTTATCTTTTTTAGACTGCCTTGAGGCGAGCCTTTCAACCAACCTAAGTTGCTGGAGCTGCAGTGCTTGCTTATGCATTTAATAGTGTTATGTTGCTGCAAGTGTCATTAATTCAACTCCTGCTAGTTAGGATGATTTTTCGGTCATGTAAGATAATTCATCACTTTTTCACTTTTACATGTTTTCAGTCAGTTATGTAATTAACAACTTGCTATCAACAGTATCACAGTCTGCCTCCTCCCTTTCCTCTTCCATTACTCCTAATTTGATTACATTTAACATCTGATCAAATATATTCTTTTTTCTTCTTTCATGCCCTGGCAGACAAGCAAAGAACACAATTCAAGTATGAGTCACTACTCTGATTTGGATGGGACAAGATACAAAATGAAGCATGGGTCTGATCAGTGTGAAAAATACTCCCACCACCAATTTTTGCAGGAGTCTTCATTGTCCAATCATAACAATCCTTTTCCTGGACGTACCTCATCAATAGATATGAATGAATATTCTGCTGGAGAAATGCCTGTTTATGACAGCAGGGACAATAATGAAACGAGGACTAAGCTTGGTCTTGGAGGGGTGAGAAGGGACACTGGTTCTAGCCGTCGTCATCTGTGTCTCGATGGTAGAAAAGTGATTAATGAAAAATCAGGCATTGGGTTGCATAACTATGAGGCTTTGACCCCTAAGGTTGCTGAGAGAGAATGTTTTGAATCTAAATCTTCTAAGTCGGTACTGAAGCGCTGTGACGTTCTTGGTACGGATGATAGAGAACTATCAAGAATGATCATTAAGGTCTGATCTGAACTCTACCTTTGTGCTAGTTTGTTCTATAATTTTGAAGCTCCAATCATGAAATTATTTATTGAGACTGATGTACAGGGGGGGACATACCATGGAGAAAAGACAACCAAAAATGAATATTGCAATCCTGTTCAAGTTAAGAATGGCTTGACAAATCAAATGAGAGTGAGTTTTGTTTTTATGGTCTAGTCTTGCAATTAGCATGATTTTAGTCCCTTGTTATTATTACTGCTGTTAATTGTTATTATCTTTTATTAATAAGGTTGCAAAGAGAGTTAGGGGTGAATTTCAACAGCATCAGTGTGCGAGGAAAGAATCAATGATAGACATGCCACCAAGGACATATCAGAAAAGAAGGTTAGGATAAATGCTTTTATATGACTGGTCAGAAAAATAACTACCTTTTTAATGAATGTAAAGTCTTCCTGTGTGCTTTTTCCCTCAAGAACTTTCCTGATTTTTATCTGATTCTTTGTAAGACCTTTCAGGGAATCCATGTATCTTTACTGGCTTCCACATGACAAAATTTACCAGTTTTTTAAATCAAATTTTCCTGGCAGGCCATTGCCACAATAATTCATCCATTATATGAACACTATCATATATGCAGCAGTAGCTTTGAATCTGGAATGTGGAAATCCACAGTCATAGATGAACAGCTACCAAGGCCGACAGTTTAATGGGGTAGATAGGATTTAGTTGCTTTGATTTTTGGCCACTGTTCTATGACTCTATCTGGCAACCAAACACAGTTATGCAACCAAAATTCTGGCAAAACAGGGCTGCTTCCGTGTTTTTGCTTTATGACAAAAAGGCTGTTAGAGTTCTTTGACAAAACTTCTAATTATAATTGAAATGCTGCCTTAAACATGGTTTTGTTTTTATGATGTATGAAATGAAATAGATGTAACAGTAGTCCCATACGGTTATTTGCTGATATTTCATGATATGATTGACAGGTCTGCTGCAGAGATGCCATCCAGCTTAAGTGAGGATGAAACTGGAGAAACTAGTTCTTCTGCGGATTGAGAATGTAGATGTAAAGATATGGAGACCAAATGTTGTGGCTTGTACATGTCGCCTGTGTTGGAATATTGTAAGTAACAACAGTAATGTGTGTGGCTAGCTGTTTGTTTTTCCCTTCTGGTGCTCACCTTGTTAATATTGCTTGTACATGGCTGTTTTATTTGCCTAAGAAGTTTTTGGACGAATTAAAATTGGTAGTGCTTTTGAAATTTGATTGTGAATTTGATCTACTTGGGACCGGACATGGGCATTCATGTCGTTGCTGATTACATACAATGCATATCATACAAGTTTTGTTGTATATGTTACATTTTTTGGAGACATAGCCTACTTATTTATCCTCTGGGTTGGCTCTCCCTCATTTGGCCTGATGAATGGTATGTTCTGTGCAGTTATATCAAGTACAGGCTTTTTTTAGCCAAAGTTTTTTTGGTGTTTTCTCCTATTTTGTTCTTCAGCCTAAAAGGTATTACCAGTCATTTCCAGCTATTGATCCGTTCCAAGGGCAGGTTCTTACTCACCCATTCCAACCATCTGCTACTAAAAACACCATTTTCCTGTTTGACTTGCACCCACCTTATATGGACTGGTTGATTCCCCAATGACTGGTTTCCTAAGTTATAGTCAAAAACCTAGTCGCAATGGAGTCATCCAATGATGAAGATTCAGATTTTGGTGTGAAAATTCTCTCTTAGTAATCTTTGAGGTTTTTGCGTTGGAGATATGTTTGCATTATAGTATTTTAAAATTTTGATATGTTTTTGCATTGCTCTTTCTCTTAACGTAATACTATTTGAATCTAAAAATCTAACCTAATTTACTGACATAATGATGTGACTTCATAAAAATTATTGAATCAACATCAAATTCCAATGTTGAATGGGGTCTATGGTGAATCTAAAGTCACAATGAATTAGATTAGCAAATTATGTTAGTAAATTAACTTTCAATAGCATTGCTCTTTCTCCAAACTGTTTACATTACTGGAATTGTCCTGGTTTCAATATATCTTTGATTCATTTGATTTATTTTTCTTGATCCTTTTGATACCGTGATCCCCTTCTTTTGTCAGATCTGTCTAGGTAACTCTTGAATATGCACCCATTTTTAAAATTTACTGTCCTATACTGATGTAACCCCACCCCCCTTTTTCCCTCTTTTTTATTTTTTTTTTGTTTCAACGGCGAGGGGGTATTCGAGCAGTTTACAGATACCTCAATTTACACGTATTTCGATTAATTTCCTCTTCGATTTGTTCAAAGACATACCATCTATGTCGAAATTAAGATATTGATCATAGTCTGATCTAAACGAATTGTTAAAATTCAACTTTAGAATAACTGAATTTATAGTTTATTTGTGTTACTACTTTTACTCTGTGGAGTAATCGACCATGTACCAAGAATCTTTTACTTTCTTGAAAATCCTAGCATTAACACAAATGATGTTTTATCACAATAAGTTTGTAAACAACAAATATCAAAATCATTAATTTTTTGTTCACAGTGCTTTAAAAAATCCTTCGTTACACAAATAATTCTAAAAGAACATAAAAATAGAAATCATCCAATAATAATCAGGAATAATGCAAAACCATATCGAAGAATCCTAGGTAGTTTGATGACTTAATATTAAAAATCTACTTTGTTGTTGTGATCATGAATCTGATATCTGCATAGAGGGCACACAATCTTTTGTTTAAGCCACTTAAAAATACAATGACCATGAAACTTGTGCATGCAACCCATGGCTCTTGCTTCATCACCACGTTTCATCTCACCCAAACACACCCCATAAACTTCCTCATCTTCCTCAATCACCACCTCGCTCAACCCTTCAAGAACTGGATCAACTGTGTCTGCCATGAGTCTCGCTAGGTGTACTGAAATCGCATGCTGAGTCTCTCTCAACACGGTCTCAAAATCCCGACAATCCAATTGAGTCCTTGACCAGGCCAACTTTTTTGGCATGGAGTTCAACTTCGCAAGTTCCAGTTCCGCGGCACTCAGTGTTGGGGCGCTCCTCGGATTTCGCAAGGCGTACCAACGGTCGTCGGAAAAGGGAGTTTCGGCGGAGTGTTGCAGTCTGTTAAGAACATCCGCCATTGATATGGCTATTTCAAGCTCCTCCATCATGGTTTCTTTCTTCAGAGAGAGAGAGGGGCGAATTCCGAAAACTATGAAACTGGATATATATATGGCTTGAGATTGAAGAGAACCTTATATATATTTGTATGTATTGTATATTCCTAGTTAATGAAGTAGAAGGTTTTCATGTGTAAATTCCTGGTTGCTTATGCCGCCGCCTTATTTGCTTGTAGATAATAGTCCAACGGTAAGTCCCATGTTCGCAGTTGTTTCCTCAGTTAAATAGAATCTTTCACGTGGGAATTTGTTAGTTTCTATTTCTGTCTTGCCTCCAATTAGGGTGTTCACCCTACCCTACAGGTAGGAAATATGTTCTTTCGCATTTCTACTCGATACTTTGCGGAAGAATTTTTTCTTGGCCTACCATACCCGACAAATTTAGTATTCCTATCCGCCTTCCTACCCGATTAATCGGGTAGGAAGTCGGATAAATACTTTTGTAACTATTAATTTTTGGATCATTTTAACAATTTAATTAAATAACATCCACCAATTTAACAACACAATAAATCAATAACATCAAAATTTAAAACAACTACAACAACAATTATAATAAAACACAAGAAAGTATGAACATTAATCCACCATAATTGTTCCACAAATATAATATATAATATATAATTAATTAATCAATTAATACGGGTAGGGTAGGGTTGGAATGCGAAAATAGATAATTATTCCGCATTCCTACCCGATTTTTGTGGCTAGCCGATTTGTAGGGGTAGGGTAGGGTCGGGTAAGGTAGAAAATTGCGGCCAGTCGAAAATTTGAACACCCCTACCTCCAATCCTATCAGGTAGACTAAGGTAATTATTTATTATTATTTTATTTTCAATAGTTAGATGTGTTGGATCGGTTTATACGTATCTCAATTAATTTTTTTTTTAATCTAGTCAAAGATAAATTATCCATGTTGAGACTATATGGGATAAATCTCTCATGTCTGACTCTAAAAAATTGTCAAGATTTGAACTCAGGACATCTGCATTTACAACTCGTCTCTGTTATCACTTAAACTATCTCTTGAGATTAAGAGTACTTATTAGAACTTAGAAGTAATACGTTGGTGCTATAATTATTATTATTTTTAATTTGAACCTAATTTAAAAACATAATTTATTAACTTAATTTATCATAATCATTAGATTAATAACGGATCTCAAAAAAATATTAGAATACACTGTCAATTTAACGGTTATGTATAATTATATCGACAAATTAAGTTAAAAAATTAAATCCAAGTAGCATTGCTCATTCTTTTTTCTGCGTCCAAGTAACAAATTAGGTTCATTTTGAGTTTTATTATTTTATATTTGATCTTATTATTTTTATGATTAATAATTATAAATAACTTAAATTAAAATTTATAATTTAAAATTATTTATATAATAAAGTACAAAGATTGAAGGCATAAAAAATAATTTTTAATTTTTGCGGCTGAATCATTTTAAATTTTACTTTCTAGTTAATTTGAAGGGTAATATTAACTTCTCAAATTTAATAATCAAAATAAGTACTCTAAGAGTGTGTTTAAGATGACTTTTTACAAGTGTTTTTAAAACTTAAATAGGTAAATAAATAAAAAAAATAACTTATACTTCTTTACAGTCACTTCTTTACAAAAATATTTCACCATCACTACAGTAGCCGCTACCCCACCACCACAACCATTGTTGTCGCCACCCGATCACAACCACCACCACCACCCCCACCTTCACCCCCACCATCCACTACCACAATCCACTATTATCTGTCGTCGCCCACCATTGCTGCCACCTAACATCACTTACCCCTACCACCACCAACACCAATAATCGCCTGCCACCGTTGTCACCCACCTAGACCACACCTACCACCACCATTACCATTTGCCACCACCCAACACTATCGTCGTCCACAAGCACTCATCGTCACCCACCACCACCATCGTTGTTGCCCCCCACCACCATCACTATCAACCATCATCACCACCGTCACTCACTATCACTATCACTACCATCATCGTCACAAAAAATTCATCATCACCATCACCATTGTCACTTATAATTGTCACCACAATCATCACTGTCTCCCACTACAACCACTGCCAACCACCAACTGTCGCCATCCATGGTTGTCGATCACTACTATCATCGTCACTCAAAATCTACTATCACTATCACTATTGTCACCCACGACTGTCATCACAACTATCACTATCTCCCCCCATCATCACTGTTGCCCACCATCACTACCATCGTCTATCACTACTACAATTGGTGCTTTAATTTTTTTATCTCTTTTGTATTTGTGATTTAATCTTGAGTATAAATATAAATGTATTTGTAATTGACAATTTTTATTATTAAGGCACAAAAATACGTGTAATAACTAATTTTTCTATATCATATCAAAAAAATTTGTTCAGTTCCGCAATCTTCTCCCCCACTTGTATGAATTCGTACGCAGAAACCACTCAAAAGGTTTGACGGAATGATGTTCTGGACCACACGTAATAAAGAACGACAAATAATCCTACGAGGTCAAAGCTGCCATCAGTGGTCTTGTCCACGAAGAACCGCGTTGAAATGTGTAAGCGTTTTTTAATGTTAAAACGTGTTAAAAATGAAAAATTTATTAAACAATTTCCTCGAATCTGAAAAATACTGTATAATATAAAATTTGAATTTTTAAAAAATTAATCTTATTATAGCAAATAATAATTTATACTCATTATTTTTTAAAAATAAAAATTGATAAAATTCAAATGTTTAACTTCCTTATTATGTTGATATAACTATAATAATTTGAAAAAAATTACGGAAACATCCCCTACAAATCGAACAATAATCTGGGCGCCCTTTTAATTTTTTAAATTTTTTATTGAGTCTTTTTCACAACATTGAATATCATTTCATATACTTTATACAGTGGTTTCAAACAGGACTTGGCTCATCCCCTAATCACAAAATAATAAAGAAAATCCTCTAATTTCTTTTGAATGGTAATGATTTGTGGTTCCATTGGGCTAACCAAACCACCATCACGATAGTATGGCTGTGGAATAAGAATCTAATTTGGGAACATAATGGTAGATCTAATTCATTGTATATATTAAATAGTTGTGACTTTTAATGTTAAACGAATTTTATTTTTAATCTATTAACTATAATTGGTTAGGTTTTCAAATTAAGTCTAAATAATATTATGCAAAATATAAAAAAGTAACTATTTTTTTTTTGTTTAACAGTTGAGGAGTGTTTGAGTCAGTTTACTCCTCTCCTCGATCTGATCAAAGTCAGATCATCCAAGCTGAAATTAGAGTATTCAAGAGAAATCCTCATGATTTGACTCTAAAAAATTATTAAAATTAAAATTCAAGATATCTAAGTTTATAACTCATCCCTGCTACAACTTGAATTAACTTATTCAAGAACTGATTTGACAATGCTTTGAAACAACTCTTATTAACCCAAAGGCTGTTTGATCACAATAAGTTTTGTGCCCATCTGAAATTCCTAAATCCTAAATATATATATATATATATATATATAAACACACACACACACCACCTTAAAGAATCCCTCATTGCACAAAAGATTGCTAAGAACATAAAAGAGAAAACACCCAAGAATCTTCAAAAATCCTACAAAAAATATTACAAAGAATCCTTGCTACCTTGTCTTAATCTTCAAAATCTACTTTGCTGTTATGAATATGATATCTGCATAGAGGACAGACATCCTTTTGTTTAAGCCACTTAAAAATACAATGACCATGAAACTTGTGCATACAACCCATGGCTCTTGCTTCATCCCCACGTTTCATCTCTTCCAAACACACCCCACAAACATCCCGATCTTCCTCCATCACCACCACCTCTCTCAACCCTTCAACAACTGGATCAACCGTGTCTGCCAAGAGTCTCGCTAGGTGTACCGAAATCGCATGCTGAGTCTCTCTCAACACAGTCTCAAAATCCCGACAATCTGCTCGAGCCCTTGACCACGCCAACTTTTTTGGCATGGAGTTCAATTTCGCGAGTTCGAGTTCCTCTGCGCTCAGTGTTGGGGCGCTCCTTGGATATTGCAAGGCGTACCAACTATGGTCGGAAAAGGGCGTTTCGGCGGCGTGTTGCAGTCTGTTAAGAGCATCCGCCATTGATATGGCTATTTGAAGCTCCTCCTCCATCATGATTTCTTCACGAACAACATAGAAGAACTTGGAAAGAAAGAAATCTTCAGGAACAAGAGAATTGAAGAGTTTGGAAAGAAACTATGCAACTTTTTATCGTTTGAGATTGAAGAGAACCTATATATATATGTATTGTATACTCCTAGTTAATGTAGGAGAAAGTTTATGTGTAGATTTGTTGCGGATGGTCTCTAAAGTCCTGGTTGCTTATGCCGCCGCCTTATGTTGTAGATATGTGCATGTATATATCAACGGTAAGTCCCATGTTTCGCAGTTGTTTCCTTAGACAAGTAATTTCTCATGTGCGAAATAGGAAGTTTCTATTTATGTCGTTCCGTGTACACACTCATGCATATCCACTAAAACCGTACTTAAATTTGTATACCAATCACGTTACGGTCAGACCATCTATGTTGAAATTTAAGACATTTATGAGCAAGCAAAAAATAAATAAATAAATAAATTTCTCATGACTTGATCTCAAGTGATTGCTAAAATTTAAACTTAAAACGTCTAAAGTTTACGATTCATTCTTGTTACTACATAAACTATTTTTTACAGTTTAGATATAATCGAACTGACTCGAAAATCTTTAACCGTTAAACAACAACAAAAAACCTCTTCTACCCCAAGTAATACGTCACAACCACAATTGATGAGCCCAAATTCAAATGGACCAGACCCAATAAATCAAAGCAAATCCAAGTCAACTAAAAGATAGCTCAGACCCACTTTATTAATCCGACCTAGTCTGGGAAGATAAAAACGCATGAGAGTGAATATTGTGATATACATTCTTGGAGATTAAATCCTACATTAATTGTACTTACCAAAGAAATGGTGTCCTTTCCCTCATGTCACCGCCTCACCAAACCTATATAATGTAAGCCCTCAACATCACATATCTTGAGACTTATACATCTCACAACATCTTTCCCAACACACCTCTCTATACCTACACACATTGTTTCTCTCTCTAAACTATTGTAATTCTCCCAAAGTATACTCTCTCGGTTACTTTATTTATCAATAAAGAGTTCCAGCCACCGTTGTCGTTTCTCGAGAGTGGAGTAGGTCATTCAGACCGAACTACTATATATCATTGTGTTGATTAATTATTTATTGTTTTGCCATTGATCATCTTATTTATTGTTCATTAATTACATCTTTTCATATACTCAACTATTAATTTTGTATGAGATCAATTTGTGCATCACCAATGATCATCGACTATTAATGATATCACGGTCATTGACTATTAATCAAACTCATTTATAATTTAAAGGTGATAAAAATGTTTTATATCATTTGGGATAGATAGATGGTGTAGACGTTGGGCCTACATCACGTAGTAGAGTTCACGCGGCGGCTAAATCCTACGTAGTCAAGACTGGTAGCTGTGTGGTCTTTTGCAGCAAGAACTGCGTTTGAAACGTGTTTAAAAGGAAATTCAAAGAAGGATACACCTTGGACCAAATAAAAAAAAAAAGATGATACACCACCATAAGGTATCATAGTATCTGATAATTACACTGGTGACCATATAACTTTTAATTTTATACTCACACACCATAAGGTATTTTGACATGGATGTTTTTCTAAAAACAATGCTATAGGAACCTAATTCATTGCAATTAGATCCTCAAATTATGTTAAAATAGTATTTTTCTTGTCACTTGCATGTAGAAACGTGTGATTAATGCTATACGATGGATGACTATTTTTTTGTGTAAACCGAAAAAACCATTGAATCTTAACAGACAAAGGTTTTATAGACATTTGTTGGATTTGGAATTTTATTAGAAAGGATACTATTCGTGGTGAGGTTGTAAGAGAAAGCCTTATGCAACAGAAACGATTACTCATTTCCTCTTAGTTTTTAAGCGGCTTTAAGGAAGGAGATAAAGAATTTGTTTATAGAATTGCTCCATGGAGAATTCACAAAGACTTTGTTGGAAGGGATTTACCAAGAATCATTTAACTGTATAACTCTTTAGATGGGAACACAAATCAGTATAAAGGAAGCGATTTACGTGCATCAAATCCTCCATTTCGTTCTATAGGGTGCTGGAAATAGTTTTCCTGGCAAATACTACACCTGAATTGCATCCAGAAGGCACCCTTGTTCTCTCTCTTCTTCTTTTTTTTCCGTTCAACTATCAGTGTGTCTAAGTCAACTTACACACACATTAACTAATCTTCTTTCCAGTCTGATCAAAAATAGGTCATTTACATTGGAATTAGGATATTTATGAGAAATAAATCTCTCGTGACATGAACCTAAAAAATTATCGAAATTCAAATTCAAGACATCTGAATATTTAACTCATCTTTGTTATATGTTGAGTGATTCATTGGGGTTAAAAGGCAACCATGTCCAAGCATCCCTTGACCCTTATCCGCACTTAAACAATCTCAAACCTGTATCTAAAGTTCCAAACCCCAGCCCTCCCCCCGCCCCTCTCTCTCTCTGTCTCTCTCTCTCTCTCACACACACACACCACACATGCGTGATTGGTATTTTAGGAGGGAAAGTGACGATGTCATCAGATTCTCGGTACCCCATGAAATATAAATCCAACCTAGAAAGGGTTTCAGTGTATTTTAATAATCACAAGGGTATCCTCTATAATTTCAGATGTCACTATAAGTTCCCAATAGTATATTTATCCAACTTGCCTATTTCACAAAAAAAATATTAAGTATAATCGTTACACTATGTTAGCAGAGTCACGTGATATAATGGTCCACTAATAAATAAATAAGTCTACAAATGAACACCACAAAAAAAATTCATAACCATCCAATCATATAATACATAGCCACCTCTATGAGCCCCACTTCATCCATTATTGGATGGTTACATCACATCAATATTACTAACATATATGTGTTAGGTAATATGAATACTCCAGAGATTTATCCAAAGATTGAGATTCTTCATCATAAAATTTTAAGCACATATACGTTTATGTTTATGGGATTATGGAGATTATGCACTATAATAGCTAAGGGCGGAGCCATTAATAACCCATGAAAGGCACTAGCCCACCTTGAAGAAAAAAATAATTTTATCAATTGTCGGGAAAAAAAATAAAGCGTGTTGAAGTGTCCAGTGTTCACTCAAAAATAATTTTCCAAACCATTAAATCATTATCCAACATTCACTAATATTGGTGAAGGTAAAATTTAAAATTCAAAGACATCAACTTTTCAATCATAACAACCTTATATGTCCTTCATACACAAAAATACAAGAAATATGAAGGAGAGTGAGAGAAACTGTGATGTCAAGGGGTTTGTCTTGTAAAGCCATAAATAATACTGGGCAATTGAGTCGTATCGAGTTGTGTTTGGATTGTTTTATTTTGGGCTCGTATCGCACACAAGTTAACTCTAATTCAACTCAAATGTCCTGATTTTAACACTACATATTTATTAGTTTATCGTGTTCAGATTAACCAGTATAATCCACGAACCGAAAATCTAAAACTAAGATTTCACAATCTCTCAATCAAACACAGACTAATAGTTTAAACCACAATAAACTATATTAAATGAAGACTCAAAGAGGCATGTGCACATTATAAATACTACGTTTAATCTGAGGTGGGCATTGCAACTACCAGAATACCAGAATATTTCATTGTCATACACACAGTGTTTCTCCTAGGTGTCAATCTTGTAAGCCATAGACAAATGCTTGTGAAATAATTTCAGTTTTGTAGTTGGTATACAAAAGACAGTTTGATATACTTGTAGGTTTACTCTTGTCATGATTCTTGAAACTAGATTAGTGGTGTTGTGTGGTTTTTACATTGTTATCGAGGTTTATTGTATTGGGTATTACACTTATGGTTATGGGTTAATTTGTCTTATGTTTCAGTAGAAATGCGACTTTGCATTATGTTTCAATATAAGATTTTTATAAGTATAATTTGATCAAGAACACGTTTTTTTGTAAAAAATGAAAATAAAAATAAATATTGAAAATGGTCCACGTAACCCTAAATTCAAATAAGATCCTCGATATCTCTAAATATTCAGTAGCATAAGAAATTAAACTATTTATTGATGATACTGATTTTCGCAAATCTCTAACCAAAAAACTCACCACAAATAGGAAGAGAAATCTCCAAAGAATCATCAAAATAACACCCAAAAAATTAAACACTCATGTCTTGTCTTAATCTTCAAAATCTGCTAAATTTATAATTCAACAATGTTATTTGAACCTAATTTACTAACCTAATTAATATAGAAGATCTGCAACTAATTCGATGATTATTATAAATTAGTTCAATAAATTAGATTAGTAAATTGGTTGAAATAGTATTAGTCGTTCTTATACCTGCATAGAGGACAGAAATTCTTGCGCATCAGCCACTTCACAATGCAATAACCATGAAACTTATGCATGCAACCCATAGCTATTGCTTCATCCCCACGGTTCATCTCATCCAAACACACCCCACAAACATGCCCATCTTCCTCCTCCACCACCACCACTCTCAGCCCTCGCAGAACTGAATCAACCCCGCCGGTCGCTCGGAAACTTGCTGGTTCTGTTGAAGCTGTGACAGTCCCAAGCTCTCTCAAAATGGTGTCAATTCTTTGATCAATGATGGCACTCAATATGGTGCCCAAGTTTCGAAGAGTCGCAGCAATCCTCGCCAGCGCCTCACGTGCCCAAACCGGATCAACCGTGGCTGCTCGGAAATTTGCCCTATCCCTTGACATGGCCACCTTGCACAATCTAGTCCCTCGTTACCACAAAATAGAGAGCCTATAGGAGAAGTTTTGTGTATATATTCTGTTAGAATTTGACTCAAACTCTCTAATTATCATGAACAAGAGTTTGATCGTGAATGAAATACAAAACGTATTGGAAGAGTTTTAATAAATCATGAATAAGTGTATTAGTGACCTAATAAAAAAAATAGAGATCTGACAGTATCCAAATTGTATTCATTTATATATTTTATCCATATAAATAGAGTTGAGTATTATATAATCAGTTACTAGATATAACAAATTTTCTAGTGAATCATGGATCGATGTAGGTTTATGTATGGTGTATACTAAGGTGAGTATGATGTATCAAACAACGTTATATCTTTATATTTTATTTTTTTATTTTTCTTTCTTTGAATTCATATTTTAAGTTATGCCACAGCTTTATGTTGAGTGATATGGCCACGATACGGCAAAAAAAAATCGGTATCATATCATAATTGATTTATAATTGTATATGTTAATGGAAGTAAATAAAATAAAAGAATTTTAGAAGAGCCACTTTTTTATTGGTTGAATAATTTGGATATAATATAAAAAAAAAATCCAACTAGGGTTGGGAATAGAATCGGGTTATGCCCCATAGCTAGGTGCGATGAACATACGTTTTGTTTTATTTTTTGGGTATCTTTTTTAATGGTAGTTTGTGCTAAGGACCAAATCGGATCAATGCTTGAACATTTCGAACAAAATTGATAAAATCAAAACTTTGAGGACCAAAGTGCAAGTGATGGTACACTTCAAGGATAAGTGTAATTTACCCAAAGAAAAGAAATTTACAGGGACACCTTGGAGTTTCTGGTAATTCAAAGGGTATCTTATTATTTCTGCAAACATTTTGTCTCTTACACCTAAATTCAAATACCCCGCTTATTATTTTAGGAGAATTACACTCAGACTTTCTGAAATTTGTCACTTAATTATTTAAACGTCTTGATATTTGAAATATTATACATAAACCCCTTAAAATTTATATGTGCATAACACTTAGACTCTGCTATCAATATCTGTTAATATAGTTGTTAGTAAATTATATTCAGATCCCCTGAAGTTTATACACAAATAATATTTAGACCTGTAGAGTTTAAAATGTTATACTTAGACATAAAATATTCCAATGAAAGATAAAATATCAAATATTTTAAATTTTACAACTAAAATTCATGTTCTATTATATCATTTATTGAAATAAAATTAAAATTAAAAATCTAATTTTTTCTTAAAAAATCATAATCTTGTATACAATTATACTATCTATTGAAATAAAACTACAAAATCAAGCAAGGGGTCTAAGTCGTTCATAATAGAACATGAATTTTACAACCAAAATTCATATTCTATTATGTCATTTATTAAAATAAAAATATTTTTTTTTCTTAAAAAATCATAATTAGTATACAATTATACTATTTATTGGAACAAAACTACAAAATTAAACAAATGGTCAAAATGTAATGGACACAATATCTTTTAACTTTAATTTGGGTAATTTGGTAGTTTAATTTAGTAGTTTGGACGATGAAACTAAATTCTAATAGATAGTATAATTATATACTAATTATTATTTTTTTAAAAATTTATATTTATATTTTTGATTTTATTTTAGTAAATGTCATAATAGAACATGAATTTTGGTTATAAAATTAAAATATTTGATATTCTATCTTTGATCAAAGTATTTTTGGTCTAAGTATAATATGATAAACATGAGGGATCTAAATACTATACGTCTACAAACTTCAGAGGGTATAGATGTAATTTACTAACAAATATATTAATAGACATTAATTGTAAATGTCTAATTGTTACGCGTGTACAAATTTTAGAAATATGTATATAATATTTTAAATATTAAAGAATCAACAACTGAGATCACCCCTACACATGCCAAAGAGATTAAACAAAATCACAAATAGTGTTTTCGGAATTCTGTATCCTATCCGTGGGTAAAATCCATATTTTTTTCTCCACCCCACACCCATGGGCCATGGGTACCATTTTCCCGATTTGTGTGGGAATATTTGCAGTTGCACTGTTGAACCGGGCCTCGGATTGGTATCCATGGCTGGGATCCAATTGAACTATGCAAATCTAGGATTGGTGTGGCCCAAACTAATTTAGACCTATGTATTCCATTTAGGAGTGCCAATTTTATCTTTTAGGGAAAATTTCAACCACACCCCCTCTAGTTTACCATATCTTTAAAGACATCCCCTCTAATTTCTGAATCTTCAATGACACCACTTATTAAATTAAAAATTTTAACTAGAATACAAATTTACTAAATTGCCCATCATATATTTGAGGATAAACTTCAACCACACCCCCTCTAAGAAAGTATATCTTCAATGAGACACCCATCTAGATAAGTATATCTTCAATGAGACTCCCTATATTTTCTAAATTTTTTTTAAGTATTAAAATTTCTAGTGAATTAAAATTCGATTCAAGTTAATTAAAATTTATTTTTTTACACATTAAAATTTGAGCCAATTAAAAATTATATTTTTTTTACGTATTAAATTTTGGCTAATTAAAAATTATTTTTAATCGACTAAAGTCAAATTTTAATCAACTCGTATTGAATTTTAATCAGCCAAATTTTAATACATAAAAATATAAATTTTAATCGACTCGAATTTTAATAAATCGAATTTTAATAAGTAAAAAAATATAAATTTTAATCGCCTCAAAAGTAAATTTTAATTGACGCTAACAATTCAGGTAGAGTTCAAATCGATTCAAATTTTAATATGTAAAAAATAAATTTTAATAGGTTCAAACTTTAATACGTTAAAAAAAATAAAATTTATTCAACTTTAATTGAATTTTAATTGGTTCAAATTTTAATATGTAGAAAAATAAATTTTAATCAGCTCAAATTTTAATAAAATTTTATGTACAAAAATTACTTGAGATTTATGTAGGGGCATTTTTGGTATTTTAGATTAATTTTTTTGGTTAAAAATGGTAGTTTAATGGTAGGGGGTGTTAGTGATGTTTAAATACAAACTAAAAGGGGTGTCATTGAAGATTTAAAAACTAGAGAGGGTGTCTTTGAAGATATGATAAACTAGAGAGAATGTGACTGAAGTTTTTCCTATCTTTTAACACAAACAAGACACGCAACACATTATTAAAAATTGACACGACTAATTAAGTTATTAGAATTTGACTCAAACTCTCTGATTGTCATAAATAAGAGTTTGTCTGGTAATCAGTGTGAGAATCTTGAATGGAATAGAAAACATATTGGAAGAGTATTAATAAATCATTGATTGATTTATTAGTAACTTGATTGGAAACATAAAAATTTGTCAATATTAAATAAATTTGAGTATTATGTAATTCGTTATCATATGACAAGTATGATGTATCAATGTCGGTGCACTAAATTATTTTTTATTGATAAAAAATATTGACACGATCAAAAACCTATCCCACCACATTATACAAAAGAAAAGGTAAGACACTTTACACCTTTTTCTCAGTTTCTTGCGTGTATGTAAATAATAAAGCTAGCCAAATATGAAACTTACTTTACTCTTCTTTCATTTTTTGAGGAAATTATACATATGACTCTTAAATTATAATTTTCAGGTCAATTTAGCCGTAATATTTTTTTTTTTGTCAATTGATCTCTTGAACTCTCTAATTGTATCAATTGAGCTCTTTTATCTGCCTCCGTTAAATTTTTTAAAGGAAATTTGTGAAATGTGTCACTCATGTGACACAAATTGTTGGAGTAAACTATATATATGACCCTCAAATTATGACCCTTGTGTCAATTAAGTCTCTAAATTCTCTAATGGCATGTTTCGTATGTTTTTTGGAATGTGTTTGGATTGGTTTGATGAAACCCGAGTTTGATTCAAAGATGAGATTCAACTTTCAATGTTGTCCATACTAGAGGTGGCAATTTTTGACACGACACGATAACTCGACACGAACACGACACGAATAAATGAATTTGGGTTGACTATTTTTTTATACGAACCCGTGTATGACACGACCCGTCAACATGAAGTATTAATGGGTTGTGTTCAGGTTCAACCCGCTTAACCCGAATTGACCCGTCAACATGAAATTTTTAACTTGAAGGAGATTGACCTGACATTTTCGTTCCATGTATGAGTTTTAATGTTCTGATGGCTTATTTTTTTCATTACTTCTGATGTTTAATTTGATTGCGTGATGTACGATTAACATATTTAATTAGTATTATAGAAATAAAATATTAATTATTTGTAACTGTTTATCAAGCACTTATATAATTATTGTATAAAAAAAATATTATTACTCACTATTATTATAATTAAGTTAATTTTTAGTTTACAGAAAAAGTATGAGGAGAGATTCAATTAAGTAAAAATAAAATCTTAGAGTTAAATTTTTTATTCAAAATTTATGTGGGTCAACACGAACACGACACGCAAACAAACAGTTCAACTCGACACGACACGATTAATTAAATGAGTTGGGTTAGGGTTGACAAATATTCGACACGACACGAACCTGACACGACACGACTCGATTGCCACCCCTAGTCCATACTCATGTTTGATATGCACATGGATATATGATTATTATGATAGCATATTTGTATATAAATAACTATTTTATCTCTTAACCAATTTATATATATGGAGTATATAAGATATATGAGGGTATAAATGTCATTTGTATGTTAAACTCTTTAACCCTCATATGAAATCCACCTCCCCCTTGGGTTTCATGAAACCCAAGTATATTGGTTTCATGATCGGGTCATGACCGGACCAGGATTCAAATCCTATCCTTACTTCATAGTTGTCAAACATGAGTTTATACTCTTAACACATGTTCTCAAACTCTTCCAAACCCCCATACCAAACAACCCCTAATTGCGTCAATTGAACATTTTTGTCTTTTTGTATCATATATAGTCACATGAGTGACACACTCTAACGGAGACAGATAAAATTACTTAATTGACACAATTAGATAGTTTAGGAGCTCAATTAACACAAAATAAAAAAAAAAAATTAGTTGACACAAAAATCTTAATTTAAAGTTCAGAGTTATTGAGTGTGATGTTAACCACCCTCACGTGTCTTTAATAAGGGGCCTTGACGGGAGACCAGCATACAGTCCCTACTCCCTAAAGATGAATTGGATCATATCTAATTTATAGTTAATCAAATCGTTTGAAATAACTCCACATACCACACAATATAACGGTAAACTATTATGTATTTGCACGAACTCTTTTTTAGTTGTAAACAGATTAAAAACAACATAACATGACTTCTCACAACCTCTGTTAGACCTTTTATTCGAAATCACTGCAAACGGTTTGATCAATAAATCTGATTAACTTTTTTCATTAAAATCCACTAATCTAACTATTCATATTAGTTTAAAATTTAAAATTTAGGATAAATCATTACCCATGTGACTAATTATGCTCCTGACAATTAAAGGCAATGCCTACATGGGCATTGAATGCGACTAGTCGAAGGGTTGGCATTTACATGTTCCAATGTGATCATCAACTGGGGAGTTTTTCTTTTTCTTTTTCTTTTTTCTTTTTTTTGGGGGGGGGGGGATAGGGTGAAAAAATAATATTGAGAGTGTAAAATTTAGATCCTCCCAAACCTTTTTTTCGATTTGATTATTCACCATTAATTTATTGGGTCTTTATAAATGCCATTGAACTCGAGAAATACCACTATATAAAAATATGAAATTAGTGTTAAATGATTACCGTTGTACAGAGATCATTAAATACCGAAGAGGTGCACATTGAGTTTCAGCGTTCCGGACAAGATAATTATTATAAGGTTAGCCTCTGAAGAGACGTGAATTTCTCTTAAGTCTTGTAAATACACGGCTTGAAAGAAGTATAAGTCATTGATGATTACCCCAATAAAAACTCTCTCGGACCCTATAGAATCCAATTCTGAGACGTAAAACCAGTCCTACTGTCCCTCGGGGAATTCTATCTCATGTGCATTTGGATGGATGTGGAATGAATCAAAGAAAAAGGGGAAATCCCTATGGACCACAGTCCCCTCTTGATATTGTGAAAACAATAACTGTTTTGGATGACAATAGGGAAAGTAGAGAAAGGAGGGGTGGGGGGGGGCGTTACTCCTATATATAATAGCATACATTGTGTAATATAAGGTCGGGCATCAATCGAATTATTTTTGTGTCGTGTTTAGTTCTATTGTTTTTGTATTTTCGCCGAGAGTTAGGCAGTTGAAATTTGATTTAATTAATTAATTGAATCATATTTTTAAATATTAACCATACATGTTTATTGTTGGTATTGGGTTGCTATCCATAATATATGAATTAGATAACTCGTATATGTTCTTTATTAAATATTATTAACTTTTAATCTATCTTTTTAATAGAATAGAGAGTTGATTAGAGTTGTCTAAATTATTTTACACTTTATTTTAAATTTTTATCAAAGATGCTCTATAAAATAAAGATTATTATTGGAATGCCCTAAGTTTAGCAATTTTGATTTATTTATTTTATATCAAATATGAATTGTATTAATGTTTTGTGTCAGAATTTATACCGAAGTGAGTTAAAATTTCATTTTATACTAAGATGGTATTTGATAAAATTGAAAATGAAGTACTAAAAACTAATTGTTGAATTTTAAGTACTGAATATTGAACTTTTTAACTCGTAAACTATTTGATATCCACTGAAATTTATGTATTGAATTAAATAAAATTGTTGGACAAATGCAACGAGTTAAAATCTGAAAATTATTATTATTATTACTATTATTATTATTATTATGATTTTTACCATCTCATTACAACTACATTATTCTTACCACCACCATCATTACCATTTCATAATCACCACCACTACCCTCAACACACTATTGTTCCCATTACCACCATCCCTACTATCAACTTCTCCACCATTTTCACTACCATTACCCTTGAAGTTGTCATTACCTCACCCATTGTCACTAGAAGCAAACCATTGTTACCATCACTATAGTCCTTGGAGTAAAATAGTAGTGGTGATGGTGGTAAGGAAAAAGTTGGTGGCATTGTTGCTGGGAATGTGGGAGTAGTGGTGGTGGAATATTAATAACGGTGAAAAGTGAAAATGAATAATGATAATGACAATAATTATGATGATTATTTGGCTAGCGATAGTGATAAGGGTGGTGAAGTGGTAAGTAGGCATATTAAAAGGAATAGTGGAGATGAGTAGGATAATGAGGTAGGAGGTGGTGGTGGTGGTGATGATGTGGGCAAATATGAGAGGTGGTGGTAGTGTTGGTGACAATACTAATAGTGGGCGATGATGGTAAGGGTGGCAATAATTGGGATGACAGGTGTGGTTATAGCTATGGTGGTGCTAAGGAGAAAGGGTGAAGGTAGGTCGTAGTCGTACAGTGACAGTGGTAATGGTAGTGTGGCAATGACAGCGATGGCAGTCTTGCTGACAATGGAAATGACATAGTAAAAGTGACAACAGTGACAATGTAGGTGATAGTGATAATAGGACGACAATAATAGGGTGAAGATTGTAGGGTGACGACATATATAGTGGAGTGGTGGGGGCGAAGGTGAGTGGTGGTAATAAGGTGGTAATGATAACAGTGGTAATGGTAGTGATAGGTGATGACGGCGATGGAGGGGTGGTAATAGTAAGGTAACAACAATGGTAGTGGTGGTGGTGACAATAATAATAGTAGTAGTAGTGATGGTGATAGTAATAATGGTGGTGATGCTGGTGCTGGCATGGTGGGTGTTGAAAATTTGGATAATAAAATAAATTCAAATTAAATTATTTGCAGATAAACTTATCCATCATGAGAAATTTATAGAATTTTTACTCACTAGTATTTTTAGTATTAAATGATAAGTAATTAGGTGATTTTCCACTTAAAATTTTAGCCTATTTTTAAGACTTATTTAAAATTTTTAGTGATGTTAGTTTTGATTATAAACAAATCACACTTAATTGAAAAAAATGCTAAATATCTTTAATTTTAAGTGTTGAATTATGTTCTCAAACACGACCTACATGGAGGTTTGAGAATTAGGATATTTTGACTCTAGTCTTCATACACAACTTTTTTTTTTAAATAATGGGTTAGGCATGACTTGACTCATTTTTTTTATTTTTATTTTTATTTTTATGTGGCCATAGTTGTTTTGTTTGTGTTGATAAGCACATGGATGTGAAAGTAGGACCATTTTGATTTTTGTTCAAAGAAAGGGACCATAATATTGGCTTGTGGTTCCTTTCTTCTTTTCAAAAAGTGCATCACTCCCATGGTGTTGGTCGTTATCAAAAAGGTTGGAAAGACAAGTGCTCTTGTCAAGTGCAAATTGACCATTTCATCAATGCCATTTTTTTCTTTTTGAATGAAATTTCATGTATGTCTATTTCTTTTATTTGGTAAATAATTCTCGACGTGCTATTTTCTTTAATATTGTTTTCTTTGAATTAATTTAAATTTAGTAAATATCAAATAATTTTGATGGTAAAAATATATATATATATATATATTTATATTGTATGAGTTTGTTGATTTCTCTAATTCAATTTTTGGCCAACATATGTCATTTTTGCGGCTTAATCTAATTCTAACATGAGTAACTAAAGCATGAACACTACAATCTGAAAAATCATAAATAGTTTGGCCATACTAAAAAAGAAAGAGATAGTTTAATAGAATTAGGATAATTATCATTCATACCTCTTCTAGATAGGTATATTTTTAATAAATTTATTATTCAAAATATTATTGACATCACTTCTAGTTTATATTTGAACGTCACTGATATCTTTTACCGTTAAACCATCATTTTTAACAAAAAAAATTCATCTAAATACTAAAATTACCCCCTATATTAACTCCAAACAATATTTTTACATAAAATTTGATTAAAATTCAAGCCGATTAAAATTCGATTTGAACTGATTAAAATTTAATTTTTTATGTATTAAATTTCGAGCCTATTTGAGCTTAACCTGAGCTGTTAGTGCCACTTAGAATTCGATTCAAGACAATTAAAAATTATATAATTTTACTTATTAAAATTCGTATCAATTGAAATTCGATTTAAACATATGCATATCTAGAAGGGGTGTGAATGAAATTTTTTCTAAAATATATTATGGATAATTTAGTAAAATTATATTATAGTTAATGCCATGAATCTGATAAGGGTGTCACTAAAGATTCAAAACTAAGATGGTATCTTTGAAGATATAGTAAATTAGAAGGGGTGTGACTAAAAATTTCCCATAAAATCATTATTATCCAGTTCTAATTTTTCTTTCTATTTTTTATAGTTTGGTTAATTTATAATTCTGCTCCTAAATTATAGTTCAAATTTCTATTTGATCCTCAAAATTTCCAAAATTATAATCAAAATTTTATAAAGTTATAATTGAGTTTTAAATCAGACATTTTTCCAACTTGACAAAATGGACCCATATAACCAACACATAACTTATGTAGAGGGGTATTATCCACCACCTCCCCCCCCCCAAAAAAAAAAAAAAAAAAAATTTGAGGGTGTGGCTCCCATTTCTTCTTCTGAAACGCGATAGGTCTCGTCCTCCTATTTGGCATGTCTTTTTCTCTAAATTTGATAAGTCAATATAATAGGAAAAAATAATAATTGTTACACAAATTTTTTTTTGGACACGATAAAACATACAAATCTGTATATAAATTCCCTTCAACATTCTCTGGATTTTTTGTCTTTATGGACGGTCGATCCACTATATATTATTATTTATTGGTAAAAGACGTCCAAAGAACTTTATTTGAATATGTGATAAATAACTTCCTACAGATAAAAAAAATACATTAAAAGGGATCTCATTCCGTAAAATCAAGTTAATTGATTTGAAAGAATAGTAAATAAGGATTTGATTGGTCTGTTAAAAACTGAAGGACCAAATATAAACCTGATTAATACTTTGAGGGTGGAAAGTGTAAATTACTTTTTATAGTTTTGTTAGTCCCAACACTGTCGTCTTTCTCTGTCTCTCTCCTCCGGATTCCTCTGTTAAAGTCTTTCATTCTCTCTCTAAAAATCTCTATTTCTCTCTCATCCCAAAACTAATTATCAGATCAACCATTCCCATAGATTCTCTTTCTCTCTCTACATCTTCACTTCAATTTTTTTGCTGATCTCAACTCATCTTCTCTCTATCACACGCACTCTCACACACAAACACGCACACAGTAACCTCGAGCTCAGCCAGCCGTCACTCACCGAAATCAGTAAAGTGTCGTCACATCTCCGATCAGTTCTATCTCCTTCTCTCGGAAACTAACTTTTTCTGCGTTGTCTTTACTTTAAGCTCTCTCTGAACTCTGTCGCTCTTGATTGTAAAATTAGGAACCGCTTGCTCAGCATTTATTGCATTTGAACTGATTTTTTTTCCTGTAGTTCCTGCAATTACTGCAAGTGCACGTAAAGATTTTGATTCCTGATTTGATTTTTTTTCGAAGTGAATTTGGGGATTTTAGTTGGACTGTGAAGTTACTGGGTGAATTGATGAATGGGAGGGTTTGGAGTTGAGAATGGGATTGGGGACCATAGAAATTTCTTTGTAGATTTGGTGTTTTTGGGGAAGTTTTTTCCATGTCACGGATCGATAGGATGACTTCGGATGTTAACAGGACGGGTGGACAGGTTGAAAGGGATACCGAGCAGGTATTATTTATTTAACATTGACTTTTTGGATTTATATGCATTTTTTTATTTCTTATTTGGTATAATTTGTTCAATGTTTTTACTAGCAAGCTCAGAGACTTAGACTGTATACCAGTACTATGAAATAGACTGGATCTCCACTTTATTTGCATCTCTGTGTGGCTAGGTTGTAATTGGCAAACTCAAAACTTAGACAGGACACTAGTGCTAGACTGAGAACCCACTTTATTTTGTGTATTTGGGTATGTTGTTACGGGGCATATTGAGAAATTTCAATGGGCATACTTGTGTATCAAATAGACTGAACACGGAAAACCTACTTTAATTGTGCCTATGTGTCATCATTGGCAAACTCACAACTTAATTAATGTACTGGTAGTACCATGTAAACTTACAACTTAGTTAATGTACTAGTAATATCAAGTAAACTCAAGACCCGCTATATTGAATCTCTAGTTTGTAATTGGCAAGCATTGAAACTTGAGCTGCACGCCATTCTACGAAACTGACTGCTAATCAACACCAACGATAATTTACCCAAAAACAAAGACTGATAACCCACGTTACATGCAAAGAGTTATTCCCAAGTTTGATCCCCGCTAATCGAGGGTGCTAGGAGTGGGACTGGGCCCAGACCTTTATACAAAGTGGTTGTTATCAGATTAGAGCCCATAACCTTATTGTTGTTAGGCCAACATTTTTTTGCCACAGTTCAAGCAATGCATATAATTCTAGGTTTATTAAACCGTTAGGTGCAAACATTTCTGTTTTTCTTGTAGAATGTAATTTGAGGTTTCTTTCATTTGCTGATGTATGGGGCATTTGTAAAGTTTGGGGATACCAATGAGGCATCTTTTGATGATATTAGAATATCATGTAAGGTTGGGTTGGCATTGGTAAAATAACTGAACCAGCCATTGTTAAAGTGCTCAGTATAAACTATTAATGAATCCATATTGAATGGCTTGACGCCTTGAACAAACTTACCAGAAATTACACATTGCACTCCAAACTGCTTCTAGGAAAGTTAATTTCTATCTTTGCCATTTGGTGCAACAAAGTTTTTTGCCAACCTCATATTGCTTGGTGTTAGGATGTTGTTTATCTTTTTATATTGTAACACATCTGATTCTAAAGTTCATCTGGATATAAGAGATTAAGTGTAGATTTTATATTTTAAGGCAAGCCTGAAGGAAATTGAGTGCATATTTCGAGACCTAAGATAAGTATTCTACAATACCCCTGCAAAATCAACATGCAGGATAGTAGAGATTTAAGTGTAGATTTCAAATTTGAAGGCAAGACTGAAGGGAATTAATTGCGTAAATTGAGACCAAAGGTGAGAATTATATTGTACACCTGCAAAATCAGCTTGCTGATTGTTATGTACAAAGTAGCTTGCCAGGTCTAGCTATTTTTGTTTTCTAATGATGCATCATTTTTGTAAGCCATCAATCGTTCAGTTGTTGCATCCAAGTCGAGAATATTTTGGAATTTGATCAACTCAACTCACTGTTGTTTTATTTCAACTGCATGGACTAAGTGACAAGACTTATGACTTGCTTTCTTGTCACTCCTTCACTTGACGAAACCCCTCAACCTCCTCAGTATTGCTCATTCTTGCATAAAGTTGTTCACCGGTTGCCCTAATAATTCAAGTTTGAATTACGTCGGCATTGGTTAGATTTAGTTTGTGACAGTGGAATATGAGAAGAATTGAAGTAAATTAAGGATTGGAGCTATTGGTTCCTATATAATGATATGACCTGATTGGATGGGTTAGAAGTAAAAATATTTATTCTGATTTTATCAATGAATTTTGGTGGTTGGGTACACAAACAGAAGAGAATCTTTGTTTAAATTCCGTAACAAACTGGTAGTGTTCAACATGTTTTTATTTATCGGGAGCATGGTGCGAAACTTTGTTGCTGTTGCCTCTGGAGGCACTACCCTCTTTGGGTGCCAATGGGCCTAAATGAACTCCCTCTCATGGTTAACAAAGTGGTTAAATGTCTGGCTTGAATTTAGATTGTCAAGCTTGAAATACCCGATGATGGTTGGGAAAACTTGGGTTGGTCGGAGTTTCATTCTTCCAACTGGAGGTGTGGAAATGTGGATAACAAGCCACCTTACAACTGTTCCATCTATCCTTGTGTTGCTGTAAAGTAGGAGCTTCCAATTTTTGGGGACCAAGCAAGGCATAGTTAGTAGAATAGGAGCCGAGTCAGCATTCTTGACTTCACAGAGTAGCAGTTGTCTGATTTTGCACCAAATGTGTCATTGTCAAGAAACCCAAAACTGTAAAATTGTTGGAACAAGAGACCCAAAACCTAAAACAAACTAAATATAGACCAACTTTCATTAAAATGAGCATACACTGAAAACACTAAGCTTCAAACTAAGTCTAGCACAAAAGAGTAAGTATAGTTTGCCCAAATAGTCATTTTAGACTGACAATGAAATGCTAGGTGAACAAAATTCAACCTATATTTATCATATGTGTCCCCACCCGTAGCAGTGCAAGGTGCTCTTGGCCAAAGAACAGATTGTTGGTCTGTAAATGATACCATGCCTATGCTTTGCACTCAATTTTGGCTTGTTTTCATATAAGAGCTGGTTTTGTTAAGCCAATCAACCTCTATTGCTCCCTGGATCCCCATCTTTTTCCTTGTTGGTCAGTTAGCTGTCCTGTGCTAGCCTGGGGTTCCGAACCCCCCCCCCCCCCAAAAAAAATAATAATAATAATAAAAAATAAACTAAAAAATAGCCGTCCTCTTTTTTCCAAAGACTGCTGAGGGAAAAGAAGTGCTTTTTACTGTGGTCACCAGCCTTGCTTCACATGATCGAAAATTCTTAGTTGACTTGGTCTCACCTTAACTTCATTTGGTGTCACCTTGAACATCCTTTGTGGATTGAAGTTTGGTTTATCGTTTCATTTCTTTTCACTTTTTGATTTGATTTTGGATAGGCAAATTTTGATTATAATGGACCGTCACTTGGATCAATGGTAAATGTAGCTGAGTTATAATTTCATTTGTAATAGCTAATTCGTTTTGACTGCCACGTCTCAGCTATGCTATTTTGGGTAGTAAATTTTTGCATCATTTCTCTGGGAATAGCAAAGTAAATGAGACTTTCTTCATCTGCATTTGTTTCCTACTGCTGTAATTTACAACCATTATGAGAATTTTCATTCTTTTTGCCTTTTTTGTCTTTTCTTCTTTTGATAAGTTGCAGTGATTTTGTTTCTTTCTGGCTGCAATTGCGCTGAATTGTGTTTAATTAGGTTCTTGGCTGATCTTTACAACAGGCCATTACTTCTCTTAAGAAAGGGGCGTATTTGCTCAAGTATGGGAGGAGGGGAAAGCCTAAGTTTTGCCCCTTTCGGCTGGCAAATGTAAGTTGGATCGAATGCCCCTAAATATTGTGCCTTTTTTATATGTTATTATCCCTCACCCACCCAAACAAAAGGCAAAAAGGAAGAAGAAGGGAGAAGGTCCTTTTTTGCATATGTTTCCTCTTTCTGATGTTCAAATAATCAGACATGGGATTGATGCTTCATTAATGATATGCTAATCTATTCTATGGTGTTGCAAACATCACCGATGTTCGATGTATATGATTTAGCTTTTGGTAAATAATGTAATAAGGTACTTTCATTTTTAAACTTCGTCAGGATTTTGCTACGAATTCATGAAGAATACTTAAGTAAGAAATTTGAGGTGAATGGGTTCAATAAAGTAGGTCATATATTAATCAGCCACTACCTCTTTCTTCTGATTGATGTAGGTGATCTTTCTAACCTGTTAAATGATAACTGCTACTGATTATATATACCTTTGGAGTCTTTTACAAATAGTTTTATGTATAAAAAATGTGGTCCTGATCATCCTTACAAAGTCATCCAGAATAAATCCAAGGATAAGGTGATATGTCTAAATTTTGGTAGCTTTTGTGTTCATCAGCTGCTATGTATGGTACATTTAACTATTCAAAAAATGATGCTGGTAATGTTGCTATTATGATGGGAACTTTTCAAGTTATGCATCCATGGGGTTGTCATTTAACCTCCAACTTAGTGTTTTACAACTAACTATTACATCCATGCTAACTATTCAGTGCTGCATCTGTGATTCTTTAGTCCAACCACTTTTGTCTAAATGCCAAACCAAACATATCGTGGAATCATTACTTTAACATTCAGCACTGAAAGAATGTTGTTTCATTACAACTGTTTTTTACACTTATAAACACCATTACTGTTTATGACCTATGCTATGATCATATTCATTTCATGCCATAGCAGCATCCAGGAGACACCTATGCACTTTATATGCATAGTAGTGGTTCTTTTCCATGGCTTCCTATGATGACATTCACTTTTATTTTTCTTCTTAAATGCTGAACTCTGCCGTTTTTGTATTATGTTGTCTGTGAGTAGCAGTGTTTGCTTGATTCATGCAACAGAGAGTTCGTACTAAACGTTCAAGAATTGACTGTGGTAAATGGTTTCAGGATGAGTCTGTTCTAATATGGTTCTCGGGGAAAGAGGAGAAACACCTTAAACTTAGTCATGTGTCCAGAATCATCTCTGGGCAGCGCACCGTAAGTTTTTTGCTCTCAAATCTTCATCTGTCTGTTACTACTCTATCATGACTTCTCTACATTCAGAAGAATATAAAAGTGTGCCCACAGAAGTTGATGATCTGTAGATAAACATTATGTCTTCTCTATATTGTAGTACTATGCTTGTTGTCACATTTTTGTTTCTGGTAAACTGCTACCATGATTCAGGTTATTCAGTTACCTCAATTCACTTCATTTATTTTGATTCATCCCCAACATCATGTTTCGTTTGATTGCTTAGAGCTATAAAATTAGAATAGGTATCATACAATTTTTTTTTTATCTTAAATCATCATCCATGGAAGCGGCTCTATACTCTTCATGATTCATTTCCTATACCTCTTTGGTTTTTAGCCCAATTTTGATAGCCACAGGGTTTTGCGCGATGCAAAAATTTGCTGCCAGGTTGCACCGTATAATTTCTCTAGGGTGCTTATTTACTGGATGAGTTGAAGCATTTAGTGTCTTTGTAAAGTATGCTAAAATTAGATATCCTTGCTACATAGGATTATGGGGCCGTTGTTTGGGAGATGTCAATGTTGAGGAAATTGTTGGACAAACTGACGATTTGAGAAAGACTTGATTGAGTGATTGGAGCACACAGTGCTGCAAAAACTATCCTTTGAAATCCCCATATGAGAAACTAACATTAGTATGTTTATCTGCACTTATTTGTCTCAATAGAAAAAACAGTTTTCTTGTTTTACAAAAATAACTATAATTCCTTCGTATCCTCCCTCTACATTGTAATTGCATATGACTTTTCTGTATGCATGTTGTATCTCTCACTACTTTCTAGCAGTGTGTCAATCATAAGGGCCAGGAACTGATGAGGCTGATTTGGAAACTAAATTTCTCAAATAATTTTTCCAAGATAACATCTGTCTGCTGTGCAGAGAAGACCTCATCCAAAAAATATCATCATCGTTTTTAATTTAATATTTTCCTCAAATTTGCATAGCATGTCGATATGAACCATTATTTTGAAATCTACCTAAATTTTAGTGTTATGTTCCGATTAAATATGGCTTTGATGTTTTCTCTTTTTCCAGCCAATCTTCCAAAGGTATCCACGGCCTGAAAAGGAGTGCCAGTCTTTTTCGTTAATATACAATGACAGGTCACTAGATTTGGTAAGAATTTCATATGTTTTGACAATCCCTTTGCCTTAATTGTCTTGTTTAAATATTGTTGAAGTTATAGGCGTGACCCGTGATACTGAGAATAGTTTCCAGATTGTGTTTTCTCGTTTTCTTTGAAATCTGATGACATTATTTTTGTTTTGTTCCAGATCTGTAAAGATAAAGATGAAGCTGAGGTATGGATTAGTGGTCTGAAGGCATTAATTTCACGTGGCCATCAAAGAAAATGGAGAACAGAATCAAGGAGTGATGGTATTTCATCTGAAGCCAATAGTCCCAGAACATACACGCGAAGAAGCTCTCCATTAAATTCTCCATTTGGTAGTGGTGATAGCTTGCAGAAGGTATTGTTTTCTCCTTCGCGAGCACACTTGCATACAGATATATTCCTCCTTGACAAAGATTTATGTGAAATTGCATAAATTCTTTCCTTAAATTGTCAAATAAGATCTCATATTATTGATTTAGGATGGTGGTGATCAGCTTCGCCTTCATAGTCCATATGAAAGCCCCCCTAAAAATGGTTTGGACAAGGCATTTTCAGATGTAGTATTGTATGCTGTGCCACCAAAGGGTTTCTTCCCATCAGATTCTGCTAGTGGTTCTGTCCATTCCTTGTCATCGGGAGGCTCAGATGTCATACATTCTCAGATGAAGGCAATGGGAATGGATGCTTTTAGAGTAAGCCTCTCAAGTGCTGTTAGCTCATCAAGTCAAGGTTCTGGTCATGATGATGGTGATGCCTTAGGGGATGTTTTTATTTGGGGAGATGGCACTGGGGATGGAGTTCTGGGTGGTGGAGCTCATAAAGTTGGGAGTTGTTTTGGTGTCGGAATGGATTCTTTATTGCCCAAAGCTGTAGAATCTGTGGTCGTACTTGATGTTCAAAATATAGCTTGTGGTGGACGGCACGCTGCCTTGGTGACCAAGCAAGGAGAGATATTCTCCTGGGGTGAGGAATCGGGGGGCAGGCTTGGGCATGGTGTAGATTCTGATGTTTTACGTCCAAAACTTATAGATGCCCTCAGCAATACAAACATTGAGCTTGTAGCATGTGGTGAATACCATACTTGTGCTGTAACCCTCTCTGGTGATTTGTACACATGGGGTGATGGCCATTTTGGTCTTCTTGGGCATGGCAATGAAGTGAGTCATTGGGTTCCGAAGAGAGTAAATGGGCCATTGGAAGGTATACATGTTTCATCTATCTCCTGTGGGCCCTGGCATACGGCTGTAGTCACCTCTGCTGGGCAACTCTTTACTTTCGGTGATGGAACATTTGGTGTTCTGGGTCATGGAGATCGGAGAAGTGTTGCAAAACCTAGGGAAGTAGAGTCCCTTAAGGGGCTCCGCACTGTACGAGCAGCTTGTGGTGTTTGGCACACAGCTGCAGTTGTAGAAGTCATGGTTGGTAATTCAAGTTCCAGTAATTGTTCATCAGGAAAATTGTTTACATGGGGAGATGGGGATAAAGGTCGACTTGGACATGGTAACAAGGAAACAAAACTTGTGCCTACCTGTGTTGCCGCTCTTGTTGAACCTAACTTTTGCCAGGTTGCCTGTGGACATAGCTTGACAGTTGCACTTACAACCTTAGGGCATGTCTTCACAATGGGCAGTCCTGTTTATGGGCAGTTGGGCAATCCACAAGCTGATGGGAAGCTCCCCTCTCGTGTTGAAGGAAAGCTTTCAAAGAGTTTTGTGGAAGAGATAGCTTGTGGTGCCTATCATGTTGCAGTTTTAACTTCGAGAACTGAAGTTTACACGTGGGGCAAGGGAGCAAATGGTCGATTGGGTCATGGGGATACAGAGGACAGAAATTCTCCAACTTTAGTAGAAGCTTTAAAGGACAAACAAGTAAAAAGTATTGCTTGTGGTACTAGTTTTACTGCTGTTATCTGCCTTCATAAGTGGGTTTCAGGAATTGACCAGTCCATGTGCTCTGGCTGCCGTCTGCCATTTAATTTTAAAAGAAAACGGCATAATTGTTATAATTGTGGGCTTGTATTTTGCCACTCATGCAGCAGCAAGAAGTCCCTGAGGGCTTCTATGGCACCGAATCCCAATAAAACTTATCGCGTGTGTGATAATTGTTTTGGGAAACTAAAGAAAGCTATTGAAACCGAAACTTCATCTCAGTCTGTTGTGGGTAGAAGAGGAAGTATGAATCAGGGCTTCAATGAGCTAATTGACAAAGACGATAAGTTGGATTCCAGATCTCATCCTCATCTTGCAAGATATTCCTCAATGGAATCCTTTAAGCAAGCGGATAGCCGCTCTTCCAAGAGAAATAAGAAGTTAGAATTCAATAGTAGCCGTGTGTCACCCATTCCAAATGGAAGTTCCCAGTGGGGAGCTCTTAACATCTCTAAATCTTTTAATCCAGTATTTGGATCATCCAAAAAATTTTTCTCAGCTTCTGTTCCTGGGTCAAGAATTGTTTCTCGAGCAACATCACCAATTTCAAGACGGCCCAGTCCACCTCGTTCTACTACACCAACCCCAACTCTGGGTGGACTCACCTCACCAAAATTTGTAGTGGATGATGCTAAAAGGACAACTGATAGCCATAGCCAGGAAGTTATTAAATTAAGAGCACAGGTATACAATCCTGTCCTGCTTGTTGTCATCTACTTGTGTAATTTTCTCCTGCAAATTTGTTTCTTCTTATTTCTTATGTTAGTTTACTGAAAGTGGGAATGGGGAAGTACTAATAGGTGGCAAAGGTGAAGAAGTATTGTTCCTAATGATTAAGAGTTGCAAGAATTTGTCACAAAGACCTCCTCTTTTGTATCCATCTTTATCTTCTACAATTAAAAATGTCTTCCCTTGGAGCAAATGGCACAATGTAGAAATGAGAGCTTGATTACAATTTTCAATACTATAAGATGCAATACCATATTCCGTGGGATTATTAGGCTTCATCAATGTATGTGATGTAATTGGTTAAAGTCTCCTTGATGTGAAGGATTAAAATTTTGTTTCGAAATGATCAAAACAGCCGAAATGTTTCCGTTTCCTAGGAGACTAAATCGAATTAGTGATGTAATTGAAATTTTAATACTTTGAGGTGTTTTGTAATGTTTCGATGCATTTATACAATTTTTTCATAATATTTCAAGTTGTTTTAAGTGCTTTGATATATTTTGATCAATGTTTTGGAAAAATAATCCTCAATTTTTTATTCGTTTCCATTCTATTTTTGAAACAAGTCGAAACGTTTTAGTGATCGAAATATTGCACCGAAACGAAATTTTGATCCTTGCATGCTGTAATTTAAGAAATCTTTGAAATTGTGTCTGGCTGCATGTTTGTTCGTTATATCTGACCTTTTTTACATCAGGTGGAAAATCTTACTCGTAAAGCCCAACTTCAGGAGTTAGAGCTGGAAAGAACTACTAAACAACTAAAGGATGCGATAGCAATTGCAGGGGAAGAGACTGCAAAATGCAAAGCAGCAAAAGAAGTGATCAAGTCACTTACTGCCCAAGTAAGAAAATGTCTATAATACGGTTTTAAACCTTGTATGAGATGACTTGATAAGTTATGGGGTTGTCTGCATGTTCTGTGGAATACTTTCAGTCCGGTGTTTCCTAAACAGCATCACATATCAGCCTCATCTGTTTTTCATGTCATTTGAGAAGAGTCCATTTCATTAACAAGTGGGATCTGTTTAAAACACTGAAAGATGAATCTTCTTCATTTTTAGTTGTCATTTCATATGGGGATATTGCTTATTCTCAATAATAAATTTGTGCCTCAAATGCTAGGGAACAGGAAGTGAAATCAATGGGAGGTTCAAGTGCCCTTTATTTAATTAAATGTTTTACTTCAGTATTTATACTGGCATCTAAATTTTGAAATTATAACTAAACAGTCAACTACTATTTGATTGCTTCCTTAAAAGATTGCTTAGTTAGTGGAGATAGTAAAAGTGATATTAAGGTTAGAGAGAAAGAGAGTCAGACAAAGGAGAGTAATCGGTTGTGGAGGCAATGTTTTTCTACACTCTTATTTATAATAAACTGACATTATGAGTAATTACATTATTATCCTACACTACTAATAATCTAAAATAAGAACTCTAACACTCCCTTTCAAGTTGTAGCATACATCTCAAAGATGCCCTAGCTTGGAACAAAGATTATTGAAGATAGATCGAGCCAATGGTTTGTTAAGGATGTCACTAGCTGATCACTAGATTTGATGTGTAGTGTGACAATCTCCTTTCGCATGCAGTATGAGTCATGACCTAATATTTAGCCTCTACTCGAACCGGCAACTACGTTTTGTTTCTTACCGCGCCACGTCACAAGATTGCTACCAATAAATATTGAGTTAAAGAGTAACCCGAAATAGATTGCCTATCAACGCAAATACCTACCTAGTTAGCATTAGAGAAGTCAATAATAGTCATGGATGTTGAAGGACGATATAATAATCCTTTACCAGGTGCTCCTTTTAGATACCAAAGAATACGACAGATAGTCTCCCAATGAAGCTCACGAGTAACATGTAGGACCTAACTAATCACACCAACAACATAGGTAGTGTCAGGATATATAACTGTAAGATAAATTAATTTACTAACTAACCTTCGATAGTGCTCTACATCATCAAAAACCTCACCACTCTCTGAATCTAACTTAACTGTAGAATTCATGGGAGTATCAGTTGGATGTGCACCTAGAGTACTAGTTTCAGACAATCTAATGCATACTTCTGTGGGCACAAATTGATACCTTCCTTTGACCGAGCAACCTATTCCAAGAAAATACTAAAGAAGTCTTAGGTGTTTAACATGACACTGCTTCCTCAAATGGATCTTGAAGTGAGCAATACAAGTTGAGTCATTCGCACTAACGATAATATCATCAACATACACAATAAGAATAATAATACATGTGGAAGAATGACAAATAAATACTAAATAATCTAAGTTAGAGTGCTAAAAACCATACTAAAGTACAACAGTATTGAACTTATCAAGCTAAACACGTGGTGATTGTTTCGGACTGTATAGTGCTTTCTTCAGATTACACGCTAATATTTCCTTACCAAATGCAACATAACTTGAAGGTGGTACCATATATACCTCATTCCATAAGTCTCCACATAAAAAGGCATTCTCGAGTCTAGTTGATACAAAGGCCAATCACAATTAATTGTGTAATAGAAAGAAGAACTCTAACAAAGTTAAGACGATCAATAGGGGAAAGTCTCACAGGAATCCACATCATATGTCTAGATGCATCTTTTTGGCAACCAAACGTGTACTCCATGCATTGTGAAGACATTGCTTTCTTGAGGTCAAGAGTTCAAGTCTCTCTTTCCCTCCCCTTTCCCTTTCCCTTTCCCTTTCCCTTTCCC
>CM042195.1:8988103-9001097 GCA_023539305.1 Ilex asprella | reverse complement strand
TCCCCCTCTCAATCCCAAAAAATAAAAAAATAGTTCTACTAAACTATCAGGATGATACTTCACTGGGTAAACCCAACGACAACTAACAACAATTGATAGACTGCTTATTAGAAGGAAGAGTAGTAAGATCCCATGTCCGATTCTCATGAAGGACTTTCATTTCTTTATCCATGGTCAGTTGCTAACTAGGAGCTGTTAATGCATGTTTCAAGGAGTTGGGAACAAACACAGGTGGCAAAGTTGATTGAAAACAATGAGAGGATGAAGAAAGTCGATGTAAAGAAATAAAATTAGAAATGAGATGCCTAGTACAATTATGAGTACTTTTCTTAATGCAATAGGTAAATCAAAAGATGATAACATAGCTGATGGCTTAGAGGATAAGACCTCGGTAGAATCGGGCAATGGCTATGGAGTTGGAGTATATGGAACAGCATGTCTGTCCTTAGAGCGATGACAAACCTGCAAGGAAAAGCTAAGAATTGGGGAAGAAGAGATAGAGTCTGGGACAACACGTAAATACTAAATTTGGGGAAATGACATGTCCGGGCACAGAGAAGAAGAAAGATGAATAAAAAAAAAGTAACATTAAAACTGATATAGTATCGACGAGAGACAAATATTATAACAGTAATAACATTTCTAAGTATGAGAATATCCCAAAAAAGGCACTTGACCGAGCGATATGAGAGTTTATCCTGACATAAACGAAAAAGGTGAACAAATGCAATACAATCAAAGACATGCGGAGTGAGACCAAATGACTGTGTATTAGGATAGAGCAATGAGAAAGGAGAATTGTTGTCCAAAATAGACAAAGACATGTAATTAATAAGATAAATTGAAATAAGAACAACATCAACCTAATATGGTTTTGAGTCATGCATGTTAAACATTAAAGTGCAGGTATCATCTAACAAATGATGATGTTTATGTGTAGCAATACTATTTTTTTTGAAGGTATGCAAGGAAGTGGTTTGATGGATAGTGCCTCGATGAACCCAAATTTTTTTTATAAATGATTCAACATTATCAAGGGCATTGTCAGACCAAAGAATTTTGATACATTTATCAAACTAAATTAGAATTTCGTTATAAAAGGTGGTAAATACCGTAGGCAATTTAGATCATTCTTTCGTAAAAAATAACCAAGCCATACGGGAGATATCATCTACAAAGATTACAAAATATTGGAAACTAGAAATACTTCTGACTCGTGCTGGACCCCAAATGTCTTTATAAACAACATAAAAAATGACAAGATTGATGACTTGAAGAGTTAGGAGGAAAAAACTACAGTGATGGTCGTCTAATTGACAAGTTTTGCATTCTAAGACAGAAGAAGGACTCAAACTAGGTATGACTTGACGCAATTTCTGCAAAGAAGGATAACCTTGTCGAAAATGCCACTCGAGAGGAGACACAATATCACTTAAGGTAGGAAAGGAAGTTTTGCGATCCAAGTAACCAAGAATGGGGCCAATAGACTACAAATAATCCTCAATCACACAAACAACCAAGAATGGAGCCAAAAAAAGGGCTAGAGATGCTCAAACCACAGACAAAATGCCTAAAGCACCCAAGTCGCCGTCAATATCATAGCCACAAATCAACTTGGGAAGCAAAACCACAACACAACACACCAATAGGGTTCAACCACAACATAGGAAGTAGAAACAATCGCAAACACTAGTAGCTGGAGTGTGCGAATCCTGTCCAGACCTAAACAACAGGAAGTTGGCACTCCTTAGGCACAAAAACATGTCCAAAACTATCATATACAACTGGGCATCTCAGGTAGCTCCTCCCAAGATCTAATCGGCACCCACAGTTGCAGATACAAGCCAAAATCTAGCCAAAAAATTCTAAATTAAACCGTCGATATCCAATCCACAACAACACCCATAACAACACATGAACCAATCACACAACCAGACCTCAAGAAAACACAACGCAAAGGTCAAGAAACAACAAAGAAAAATGTTGGACGAACAGATGGAACAACCAAGGTTGTTGGATGAACAAATTTGGAACAAATCTAACGGAATACTATTACCAACCAATAGATCTGGAATGAATCTAACAGAACAGGAGAAAAACAGTGCTTCCAACCCAAAAACGAAGAAACCTGGAGCATATTAACCAAGATCGAAGAGATCTGGAGTGAGTCGAACCCAATCGTAAGTCACCATTGTGCTGTCGTTACTTCATTTGCTCAAAAACACAATACACCAGCCAAACAAGGTTGGGCAACTTAGAAAAACTCCCTCTTAGTCCAAATCGACACCAATAGAGGTAGATTCAAGCAACAGATCAGTAGATCTAGAAAACAACCCATATTTTCCCAAAGAGATTAAAAAATAGAAAACTCTACGTAGATGGCTTCAAAAAATTATCAAATAATCACTGTAATTCCAAGAGTAACGAGTCGACCATGAAGGTATTTTTCCGTCACTGGAAAGTATTGATGTCAACATTCCGGCGTTGACATCAGAAACGACCGGTGGTTGACATTTTTTTTAAGTGTGCGTGTGTGTTGTTTTTACCGGCCATTGCCTAAAAAACTTGTTTTGATACCAAGTTGATATAATAAAAGTGATATTCGGGATAAAGAGAAGGAGAGAAGAAAGACAGACAGAGGAGAATAATCAATGGAGTATGAATGCTGCTCTACACTCTTATTTATAATAAATTGACATTATGAGGTATTAGAATATTATCGTACACTTCTAATAATCTAACATAAGACTCTAACATGGTTGAATGAAGCTTGTCTGTGGCTATTAAACCATTAGTCTCAGATGGCAGGTTGCTAGTGTGAACTTTAATTGTCTTTTAAAGCTGATAAAAACTATGTTCTCTTGAACCATGCTGGGTTTAAATAACCTTTACACAAGTAGCGGTAATGCGGATCAGTGAAGAAAGGAAATTCTGTTTGCAACTTGGTAATAAAATAGACCAAATGGAGAATATGCCCTTTAAATTTAAAGTCGTGCAATGCATGGCATTAAAGGACAAGTTCACTTGGCCTCTTGTACTCTAGAAGGTGAGTTTGGAGATTTGTAAAAGAAAAGTCTTGAATGTTCTGTGTGCCAGTAAATTTCATGAGCAAATTACATTTTTTCTAGTAGGTGGAGTTACAGTTTACTCCTCATGATCTTCTTGTTCTACTTGTTTAATGGTTACTGCAGTGAAATGTGTCAACATGTGTACTATACTTCCATGGAATTATACTTGGCTCCCTTGCCTTCAATATGTTGTCCACAGAGGTAACAGCAAAGTATGAATGTGATGTTGATTAGGGTCTCTGAAAAACTCTTCAAATTGTGCTTTTGAAGTTTAAGTACGATATAGGAAGGTTTGAGCTTCTCTGGGTTGGTTTCGTGGAGTTTTAGGAAAGGAAAAGAAGAGATTTATGGCTTTATAGGGTTCATTCAGGGCTGTGGATAGGGGTAGTAATTTGGTTCATTGCGTGTCAGAGGGTTGGTATTCCAAAGAATGGGTCAACTTGAACACGACACAATTCAAAGGTAACACGACAATAGTTGTGTAACCTGTTTATTAAGTAGATCTGGTTAGGTAGGTTCCGTGGGTTAAACAGGTTGCAGGGTCATATTTTTAGTGGAAATGTAACCCCAAGTGTTGTAGCCCAGTCTCCACAGGCATAAAGAAAATAGAGAATGGTCTGTTGAACAAGGCTCTAATACTACATCTTGAGTATAGGTCCACATATTTGGAGATCTTGAACTAATACTTGTGGAGTCACTCTTATATTTGGTTTTGTTTGTTTGGGAAAGTGAAGAGAGATCCAGTTGACAGAGGTATGGGGTTCAAATCTCATCCCCATGGGATGGTGTTGCTGGCTACTTTATCGTTTCCAGAAAATAAAATAAAATAAAATAAACAAAAGCTATTCTACACTCTAGTCATGAACAGCTATCGACCACATTGATGCTTAATCCAGTTTACTATGACGCAATATTCAGACTTTCATTCATGTGCCAGTCTTGCATTGTTCTTCTTCTGGGGCCTGTTGCACTATTCTAGCTGTTCCTTGATTTCCTTTGGCATTGGCCTTGTGTTAGAGAAAACCATAAATGATAACTGACATCAGTTTTGTATTCACCTTGCTTTTGTTGGCCTTTGGTGCTGATGATACAATTTTATCGGTTGTATGGAAATAGCTGAAGGACATGGCTGAAAGGCTGCCCGTGGGCACAGCTCGAAACGGAAAATTTCCTTCCTTCACTTCCTTTGGCTCCAATCCTGCTATCATGGATGTTTCAAATGCTTCTATTGACCTAGTGAATGGTCAAACTACGCGCCAAGAACCGGATTCAAATGGATCAAATGGCCAATTGCTTTCTAATGGGTCAAGCACTGCTAGTAAAGGCAGTTCAGGTCACAGCAGAGCAGGACATTCAGATGGAACAGCAAGAAGTGGAAGTCGAATGAAAGAAGGTGATCCTCGGAATGACAATGAATGGGTTGAGCAAGACGAGGCCGGCGTTTATATTACACTCACATCCTTACCTGGAGGTGTGAAAGATCTTAAGCGTGTTCGCTTCAGGTATGTGTATACCTTCTTTTGGCTGATTTTTTTTTGGATGATTATCGAATGTCTTACAAATCCTACTTTTTGGGCCGAATTTGGAGAATGGTATAACAACTGCACGATGCAGGTTACAATTTTTTTGTTTGTTTCTAGTTATATCAAGTACAATTTCGTTATGGATTAAACACATGCATTAATGTATGGATGCAGTCGCAAGCGCTTTAGTGAGAAACAAGCAGAACAATGGTGGGCGGAGAATCGGGCAAGAGTATACGAACAATACAACGTGCGCATGGTTGACAAGTCAAGCATTGGTGTAGGGAGTGAGGATTTGGCTCATTGACATTGTTGGAACATCTTATGTAAATGTTCTATTTTTTTTCATACACTCGTGCTTCAGCACTGGGAAAGTGATATTTTGATCAGTTAGGTTTGGCTTTCATCATATTAAGCATTGGAAGTGAGGGGGTGCCGTAAGAGGAGAGAGAGAGAAGTAGAGATTTCTTTTCCTTTGGCTTTGTGACCTAATTTTGCTCTTTCATTTTTTTCACTTAAAACACGTATGGTGTGGAGGTTGAGAGGTGGGAAATGTAAATTCTTGGAGATGTGCTTGCTCCTGTTGAAAGCAACAGCTTTGTAAATTTCCATAAGCGAATGCATTTTCAGAAGTTTCCTTCTTTCTCTTTGCACTTTCTGTCTTGGTTTCCATTTCTCAGATTAATAGATGATGTTACTGTTCTCACTCCACCAAGGGTCATGTCCAACTTTGTTTAATATTTTATCTTTTACCACAGTCTCTAGGTTTACATTTACTATTCCCTCAAATTCAGCAGTCAGCCACTGACTTGAGCTGTGTTTTGTTCCCTTGGATTCCAAACAAAGACCACCCTCCCCCCTACCCTGGAACACCCTGCATTCCGACGAGAGCATCGACACCCTAGAGAAGTATCTCCCATTTAGGGGCTTGAGCCTCAGCCTCTTAAAAGGGTACCACACTGCATTCTGACGACACCATTGACACCCGAGAGAAGTATCTCCCCTTCAGGAGCTTGAGCCTCAGCCTCTTAAAAGGGTTCCACACTGCATTCCGACGAGACCATTGACATCCTAGAGAAGTATCTCCCCTTCAGGAGCTTGGGCGTCTTAAAAGGGCCCCCCTCCACCTTCCCGATCGCCGACTTGGCCTTTAGGATGGCCATGGTTTTCTTATCAAGAGGAAGACCAGAAGACTGCCAACCTAACGAAGTTGTAAGAGCCAAAAGAAGAAAAAACAAGGAAGATAGATCACAAGCAAAACTTACTGTTTTTTCCTCTGCCATCAACATCCTAACCCCATGTTGTAAGGTGTTGGGTTAAGTCCCACAATAAGCACAATCCTCGTGTTTAGTTGCCATCATTGAATTTGGAATACTAAGGAAAGAGGTTATGCAAACAAAGATCTTCTAAGAGCAGGAGTTAAAGTATACAAGAACTTCAAAATTTAGCAATTTTATTCTAAAATTTCACTCCAAAGAAACATCTCCAAAATATATAAAATAACATTTTGCTACAATGACACTCTAAATAAAATGTATAAATACTTTATAATATTTTTTTTGCTCTCCTCTCTTTCTTCCTTTCACTACTCTAAAAAAAATGATACAAAAAAATGAGTGTGTATTGAAATAGTGAATAGTTAAAATAGAAAAGGGAGAATTACACCTAGGCTCCCTGAGGTTTGTCACTTAATCACTCAAACCCCCTGACATTTGAAATATTACACACAGATCCTCTGAGGTTTGTATGCATGTAACACTTAGATCCCAACTGTAAATATATTAATCAATAAATTATACTTAGACCCCCTAAAGTTTGTAAATATATAATACTTAAACTCCTTAAGTTTAAAATACTATACTTAGATAAAAAATACTCCAATAAAAGATAAAATATCAAATATTTTAAATTTTATAATCAAAATTCATGTTCTATTGTATCATTTATTGAAATAAAATCAAAATTTTAAATTCAATTTTTTTCTTAAAAAATCGTAATTAGTGTACAATTGTATTGTCTATTGGAATTTAATTTGGTCGTTTAAACGGCCAAATTAAAATGCCAAACTACTCCAAGTAAATTTAAAAGATATTGTATCCATTACAATTTGACCTTTTGTTTAATTTTTTAGTTTTATTCTAATAGATAGTATAATTATATACTAACTAAATTTTTTTTAAAAAAACTAGACTTTTATTTTTGATTTTATTTCAATAAATGGCATAATAGAACATGAATTTTGGATGTAAAATTCATGTTCTATTATGAATGACTTAGACCCCTTCTTTGATTTTTTAGTCTTATTCCAATAGATAGTATAATTGTACGCTAATTATAATTTTTTAAGAAAAAATTAAATTTTTAATTTTAATTTTGTTTCAATAAATGATACAATAGAACATAAATTTTGATTGTAAAATTTAAAATATTTGATATTCTATCTTTCATTGGAATATTTTTTATCTAAGTATAATATTTTAAATTTAAGGGGTCCAAGTATTATATACGTATAAACTTCAAGGGGATCTAAATATAATTTATTAACTGATATATTTACACCAAGGGTCTAAGTGTTACGCGCGTACAAATCTCAGGGGATGTATGTGTAATATTTTAAACCTCAAGAAATCTGAGTGATTAAGTGACAAACCTCAGAGAGTCTAGATAAAATTCTCTCAAAAGAAAATTTTACTTTTTGAGTAACTAAAATAACTTTTATTGTTGGAAATACTCTAAGTTGGTAAACCAAGAGATCCAATTGTTAAGTTAACACGGTTTTGAGAATTAAGTATTGCTAAACAATTTCTAACCGATGTGAGATTCTAATTTAGATATCTTCTTTTGTTCTTTATTTAACCTCTCATATCGGTTCAACAAGGGAGATTGTACTCCCTCTAGTGCTTTAAAAATTTCTTAATGAGTGCGAGTAACACATTATTTTATCGGTATATATATTTTAATGCTTAAACAAGGATTCAAAATACTTCAGTGTGATAGATTAAAGTGAAAATTAGGATTGAATCTTCCTGAATAGACTTATAATGACTTGAGTTCGTTAATGAAACTTATTTGTTGATAAATTTGATTTTTATCTTACTAATAAGGACTTAAGTCCACTATTTTTTGAAATCTCAAAAATACTCTTAATAGTGTTATTCTGCTCAATTATAGAAACCTTAAAAACCTTGAAAATAGTTTTAAATAAATTTCTGAAATTAAAAAGTATTATCCCTTAATTCACTCATAAATTGAAATTGAAATTTATATTCTATCTCTCGTTAGAAGAAGATCATCGCTCTAGTACAACAAATCTTTCTCCTTAGATATCATTTCTTTCTCCATAGCATTAAAATCAGTAAGATTTAGATCATCGTCAACATCTACTATATCTTCTACTACTGCGTTCTGGTCATCATGAATTTTTTTGTCGTTGGTTTTTAGAAAAAAAAAAGGTGGAAAATTTTGCTCAATGTGTTATTAGTTTAATTCTCAATTTTTTTTTATTTTTTTTGATAAATAATCCCTAAATTTTTTTAATATTTTATGTTATTATGTTTTTTGTTGACCAGGTTAGTATTTTTTCTAATTGACCATGTTAGTATTTTTTATTAAAAATGTTATTACTTTTTTAGTGTTATTTTTTTGGAGGCTTCTTCCTCTAGTTATGAGTTTAAATGCTACTATTTTTATTTTCAATTTTGTTCAATGTTTCATATTGTTGTGTTTAAATTATATTATTTTTTGTGCTTAAATGATATTTTTTTTTATATTTGAATGTTACTATTTTTAATTTTTAATATTACTATATATATATAGTCATAACCTATATATGGATATAAATAGATATGAGAGAAATTTTTTTAATGTTAGTTAAACTTCTAAAATTTAAGAGTATTTAATTTTTAATTTTACCTCATTTCTAAAGGAAAGAAATAGTACGATAAAATTGATAAAAAATAGACATCATAACAAATAATTTTTTTTGGCGGACTTAAGTTTAAATAAGTCCATATAAAATGACCAATCTCTAAATTTCTTTAGGTTAAATTGGGGTTGAACCCAATGTTTAGTAATTCAGCTCGAATTCAGATTGAATCAGTGAGTCTAAAGTCTCAACTCGAGCCCAACTTGAATTTAATTTGTGTTGAAAGTTTTTGGTCCAAGTCCAAACTAAATTTTTAAAAAAACCCAAACATTGATTTTTTTTTTTTGGGTTGGGTACATGTTAGACCGTCCAAGTTGCACCTTTACAAAACACATTTGTGACCCTTTAAATTATGTGCAAATTAATTTTTTGTACCAAGCTTCGCCCTATTTCCTTGGGTCTTGAAAGAGCCAAACCCTTATGAATCTAATCATTGATATTTGGGTAAGACTTTTTTAACAAGAATATCATTTCCCAATTTGTTAATGAGGTAGGACACACTGTTTTATATAAAAATAAATAATGAAGTACTTTGTACAACTAGTTTGTAGTGCAAAGTATAAGAAGTTCAAGAGCAGATCTAGCACAATTACTAGTTCTATAACAAAGAGAGAGTACGAAGTACAAGCATTCGTGTTATTATTAACACAAGTTCTTAATACTGTCGACTGTCAAGTAAGTGTGTGTGAGAGAGAGAGAGTTGGCAGCAGAAGTAGAAGCTTTGGGAGGACTTGGGCGTGGAAGACGATGACAGAGTGTTGATGTCATTTGGTATCAGAAAAATTGCAAATTGATCAAACACACTATCATCGTCTTCAGCGCCCATGTCCTACAATAGCTCACCGTTTGTGGTTGCTTTTTTTTTCTTCAAATCCTTCACTTTTACAGGATTCTTGTAACAGGAACAAGAATGCTACAGGATTCTTGTTTTTGCTTGATTTTGCTCTTTTCTAGATGTGTTTAACGTTGTATCAATAATGTCAATGAGCTCTTGTTTGTGCTTGAGAATCCAGTTGATCTTCTTGTTGTTTCCTGTGCCAAGATCAATCATCATGTGCTTGTTCCTGAAGAAGAACATGACTGTGGATGGGTCATAGAATTCATACACAGTGTTGAAGTCAGGCACCTCAGTGATGTCTACAAGGTATGTCACTGCATAGTTCTTTATTTTCTCAGCAACTGAAGCCAATACCTCATCCATCTGCATGCATGTTTCGTCCCAGTCGTGGCCGAATCAGATGACGACGATGCGTTCCTCTTCGCCGAGAATGGCTTGATCGACTGCCCATCCTGAGTGAAGGTGTGGTACCAAGTACAACATCTTCAACTCTACAAAGAAGAAGAAGAAGAAGACGAAGAAGAAGGCTTGCGAAAGACTAATGTTACATCAACTTGAAAATTAGACTTAATAATTATAATTATAAGACTAGTTTAAATAATAAATTTAATTTAATTAATTAATGTCCTATTTAAATTAGGATTAATTTAGAAACTAAAGGACACTTGGTATACTAAATTACCCCTAAAGCAATAATTACTCCTAATTCAAATTTAGAAACTAAAAAACCTCATAAAATTTATATTTTTCTCATATCAGAATTCTCTTTCTCTTTCTCATACCTATTTATATACGCATTTGACCAAATTTAAAATTAAATAAAAATTCTTTAATTTTAGATATTTCTTAGATTAAAGACTATTTTTCTCCCATTAATTTTAAAGTTTTATCATAGTAGAACGTTTTCTCTCTCTTATGTCAATTTTTTATGTCCCAATAACATTATTTCTTCATAAAATATCAGTATTACCCTTTATTTCTTAGGGAATGACTGCATACAACAACTAATAATTTTCTTTTTAACCATATTTAATCATCTAATTTTTTTAGTTTAATTGAGATTGAGGCTGGGCAAATGACTGGTGGATTATAGGATGGCCTGTTATGTTGGTGGCCTATTGAGCTATGGCAAGACCCATCTCACAACGTGATGGGTTGTGGATAGCCCAATGGTGAAATGGGTAGTCTTGGGCTATGATATTTGGCCAACGAATGCAACCCTTCACATGGGCTATTAGCACCAGCTTCTAGGTTTTGCTAGCCTGCCATTCACTTCAAAAAAAAAAATTGGAAAATTGTGATTTTTGGAGAATTTGTTTACGAGAAAAGACATTGAAAAATATGTTATAGACAAATACCATTAGGTTGAAATGTATTGTAGAGAGATATCTTATTCTTCTCTTTACTATAATACCCTTTTTCTATTTTTATGGTGTTTGTATTTTGACAGTTATTTTTTATGTAAGAATTTAATTTTATTAATAGAAAATTTCCTAATAAAAAAGAATTCTTTTTTTGAACGTCTAAATCTTTCATAAACGATGCAGGATTTAAACAAAACCAACATCTGTTTTGAAACTAGGGTCATCATCATTTGTAATGTGACATTACAGCAGTACATGAGTATGTAACACTTTCATCAACACTTTATTCACCAACAAAAAATTATGAAATTACATTCATTGATTCATGCACAATCTAAGTAGTATACATGATCTGATGTAACATCACAAATATTACATTCATATATATTACTTTTAATGAATGGTAGTGTTGCATTGCATCGGAGTATAACAATATAAAATAACACTAATTTCAACTCATTAATAGAAAGATATTAGGCTAGCAATTACAGTTAATAGAGGAAAAAAGAATTCTAGATAGGGGTCAATTATATGCAAAACATAAGGAAGATAGATTATAACTATGTGGGAGATATTTTAGGAAAGAAAAATTTTAACTACGTGGAAGAGATTTTAGGAAAAGATAAAAAGATGTTTGAAATTCAAATTCATTGTCCCATTAAAATATGAAACTCTTAATTCATTTTTGGAGGACTATGGTCTATGTATGGTTCAAAACTGAAGGAATTTAAAGAAGTTTTGTTCAAATTTTGAAAATCGAGTTTTGAAGCTTTAATTATTGGCCGAATTTTGTGGAGATAGTGAATGGAATCCGACGGTTTCTAAAGACAAACAAGCACCTGTTTAATTATCTCTGTGGTGTTTTTGGAAAAAAAAAAAAGACTTCTTCACAAAATATTTTATACGAATAATTTTTATTCAAATAAGCATAGGGTACCGACCTAAAAAACCCCCAAAAAAAAAACATTGCTTCGTTGACCAATGGGCTGGCTGCCCAATGACATGCCGGATAAGGTTGGACAGAGTGTACATTCGACTTTCGAAAGAGTCTTCTCTTTTATCTTCCATGACATCAATAAGCCAATGCCACAGTTGGAGGGTTGATTTTATAATCAGGGAAAAGAAAATATATTAAAGTTTCGTTTCAATCACATTTGTTTGGATTCGTAATTTTCTTCGTAAACTCGAGTTGCATAACATCACTTGCAAATCAGGTATATCGAATCAATCAAGACATCTCTTCTGAAATTCGAAATAAAATCTCAAGTTCTAACCATTGAAATCTATTGTCTTTGATCTGTCGCTAGTCATTTACGCATGTCTTTAGATCTAGAAGAAGCAATAATGGACTGATTTTTTTTTCTTTTAACCCAAGCAATGGACTTATTCAAAATGATATATGTCGACCACCTTAATTTCCACACAGCCACATCCTAGTTTTCACCAAAGTCTTTTGGATACAAAAAGTCTTACGAAAAGTCATATAAGAAAGAAATTCAAGGATATGGTAATAGGGACGATTTATAAATTTAAATATTTTAAATTTAAATCTTAGCAATTTGTTAAAACTAGGTTACGAGAGATTTATCTTGTATGAATACCTTAATTTTGACGTAAATTGTCTAACTTTGAATAGGGTCTCCGGATGAAGGTGAGACTAACCTTATTATGATTAGTGAAATCTTTTCCAACTCCTTCAAAATAATCCAGGAGCGCGTAAGTTAATCTAAATAATATTAATGGTCGGAAAAAAAGAGTCTATGTCAGAAAGAGAAAAAAACCAACATATACGGCAAGTCCATTTACAAACTTTCCTGCAGTTTTCCTAGCATATAGAACAATATAAACGGTAAACTTCCACCGAAAACCTGTCATTAGAAAATATTGCAACCGTCCCTTTCACTTTACGTAATCTGATCTTATAAAAGAGGACTTGCATGATGGTTTCAGAATTTGTGATATACAAAAGTGTATGCTATATTGAGGTCATATTCATACATAGTCTTGTTTTGTGGTCTTAATTAGCGGTTATGGTTTTGTGTTGTTTCAGCAACGGTGGCGGCAGAAAGAAGCGTCCGACTGCTACTACCCCTCCGCCTCCGCCTCCGCCTCCACCTGCTGCACCAGTTTATCGTGGCAGCGAAAAAGGTCAAAAAGCCAAAAGAAGTGGCTTGAAAGATGGTGATATGGTTTTTTTGGGATCTATTGGTGGTATAGCTGCAACAGGAGCGGTAGTCAGTACTGTTAGTGATGGTGGAGGAGGTGGTGGTGGTGGT
>CM042195.1:8971825-8983103 GCA_023539305.1 Ilex asprella | reverse complement strand
TATATATATATATAAAGATATATATATATATATATATATATATATATATATATATATAGGGTTCGTTTGGTTTCCGTATTAAAAATTGATAGATTAGATAGAGTAATACAGTCTAATCCAATACGGAAGGACAAAATATAAGATTAAATAAGGTATTAGAATAATACGTAATTTTATCTAGTGTTTGAAAATACACAACATAAACGTTGGATAGTAGTTATTTAATCCAATCGATTGTTTGGTTAAAAAATTATTTTATCATATTAATGTTGAATTAAAAAAAATATCCTTAATCAGTATTTATTACATTGATGACAACTTGATTTTATTAGTTAGGGGTTATAATAGTAAATGTGTAGAATAATACGTTTGAACTGAATTATAATACCACTTTTTTTGCTGGTATTAAAATATTTTCATAATACAGGTCTATCGTATAAAAAATATACGATAAATATACGTTTTTTAAATTAATACGGTATCAAATATGCTTACCAAATAAAGTATTAGACCCGATTAAATAAAAAATAGTACAATCTAATATTTAATCTCCTCATAATACGTCTATCAACCGAGCCCGTAATATTTAAAAATCCAATCTGGCACATCGGATTAATCCAATGAACCGGGCGAATACTACATTAGATTATTGGAGTACAAATATCACCTATAACCGAACGATTCATTACTCAACCGTTTGACAAACTTAGTCAGTCATTTGAAAAGCTATAACAATTAGTTTTTTAGCCATTTTTGCCCTTCCTACTTCACCTCTTTTGACCGGTGTTGCTCTGCCTCTCCCGAGTCCTCAACGACTCTCTTCACTAAGGCCTCAGCCTCGCTCAGTAGTTCGGGTGTGAAATAAAATAAATTTTTGTCAAAGTTTATAAATAAACATTTAGAATTGTGACATTGTGAAATTAATCACGCGGTTGAAGGTATAATGTAAAAAATATAATAGTTGTGGACAATGTCAAAAAAAGGTCGTGTGTGAGGGGTTCAAATATTCTAGTTTGTATTTTTTTTAGGTTAAATCGAGTAATAATTTGCTCAATTCTGATTTGTAATTCAAATAAGATCCAAATAAAATTTAAGTTTATCTAATTTAGTTGACAAGGCAATCTCGCATGGGTGTTTGTCAAACCTGATGATACCGAGAGAAAACATGCAATTTATACCTTCAAAACGTCAAAATGTATAAAAGAATTTTAGTTCACATGGCCGAGGCTCGACCGACCTAACTTATAGGGATCCAGGTTAGCTCAAGGCACAAAGCATCATTGAAATACCACGTTATCATTTCTAAAAGATCATGTCATGCCTAAAGGGGAGAGCTTATAATCACTAACGATTACCCCAAATATTCCCTATAAGTTTGTTAGATTACATGACCCTTGTGTATAGGCAGGGCCTTGCCTTGACTAAGCATGTACATTGACTCCCCCCAAGTGTAATCACCTTCCTCTTTCTCTAGTAATACACAACTAAGGAGAGAGAGTCATCATTACAATGGACTAATCAAGTTATTCAACTTCGTGAACCACTTAATCCCTTGAACATTCTCTCTTTATTCCATTATACACACACTTCACACCAAGCTCATCAACTCTTCTAGCTCACCCTTCCCTGTAAAAGCTCTTCTCTATTTTTTACTTCATCAAAACCAAACTCTAGTTGCTTTTGTGTTTGGATACTAACTAGTTTATCGAGCTAAATTTGAACCAACTAAAGCAATTAATGTGCTTAAAAATGCTCTCAAAGTTGACACATTTCTCATTGGCAACCCTCATTATTCCCAAGGTTGTTATGGTTACTTTATATTTGGATAAATTGTATTTTACATTGATCCCTCAATTACGAGTAATTTTCTTCAAATTATTAAATTTTTTTACATTAATCCATCAATTATTTGAATTCATGTCACACTGTCTGCCCCCAAACCCACATGTGAGTTATCTTTTAGAGTGAAAATTGTCAACACGAGAAAAATAAAATAAAACACTTAGTTTGGGTGAAAAAATAACATAATTTTTTGTGAAATTTGTGACAAATGATAATTATTGAGACAATGTGAAACTATTAACATAGTTGAAGGTGTAATGTGAAAAATGTGATAATTAATCAATAATGTGAAAAATTGTCATAATTGGCGGGGTCAAAGTATAATTTATCATTTATGTTTCCTGAAATTTGTAAGAGACATTAATTACTGGGGGTAATGCGAAATTAATGACATAGTTGAAGTGAAATGACAAAATGCGAGGTTGACAATATCTGAGTCAATGTGAAAAACGGTCAGAGGAATGAAAAAAGACAGATCTTGAGCTCTCTTTGCCTTTGCCCATGTTTTGTACAATCTTTCTTGCATGGACACCAGAAGGCTATTGCCTCTGTTAAGGTCATTCATCGATATTAGGTCATTGAAAGAAGGCAAACTCATACACCAAAAAGTAGTCACCTTAGGTTTACAAAACAACATTGCCTTGTGCAAAAGCCTCATCAACCTCTACTTCTCCTGCCAAGATTTTAAATCTGCAAAGCTAGTTTTTCAAACCATTGAGGACCCATTAGACATCACTTTGTGGAATGGCTTCATGGCAGCTTACACAAAGAATTTCATGTTCACTGAAGTTCTTGATCTCTTTAAGAAGTTATTGCACTACCCTTATCTCAAACCTGATGATTACACATACCCTAGCGTTCTTAAGGCTTGTAGTGGGTTAAATAGAGTAGACCGTGGTGTAATGATACATTCTCATGTGGTGAAAAGTGGGTTTTTATCTGATGTTGTTGTTGGGAGCTCCATTGTTGGTATGTACGCAAAGTGCAATAAATTTCGGTCAGCGACACAGTTATTTGATGAAATGCCTGAAAGAGATGTGGCGTGTTGGAACAATGTGATTTCTTGTTATTATCAAAGTGGGCAATGTGAGAAAGCGTTGGAATTGTTTGAAAAAATGAATGGTGACGAATTTGAGCCTGATTCAGTGACGTTTACTACTGTTATCTCTGCGTGTGCAAGGCTTCTGGATTTGGAAAGAGGGAAGGAGATTCATAGAGAATTGGGGAGAAAAGGGTTTGAATTGGATGGCTTTGTTAGTGCTGCTCTTGTGGACATGTATGGAAAATGTGGTTGTTTAGAGATGGCAGTGAAGGTCTTCGAGCAAATCCCAAGGAAAAGCTTGGTTTCTTGCAATTCTATGATTGCAGGATACAGTTTGAGAGGTGACAGCAAATCGTGTATTGAACTTTTACTGAGAATGAAAGAAATAGAAATTAAACCTGATTCTACAACTTTAAGTTGCTTATTGTTGGCTTGTTCAAAATCATCCCAATTGCAGCATGGAAAGTTCATTCATGGGTATATAATAAGACACCACATAGAAGCCGATATTTTCGTTAACAGCTTACTCGTCGATCTATACTTCAAATGTGGAATGGTTTCATCAGCTGAAATTGTTTTTGAAACGATGCCAAAAACAAATGTTGTAGCTTGGAATGTGATGATTTCTGGGTATGCATCAGCAGGCTGTTATTTTGAGGCTCTTGGCATCTTCGGTGACATGCAAGAAGCTGGTGTAAAACCAGATGCCATTACATTTACGAATATCTTAGCAGCTTGTTCACAACTAGCAGTCTTAGAGCAGGGTAAGGAGATTCATAAAGGCATCACTGAAAATAAGTTTGAATCCAATGAAATAGTCATGGGAGCTCTCCTTGACATGTATGCTAAGTGTGGTGCTGTGAATGAAGCTCTTGATGTTTTTAACAAATTACCAGAAAGAGACCATGTGTCATGGACTTCAATGATTGCCGCTTATGGGTCTCATGGCCTAGCTTTTGAATCTTTGAAACTCTTCAGTGAAATGCTGCAATCCAGTGCAAAACCAGATAGAGTAACTTTTCTTGCAGTAATTTCTGCCTGTAGTCATGCAGGATTAGTTGATGAGGGCTGTTACTATTTCAATCTAATGGTCACTGAATACAAAATTCAACCCACAATTGAAGACTACTCGTGCTTTATCGATCTTCTTGGACGTTCTGGGAGATTGCATGAAGCTTATATGATTCTTCAAAGAAACCCTAGTATTAGAGAAGATGTCGAGTTGCTAAGCACATTATTTTCTGCATGTCATATGCATGGGGAGTTAGTATTAGGGGAGGAAATCGGAAGATTTCTTATTGAGAAGGATGCTGATAATCCATCTACATACATTACTTTAGCAAACATGTATGCTTCCATCAAGAAATGGGATGCGATGAGCAAGGTGAGATTAAAGATGAAAGAGCTTGGAGTGCAAAAGAACCCTGGATGTAGCTGGATTGAAGTTGACAAGAGAATCCAGGCCTTCTTTCCAGGACATATATCATTTCCGCAAGCAAATTTGCTATATGAATGCCTGTCCATTCTTTACATTAATATGGAGAAGGATGAACTGCTATGGAATTTGAATGGAGGCAATCTAGAAGTGGGTGCTTGTATATAAGTGGATACGAATTCAAGCCTGAAGAGATTCAACAGCATATACAGTTTAAAATTCCTTCGGGAATTGCAAGTGGTCGGCATCTTGCAGCTTCAGTAGCCCAACAGATGCATATGAAAATGTTGGGCTAAGATGTACTTCGGCTCTGATCAGATCTAAAAGAAGAGTAGTTTAACATAGTATGGCTGTCTCGAATTGATAGTATGCGACTGCTTATGCAATATGGCACCAGTTACGCTAGCCACTCATGGCAACTGTCCCGCAGAGAATGTTTTGTGCGGTAAGATTGTTATCTTATAAAATTTGCACCGAGATGATGGGGTTGGTAAGGGTATTTGTGGTTATCAGATTTTCCATATCCAACGCTGGTTTTATTCATGAATTTTCAAAAAATTATATCTAGTGATGAAGTGTGACGAAGGGAAACAAATGGATTCAAGATATGTGCTTCTGGAAGCAGGTATGGTTCAAGAAACTACACAATCATATGCATATGTAATTACTTATTTGAAAAACAAAATATACATGTGTTTACTTTTGCAATTTGAATTTTGCACCACAGAGAGACACTGGGAAGGCTTGGCTATGACAAAACTATATGGCCAAAGAAATTTTACCTAAAAATCTGCCTCGTATTAGAAATGCATGGTGGTTGAGTAGGATATGCTTGTAATGGAATTGTTTGAGGCCATTGCCCCATTATAATGAAAAACAAAAATTTGAAAATTTATTTCCAAAATATTTTGGAATATTGGTTGAAAACTTGAAATATACCAAAACATCTCGAAATATTATGAAACAATGGCAGAAACAAGCCAAAATATCTTGAAATACCTAAAAAGATTCCGAAACACATCGAAGCATCGAAATTTCGATTCTATCACTAATTCGCTTCGATCTTCTTGAAAACGGAAATGTTTCGGACGTTTCGACCATTTCGAAATGAAATTTTGATTTTAGCCTTAAAGTAATACATAAACACATATGACAGAAACAGTATGAAAATAATTTGAAAGGATGTCGTTTGTTGAATATTGATAGATAGAGGGAAATGACTGGACAAAGCATTGAGGCATAACTAAATTCCTCTTATTAAGGTTCCAATTTTTGAAAGTTTATGCGGTTCTAATCCTCTTCTGCGATAAAGGCTTGTTCTAAGTAATTTAGATTTGGTTGCAGAAACAAATTCACCTGCATTCTTTGGATTATTTTACCTTTTCACCACTGCCAAGGTATTGTGTAAAAAAACAAAGACTTCTACGAATATAGATTCCATAGAAATAACTTATGTTTTTTTGATGTGTACAACTCAACAATTGCACTCCCTGTCATACATGTTTATGCAAATTGGGCTACTTTTTCTGAAACAAAACTATGGACAATACTTTGTGTGTTAGATTTTCAGTTATTTAATTTATGACAGGATGTAACAAAGGTTCCGAGCTTACTATGTCTTTCTTAGTTACTGTCACTTTTGAACAAAGATGATTGAAGCAGTGTGTACAAAATGATTACCATGTGTACATTAGAAAGTTGGTCTTTCATAAGCTCAAGCACAGCCTTTTTGTTTTGGAAGGCACATGAGCCTAATGCATGTTGAATGCTGAATACACCTCCAACAGTGCACTGTGTAGGCACCTGTGCAGTTGTGTAATCGGTGGCCTGAGGAGTTAAATGACTTGACACGCTGCAATCTAGGAATCTTCTCAGAACCTGGTAGTCACCAGAAGGAAAAAAAACCAGGTGTTCTCAATACACACCTGCAGTCATTCCAGAAATGCTTATGCATTTCTGCTCCTCCTCTGCCACACTTTTCTGCTTGATCACCATCAATAATTTAATTACACAAATGAATACCTTTCCTAAGAATAAAAGATTGTCCAGAAAGCTCCTAACATTGAACTCACATCTGCTTCTTTATAAGCATTAACCCTGTCTAAATTACTTGTCTTGAATCCTCTATCGAGGTTGTAGTATTGTTATAGCTTCTTCATCATATGAACGGAAGTCTTCAGTTCCAATGCAACCCCTTTCTGAGAAGAAACCGGGCTGTTTTGGTTGAGGCAGCACTGGTCCCTCATTGCCCAACATAAAAACCACAGATGACATTTCTGGCCTGTCTTGTGGAAATTGTTGAACGCACAGCAGGCCCACGTGGATACATGTCTGCACTTGAGATTTAACACACGAGTCCCTCAAGCATGCATCCATTACTTCTGAAGCCCTGTCTTGATTCCACAGCAACCATGCCTAACACAATTGCAATAATGCAGTGAGAATATTTTTCTCTAATTGCCTTAGCATACATATCCGAGATCCATGATAAGCAGTACGGTGACTCGGAGAAACAGGGGATTAGTAGAATTTTGTTTGTAGTACTTACATGCCCCAGAAGGTTGTGGTGGTGATCCGGATGACAGAAACCTCTGTTTCTTTTGCCACTTACTATCTCTAACAAAAGCACACCCAGGCTGAAGACATCAGACTTCACTGAGAATTTGCCATCAATAGCATATTCTGGAGACAGATAGCCACTGCATGAATTTATCAACCATAAGATCTTTTAAATGATGAAAATATTGTTCTGGGCTAAGCAAGTAGAACTTACTATGTTCCAACTACTCTTTTAGTTTTTCCAAAAACTTGATCCCCTCCGACAATTCTTGCTAAGCCAAAATCTGAAATTTTAGGAATCAGATCACTATCTAGTAGAATATTGCTTGCTTTGAGATCCCTGTGAATAATTCTCAATCTGGAATCTTGGTGGAGATACAGAAGTCCTCGTGCAATGCCCATAACAATGTCAAAACGCTTTGGCCAAGGCAACGATGTACTTGTACGCTGATCTGCACAATAACTCCATTTATAAGTATCAAGATTAGAACTTTGTCATCTTAAGTACAGTCCAGCAAATGACTGATGCTTAATTGGCAAGCATGTCGGTAAGCATCATGCTGGTAAAGAATTGAGCCAAGAGATTGAGGTTTTGTGGTTCAAACCAAAAATAAAATAATCCAAGCTCTTGTTCTGCATGTACTCATAAATTAACAATCTTTCTTCTCCTTGAATGCAGCATCCCAAAAGCCTAACAAGATTTCTGTGTTGGAGTTTGGCAATTGAAACAACTTCATTCTTAAACTCTTCAAGACCTTGTCCTGAATTCTTTGACAGTCTCTTCACTGCTATTTCTTGTCCGGTTGATAGTTTTCCCTGTGTATTTCATATATAAGATGCACAATTATAGAAGACAATGCTTTGTTCAAAGAAGAACTGAACACATCAAATGTGACCTTGTAAACCGGACCAAAGCCGCCTTCTCCGATCCTACTTGTATGACAGAAGTTATTTGTTGCAGCAGCAATAGTTGCCAAACCAAATAAAGGTAATTCAAACTCTTTCGTCTTCCTTTTCTGAGCTGTTGATTGGATTAAGTAGAAGGCTACAAAATAATATATAAATTTTAACAAAATTGGGTTCCAAAATATAACTTCCATAAGTGATAGTAAATAAATCAGAAATATCTTACCTCTTCTATTTGCTATTTTTCCCTTAAATATGCACCCACATACAAAGCTCAAGGTAATCATTCCTGAAATGGCCAATGTCACTAGGATCTTCACAAATCCTTTTTTGGTCATCTTCAAAGGACTAGCATATTCTAAAACAGCGAAGATTGAGAAATGTTATTATTCGCTTCCAAATGGTCTGCATCTCTAAAAATTTACAAGTCTATGCTCCATGCAGGTATGGATCAATGACAAGTTGATATTGTATTTAGCATTGCACAATTGTATTCCAGCTACTTTATTTTGAACCTCATGAAGCTAAGCATGCAACAACAATCTGAACTGATGTAGTGCTGCAGTGACAAATTGAATCTCCTGTCCTAATCTGACAAAGTAAGCTGTTTAGTTCATTTGGAACGGCTTGGGTTTTATGGATGAACAATTAAAGATCTTAAAATGTTACCCACTTACCTAATTCTGAGGCTGGCAAGCGTATATAGATATCTTGCTCACTTTCTTCTGCGATAAACTTCTTGATGTCCATTAGATCCCCAAACCAGATCAAACAGCCACTGCCTCCTCCAGTGATACATGAATTAGCATAAGCAGTACAAGAACAGTTGTTTAAGCACTGTGCCTTGCACTCAGCGAGGCTCATACTAGTGTTCAGCTGGAACTCCAACAAGTCAGGCACCTTGACTCCTGCAACCTTTACAAATCCTTCTCCTTTCTTGCATTCCAATGGTGTTTTTCTGACACATCCACTGGACCAATCAAGCATTTGCCATCTATGTGGAGATTTTGGAGTGAATCCCTTCAAACAATCACATATTGGAGATTCATTGATACTGCAAATACCATTGGGACCACACTGCCCATAATTGTCACATGGTTCGCTTGGTTCATTGCATGTTAGAGTCCATTTAACGCCTTTTTCATCCATTAAATATTGTTCGAGCAAGCCTGATTGGTTCAGAACCGATCTTGCGATGACCGAATTGTCGTAAGGCTCAGAGATAGAAATTAGCCTGCTCTCATTGAAGACCATTATAGGTCTAAAAACTGGATTGTCAATCGTGGGGAGACCACTGAATCGAACTCCATTCCACGGTCCGGACCGGTACTTTTTCACTGATCCCCTGCTAATAACCAGTTGAGGCAACCCATGGTTATCAATCTTGTAGGTGAAGTCTCCAAGGGATGGATCATCGGCACTCTTCCATGATGTCACACATCTGTCTAGACCAGTGTCCAAATCCTCCCCTCCCAACTTCATCCCTGGTAACAGTGTATTGGATGGGAAATCAAAGCTCTGCCACATATAACTCTCAGAACTCTTGCTTGCCTTGTCTAGTATAACAAAATTTCCAGTATCTAGGAGCTGAGCAGCAGGACTCACTGCAATTTTCGACAGATTTGCAGACCAAATAGTGGTTTGTGTTCCATTGAGAAGGACTAGTGTTCCATTACTGCTGATTGTTAAAACTCCCTTTGAATCTTTAATAGGGTTATTTCTGTTTGCAGTCCACACAATGGTGTCTGGGGTAGCTTTGTACCATATACCTAAGTACTTGTTTTTGAACCTGCCACGTGAGAAGAAGCCTAGCTCAAACCTTTGGCTTGAGGAAACCAGAGTCTGTCCATCACTAATGGATTGGCCTGGAGTAATGGTGTCTGTTGCAGCAAACGAAAACTCCAAGAAGGATGAGGAGAAGATCAGAGCATAGAAGAAGGTGAAGTAAGGTAGGTGCTCCATTACCTTATGAAAACTAAAGAATACCATCCATATATGACTGTTGGAGCAGAAAGTCATGTATTGTTTCTAATTAGGTGCATCACAGAGTTGAGTAGAGGTTTCAAATGGCCACACAGACAGCATCCTGCCTTTTTTGTCCAGGTGATTTGACCTTTACTGTGTGTAGCATTAAAAAGTTTCTGTTAGTGCTTATGCAATCTAATTATGATATGCCCGTACTTTGAAACTCGTTTCAATTGGCTCCCTCAGCTTTAATTTGTCTCTATTTTTGTCTTTTACTTCTAAAATTGCAGCAATCAAGCTCTTCCGTCCAATTCATTCCCAACTATTGGATAAGTCTACACGAACTCGATAAGAGTTTCTCCATTAGTTTTAATGAGGAAATTCAACAGGAGCGATTGATTGTTGCGACTTCCTAAATATGACTGGGACAAATTAAAATTGAGCATGAAAAGTAAATTGAGTGTCAAATTTCAATGGGTATTTTGTGATTGTTTTTGGTGCAGCTTCAAACAGTCAAAAAATCAATAAAAGCAGAACTATATATCTTTAGTCTCACAAGAAATTATAGATTAAGTTGATATCCTATGACCTTTGACTTATTTTTTGAAACTCACTGAGGCTAGACTAGGTTCTGCTTGTCATAATGGTATTCGGGGTCAAAACAAAAGATGGAAAATATCAAATTTTCAATGATAGAGAACCGTTTTGGTTCAGAATCATGGGATCCTTTTTATCAGATAGGAAGGGTTGTAGCACAAAATGTTTCAACCACGTTTTTTGGATTTGTAGTTACAACATCAATTCCTATGTTTTGTTTAGCAAGGCTTTTATGGCTCATCATTAGCTTGCATACCTTAACTATCATCTTCCTACGGTTCTATACTAAAGACAGATCCAGGAATGAAGTTGAGGAAGCATTTGCAGCCCTCTTTGATTCCTTCAACTAGCTATGTACATGACAAAAGTGAAGATCTTCTAGATTATTAATTTCTTCGAGCTGAAATTGGATTTATGTTCTGTTCCCTTTGAGAAGCCTAACAACAATTGACTGCTAGAAAAAAAAATACACACATATATATGGAATTCGAAGGAAAGACACTAATATATTTTTCTTATGATTTTTTGATATTCGGAGTTATTGTTTTGATATGTCGCATTTTGATCACAGACAGTATACTATTCTCTTAAGGGTAGATTACACTCCATGAATTCGAGTTGGACACAACTCTATATTACAGGGTCCTCATATCATCCTTTTGGACAACTGTTCATGGGTGGGAGCTTTGAAAGTGAAGAAAATGGGATAAACTTTATAATTGTAAGAATTGCTTCATGGATACAATGTAATTTTAACCAACTACAGAAAGCATTAGAAAGAGAGAGAGGCCTGCCCGTTAACCCCTAGGAAACTGGTTGACATGTACAAGTGAACATTTTAAAAACCCAACAAGTGCCAAAAAAAACTCAACTTGGACGGCTTCTTTGTTGGATTTGCCTATAAATCTTGCGATATCCATACAAAGTAGAAG
>CM042195.1:8913552-8951825 GCA_023539305.1 Ilex asprella | reverse complement strand
AGTACATCACGCTACAATATAAAATACAATTAGCAATCCAACCGAGCTACTAGTACTTAATTCATTTTGCCTGGATTCAAGTTGGATTTATTATTTTTCAAATGAGTCGGGTTTAAATAATTTTTTAAATTTATTTAAAAAAACGAGTTTAAAGGTTCGACTTATTTATACGTAAAATAGTCAATCTACTCGAATTCTACCCGATTCGTTTTCTAAATAAGGCAACCTTAAATAATTTTTTAAGCTCATTTAGAAAAACAAGTTCGATAGACTCAGATTAATTATCAACCCTAAATGCAATGGGATCACTATATTAGATTAATAATATTATGTAAACTTAATTTTTCATGTAATTAATTGAGTCCGTTGAATGAATAGTTATCATAACCACTATGATTCCATTGACAACAAAATGTCAAATTTATGTTGACTATTCCATCGAAATCAACAGTTAGCCATTATATGTTGCACCTAAATGGTCACTATTGACAACCTAACATCAGTAAATAATTAGATCAATAAATTAAGTTAAAAAATTATATTCAAATATTATTACTCATATTAAAAAATGGCTAGAGTTGGGGACGTAATTTGTAGGTTTAATACAATATTATTATTAGATTGACAAAGAATATCAGTATTAGACTGTATCTATTGTCAATCTCATGGTAACAACACATCAAATCCACAAATAAAGTCCTAGGTCTAACTAGTAATTATTAACATTGACATTAGACATAAATTCGTCTGTATTTTTCTAGCTTCAAATTCTCGTACTAAATTTATTAAGTTAATCACTCATAATTATTAGACTGATAGTGAGTTCTAATATCTACGAGAACTCACTACCTATCTAATGTTGGGTTCTTTTGTGGAGTCTAGTTTTCGCGGTTGATCCGGATGATGACCCGACCCAAAATAATGTTGCGTGGTTTTTAATGGGAAAGTTTCTGAGGCTTGGTCCATGGAGCGAAGGTTTGGGCCGATAGGCCCAAGCCGCAGGCCCCCGAGGAAAATTTTTGGGCCTGCTTTGTGGCCCGGTGCAAGACATATAAAAACCCGTTGTTGGTGATTAGGGTTTGTGAGTTCATTGTAGCCGCTCTTGTAAACCTTCTCTCTCAATATAGTGAAATCCCTGCAGCTTCGTTGACGTAGGCAAATTGCCGAACCACGTAAAAATCTTTGTGTCTTGTTCTTTCTTGTTTCTCATTGATTTATGTTCTTGGTTTATTCTTCGATTGTGTGCGTTTATCTGTGGGTTTACGTGAGTTAAACCCTAACATCTAATGGTTATAATAAATTAAGTTAGAAATATATGTCAACAAATTAGGTTTAAGTAATAATATTGTTATGATTTCCATCAATAAATAAACGGATTGGAATGCGTTGCCAAAAAAAAATATTGTATTATACCTCTAAATTTTACTATTTAAATACGACACAAGATAACTCAATTGTTACCCCTAAATTGAATTTTTGGACACAGTTTCCATATTACGGACGCGCCTAGATAAGTTTTTAAAATGTCAAATTTATTTTTTTAAGATATGAAAATTAAGTTACATAATTAAAAAGTGAGTTAATTATTTATATAGAGAAATATATTCTCCATAATATAGATAAGGAAGTTATCATATAACATTTTTATAGTTAAAGTGCTCACTATGAATAAATTTTTTGACTCCATCATTGACCATTTCAAAATTTATTAAATTTATATCTTCTTAATTCATAATCGAGTTCATGTCATAGGAATCGTTTTAAGGGGTGAATGTCATGTTCAATCAGATTTTTGTCAATTCATAAATTTGGTGGGTTTTTTAATGAATCACTCGAGCCCAATTCATAAATTTAGCTCATGTCTTACTAATTTTATTTCGATTTCATGTTGAGTTTGTGCATTGAATTTTAAATTGTCAAGCCCATGGGGCACGGTCCATTTTTTGAGCCTTTCGTATCAGCATAGCATTACGCCTATGTTTGTCATGTCGAGTGAAACGAGTTCGTATCAGATCTTAATAAATTTATATAAAAAATACTCTCCTTATATCAGATTCATTTATTGGCTTATGTCTAATGAATCATGTCATATCATGTTTGTATTGTGTGTGAATTATGTGTAATGGATATATAAACCAGTTTTATATTTCTTTTGATTAATTTTAAAAGAAGCGGAGACAAGTATTTGTCATGTGGCTATGCACATATCACAATTGAAATTGACAAAAGAATTTAATTTTGACGAATTTGATAATTAAGGATTAAATTAAAATAATTAAAAATTTAGAGACCATTTTTTAAATAAGGCAAAATTCAGACACTAACGAAGATTTTTCAATCCCTTAGAATAGTTTTTTGTTCACTTGAGTAGTTTCTTGGCCGTCACTCTCGGCCTTTCTCATCGTCGACTATCGGTGTTGGCCCTGTTCTTCCCTTCCCGGTCCATCGATCCTCATTAAATAGATACTGCAGGGAAGTAAATCCAAGCAAACTCAGTTTTCTCTCTCTTCCCTCCCTCCCTCCCTCACACACACACACACAGATACAGAGAGATGGCAAGGGATAGCTGTCTGGCTCGAGTCACCGCAGGCGTTGCAGTCGGCGGTGCTGTTGGAGGCGCTGTTGGTAATTTCTCTCTTTCTTATTCCCTCTCAAAACCCCAAGCCCTGTGTGGTTCCCGTGAAAACCTTGGGGAAATAGAAAAGAAAATTATGTAGTTTTGAGTTTTAGCTATTTTATTTCTCTTCTTTTCTCCAACAGAGGGAAAAACTTGGACTTAGAAAGTTGGAATTTCTATATGATTTCTTGCATTGTCTCGGCATCCAAACACAAATAAGTTATTTTCACGATTTACAAAACCCTAGCTTGACTGAACTTTAATTTATTTTTAATGTTTTTGTGCGTTATCTGCATTTTTTTTTACTAACTGCATTACGCATTTCTACTTGGATTTGCTCCCTCCATCATTTAAACCAGAATCATTTTATTCAAATGGGTACGAATCTTTTCATAGAGAGGGTAAATAACATAAACGCTGCTTGAACTATTGTATCCGTTTTAAATTGGCCCCTGAAGCGAAGTTGCAATCAAGTTGCATTACCAAAAGCATTACATAAATCATTTACGAATTCTAGTTACAACAACGATCAGTACAATATACACCCAAGCTTACATCAGTACTACTTTGGTGCCCAAATCAGTCTTATTTATCACCCCAGGCAAATTGATTAGATGGACTCCTCACAACATCTTCATAATTGCTGCTCCACATAAGCCATAGAAACAACCACAAAAGTAGCAGCACTATCCACAAACAAATCTCTTGTCTTCGTTCTCTATTGTTGAAATGTGTTATAGTAATCATGGGATTATCTGGTGCACACGAAGGCACATAGGCGGATAACACCAAACAAAGAAACCACATCTCCCATGAAATTACAAAGTAAAAGCAAAAATAAGAAAAACAACTTGAAAAATTTGCGGGCGAAATTTATCATAAATTTCCATAAGTATAAAACCTCATTTGTGGATTTTGGTTCGTCCATAAGATCTTCAACACTGCCCTTGTTCTTCAGTTACAACACATTCATGGCTTTTGTCACTGTTCAATCCATGGCTTCAACGCTGCCCTTGTTGCACAGTCCATTCTTTGCCTTTGTTGTCTGCCATTCAGGACAGAGCAAAGAAAATGCATGTTCATATCTGCATGAACATATCAACAAAAGGAGGGAAAGGGGGGGGGGGGGAACTTTCGCGCTAAAACAAGGATCTAATGAGGACAATGTTCATTTGCTCTCAAAGCCTCACCGATTTGGCTGATTCCGTTAAGCTTAACGTGGGAAATAGATAGAAAGGGCTTATTGGTACAGATAAGAGTAAAAGGGCTAAATGGTACAACTAGATGTTCAAAGGCCAATTTAAAACTGATACAATATTTCGAGAGGCATTTATGTTATTTACCCTAGATTAGATGATCCATAATTGGGATAATCTAGTATTGGATAGGGTCCTAACCTCTAATCCATTTGAATCTTGTTCTAGTCCATATTGTTATGAATAAGTCTACGGTACCTCAAAAAATAATTTTGGTATAAGAGCTATAGATCTTGGTTTGATGTATTTGTAGCCATTGCCGAAAACTTTACCCATGTTATCTTTTTGTTGGATGAAAAGATGACTTATGCTATTGAAAAGATAAGTGGCTTTCATATAGTTGGACTTGTATTGTTATATATGAGAGATGCACACGTGTATGCGATGCGTCTTTACCCAGTTGCACACATTTATACACCTTCTTATGAGCATTGTCTAGGCCTTCCAAACACATTTATCTTGTCAAAATGCTTTAGTTACATTAAAAATTAGAGTACCTAAGTATGTGATCACCAAATTCCCTTTCTTTAGGACCCAAAGGTTTTACTTGCCCAAGTTAAATGATCCCAACTCCCAAGAGAAATTTATGGGAGCTTGTTTGCCGCATTGGAATGAAGAAACCTGAAATATTAGTATCCTATCCGATGACTTAAATAGTCCTTGTTGAAAGAAACTGCATCTACTAGAGATACACCATGTCCTAATGTTCAACACTAGCACATTGGAAACCTTCTAGTAAGATGAAACTACCATAGTTGCATAGCATTTATCTACAGGAGATGCAATCTATTCAAGATTTTGCTACCTCAGTGCCTAAGAGAAATATATGCACACACTCACATAGATAAATGTCGTATGTATGGGCGCAGTGGTTGGGTTGCTCCATTGTGACCTGGGGTCAAGGGTCAAGTTGCGAAAACAGTCTCTCCACATGTAAGATGATGGCACGAATATTTGACCCTCCCTAGACCTCACAATGGTAGGAGATTCGTGCATTGGGTCATCAATTTTTTATATATACACATGTATATATTTGTGTGTGTGTGTTTGTATTTGTATGTATGAGATTTGGGGGCAATAGTTCTAAAACAATTTAGATATTAAATTGTCCTTGATTAGATGCTTAACATAACCATATGAGTTTTATTTTCTTACTTTGCACGACAACAACCAGTTCTCTAATTTTTGCTCAATTTGTGTTTCTTTAACTCCTCCAACGAAGTTTTAACCCAAGCTTTCTAATCACAAGGCCAACAAAGATAAGGAAAAAAAGTAGATGGAAATCAATTTAGAAGTTAACAAGTAGACCATCTATGCTCTTAGGAGTATGTGCCCATTCTTGGCATACTGAGATATTTTTATTCTGTAATTATTATTTTTTATTTATTTACAAGGCACCATTCAAGTTTGTATGTGTATCTGATGTACATGCTCTTGTGCAGGCGCTGTCTATGGCACTTATGAGGCAATTAGGTACAAGGTACAATCTCTCAATTATACTTGATTGCGTAGAGTTTCTTATTTGCTCTTTTCTTTCACAATATTTTTTTTCACAAAATTAGTTTTAAAGTAAAAAAGGGAGAAGAAAATTTCATCTCTGTGCTTTCTTCTATCACAACAAAAAGGTCAATTTTGAGGCTTTTATCTTAACTTGCACACCAAATAAACAAGTCGACATACAGATAGATGATAGGTTGTTTTGTATTATGCAATAGTTGGTAAGTAGTACTATATGACTATGTTTTGTAATATGCAATAGTTGGTAAGTCGTACTCTATGACTAAGAAGAACAGACACAGATACGACACAACAAGGATACGCAGACACAACATTTCTGGAAAAAATAGGATACAGACACGTTGAAAATAATTTATAGATAATTATGTGTTATATATAAAATTATATAATTTGTCACAAATATAGTGATAATGATGTATTATTCATAAAAAATTGAATAATTTATAATAAATAAATGTTATGTCTAGTCATCTAGTGTGAATCTTTAGACTAAAATATCATAATAGTCAAATAATCACAATTTTTTTTATAGAGAACGTGTACCCAACATATATAGGTAAATGATTGCTTTCATTTTCTCAATTCTTTTTATTTAGAACTTATATGCATTTTTTACTCTTATTATTATATTTTGAGTATAACTTTAACATGTTTATGTCTCTCAATAAGATACGTAAAGAAGTGTTGGATATGTAACCAAAAAAGTGTCGGACACGTGTCCAAGATTGAAATTTTATCATTTAATTATGAACACGGATAAAAGAGTATTGGACACGTGTCTGAAGAATATCGGTGTTCGATACAAATATGTTACCTTCTTGAGAGGGGCTGTGCTTTATAGCTATGCGGTGTGAAATGTGATATGACTTCTACTTATTTTGAAGCGGTCATGCCAAAATTGACTTTGTTTCTCCTTTGGTGTTGATTAGTAAGGAAATTGTAGATTCAAGGATTAAAAAGCAAAGGAAATATAATTTTTGGAATCTAAAGGGCTAGGGTTGGAGTTGTCGTGCATTTTATATGATTAGTTCTTTGATTCTTTAAAAATTTACATTCTTGAAATTATACACATTAATTAACTACTAAAAGGTTTTCATGCTCAAGCTAAAGACTGAAAAAATTTTGGGAGTCATAAAATTATGATTCAACTGGATTATTAGTGTTGTTAGTAAGTGCTATGTTAAAATCTGGTGGCCAAGATGGTGAGATTTAAATAGGAGAGCGAAGAAAAAGGTGAGATAATAAGAAATCATATAATAGCTAATATGGTCATTGTTAGAGCACAATGGCAAAATATGAGTCATGTCCCGACCTAATTAGTTGGGACAAGACTCTGCATTGAGTTAGAGAATAAAGAAGAAGAAAATGTTAATCGCTCAGGATTCTCATTGACTAACCTTTAGGCGTGTCGCGATACTGATCGTATTTGCAATCTCATGTTCTCACAAACTCAGCTCCTTGATTTAAATTCTCAAAGATACTAAATGGTGGGGGATAATACTTGGCTCAATAACCTCGAAGTTGTTGGTTCGAATTTGAGGTAGCCACTGTGTAGATAGTGCTAAATTTAGGTTTGTATCTAATCTACCCTTGCCAGAACTCCATTAATGGGACTAAACTAGGTGCTGTTTATTTTTTTCACTAAAGTGCTGGTGGACCTTTCCCCACTTGATGCTTCTACTAGGACACTCAAAACTGAATAGTTGTGGGAACTTGATGTGTGAAACCTGTTAAGCCTTATTAAAGACCAAATCTAGCCCTGGTAATGCATATTGAAAATTGAGTGTTGGTTGTGAGGGGCTTGAGTTGATTTGATTTGATTTGATTTGATTTAAGTCGATTTAATTTGATAATTTATCCTTGTAATTCAGAAACTGGAAGGATTTTTTTGCCACAAAAGAAATTAAATGGGCTGGTCTTTCTTTCTTTCTTCTAGTGCTTGTTTTCACCTCCCATAGCATGTAGAACTGAGCTTTTTCTTGCTAAAATCTCATATTTCTGGGAGTTTTCTTCTTTTATTGTAGTTGATCTAATCTCCACATTCACTGATTTTGGCCCATTTGCCTTAGTATTGAAGTTTGATGGTGCTTTCTTCACCGATTAAAAGGGTTTAGGCGTAGGAGTTGTAGTTAAGAATAATTCAGTGATAAAACCTGAGCATGGGAGCAATAGCATTTGCAGCTGCTGCGGCAACCAGGTTGGCTGTTTCGAGTGCGGAAGAATAGACTGCTTGAAGGTGATGCACTGTATTTGATTACAAATATTTTACAGAGACAAAAACATGGCTTGAAGAACAAGAGAAGAGAAGACAGTATGGTTTCAAGTACTCGCACATGGAGTAACATAAGAAAAAGATAAGCAAGGGAGTGAGTATGAGATATGAATTCCAACCGCGTCACAATGGGAACAAAGAACCCTGCATTGAGAAGATACAAACAGATTGAGGTAGATGCTCTTATAAAGCAAGGAACTTTGGCTTCCTTCATAGTTTTAGCTTATTTTTTATTTTTGGGGTGTGGGGGGGAACAACAACTTGGCTTGCATGATTCTATTTGAGGAACCAAGCCAAGTCTAGCTCAAGTGTGGATAAAAATTTATTGAGACAAGCTGGATCAAGTTGTTTGGGGCTCATCACAATTGTGGGCCGATCTCGCAAATATTCAATTAGATGGGTGAAGCCTGAACAACCTAATACTTCTTTCTGTTCGTTTCATTTGCACCTCTGATGGAGATAAGGGATCTAAAGTACACTCCTCTCAGGGCTTAAGCCAACATTTCATTGAGTCATCTTTCCCTTGTGCAGTTTTTCGAAACGATACTGTTTGCATCAAAAGGGCTTAACATTAATTAGCACAAAATATGCTTGGGTGCAATACATTAATTAACAGGATCCCCTTCCCATAAAACTCAGAACCATCAGATATGTGGTGTTGAATTAAGTTTGGGATATGAGAAAAAGTCTACATTGTCCTTTTGATTTAAAAAAAAAAAAAAAAGGAAGTTTACTTGGTCTTAGCTTTATAATATTGCGCTTTGTTTTTTTCAACATTTGCATCATGGTTGTCCTACTAAGCATTAGTCTTATCTTGTTGGATTCACTGCTCTAGGGATCCCACTTCACTATTTTACATGTATGTGAATAGGTCAAATTAGAGTAAACCAAAATATTCCATCTTGATGAATGAACATCACCTGGGGTGTCTTTTTATGGGGTACATTGGCTTAAGGCGTTTGGTCTGCACAAGATATTAGGAGAGGAAGTGCACTTTACTTTAATTAGGTTTTTTGCTTTGTTGTTGTCTTGGAGTAGCTTGAATTTATGGTCAATGTCAGTAGCTAAATTAAAGTGCGATTGTGGTGGGATCTGTGTGGCAAATTTTATTCCACTCCCTTAAAAATGTGATTGACCCTTTTTATGTATGAGCATTGATTATGGGCAGTTCTTGCCTTCAAGTCTTCATGTTTCCTCCTGTTTAATTATTTTCAATCGGACTGTAAAAGATGGACTATTTAAGGTCTTGATACTTGGGTTTATTGGACTACTTTTTATGATTGTCTTTTAAACAAGTCTAAACGTCATATTCTATTTGTGGTGCTTGCTTATCTTTGACATTAATTCATCCCAAGTGGATACTTCAACTGTTTTCCATTTCCATGAAAGAATGCAGTTGACTGGAAAACAAATTTGATTGAGTTGTTGATGTAGGACAGCTATGCGAAATTAAAATGAGTAATGCTATGCTTACCAAAAGTTTTACCAAAAAGTGTTTTTATCAAATGAGTTGACAACTCCATATCCAATTAAAAACATTTTAATCAACATTTGGTGGGTCCAAGAGTGATCTGGAGCTGCCAACTCATTTGGTAAAAGTACTTTTTGGTAAAAGTTTTGATATGCATAGCATTTCCCAATTAAAATTGGGGCTGTTTAGGGGCTGTGAACAGTAATAATGCTGGGAACAGTGTCTTGAATAGTAATATTGGCTAGGAATCACTCCTAGAGTTCTTTAAGCATCACACCCTGTGAACAATAATATTGGCTAGGAATCACTCCTAGGTTCCTTAGGCATTACACCTATAGGTTAGAATTGCGTCACATAACTCAAGAAACATATAATGGCTGAAATTTTTGAAATATCTCTTTCTATCTTTTATTAAAAATATCACTAAATATATATAGAATTTTAAGTACTCCTAATCCTAAAAGATTAGAATTGCAAAGTCTCTAGCACTCTAAAAACTCTATATCACTGAAAATTAGAAAACAAAAACAAACTAAAATTAGAACTCTAAACTCTAGCATATCCAATACTAGAGTTTGGCCCAAAAGACGATCCATGGATCAGATTATGACCCATTCTAAAAATTCTAGAAATTACAAAAATACCCTTGAGTCTAACTATTATTAAAATAACATATAAAATATTAATACTGGCAAATTGATTCAAATTAACTTAAAATACTACTCAAAATATAATAATACAAGGTTCCATGTGGATCTTTGTCTTGATGGAAAGCTAATTCTATTACCTTTCACATCTTTGAATTTGTGTTTCCTTAAGCTTCTTATGAATTGCGTCAGTTGCTTTTCAAGGTTCTTTCGTGGTTTGTGCTAGTATTATTTAAGGCGTAAAGCGAACTGAAGCGACCAAGACTCCTAAAGCCTAGACGAGAAGCGAAGTGAAACGCTTTACCAAGGTGAAGTAAACGGTTAAAAAAAAAGTAAATATTTTAGTGTAATTACTTCTAAATATCTAAGTTCTAATTTTATATATACTAAATATTTAAATACAAGTAAAACCATTACAATAGTATTAGAGCAGCACTATCAGAACAACAAAATCAACACTACCAAAACAGCAGAAGCAGAAGCAGAAAAAAAAACATAAGCAGGAAAAAAAATTTCAGGATCAGACAATCAGCAGAAAAAAAAAAAGAAAAAAAAAAGAAAGAAGAATTAGAAGAGAGAAGAAGAACCAGAAACAGAAGAGAGAAGCGAAAAGAAGATCTAGAGAAGAACCACAAAAGAATATGAGAAAAAAAAGAGAAGGATACTAACCCGTGTGTCTGACCAGCGGCAGTCGTCGTTGCCTGTATCCAGCGAGGAAGGAGCAGTAGAAGCCTGCAATCGTGTCTGGTCATCTGAGCAAAATTAGGATTTGGAGGCTGTATTTATGGGATAAGCGGATAATTCGGTGTATAGGCATCTTATAATTTTTTTTCCAATTGTCCAATCTAACGGTCTATAATAAAAATAAAACAATCCAAGAAAACTTCACCTCGCATGACTAAGACGCTCGCTTTTAGCTTAAGTGCAAGGCGCTCGCTTTTAGCTTAAGTGCAAGGCGCTCGCTTTTCTCGCTTCAGTCACATTTGCTTCGCCTAGGGTGCTCAAGACAAGAGACCCTCGCTTTGCTTCGCTTCTCGCCTAGGCGCTTGTCTAGGCGAGCTTTTCAAAACACTGGTTCAAGCCTTCCTTAACTTATGATCTAGCTTTGGTGAAAACATCACTCAAAGCATCCTCCAATGCCTGATGATTAATTGTAGGCATTACATGAATTTGATATAAATTCTGGCAGTGAAGTCGTGAAGATGCTGTGTTTGCTACTATGATACTGGAGATTATCTGTTTGCTTGAGAATGCAAGAACTCTGATGGCATCTCATACAACGGAATTAGCTAGGCTGCATGAATTGTAGCTAGGAAAGCTCTCATATTGTCGGGAAGAAACCAATAGGCTAAGATAATAGGGATTCTGCTTGAATTTGGATTTTTCAGTACAAGCTGATGTTTTTGGGTATGGCCCCTAATGTAGCCCATACATGCCTGAGTTGCAAGTGGATTGACTTGGAATGTGGGCTTTCTAGACGTCATCCATTAGTTTATTCTACAGAAACATGCTGTAAGAATCTTTTCCTTCCAAGGGATTTTGCATGTTCCATTCGGAAAGCATTGAATAGGAACAGAGTAAGATGGAACATTTATATGTAGTAATAAAGGAGATAGTGAAAAATGAAAGAACCATTAATTTTCCTCCATTTTGGTCCAGATGGTAAGATATTGTCATGGGGTATAAATCTTTACCTTCCATATGTTTTTATTCTTTTGTACTGAACTATTTTCCTTTTGGAATATGCAGGTTCCGGGACTTATGAAAATCAGGTATATTGGACAAACAACGCTCGGCAGTGCTGCCATTTTTGGTCTTTTCTTAGGTGCTGGGAGCTTGATACACTGCGGGAAGTCTTATTAGCTTTGTGTTTGAATTATCAAACAATTTGATTTTGTTTTGTTTACAAAAATTGTTGGTTGGACATACATGCCCGCAGACAGTATGCGTAGAACACATTTCCTCTTTGCAGATTTGCCCTCGTGTCGAGAGTCTCTTTGTGGTATATTCATGATGATTACCCTTCTATTTTTAACAGAATTTTCAGCATGCTTTCTTTTAATGGTGGACATTTTGCCTGTGATTTGATCAGCTAACTCCAAATTGCATGCTTAGACAAAATATGAACCTACATCTTGTACGTTGGTGCTTTCTAGGTTACTTTGAGTTATTTGCAGTGGAGAAAGTGTCAAATATACCTTTGTTTGGCAAATAAACACATGAATATATTTTCCTTGTGCTTTGTGGGATTTAAAGGCATTATTTCGAGACTTCAAGTCTACTAGGCATTATTTGTAATGTGAACTGTGCTTCCATTTCAGCATTTGTTAATATTTTCTGGAGGCATATGCACAGTTGTAAGGTTTGATCAAGTTTCACTTGTTGTGATTCAATGGTTTAACTATTCTTTTTTTGTTGATTTAGTTTGATGTATCTAGTCTACTTTTTAGGAGGAGGATAATACACACCAAATAGCTTATTTGTGGGGATTGAATTGAAGTCTTAAACCTAGTAGAGTAGTCTTTTCCACACAAAGAGGTGATGTTCGAACCTCAAGCCACTCAGTTGGGAGATGAGACCTTGACCATCTGGGGTATCCAGTGATGGTTGATTTGCAATAAGTAGGCTTGTTGAAGCTTGACTTGTAGATTTGTTGAGTTATTGACATTGTAGTTGAAGGAACTGTTGAGGTTGGCTTATCTAGTTGGATTATGAGCTTGAAGGGGCTGAGCTAAACCCTTGTATCTGAGAATTTTGTAGAGTAAGGTGTTTGGCTTCATTAGGTGATCAGTTTATGAAAATAGAAAGGGTAACACCCCTAGAATTCCCTGTAGTTCCAACTTGTAGGAATGTTGGTAAACTACTTTTGACTGAGTTATGGCCTTGTCTTGGATTGCCTCTTTGATTATTATGTTTCTCACATGACATTGTCAACTATAGATATTGGTCTAACACTGTTCAATTGTAGATGTCCATTACAAATTGGATGCAAAGTTATCACTTTGTTCTTATTAGGGATGGCAGTGGAAGAGAAAAAATAGGAATTCGTCCAAATCTGTCCTGTTTAGACCAAAGATGGACTATTCGTATTTGACGGTAGATATATATGGGGATACTCATATAAACTCATGCGGAGATGTACTGACTGAAACTTACATCAAATGATATGTGAACATTTTTCGTCTAATACACGATGGGCATTTGGTTTTGGACAGCATGAAATCAATTCGAGGTGGAATGTGAAGCGAGGGTGCAAATTGGAGCAGAAGATGCGGATTAAACCAAAAGTTAAAAATAAAGGGTGCAATGTGAGACAATATTAAATCTAGGGCAAATTGAAATTTGTCAAATTCTTTTGGGGCAATGTGAATTCTTTCTCTCTCTCTCTCTCTCTCTCTCACATTGGAATTTCTACGTCAAATTTTGAACCAAACTGTCACTCATCAATGGGTTCATAACTATGTATGGGTTATATTGCTTAAAACACTCATAGGACTTTGATATGTAAATTGATTGTCAGATTCTTGTTCTCTCTAAAATTGGAGAAAATATTCAATTCAACGGTGATACAATGTCAGCATTGATGACATGATATTATTAACCAATAATAAAACTCAAAATAGACAAATTGAATCTTATTTGGGTAGTTATTGGTTTATATAGACAGATAGTTATTAGTTTGTATGGGGTTCGTTTTTATATTTGTTTACAAATTATTGGTTGGTGATTTCACGTAACAATGTTGACATGATATCATCGTTGTAATGAATATTTTTTTCCTAAAATTGACGAAATAATATATCAAAAATTGCAGGGTTGATTATTGTTTTCCCCTTTAATTATGTTCGTTATTTCACTTTGTATCTTCAACTGGTTTCAAATTCACAAAATTATCCCTATGTCGTTAAATTTTGAATGTAAAATAATCTATGTATCATTCTAGAAGTTATTCTCTTCGCATATGCAAGTAGGATTGCATACAGGCACCTATGATATGATGGGAATCTTGTGTTGGGTTTCTCTCAGTGTTATTAACGGTTTGAGACTAAACACAACATTCTGAGTGGATAATGAATGAATCATTCAATAGAGTTCGGATCCTCTAAGTTTGCAAGGGTGATGCAACTGATTCTTTGATGCATGATTCTCATTATACGATTGTGTTAAACTAATCTTCACCCTTTATAGTGTTCAGTTTTATTTTAAAGTATCTGGACACCCTTCGGTATAAGTTACACATACAGAACCAACTTTGACACTCCTAAATCGAAAAAATCTGTGTAGTAGAGGCATTAGCAATCTATAAGGTTGTGGTCAGAGCAGCCAGCCAAAGCTGAAGTACAAGGCCACATGAATATAAGGAATACAGTTTGGAGGTGTTTATTGAACATGGATCATAGGACAGCAGATGTATAGAAAACTTCTCTTTCTTCCTGCTTTTAGCTTGAAAAAGAACAGAACAATTTCTTCACCTGTTTAACCTGATACAACATCACCTATCTTGGGAGTATTTTCATACCCTTCGATTCTCGGGTTAGTATTGATGCACCATTTTGCTATCTCCCCCAGCTTGGCCAAGCCCTGGCTCTTGCATTCTTCTTTGGGAATACCCAACCTCGGATCTAGGCACTCCTGACCATCAAAATTTCCGTTGTTCATTCCTTCAAAACTCTCAAAATTCTCAATCCAATCCGAATTGTATCCACTGATCAGAGGCTTTCCTCTTAGTAGCTCAACCAACAGTAGCCCAAAACTCCGAATATCTTCTGCCATTTCGGGTGGCGGTCTAGGCTTACTCTCGTTGCTCGTGCAACGATTTGCAGCCCCAAAACCAGCTAATTTCGCTTTGTAATACTCATCAAGAAGAATGTTTTCAGATGTTATGTTTCCATGGTATATAGGTGGCTTTAAGTACATATGCAGCATTTGGATAGCTGAGGAGATTTGTATTGCTATTTCTAATCTTCTTTCCCAGTTAAGTGTTTCTCCTCTCTCTTCCAAGTTCCAACTCAAACTTCCTCCGCTCATATACTCAAACACCAAGTTTCGTCCCCGTAAACTGTCTTCAGCATACCCTACTAGTGAAATGATGTTTGGGTGAGAAGAGGTCTTGATCAAAATCTCTTCTTCTAACCTTGTTTGAGAAGTAGAAGTTTTCGGAGATTTGATAGCTAAAGAAACACCATTTGTTGAAACTGCTTTGTAAACGATTGAAGAAGGCCCCTCAGCAATTCGTCTCTCGTCTCCTTTAACTTCTGCTCTTATTAACATAGACTTCTCAGTCATCTCTATCATTTTTGGGTGCTTTCTTCTCCTTCTAACAACAAATGCCAACGCAATCGAAGCAACTGAACCGCTTATTAGGACAACTGCTAAAGAGATGACTATGATAATGATTAGCGTTTCTCTGTTTCGATCCACGGGTGATTTTATGGAAAACTTGGCTGACCAACCTTCACCTGCGTCGGTCTGTGTGGCAAACGCGATCCTAATTTCACCTGTTATGTTCATCTGGGGAAGATCAGAGCCCAAGAACAACCCAGAAAAGTTAGCAATCTGCTGGGAAAGGCCATTGTATATTGCTAGGAAATCCAAGTCTCTTGAGATGTTGATTTGAGTGAAGCTCAAGGTAACAGGAGTTCCTGGTTCTCCATGGAGAATCCATTGGCATCTTAACCCCTCTGTATAGGAGTTAGTAGTTGAAGTATAGCCAATAACCCCTTCGTGGGCATAAACATCTTTCTTTCCATTGCAGAGTCCTAAAGTTTGAACGTTATATATAAGTTTTTCAAGTTCAACTTACAATTAAGATGATCAAATAAGAGGAAAAGGAATACAAATCAAAATTACACTCGAAGAACTAAATTTTGTTTCGAAATGGTCGAAAGTCGAAACGTCTGAAACGTTTCCGTCTCCATGGAAACTGAAACGAATTAATGATTGAATATCCAAATTCCTATGTTTTGAGATGTTTCGATGTGTTTTGGTATGTTTCGATGTGTTTCAACAAATGTTGTGAAAATAAAAATTTCAAATTTTTCTTTATTTCCATCTTGTTTCTGAAACATTACCGAAATATTTCTGTTTTTAAGGTCAACGAAATTATGCACCGAAACGAAATTTTGATCCTTAATTACACTTTGTATTCTATAACTATAGCAACCGAACTCGCTTCACCCTTTATCATATTGAGTTTTTCACATTACCTCCTTAACTACGTGCATTGATTTCACAGTGTCCAAAACTTAACGTCCACTATGTTTTCGATGGGAAGTATCCACATGTAATTAAATCGGACAAAAGGAGTACGAGAACTGACACAACTTTTTGTCTAATTTACATTGGACCCTGCAGTAAGGGCAACGTGAAATCAATAACTATTTTTGGATCTAGTACGTAAAAATCACTAGAGATATAGTTGAGTGGATTAAAGTGTAATTTTCTCAAATACTAACTGATTTCCTTTTTCTGAAACCAAGATATAAACTAGGTACCACTTGAGCTAGTGGTCCAGTGGTAAGCCGTACCTAGGGTAGTTCTTGACTCTCATATGGTTATCAAGTAGGGTTCGATTCACAGAATCAATGAGATTTGCTGCTTGGTCTTGGTGGTCCGGGCTACCCTTCCTAATTAATAATTATGCTCGAACCGGATATTCCACAATGGGAGGACCACCATGGTCACGCTCAGAGAAAGTTACTACCTACTGGTCGTCCCTCCCACCTTATAACTGGCAAAAAAAGATATAAACTAGGTTGAGTCAACTTACCTGCTGAATTATGCTCAAAAAAAAAAACTTACCTGCTGAATAACTGAGCTCCTATCCTCTTGAATCAAAGGACACTTCACTGCCACTCAAAAACTGAACATAAGCTTGTGAGCCTTTCAACTTGAAGTTCCTGTCCAATTTTTTGTCATTTGAGTCAAAAACAATGCACTTTGCAGACCTTGAATCCAAATCGCAGATCATAAGAAGGTCATTGCTGTGATCTGCTGCAATTGAGAGGTAGTTGACTGTGAAACTGATTTACTTCGCAGTTGGATACTGTATTTTCCATTGACACTTCTGGTTTGGAGGATATGGCTGCAGACCAGTGGTTTGATTTGCTATATTTCCTCCTTTTAAGGATCCTTTGGCCTGTTTTAACATCACTGTATTGCTTCCACATGTTTCTGCAGATGTAGAGTTTTAGTTGGTCTTTGAAAGAAACAACTGGCAATGAAAAAACAACTCTAAAAAAGGGACTCCTCCATCACCAAGAAGGTGAAGGATTAACTTATCCAGCAAAGACTTCATCTTAAATAAACTACACTAATTACTCAATTGTGACCTGGGCAGCAAGGTTCGAGTCACATAAGTGAGAATAACACTGCATACATTTGACTCCGCATTGACATGAGCTTCATGCCCCCCCCCCCCAACGGGGGAGTCGGTGAAATTTGCAGACTAAACTAGGTGGGCACATTTGGGATGTTGGGCAAATGGTAAGTTCCTAACCGATGGAACCAGAGTATGATGATAAATTGTAGAAATATGCTCTGAAATCACAAGTCCTTAAGCAAACAAGATCAACACAATGTTATGTGCAATGTTTTTTTCCATCTTATTTTATTTTCATTCTTATGTTTAATCTTGTAAGAACTGGAATAAAATTGAGGGTACCTGAAAGTTTCAGTGCTCAGTTCCTTATACTTTGGTCCCAAATGTAATGCACCATGTATCTATATCCATTCAAACCAACAACATTAAAACTCACATTCCTTTCTGTATCCATGAAAAGAGGAGGGCCAGCTTTATCTCTTTCAAATATTGAACCACAAGAACTAACTGTCCTTTCATTCCCATCATTACTTATCCATCCTTTTCCATCTCGATTAGTTACATCGTCTGCAATCTTACCCAACATATATCCCACCAAGCTATCGATCCTTACATCCCCGTTTGGTGGCCCCAAATAGTGACTCCCTTTGAAAAATGTTGAGCATTGATCATCAACAAGAGCTTGTGGAGCTCTTGACCATGCCATTTTGACACTTACTCCAGCAGAGACCTCAACCAGAAAATCCCCACTACACATGTACTCCATATCTGTCTGCTCAATATCTCTCTCTAAAAACTTCACATTCTGAGAAATCACAACATGGTAGATGTTATTATCGTTTACTTCGAAAATTGGATTACAGGTCAAGTTTCCACCAGACTTATCCATGGATGTTTCGTTGAACACGGATCTTCCAACCTCAGTTAACTTTTTCCAGTGTCATGTCTGTCTGTGGACCTGTGTAGAAGCACTCAGGACCAACATCAACTCTATCTGTAACAGGAGAACCCGACCGGTCTCTATACTGTCTGATGATCTCCCACCAACTTCCTAAAGTTGGTACTACCTCAGAATCATGATTTTGATACCCTGATGGAGATAAAGAATTTATAGCATTTCTTATAGCTTCTTGCCCGGAATCTTGCAATCCAGTACCAAACCATAGAAGAGAAACAGTGACAGGCTCTGTCATGATCTTCCCTCCATTATAGGAGAGAGAGAAAGAGGTTTCATCAGTTGATAAACAATGAAACTGAGGTATCAGGTAAACTAAGAGAGTAGTTAGAAGAATGCCCACCATTTTCCCGGAGAATTTGGTAAATTTTCATGGAGGTTAAGAAGCTATAAGATTTGTGGTGGTGAGTAAAGACGAGTGAATGAACTGTCCAGGGGCTGTAGCATAACAAATGCCTTAGTGAAGACAGGAGTGTGCGAGTAATTCAATGGCCGGCCTATGATATATTTTTTGGGATTTGAAAGAAACATAATTAGTAAAATAATGGGGTCCGGACTATAAATATAGAAGTTGACGACGAGGAAAGAAGCTGAAAAAATTGTGGTATGAGTCGTTTGACTCTGCCTAGGTAAATGTTGAGGAGAAGCCACCAAGGCAGCAGTCCAAATGGTTTGGCCAAAGTTTTAGCCTCAATAATCCTTTTTCCTTTCTTGGTCTCCGAATGCATTAACTAAAAAAACCAAATGGTTGAACATAATTCCCTACATTAGTTATGCAGTCTCTGAGTTACGGAAAGCGAGAGGTTCTGAGATGAGTAAATTATTAATCAAATGATATGATATTATTACCATAATAAATCAAATTTAAATTTCAAATGTGTCAAAATAAAAGCAACAATACCATTATGATATAATCCCACATCATTTTGTTAAAAATTTTGGTCAATATATCATTATTCAAATATGAAGAAAAAATCAAATGTGGGATAGTTATTTTTTTTTTATTTTTAGGGGGAGCGGGGAGGGGGCTTGAATCCTCAACCTAAAAAAGACAAGACATTCACAAAGTAAAAGTACTATTAAACCAAATACTCATCAGTGTAGGATAGTTATTAGAGTAATACTATTGAGATTTAAAAAATTGAACTAATATGCTTGATCTAATGATGTAGCAGACAGAGGCAACTCAACAGTGTATTTGAAAAAAATTGGACTTTAGGCTTCATTCTGAAGGAAGACCCCAAATTTTTAGATATTATAAATAGTCCATATAAAAAAATTAAATTCATAAATACTTTAAACCCTATAAAAAGGTCATATAAAAACACAAACCTAATTAAAAAAAATTTAAGATCTCACTTCAAGGAAGATCTCATAATTTATAGACGTGCAGTACTAATTCAAATTTTAAGCCCAATTATAAAAGCTTCAATATAAAATTTTAATTAATATTTTATATTTTTAAAAAATTAAAAATAAATGTATTATTAATATTAAAAATAAAACGTCTCATTTAACGTTTCCGCTTTAGACCCCGAAATGTCTTGGGCCACCTTTGGTAGTAGAGTTGTTGTAACGGTAATTCTTGCATTTCTTCATTGGTTTTTTATCACTTTCTTTTTCTTTCTTAACAGATTAACTATCATTAATGAGTGAGAAACTCGCTACACACCATACAATTAGTGTCATTAGATTCACAATAGACAATCCACCCACAAGAGAAATAGCAAGAAAATTTATTAAAGAGCATCTGAATCCATATAGGTTATTGAGAATTATTATGTAAATTGTTGTCAAAAGTAGTCTTTTGTTTTGAATGAAGATGACTGTAACGGACTACATCATTATCATAAATTAGGTTTGTACAGAATAACTATGATTTTATTAATTTGGCTATGAAACCATATTGCATATGAAAGGTATAGTTACACGACACGTATCGATTTGTTAAGTTGACACTTAAAAAATCAAATCTCCGACCACGAGTATATTATTATGGTAGCTTGCAAGACCTATCGATGATTAAAAATGAAAGGACCCTGGAAGTGTTAATTGACTCAAGCCTATCGAGTTACAATATGCCCAAATTCTCTTGCTTGTAATTGGTTGAACTTGAACTCCAGGCAAACTTGATTTCTAAGTTTAAATTCTTATTTAAGCTCGACTCTATTTAATGTTACAGGCATTCAAGTTGAAATCTTTTTTTTTTTTTGAACGATAAATTGATGTCGACATTCACATCTAAACGAAAATTTTAAGAGTCTAGAGACTAATAATCAATCATAAAATTATCACTTTGTCAACAACATTTTACTAAAATCTATAAAGTAAAAGCATAAAATTAAACTCTAGAAACTAAAACTTTCCAAAAATCTATTTGAGAAGAGGAGAAAGAAGTATATATAATCCTTAAATATTTTGAAATAAGTTTAAGATTATTCAACTTTTGTGTAAGATTCTTTTTTTAGCAAAATACCTAAAATCATTTGTGTGCGGAACCACATTCAAGTTGAGCCGACCCAAAATAAGTTGAGTCACAAGTTATTTGGATTCAATTTATTTACAAAATAAACACGGAAAATCAAATCAAATTCAATTTATTTAACAGTTTGAATAAACTAAACAAACCCAAGTTACTTGAATCGGAAAACTCATTGCAAGAAGTGTTCAATATCATTAACATGGTATGTATTAGGGAGGGAAGTAGTTCAACAAATACTGGAAGTAATGGTATGACATTCAACTTTCAACTCAACATCATACTGGGCATATGCATGATGGTACAAATATGGATTTAGGTATAACAAATTATTTAATTAAAAGGGAAAAATATACATACAACACATTAAATCAATGAAAATCTCGGATGAAAGAAAATCTATGGAATCATCCGTATGAGATGTGTCAGATAGGTAAGCATGAGATTGTCCATCATGAATGAAGAAAGTGTAACAACTAGGTCACAATCAACAATCATTTTCTGGCTTCAGCAAAAACTCGACAGCCTCAAATCCCCATGCGAAAGGAGAGGAAGGCGGAAAGTCCCAGTTTATAGGAGAAGACTGTCGGGTTGGAGACTTCAACCAGTCAGAGAACTCGGTCATGGGCAACTCTACTGGTTCTGGATAGCAGAGGGGGCTATCAGGATTAGCCTGGTGCAAAGAAAAATAAGCATCAAAAATATAATCTGTGATAACTAACTAATGTTCATGTAAATTTCATCATTGTACCTACATTACATGACTGTAAATGGAAAAAATACTAAAACCATATATGAACTAGAATAGATATCCTGTACTTACTGAATAACATTTAACTACTATTTTTTCCGTGTCAAAATTTTCTCTTACTGTAGAAGAAAAATAAATGAAATTAGAAAAATACAAACCTTCACTGAATTAGAATCCGCAACTTCAATAGAAGACATGGAATCTGCAAAATAAAAGTAATCTCTGAAACTCTGAATTCGTATATGCAAATATATACAGCTTTAGCAACAAACTTACGGTGGAAAATTATGCGTGAAGAGCATTTGAAAATGATTTCTTTCTTGGAGGGCATGTGTACTAGTAATTTTGAAAAACTTTGAAGCACTTTCTGATAAAAATTCAAATCTTCTAAGAGCTTAGCACATTTGAAATAGTAAATTCTCATCACTCTTCTATATTCTAGTTTAGGCTTCAATCCCTACATGCACTATTTGAAATAGCTGCATTTTTCTAGGTTGACAGGTGTCAACATTGGTTATTCAGTTGTTTTTTATTTGAATGTGACCATCCCACACAATTCTTTTATGTCTTGAGAGAACCGAAGGTGGCCAACCAGGCTAGAATAAAAATATACTCCCCAAAAGGTATATATGCAATTCACCAAATAGAAGATGTGAGTGAATACCCAAAAAAATATAAACCAATGTGTGCCAATGGCTCTTTCCAATATCTTGATGCAATCAAAGAAGTAAATTAGAAAATTCAAGAGTAATTTTCACAAGAAATGAAATTTGATCTCTACCTTCTGTTGAATCGAAGCGTTTACCATTACACTAAAAGCTATAGTTGTAATGAAGGCACAACTTCTTCCTTTTACCTAGCTTAGCAGTCTCCATGGGTCGGGATGGTTAAACCCTTCCCCCGAATCTCGGGAGAACTTGTTGCACCTTCATCCAAGTCAACAACTTTCTCCCCAACAACTACCTTGTTACTCAAACCTGTGACTTGGCTCTAATACCAATTGTTGGATCAAAGCGCTTACCATTGCACTGAAAACTGTAATTGTTAGTGAATGCGTAACTTCTTTCTTTTAACTAGCTCAGCAGACCTCACGGGTCAGGTTGGGAGACTTGTTGAATCTCACCCAGGCCAACACCTAGCTTGTGTTGCATGCTAACCATGTCTTAGACAAAAAACCATAAACTAAACATAGCTTAAAAAATTGATGCGCAGCATGACTAGATTACCATGCCCAGGAAGAACTGTGTCAAAGAAACGAGGTTTCATAGCGGCTTCCTTTGCTTCAATGCATTTCGTGTGATCATGCAAAAACTTTTCGTCTGCAATATTAAACTCCTCTTTTGGTAAATTTTTTTTTTTTGTTGATGCTTCATGAAGAACGGATGACTTGTTTGTAATATCATTGAGAGCTTTACGGCCTCCAATCCCCTCTCCACCTTTCTTCGCAGCTGGTTTAGAATTCTTTGTTACTCCATCAATCACAGCCTCTACAGGGCAAAATTAACTCAAATTGATAGGAAAAATACCATGAGACTGTATAGTTGGCAAAAGATTCTGAGAGCCCTCTTAAATTGCTCCACATGCTGGAGGTCGAATGTCTAGAACATTTTAAGAGGTGCAATGTCCAATCCATTTGTGCATGAATCCATGAAGGGAGCTCTCAGAATCTTTCCTTAGCTCTGTCAGCTTATCACTGTCCTCTCATATCATATGACTGATCAATTTACTTCCAAATAGAATATCATATAGCATACAATGGAAAGATGGAACTAAGTGAAGAAAAAAATGGAAAGATGGAATCTTACTTTTGTGAGGGATGCCCAAATTTTCATCCCGAATGATCAGTGGCCTTTTAGTGACATGGCTTGTCATGTTTCTGTATCAATTGACTGATAGTCTTAAACACTGAGCCCTGCAGCAGAAATACATGGAGGATTTACACAACATTTGCAAATGATAGAAAATTTACAGAAATGGGGTACAAAAATGGATGTCTCAGAAGGCCAGAACTTTGGAAGAAAAAGTTTTGTAGGCAATCCTGTTGATCCAACTTCACCTTGAAATAATTGTAAATGCAGGAGTTATAAAGTAAAGCCATGTACTTATATCTTCACAATGCCTATTTACGGTACGAAAAAGATGGATACAGCTCATTAGATGTCCTTTGACAAGTAAAAGAACCCCTTGAGTGGAAAAGACCATCAGACGAAATATAAAGGAAGAAAATAAGGGTTTACAAACAAGAAAGACCACCAAAGGAAACCGAGGATATGCCATGGACATTCCATACCTTTGGCCTTCTAATATAAATATCCATTTTCTTTTCTTCAGTTTAGGTTAACCAAACTAAATACTTTATTTGTCTAGCCAATTTTTTTATTTGCTGCTTTTCAGTAAAATGAGCTCGAAGTTGAGAGCTAGAATTCTCTTTCAAATGATTACAGACTGATCCTTCATCAAATGAAACATGTAAAGTGGGTAAGGAGTCTGTACGGGAAAGTGAAACTAGAGCTAGAAACAAGCCTGAGGTCCATGCTCAATGTACTCAGAGATAAAAGCCCAAGCAGCAAGAGCGAAAGTTCCTAATATTTGCTCCAAAAGATTTCCTAAACTGATAAAAATCTACATTTTCACGGTATGTCACCCATCCATCGAACAGGACCCCGGGCTAGACTCCACCAAGGCCTCAAGTTGCATTTTTGAAGGAAGATGTCAAAACTCAATCCCACACTTACCCCAAATGGAAGGCAGGTTGAGCAACCGAACAAAGGGCCAGTGGCTGATAAAATTCAAACAAAAATAGGAGAATTTAAACATGCAACTGAGGAAAATTTGGAATGTTGAATCTCGTGGACAAAAAATGGCAGCCATACGACAATAAGTGCAGTGATTGAGCACATTTCACATATTGAATCAAAAGCGTTCAAAAATCACTGACTCATAGTATGCTATAACTGAAGATAAGGAGAGAAATTTTGCGAAAATAATGCACACTCCTGAAACAATGATTTGTATCAAACACAAAACAAGGCATCAAATGATTTCTTCCTACTCTATATGACGCAAACACAAAGATAACTAAGAAACTAACAATTTTGAAAAGTACAAAGATTTGAAAGCAATTGATCCCAAGAAAGAGTGCATGTTTAGGAAGCCAAAACCTAAAAGTAGATGAATCATCAAATTTTATAAACTCAAAACTGAGGTTTAGTCAAGCTCCTTTAGTCAGAAATATAGTCCCAAAATTGTGTCAGCTTTTTTCCTTCTTAGTTTTCTCTCTAGGCTCCATTTGTTTGATCAACATTAATCCGTAATTGTCCCAATAAAAGAATTAATAAATTAATATGACCATTTTGAATTTTATGACAGTTTTAGTGAGGAACTATTATTCCAACCATTAATTATACGATGGTCACCTCCCTAGGCTAGCCTCTTACTCCACTCCTGAAGGACAACAAAAATTCAATAATTACTAAACAAGAATCCAAGACAATACTATGGCACTAACCACACAGCCAAACTTCAGGCATTTGAATATTCAAATATCAATAGAATATTGATATTCACTGCACAGTGAAAATTAGTCAACAGACTACCATAATTTTTTGGACTACCATAGAATTGGTATATAACAAACCAACCCCTCCCTCCCACTGGGAAGTACAAGAGTTACAACTTACAAGAACCGGGCCAAATAAAAAATGGTGCTTATAAACAAACACTTGCTTTCACTGTAAACGACAAAGAGACAGGTAACCATCTTATGTTCTTCTCACCACAAGATGAGACATGAGAATAAGGGTTTCAGTGAGAAGAATCTGTCAAAAAAAAAGCCATATGGAGGAAAACTAACAAATCCAAGCTCTTCAGGTGAAAACTCACTTTAAATATTAGTTCACTAGCCATTACGGATAATCCTAAAGAAAAGGTACCGAAAAAATTAAATGCACAAGTCATATTAAACACCAAAAATGGAAAGTAACTACCATCTAGCATCCAAGTTGTCCGGGTCAAACTTTATATAAGGACATATACAATGAAACTAAGGAGATGAGGATCCAAATTGAGGTTCTTCTATGTCAGATGTGGGCCAATGGCTTTGAAAAGAATAGAAAAACGTTAACCCATCCTCTTCCATTATCACAAGAGTGCTGGAAGGGATTGACTGGGTACACAATATAGACACAATCAATGATATTATATGCCAAAAGCAGCTACTCTCAGATTCTAACCTATAATCTTGCCACCCGAATACATTTCACGAATGCACTAGGCAATGAACCACACATGCAAATCTTCATTAGGAAATTCATTTCTTAGGGTACACACAATCTAATACATGATCAAAGACTATAAGTCTACAAGTGTGAAAAAGTTCCAATTTCCAAATCTGGACAGTGTTTAAGGTCATAAGTTCTTTGGGGTTCTTAGTGAATGAATCTGTGATACAGAGTAAAAGATGAAGAAAATATGAGAGAGAGAGAGAGAGAATCTCTGTTTTCTATTATTCAACTCAACTGTTATACATCCATTACACTTGTATTTATACATAATCAGTGATGTATTGCTAAATAAACAATGAGAGAATTGTTACAACTAATTGACAGCCAAGCATAACAAACTCTTAACTAACAGACTAACAAATTTGTGACGTATTCAATATTCTTCATGTGTGCTTCTTCAATTGAATAGCCAACTGTCTTGTATACTTGATCCAGTGTATACTCTAATACTTAGCACAATATGACAAACTAACCAACACGAATACGCAAAAAGAACCTAAACCATTCTTCAAAGACAAGTTGTTCAATATATGATAAATGCTTATTACCTTACCTCAACAAAGATCCAAAGTCAATTAAAATACTTCTTTTATACTGCGATTTGTGATGATTCAAGCAGTAAGAGACCTCAAAATTCACTAACTTTTAAGTGAAAAATAAACCAATTACTCTTTTTGGTCCAGTTAAATGAAGAGGCTAGGAGGGGGTCGAGTGGGTAGGGTACAGATCTTGCCTTTGGTACTCTATTTACAAAAAATGGATGTCCTCTTATTCAAAACACAATTTTACATGGTCTGCCCAACCATTGTACTATTCTACCAGGATATGATAACTTACACATAATAATAGCAGAGTGTATAAAGGATAGTACAAGTCCTACTTAGCAGCCATTAGACAAAACCCATGTAATCTATTGAACTGTGAACCATACAGATCAATGAATGCTCAACATTATGGCTACCCAGAAAGCAAAATCCGACACAGACAAGAACAATAGAACCCAGAAGGCAAAGAAATGAGATGTAATGAAGAACGTAAAGCGAAAGTTGTACCTTGTTAGTGAAAATTTCCTCTCGCTTCACGCCCCCACGAACACCGAGAGAGAGAAAGAGAGAGAGGGGTTTTGTTTGTGTGTGTGTGTGTGTGTCTGGTGCGGAGTGGGGGGAACTGAAATTTGTAACGGTGTCCAAACCAGAAGTCTCAATAATTTTTAGTTAAATTTGTAACGACGTTAATCGTTGAGATAAAATAAAATTAATAAATAAAAAATTATATTTAATTTATTTAGTGTCCCAATTTGGTTGTGATAATTAATACCAAGTATCATCGTACATGGGTATAGAATACCATAGTCAATACGTAAGTATGTCCATGTAAATGCGAGATTCGGGTACAAAATTAAGATTGATAAAAATTAATAAATACAAGTATCAAAGTATACTTTTCGTTTTCTATAAATAAAGTAAATCATCTAATCGATTAATAGATCAATTTGAATTTTTTTTTTATATGAATCCATTTGGCTTTAAAGTGGTTCATTTTGTATCTACATTTTTCCTATTGAGAATAACTCCGATTCGGCCACCCCTGACCTAAGAAGAATAATTATTCTTATGACCAAACAATGATCAATTTACTTACTTATCGAGCGATAGTTCCACGATGGTAACCAACAACTTGTAAGGAGTAGGGGAAAAAATGAAATTTAGAGAAAGTATCATGCAAAATATCTTAATATGTTTATTATAACCTTTTTTTATAAGTCTAATTTATTATTTTAATAAATAAACAAATAAGGCGGGGGCACATATATAAACCCCAAACCTTTCATCTTTTCCAAATGTTGCCCACAAAACAGCCAAATGTTAGATCTCAGCGCAGCTTCTCCCACATTCCTCACCTTAGCTCTCTTATTCCTTATCTCACTCATCTCCTTCATCTTCCACTCTCTCTCGCATCCTCCCACCAAAACCCCATGTCCCCAATCATACCCAGTCGTCGGAAACCTTATCGGCTTCCTCCGCAACCGCCACCGCTTCCACGACTGGGTCGCCGACATGCTCTCCACCACCCCATCGCTCACCCTCCAAGTCAACGGCTTCCTCCACCTCTCCCACGGCGTTTGCACTGCCAACCCCACCAACCTCCACCACATCCTCCGCCACAACTTCCCCAACTACGTCAAAGGCACCCGCTTCCAGTCTGTCCTCCATGAACTCCTCGGCCACGGCATCTTTACCGTCGACGGCGAACTCTGGTCCGGCCAACGGAAAATCTCCAGCCATGAATTCAACACCAATTCTCTCAAACGCTTCATATCAAACACAGTCCAAACCCATCTCTCGAACCGCTTGATTCCTTTTCTCTCAGCTGCCTCCAACACCCAAGAAATCATTGACCTCCAAGAAATTTTCCGGCGATTCACTTTCGATAACATCTGTAACGTTGCATTTGGTGTTGACCCTTCATGTTTGAACTCGAAAAACATCAACCAAAACCCAGTGAACTCATCTTTTGTTCATGCGTTTGACTACGCCGTCGAGGTCAGTTCCGGCAGGTTCATGTCACCTTTTCCGGCAACATGGAAGATCAAGAGATTTCTCAATATTGGAAGTGAGAGAAAATACAAAGAAGCAATTGAAATAGTCAACGATTATGCTATGAGTATCATTAGATCTAAAGAGAGAGAAAGTGAAATCAATGAGGAAAAAGAGCGAGAACCCAGTGAAGATTTGTTATCAAGATTCATGGGTTCAACCTCAAATTTAGGGTTTGTTGATCAAGATGAGAAGAGGAAGTTCTTGAGAGATATGGTGATCAGCTTCATACTTGCAGGTATGAGCTTCCTCAACTTCCTCAAAATTTTCAGAGATTTTGGAAGCCTTCCACAGGATTGTCCAAAAGTTTATTCCTTAGCATTAAATAGAAATTACAAATTATCCCCCTAGAATTTTTACTACATTAAGAGTATAATATAAAAAATTTAATATTTGTGGGTATAAAATGAATTTTTAAAATTTTTTGGGGTACAAAGTGTAAATCTACCATTTTTAGAAAATATGGAAGGGTATTATTGACTTTTAAGACTAATTAATTAACTGCGGTGGGGGGAATATATAATTTCCGTCTTTGCAGGTAAGGACTCAACCTCCACGGCGTTGACTTGGTTTTTCTGGTTAATCGCCGGTCATCCTCGTTGTGAGCGGTTGATCTGCGACGAACTATTAGCAGTGGTGTCAGTATCTCCGGATAATTGGCCGGAGAATTTGAACTACGATGAACTGAAGAGTCTCCATTACCTACATGCAGCCTTATCTGAATCACTACGACTCTTTCCTCCTGTACCAATCAATTCGAGACTAACAGTGGATGATGATACTTGGAGTGGTGGGACCCACGTGGGTAAAGGGTGGTTTGCTGATTACTCAGCTTATGCAATGGGGAGAATGGAAAGATTGTGGGGCCCAGATTGTAGGGAGTATAGGCCAGAGCGATGGTTGGATGATGAAGGTGTTTTTCAGCCGTCGGATCAGTTCAAGTTTCCGGTGTTTCATTGTGGGCCCAGGATGTGTTTGGGGAAAGAGATGGCTTATGTGCAGATGAAGTCTGTTGCTGCAGCTGTGATGTATAGGTTTGAGATTGAGGCCGTTGATGGTGGAGGGAGTGTAGAGAGGATGATGAACCCGCCTTACACGTTATCACTTCTTCTCAAGATGAGAGGTGGATTGCTTGTGACATTAAAGAGAAGGCAACTACCCAACCACCCCAAGTTGGGATAAGGATTGGGATCAACAGTCAAAAAAACCTACTACATTGCCTGTATTAGTAGTGGAGTATGAAAAAGGTTAGATAGGTAATTTTAAATATATATATATAAAAAAATTATTTTCATATTTTGAACACTTGTACATAAATCGCGTAACAATGTAGTAGACCTATCAATTGATTGAATTTTGATTTAAATCCGATTAGTCAAATATAAATTAATATTTTTTTATCCGAATCCGAATTCGAATCTAAATCCGAACACGTTATATTGTATTTAATGGATTCATATTTAAATTTATCAAATTTAATCCGTTAACAATCCAATCTGAATTATATATATGCTTTCTATTTTTATATTTTATATCTCTTGAGTATAATCCACCGACATCTTTTCATCTCCCACATTTATTTTTCTATTGTCTTCTTCTTCTCTTTTTATAATTAAAACTGAGGTTGACATATTTGATTTATGATGCTTGTTAAGACTTCAAATGAGTAAGCATTATAAATTTTTCATTGTACGGAGTTAAATTTATTATAATTTGTGAGATATTTGTAGGTTAATTTTACTTTGTATACAAACGAATAGGATTAGATTTTTGGATTAGATGTCATTAAGTTAATGAATTCAGATATGAATTAAAAAAATTTAAATCTATCGGATAATTGGATCGAATCGGATCACATAAATTATAAATAGATTTAAATTCAAATATGACTAAATTCGGTTCATATCTAATCCGTTGACAGACATATTTAAGAGGTGGGGAGATTTTTGGAGAAAATGGAGTTCAACTTATTTGTATATATTTTTTATATAAATACTTTAACATTATATAAATATATATATATACAATTCCGATGGGTTGTTTGATAACATTTTTTTATCGCTTAAAATTAAAAAGTTATTCTATACTTTCTCAATTAAGGACGAATAACAACAAAAAAATTCATTATTTTTAAAATTTAGTTAGTTTTTAAAGATCAATAATACCATTTTAATCTAATAAGCTGATTTAATCTATTGTTACTCTTAGATTGATAGTGGGTGCCGATTGAGTGAATGAGTCACTTGTAATCTAACAACGCCAACGGCAAATGATTAAACTCACAAATTAATAAGTGACTAAGTTGGATTTAAGTAGCATTATTTTTAAAAATTAGCTAAAATTTTTATCATTGATACCTACTAATTCAGTACTTATCTAAGATAATAGACAAGTGGGTGAGGAAAAAATATTCATTACAACGGTGATACCACGTGGCAAGGTGACGTGGTATCACCAGCTAATAATATTAAAACAAATAAGCATACAGACCCCACAAAAATTAATAACTAACATGTCATGTAAACAAATAACTTCTCACTCTCCTGCCATGTAAGCCCAAGTGGGGTTCACCTTTCTCATATAGAGTTTTATTATTGGTTAAGAATACCATGTCATCAATTGTGACATGGTATCACCGTTATATTCAATATTTACTCGTGGGTGAGATTGCTCGGGAGTAGTGAAGAAAAGCCACGTCAAAGTTTGACTCAGTAGACAGATAATATAATGGAAGCCACCAGGAACCCGCATATACATAAAAATAAATGCTAATAAAAGCGACTCCACTGGGGATCGAACCCAGAATCTCTGGTTTCGTAGACCAGCGCCTTATCCATTGGGCCATGGAGCCTTGTACGTTTATTCATTAAAAAAATTATATATAAAGTAAATCTCATATTATGGATTCCCAAACTACCCAGCATTAGTCACGGATAGTCTTATATCGACACATTTGTTTTTATCTCCGTCACGGATTTCATTTTGAAACGGCCAAAATGATAAAATATTTATGTTTTCATAAAAATTGAAATAAATCAATAATTGAACATTGAGCTCCCTATGTTTTGAGGAGTTTCGAATATAAATATATTTTTTTTCATTTCTACCTGCTATATTTTTGAAATATTAAATACATTTCTAAATTTTTTCTATTCTTAGGTGTCTAAAATAATATATCGAAACGAAATTTTAATCTTTGACTATCAAAATATATTTTGGAGCAAAAGACTTTAAATCTTCCCTCCCCAAATATTAATTATTAACTAAATAATTTTTTTAAAAAAAATTAAGTTTCCTCTAATCAAATTCCTTCAAATTGTTTATGTAGAAGCCACTACTCATTTGATTTTTCTTAAAAACAATTTTGATCTTTTTTATTTTTCATATTTTTTCTCCTCACAACCACCTACCTGAAAAGTTGGCTTACCTGAAGCTCTTGGTGGAGATGGGAACTGGGTCACCACTAGTAATTTACAGACCAATCCAGTTTGCTTTGCTATGTACGATGATGATGTTTCACACGTCCACTGGAAATTACCGTCAACCGGATACAAATCTCAATTCTTAATGTTGGGAAAATACTACATAATCTAAATAAAACTTAAAAATTACAACTCAAACACATAACGTTCCTTGAATGAGTTGGTCTAACTGAAAAAATTGCCGAATTAGATTATTTCCAAACGTTGCTGAGATTATTTCCAACCGTTGCTGTATTAATGAAGTAGGGCATTTTATTTTATATACCAAAACTACAGTGCCTTTTGCCCTCCTTTTATCTGATCATGAAGAGAGAGTGGACACAATTTTTCTCACAACAAGGAGAGAAGGAGGGAGGTGGGGTGAATCAAACCCAGCCACCAACAAGCAACGGCCAGTCGGAATCGCCTCGATACTGCTGGACCATCCCACCTCATCCTGGCCGCTGAATCTTCCCCGTTAATGGGTTCCTACCCTCTCCGTTTGAAAATTTACACCATCATCATTGGGACAGACAAGTGAGGCAAAATGATTTAACGCTGGATTATCGAAAATTGATGACAGTTGGGAGTTTTCAAGTTCAGAAGATCCACATAGAGAGAGCAATTTCGTTCTTTTGAGTCGTTTATGAAAACCATAAGAACAAAATATATATGAGCATAGATAACTATATAAACATCAGATCGTAAAAGTAGACTAGTAAACGCTAATGGCGAGCTTCTACCTTTTTGGCGAACTATTGGCGAATTTTAGCTGGCTATGCACAAAGCCAACTAAAAGAAACCAATCTTGACGCTAGCCAAAGCTTTTCAAAATATTTATCCAAGTAATCCATTAAAATTAGATTACCGAAGCAAAGCTACACACGAAGGCAGGATGGAAGACCATTTATGGTAAAACTGTTCTATACAAAAACATAAAGCACAAAACAAAAGATATGGTAAAGTATGTTCCACATGTTCCACTTTTCAGATATCTTTGTTCTCTCAAGCGAGTTGTACAAGGAAAAAAAAAATAAAGATAGTACCGGGCAATCACAGAATGTGATTCAGGAATGCACACACACACAGGTGGATTTGTCAAGCACATAGGTGGATTACAAGGTTAGATTATTTCTTACGAGACAGTGCTGCTGCAATTCCTCCAGCCAAAACTCCAACGGCAGTAGCAGCAATGCCTATGCCGATCACTCCATCTGCATTACAGAATATGAAAATTGTGGAGGAAAATAAATTTGTCATCAGTCCCTCGTAGCCCAACCTGATGAAAAATAAAAGAAAAAAGAACGATTATAGGTTACCTTTTGTAATTCGATCTTCAATCGTTTTCTTGAGGGTCAAGGCCTGCCTCCAGTCGGGTGCAATCTACAATTCACACCCACGGTATAATGCAAATTTTAGACACAAAACTGAGAGCGAAAGGCTGCACTTTTAAATGTCTAACACACTTTTCAATCCAATACAGAGACATACACATGATAAACTTAACAAAGATCAGGTATATTATAACATCCACCCTTAAACTTGACCAAACAAAGATCAAATTTATGCAGCGTAATGGAAATTTAAGCAGTGAAGACAAACATCTACTATGAAATTTTGACGAAAAAACAGCTAATATAAAATTTACAACAATAACTAACGAGCTAGAACACAGAAGATCATACCTCCAAACAACGTTCAACAAGCTGCCTGCTCCTTGAATAGTCCCCACTTCTATAATACCCAACAGCCAGAAGATACATCTTTTCCCTCATTTGCAGTGGGCTACTACTGCCGCCCAAAGAAGCTGCCAATGACAAGTTTTATAAGTTATCAGCATGTCGCCTAGTTCACCACCCCAAAAGGGAAAAGCGGAAGGAGAAACACACAGGGTTGTCACACCAAAAAACAATAAAGAACAGAGGGGAGGGGGGGAAGAGAAAGAAGAAAAAATAAATGCTAAAAAGAAAGAAATTTGAGAAAGGGAAAAGAAGATGAAGAGGAAAACACACAAAGAAGAAGGGGGGGGGTCCCTAGTTAGCAGCAGGAGCATGCATGATGTCCAACATTAAAGGATCAAAAACAACCACAAGAGTTCTTCATACAATTTGAGCCACTGCCAAAAAAGAGAGAGAAATGGTAAATTGGTAAGTCCATGCATCTGATTATTAACCTTCAAGCATTGCTATCCCACGTTGAACATTTTCGGGTTGTCTTGAGTGAACAAGCGCCCATGACAAGCGCATAATACATTCACCTTTAAGTTCATCAGAACCACCTTTCTCAGCCTCAGCAACCTCACGCTCACAACCCTGCAGATGAAGTAGAGGTTAGAAAAGCAAATAAACAACTGACGGGAAAAAGTGGAATGTTGTATTAGTGTTGGGAAAAAAATCAAAAAGAACAATTTGAAATTAGAAAACAACAACAAAGTTTTTAGTCTAAACAAGATAAGTAACCCAAATAGATTAAATTAAATGCTTCTATTCATCCATAAATCATTAAATCCTGTTAAACCAGGTATCAAGGTAGCCAAAAAAAGTGACATTTCTAATTCCAAAACAATTCAGCCATTTGATGCAGTGCACAACGTTGAGGCAACCAAGTGCAAACCAAAGACATTTCTCATAATCACTTCTAAAATTCAAAAGCTTTTGACTCCAAAAAAGATTTTTTTATTTTAAAAAAAAGATGGAACTGACACAATTCTAAGTTGTTTGATTTAATGACTAATTTTGACTTTCTTTGATTTTTACCAATTATGCAATATCAACAACGATATGATAAGAATGTTATCTGAATGATGCAAATGACTAGTAGGGAATAAGAAAGACAAACATGATTTATAGAGGTTCGCTGGTTCGGCTAAACCATTATAGCTTACGTAATCTTTTTAACTCCTCCTTGGAGTTCCCTTTTCACTATCTCAATCTTCTATAGTGATTTTCTTCAAAGGGTGAAAATCAAACCTTTACGAACAATGCAAGTATTTTCAAACTTAAATCAATGTGTCGTACTGCCTCACTAATCCCCCTTGTTATCATCAAAACACTGCTTAACCAAGCATATGCATATGGTCAACAACCCAAACCTTATATCACACAAGATAAGGATTAATACCCAAACAATTGGAAATTTTGAAAATTGTAGCAAAGAAAAGGGAAAATTGTGCATTCAAATTTAATACAAAATCATTTTCATGGGAATTTTCCCTGTGTTTTTTTAAGGAAAATATTTGTATTTTTGGAAAAATCCATCAAAAGCAAGAAAATAGTTTACAACTAATTTACCAATAATTTTTTGTTTCATGCAAACCAAAAGTAAGAAACTTCATTTTTCTAGCATTTTCCATCTAACCAAATGAACCTCCATTGGCTCGTTCAACCAGTTAGTGTTAACCCATAGCCGTGCAAATTTATTTTTCACTTATTAACCCCCCCCCCCCACGCACACACACACACAAATTTGAGTCTACGGGGCCAGATCACTTAAGAACAAGGTCATTAGTTCTAAGAAACTCGGATCGCACACATGGCCGTTAAAGGAATCACTACCAAAGCAATAGAATGCTCAAAGCTAACCACCGACATAAATGCACAATTTTCCTTCATAGGATACTGCAAAGAAAAATTATTCGTTCACAATGCATCATTCCATATGGCTTTATCCAAAGCTCTGTTAGTCCATTCCACATTCCATCAACCAAAGGATCAGTATCTTGAGATCCCCAACTCAAAGACCTTCCATGCTTACATTTCCCTGCCTATATACAGCTCCACCTTTCCCTTCATTCCAAAGGGGTCATCCGCTAGTGCCATAGTAGAGTTGTCAAGCTCACAACTGCCATGTAGAGGGTTGAATAGAAACGCATCTGCCTGGTACAAATAGTCTGCACCGAATCCACCCCCTAGACCCTCTAATGGAGACCAAACCGCACATAACTTTCTCTCTGATTTTCACTCTTGGAAACAACCGCTTTCCTAATCTATACATTGCACTCTATTTCAAGATCCCCTATTACTATTAAGTATTCATGGTAACCGAACAGAACCTAGCTCAGTTCTGGAGTTGAATCCATACCGTGAAAAGAAAGTCAAGATACAAAAACCCGCACACAAACAAATAAACCCTAATTTCATCAAAATTCAAGCAAGTAATATCAGAATTATCAGTTCACGAGCAAAGAAACCCTTCTTTGTTAAAAAAAAAAAAAGGAATTCGACGGGGAGATAAAGGGAAGAGATACTGACATGGACGATATCGGAGTCGCACCACGGAATCTGATCGCCACCTTTGAAGAAGCTGCCGACCGAGTCGAAGAATTTCCCAATTTTGGCTTCCATTTGTCGGTGTTGTTAATTTTCCGAAGTGAATTAAGAAATGATGTTGAACAGAAGTAGAAAATGGTGGATGGATGCTACGCGGAGTCTTGAGTCGCACACCAAGAGGAAGGTAGCGGACCAGAGACAGCGGAGGAACTGGATCCTATAAGTAGCTGGGCATTTCTTTCTAGGCAATTAACCCCCCTGCACCTTATTATTCTTTTTCATTAAATTGACATTCAACCTCTTGATTAAAAAAAAAAAAAACAAAGAGAGCAATCCTAATTTTAAATTTATAATTCAAATTTATATTTCAAATCAATAAAAATTATTAGATGAGTGAGTTTCATTTAAAAAAGTTGATGAGACTCACTCATCCAACAGTCCCCTTCAATTGAGATACAAATTTGAATTGTAAATTTTGGATATATAGTATTTCTAAATAAAAAAAAATTAAGGTCGCTGTCAATTCAATTCAATGACTATTGTAATCATATCATTAAATTAGGTACAAAAAATATTTTTTTTTACTAAGATCCTTTAACTTGGGGTTTAAGTAGTTAGGAGAGATTTTTTTTTATTTTGTTTTGGCGTTAATGATCAGGGAAGTTTAGATCAACTTATACACACATATCAATTAATCTTTTTTTTAGTTCGGTCAAAAATAGGGGATTCACCAGAGACTAAAGGTATTTATAAGGATAAATCCATGGCCTAGGTCTAAGAAATTGTAAAAATTAAAACTTAGTACGTCTGAAATTATAGTTCGTTTATGGTATTATTAGAGTTATCCTTAGCATTAGGAAAGATCTTTTAGCTTGGGCATTAAGTAATCAGATCCTATATGGGGTGTTTATTTGGCTGGATAAAAATAGATCGATAAGCGTGGGATTAGGTAAAATTAACCAAAGGGTCACACATCTATATAATAAAGTAGCTTACAATTCAAATCTCAAAAAATAAATAAAATAACTTTTGCTATTCGCGGTTGAGATCGTTTTAAATTTTATTTTAAAATTAATCTAACGGTTAATATTAACACCCTAAATTCAATAGGAAAAATAGGCACATATGGTGTGTTTGGGGTAATGGGATAAAGGGGGTTAACACCATAAAGATAAGTAAATAAGGAAGTGGGTCACATTTATTCTTTGTTTGGAAAATATTTTTTTAGGATGGATAACAATTCCGGGTCAAGTCTTGACCCGGTTGCTACAATAGCATTTAACACCTATAGGCCGGTTTCAATTAACCCACCCTCCCATGGGTTACAAACCCAGGCAATGGGTTAAACCCCCATGGACGTATTTGCCCCTTTCTCTTCTCCACCCAATTAGCCACTCATCTCTCTCTCTTTCTCCATCCTTCGTCTTCTCCGCCTTCTTCATCTTCTCCTGATCAAGCACTCGAACAACGGCACACGACACCACACAGACTAGATCTTGAACACTAGTGGCACAGAGGGTGATTTTTTATGATAAAGGTTAAGATTAGCCTGCTTTGCTGCCCTTGGAGCTTGCCTTTGAAGATTAGTGTTGATTTCTTTGAAATTCTTTGAAAGAAAGAGGATGGTTGTGATGAAGATTTTGGACTGGGAGGTGTTGCTTACTTTATATGGGTTTTGCTGAGTGTTTTTGTTTGTTTCTTTTGAGCCTTGTTGAGTTTGGTTGTTCTAAAAGGCTTGCTTTTGTGTTTCGTTGTTATGAAAGGTGTATGTGTCTTGCTTCTTGTAATTTTTTGCTTTGCAAATAAATAATTTTTTTTTGCCAAAAAAAAAAAAGTATTTGCACCTTTTCCCTAGTCAATAGGTGAGATGGTATATTAATTGTTTGCTATTTTGACCTTTTTTTATATAATTTATGTCTGAAATGTTTAGGCATTATTTTGGAGTAAATGACATTAAAGTTGCAGCAACTTGAATTGGATGGGATAGAATCATGGTAAATTACTATAAAATTATTGGTGTGATCTATGGAGTCCACCAAATTACATATTTGTTTCTCAAACAAGGGTTTGGATTGGATAACTCCAAGGTTAAGAATTTAAAGTGGGTGAGTGGGTTTGAGTTAGATGAGTTAGGATATAAAAGGAGAAATCTTATCATATTCAAATCTTTTACCCAAAGACACCCATAAGGGTGTATTTGAAGTAATTTTTTAAAACTACTTCAACAAACTATTTCTCATAAGTACTTTAAAAAAAATAATAGTATTTGAAACAGTCTTACCACTACCTCTATCACCATCATCACCCTCACCACCACCGTCGCCACTGCAGCCGTCGTCACCACTACCATTACTTTTACCACCGTCGCGACCACCAC
>CM042195.1:8893481-8908552 GCA_023539305.1 Ilex asprella | reverse complement strand
AGGGATGTTAGTGACTCTTAGATGAATATATTTGAGGCCAACTAATAAATTTATTAAAGTCTATTTTATTTTATATTATAAATTTGACAAAACTTATTTAACCAAGAAATAATCAATTCAGACCTACATGAACTCATAACCCACTCATATGGGTTAATTTTACAAAATAACTTGAAAAGCCTCCAATAAAATGAGCATGCAAAAAGATGTGTTTGTCCCTAATAACATGCATTGCACGTATCAATTAAGGACATGATGGTAAAATCTTATTAAAGCATTGTAAAATGATTACTCATTCACAATGCTCGTATAATCCAAAAGTAATAACCAAACAAGGGATTATATAGAAATGAATTTTTTCTTGAACTTGTAACCGGCTTCATTGTATTGGATTGGGTTTAAAATCTCAATCTTATTCCATCCCACCTTTTTTAGCCAAACACACCATTAAAATTTTAAGTATTGAGTTATGGTATTGAATTTTATTTTAAGGTACTATATCGTAAAATAATACTTAGTTATTTATCTTATTTTAAATAATTAATAATAAATTATAAATGAAAAAATAATAATGTATAATAACATAATATAATAACAAAATTTAATACATATTGCTTTATAATTAAACAAAATAATAAGGTATGATGCAATTTTTTTTTTGATTTACCATTACGGCTAATTGAGAAAAATAATATATATCCCATTTGGGTAAAATTCTCTGAAGATTTAGAATATACAATTAAGGCTAATTCAGAGAACTTGGCTTGTCCATCAGATTTGATTTTTACAACTAAATTTCTACTTTTACAAAATCATAAAATAAAATAAAAAATTGGGATATTAAAATCAAAATATTCTTAATATTGAAATAAACATTTATATTGACCATACAATTAGTTGTCTTTTTTGAGTGAATCATTGTACTACAACTAATTGATTTTTTATTTTTTATTTTTGAATTGAACTAATTGATGAGAAGTGAACAACTATTATTAGAAGTTCAGTGATATGATTGATTATAATCATTGAATTGATAATAAATCTCAATTAATAACGAGATTCATTGTAATTTTTTTTAACTTACAAAAAAAAAACTATTATTATAACTTTAAGGTGTAGCTCAAATGATAACAAATACGAGCTGTAAACTTAGACATCCCAAGTTTAAATCTTAACAACCCTTGAGATCAGACAATAAAAAATTTATCCTTCATGAATACTCTCGTTCCGGTGTAAATACCTTAGTCTTGGCTTGAACGACAATTCCAATAGTATTAACTCTCTCTCTCTATGTACTCAGCAATGAATACATAAAAGAAGTGATTAAGAATCTATTTGATAACAGACGAACAGAAACAACAAATTACTAAACAAAATTAGGAGTAAAAAAGCAAAACAACAGTAGTACAATAAAAAAGAAAGAAACAACCAACTTCTTATGCATTTGTACAACAGGATGGAACGGTAAAAAATAGTTTCTCATGAAATGAAATTCTGAAATCCTCTATTTATTTATCTCACCATTTAACAAAAAAAATGTGAATCATAGCAATCCATCTAAGAGACTAGAATTAATTGACAACAAATACTACACAAAACAGTCAATTCGGGTACCTCGTCGGACCAAAATTGTTGTCATACTTTCTGTTCAGCTCAAGTCCCCATGTTCATCAGTTTTCAATGAGAATACTGCTGATAAAGTGGTTAGTCGCCTGCCTCGTCGAGATCTGAGAATGCTAGTTTCGTAGTCCTGCAAGATCCAATATAACTACCCCTAAAATGAGCAATCTTGTTCGGAATTGTTAGACAAAGCACCTTTTTTTTTTACAATTCAAACACAATCAATCTAAGACAAACTGTACAACCTCACACCCTCAAGAAGCTGCGTCGATTGCTACCACCCATTTTGTTCTACACTGCAAGTGTAAAGATCAAATCTTGACAATGTTATTTATTTTTGGACAGAGAATCTTGACGCTGTTAGAGAGTTGCTCAATGACCAACTGAACAAAGGGTTGAAGAAACAGTCACCGTATGATTGAATTTGACCTGAAGTTGCTAAGAAATCAGCACATTGGCATCCCATTCTTCACAGTTATATGAACTTGAATTTCACATTTTGCATTTTTCAGAAAGAGTATGGTTTTTTCCCTCAAGAGAAGCCCCCCCAATCTATGGGTATAGTTCTTGCCTTCTCGAGCAAGCTTCCCGAGAACATTGTTCATCCTCCTCATTATGCTGCAGTAATTCCCCATTTCCACTACATAGTCGGGCCGATAATGAAGGCGATAAGGGTGTGTAGTTACCTGTATTTCCTTGGAATTTGTAAGCATGGCAATCCAGAATAATAGGGTAATCAAGCTGATACAAAGTTAGAAGACGAGTGAATTTGGAGATCTGAAAGAGAAGGAATAGATTCATAACGCACCTCTAGACGATGAACTTCTCTCAAAATCTTTGGTTACATGCAACAAGATGGTTGCAGAGAGCACGACGACAAAGCCACATATTTCTGAAACAATATTTCCCACACTTTGGCCATCCCAATCCTGTAAGGAATTGTCCCGCATAAATGACTCAAATTATGATGAAATATTTCCTTCAAGGAACAAAGAACCAACAATATAGGTGGGAAGATCTCAAATATACACTAGGCAATTCTTTTTGACACCTATTCAGCGAAGTGTACATTTCATAAATGGAAGCAAACCTTTAACAGGAGTAATTCTATATCGATGTACTACATGTTGGCTGCATTCAAGCCGTTGCATAGTCAATGCTATAGCAGCCATTTAATGATTTTCACCTAAATAGGACTCCAGTTTGTGATGTCACTCCCAAAGAGGTGGAAATTTTATATTTTAGATTGCTTCTCAGCTAGTATAACAACCCTCATAACAAAGCGACAAGAAGTAAAAGGTTTGAAAAGATAGCATCACTAATGTAAGATGCTATAAGGGAATGAAATTACCTTAAACATTATCACACTAGCAAGGATCGTAAGCGTTGTGAACATAACATAATATATAGGAGAAACAACTGCAGTGTTGAATGTGTCAAGAGCCTGAAACATCAAGTAGGGGTTGTTACAGCAGTAAGTTCTGAATGGATTAATAAGAAATATCTGAAATGGAATTCAAAAATGCAAGAAAAAATTTATTATTGCAACGAATTCAGCTAGTGATGACTGAACGGGGACAAAAATAATCATTTCAATTCTACTTTTCTCATCAATAGTTCTACCAACAACACAATTAAAAGAACCATTTCCACTATATGCAATGCCAGTACCGTTGAGAATCACACATCTACCCTCATATCTATCAAAGCTTTCACATGGTGAAAAAACCCTTCTTAATATGCATAATAAATAAAATAGAAGAATTTTTTCCTCTTCTAGCTTTCCTTCACTGTAGCCTGCTAAATAGTGTGAGAAATCTCAGGATTCAATACCTAAGCTAATAACATAAGGTACGACTGTGAAACTAAACTCTCTGGCACTAAGTCTACAAGACTATGAATTAGAGGAAGACCTGAGAAACAGATCGAGAACTTTGCCAAGAAAATTAACAAAGGAACTTTCAATTCAGTGGTCTTTTTGAGCATCCGAGCCAATATTGCTATGTTCTGTTGCAAGAAGCTGAAAAAGGGTGTTGCAACACACTAACAAAATGACATTTTGACAGAACAAAATTTTCCCGCAATTTTGTTTATCAAAATAGAATGATTTTATGGATGCAACATACCTCTTGTAAAAACCTAGAAATGCGTGGAATCCATTAAGTGCCACATTTCTTGTTCCAGTTAGATGTAGTTTCAAAAACTTCATGGTTGGATTTAGCTAGTAGTTTGTCTGACATTTTAGAATTGGATTTAGTGAGCCTCTATATATATTAAGAAGCTTTCAAAGTGTATGGAGCATTACATCAACAAGTTAGAAGGATCTTAGCTATTGGACTGACACTTGGCTTCATTATAAATTGTTAAGGCCATGCTGGTAACTCATTTCAAACAGAGGATTCTCCTACAATATCCCCTCGAAACAGTTCCCTTTCCATATAAGTTTTGGATGTTAAGGTAAGACAGACTTGAAGCTGAGCACAAAGTTAAGGGTTATAGCAGAACATTTAAGATCCTGTATATAGAATATTGAACGACTCTTCATTACAGGATCTAGATCCTGTATGGAGTTGAAGTGTACTTTTTAAGCCGCAAGGTAGATCTAGATCTTCTATATTTCACTTAAACAGTTTTACTCAATAAATCACATACCATGTAGGGGTGAGGGCCCACTTATAAATAGTGAGTCCCACTTGAATTCATGGTAGGTAATTTAGCATTAAGACTAACTGAGGAAAAGGATAATGGAAGGCATGTATCCCTGCAAGGCAACTTGGGAAGATGCTAGAAGCACAAACAGCACTCAAGGAGATGTATAAGGAGACATGGCTTGTAATGGAGAAATAGTGGTGGATCGGCCCATTATTGAGGCAATAATGCCATTCATCTACGGATGCTAGAGGTATATTGGCTTGATCCAACTGGAAAATCCAAATACCCTATGGTCCAGGACCATGTCAAGAGCTTGAGGTTAGGCCCACCTGGCATAATGCTCTTTAACTGCAAGCTTGACATAAATGGCAGTCCTTATTTTGTGGTCTAATGATGTTCAGATATAGTACGGGTATCAGTCAAGTGCAAGCCTCCATTGAGAAGCCTTGGACCCTATTTCGAGTCCAAGATGAAGAAGAAACCACCTTTGGTGTATCACAATGGACTATGGAAAAGCCTTAGGCCTGAGCAAAGTACAAGGCACTGGAGGCACATATAGCCATATTCAACATATCTTAAGTTGGAAGGTGACGTGTAATGTTGCAAATTTCATTGTGGGGCGGTACAAATGGTACTTGGGTGCCAGACCGATATGATGTGTCAAAAATATATAACACGCATATGTGAATATGGATTCACCAAACATTAACTTTAATACAATCTAGATTTTAATCAAATTTCATTATATCTGGGATAAGTAGTTAGTTTCATCTGGATCTAAGGTTGATGTCAGAACTAAAGATTAAAGTAAAACTGTACAAGAAAGTGCATGTAATATTTGAAGGTTCAATTTTGAAGTAGTTAGAATAGGATATGATGTAGCATTATGAATAACAACCATAAATAAATTAATAAGGTTTCTCATCAATGCATTTAAGCTGTGGAAATATAAAATCTTCTTGTACACTTCAGGGATATTAGCTACTGAAAGACCCAAATCTTTAATGGTAATTGTAACCAGAGGATATTCTAAACTGCTTCATCTATGAAGCACCTTCAAAGAATTAATTTAATAGAGATTCATGTCAAATAAATTCTCCTTAGGTCCCATTGATTAATTGGAAGAAGAAACAACCTTGTAATTTTTGCACACTACGGCATACTACACAATGCCAAGTATTCCTAGTTTATGTCTTGTAGCCCCCTAATTAAGGATGATGTTCACCAGACAAATTGGTCATGCCATGTGTATGGAAGTCCACTGAAATCACACAAAATGTTTGCTACTATTTCTGGAGCCACTCTATCAAAAGGCATGGAAAAGTAGAGAGAGAGAGAACATGGAAAATACAGAAAACTACGAAAAAAAATATAAAGTGGGAATGTGAGACATGAAGGTGGGAAAAGCTTTTCCATGAAAACAAGAGTTTGCAGTTCACTTTAAATGTTAAGCACCGAGAGGCTAATCGATCTTCATTAACCTTTTGGTAGAAAAAAATTACTTGCCTTGTTGAGATAATTCATCTGAGTGATGACACAAGTAGCCACAACAAACACAAAGAACCAGGTCTCTGGATAGATTAACTGGTTTTTTCCCTCAAAAGTCAATTTCAGTGAAGTTCCAAGGGCTTTGACACTCATAACCTGTGCATTCAACACAGAATTGGAAATTTAACAATCCATAAAAGGCAATAGAAACAAAAAGAAAATTCTATTTTTCAACAAAAAATACAAAGAAAAACTACAGCAGATGAGGGGTATAAAAACAAAAGTTACAAGTATTTTAGGAATGCGTTTGGAGATTGATTCATGATTACCCATTTCAACCACCAATTTAAGATGATTAGTTTCTCCTAAACAAATCTTCAAAATTCCCATTCAAATTTCGTTTTAGCTAACCGGCTTACTCCATGGTTATAATTAATATTCTTTTGATAAGTTGAATACTTCATATTTAGTTGTGGAACTTAATTTCTGCCAGTTTATCAAAGTTTGTTTTAAATTGCTTGTAAGTTTAAACTTGTTAAGTGTAGAAGATTAACACAATATTAGAGAGAAACAGAGAGAGGTTCAAACTTAACCTAGCTCTCATACATCACTAGTATTTATAGTTAACTTACAATAATAAGAATTACACATACACCCTCTTACTATTAACAATTTACACATACTATCCTAATATTCTTAACACTCTCCCTCAAGCTGGACTATATATATCATTTAATCCAAGTTTGGAATAAATCGTTGTAAGACGTGTACGACTTAATGCTTTGGTAAACATATCTGCAAGCTGGTCTTCAGACTTCACAAATATAGTTGTAATCTCCCTAGCTAATATCTTGTCCCGAATAAAGTGACAATCAACCTCAATATGTTTGGTTCTCTCGTGAAATACTGGATTGACAGCAATATGGATAACTGCCTAGTTGTCACAGAACAACTGTAAAGGAAGTTGAACTGGAAACTCAATTTCTTGGAGAAAGTGTAGTAGCAAAGTCAACTCACTCATCGTATGCGTCATTGCCCTATACTCAGCCTCAGCACTGGATCTTGTTACTACAGATTGTTTCTTACTTTTCCATGAGACACCGTTACCTCCTAAGAAAGTACAATAATCAGTGGTTGATCTTCGATTAGAAAGAGAGCCAGCCCAATCAGCATCTGAGAAACCTTTCACTCTAAGATGTCCATTAGCTCGATATAACAGTGCAAGTCCAGGAGTACGTTTGAGATATCACAAAATACGATTAACTGCCTCCAATGTGGTAATCTAGGACACCCTATGAACTGACTTACTATACTGACTATATAGGAAATATCCAGTCGAGTAATAGTGAAATAATTAAGCTTCTCAACCAATCTGCGATACCGACCCAGATTTTCAAACAATTCACCATTATCCATCAAAAGTTTCTTATTCGGATCCATAAGAACATCAATAGGTCTGCCACCCAGCAAACCTGCTTCCATTAGCATGTCAAGTATATATTTCATTTGGAATAAACAAATACCTTGTTTAGATCGAACCACCTCAATACCCAAAAAATACCTGAGTTTTCTCAAATCCTTAGTATAAAATCGATCTTGCAAGAATATTTTTAACTAGACAATCCCCTCAGAATCATTTTCAGTAATCACAAAATCATCTACATAGACCACCGATAGAACATATCCAACATCTGTCTGCCTATGAAACACAGAATGATCTGTCTGTCATCGAAAAAGATCAAACTCTAAAACTGCATCTGAAAACTTATCAAATCATACCCTCGGTGACTGCTTCAAACCATACAAAAATTTCTTTAACCGACATACACTCTTATCATACTCCCCTTGAGCAGTAAACCCAGATGGTTACTCTATGTATACCTCTTCAACCAAGTCATCGTGTAAGAAGACATTCTTGACGTCTAACTGAAACAAAGGCCAATCAAGATTAACAACCAAAGAAATCAAGATACGAACAGAAAAAAATTTGGCAACAAGAGAGAAAGTTTCCTCATAATCAACACTATAAGTCTGAGTAAAGCCCTTTACAACAAGTCGGGCTTTGAGACGCTCCACAGAACTATCCGAATGAAATTTAACAATATACACCCAATGACAACCAATAATTCGTTTACCAAGAGGTAAAGGAACGAGATCCCAAGTACCATTATGATGTAAGACATCCATCTCCTCTTCCATAGCTTTCCTCCAACCTAGATCAGATAATGCATCCTATAAATGCTTAGGAATAGATATAGTAAATAACTGGGAAGTAAAACAAGAGAAAACATGAGATAAGACATCATATGAAACAAAATGAGCAATGGGATGATTAGTAACACACGAACGAGTATCTTTTCGAAGAGTAATAGGTAAAGAGTCTAAATTACCTGATGTACCAGGATCAGAAGGCGGCAAGGAAGACGGTACAGACACCTCAGTCGTTGGGCGAGGACGGCGAGAATAGACACAGAGATGTAAAGTAAATGGTAATACAGTGGGTAGCAGAATATCTGAAAGTGAGGAAAGAGATGGTGGTACAGGAGATGACCCAAAGTCCAGATTCAAAGGCTGAGAAGGTGCTGAAAAATATGGAATAAATTCCTCAAATATGACATCGGCACTAGTAAAGTATCGGCGCAGAGAAGCACTATAGCAACAATACCCCTTCTGTGTGCGGGAGTAACCAAGAAATACACATTTGGTAGCTCGAGGGTCAAGTTTGTCAAACCCAGGACCCAAATTATAAACATAGCATACACATTAAAAAACCTTGGGAGTTAGAAAAAATAAGGGCTTACCAGGAAAAATGACAGAATATGAATTTTGCCCATTTAACACAAAGGATGACATACGATTAATAAGGTGACAAGCAGTAAGAACAACATCACTCCAAAAATATTAGAGAATATTCATCTGGAATAACAAGGCACGGGTGATTTCTAACAAATGACGGTTCTTGCGTTCAGCAATACCATTCTGTGGAGAGATGTAAACACAAGAAGTCTGATGAATAATGTCAGTTTTACTAAGATAAGCTGAAAAAGAATCAAATTCATATTCCCGAGCATTATCGAAATGTAAAGTACGTATACGACAACCATACTGAGTTTTTATTTCCTTACGAAAGGTCTCAAATATAGAGAATAATTCAGACCGAACTTTCATAAAAAATAACCAAGTCACACAAGAATAATCATCTACAAATATCACAAAATAAAGATATTTAATAGATGAAATGTTCTTTATTAGACCCCATACATCAGAATGTACTAATTCAAATAGACTAGACACACGATTATTGACTTTAGACTGAAATGACATACGGTGATGCTTACTAAGTTGACAAGCTTCACAAGACAAAGATGACACATAACTAAGATTTGGAACTTGGCGCTTCAAATTCTGGAGAGAGGGATGTTCAAGATGACAATGCTATTGAAAAGGAGCCAACAAGGTCTATAGAGCCCGAGTAGGTGAATCAAAATCAAAGTAATATAGGCCACCAGCTTCATGCTCCGTACCAATCTTCCAATTCGTCTTGAGATCCTGAAAGACAATAAGATGGATAAAAGGTTACAGAACAATTAAGAGAACGAGTAATTTTACTAATAAAAAGTAAACTAAGTAATCCCCAGACCTGAAACTTTAGAACAAGTACCATTAACAAGAGTAACACTACATGTGCAAGTAGCAGACTGATAAGTAAAAAAAATATTAGACGCACCAGTCATGTGGTCAGCAGTACCAGAATCTATGGTCCAGGGACTGCGAGTGGAGAACAACAAACAAGTGAAAGCAGTACTTGACTGGGCAAAAGTAACAGTGGAGGAAGATGGAATAGCCTGCTGCTGGAACAGGAACTGAGCATACTCTTCTCATGTAATAGTAAGCGACCCAGTGTCGGATGGAGTAAGGGACCTGGTATCTTGCTTGGGTTCCATAATAGTGCAGTAAATAGTAAACAAAAAGTGTTGCAATGCTGAACCAGAGGAAAAGACACTGCTAGAAACTTGAACCGGGCTGAAAAACCAAGCTGGACTACTGAACCGGACAAGCAGAGCCCTCTAGACCACTGAACCAGGCTGGAAAGGCTAGCTGGGCCGTTGAACCAAACATGCAGAGCCCTATGGACCACTGAACCGGGTTGGAAAAGGCCGCTGAACCGGACCGGTTTCACTTGTTGGAGCACTGAACCGGACCGGTTTCACTTGCTGAACCTCTTAACCCGAGTCAAAATTGTCTGAACTGGTCTGAACCACAGAAAGTAGGCTGAACCGAGACCAAACCGGGATTAATCCGGTCTAGAGTGAACCGGGACCAAACTGGTCTAAGATGGACAGTGGGATGGACCCGAAGTAGGTTGGATCAGATATGGGTTAACCCGAAGTAGGTCGGGTTTGGACTTTGTCTTCTTCGTTGGTTAGGGTTCTAGAGAACCCTCTTCTGCGACTGCGCCTCACCATCAACGACGAATGACAAACCACCACAACAGCTACACCACAACGACGACGACGGCCATCTTGGTCTTCGATTGCACCTTTCCACCACGGTAAGCGACACCACAACAGTACCACAACACAGGCAATGACGAACGACTAAGTTTCACAACACAAAGACACCACAACAGTACCACCACCACCACGAGCAACAACACCACTGCAACGAACAACGACAACACCACCACAATAGACCACCACTGACAACACCACCACAACAGTACTTTGACAAACACTACCACAACAGACCACCACCGACAACACCACCACAACCGTACTCCGATAAACACAGTACCACCACGAACAAAAAATTAATTTATTTAGAATATATATTTATGATCGTAATGCTCTGATAACATGTTAAGTGTAAAGGATTAACACAATATTAGAGAGAAATAGAGAGAGATTAAAACTTAACCTAGCTCTCATACATCACTAATATTTATAGTTAACTCACAATAATAAGAATTACACATACACCCTCTTACTATTAACAATTTACACATACTACCCTAATATTCTTAACAAAACTTATAAAGGCTTTATTTGGCGCACATCCCAAATGAGATTCTCAAGGCCAAAAGTCCATTTCTAAAAGTGTTTGTTGTTTGGTGGACCACTGACTTCGGCTTTTGGGAGAAAAGTGCTTCTCTGAAATGAGCATTTGGAGAAGCTGGTTTTCCTTACTTCTCAAAACCCAGCTTTTTGTACTTCTCGCGAAGTGGGACGGCAACATTTAATGAAATTAAGTAGTTTCCAATAATATCCCTATTTTAATAGAACATTATTGTTTTTAACCTTGTGATAGTATTAACTTGCATTCCCTGACCTATATAAATGCACATAAAACAAAAAATGATGCTCTCATCGCATTTTGTTGTACACCTCTCACCTTCTTTCCTTCTTTCTTTTTTCCTTTAGTATTTTAATTGATTATAACATGTAGGATTAACATAATATTTTATAATTGATCTCATCTTTTTTACCGGTGCTATAACTTGACCTAAATTGATTCGTAACATCGTTAAATTGAGTTGCAGCCTCACATTTGTTTTTAAAATCACTTTCGGTATGTATGATACTAAACTTGCATTTTCTAGTCTTCTCAAAAATAACAATTCTTTGTGTTGTTTATACACATGAATAGAAGATAAAAACTGCATATTTGATGTATACATATGCACACTGTTCAATGAATAATCTTTTCTAGTTTCTACATCATTTTTTTTTAATCCCGAAGCTACGTCAATTTTTTAATCATGCACGCCAAATGAAATTTCACAGATTTTAATTTATATACAGTAACAACCACACGTGGACATTACATGTAATAGTATTTATAAAAACATATTAGCTTTAAATTATAGGTTGAGGGTAGTATTGCTAAATACATATAATTGTATATTTTTAAAATTTTGTCACCAAACATATTTTCAAATATAGATGAACTTCTTAATTTAAAAGTACCTCTAAAATGGACTTTCACCAAACAATTAATAGTTCTTGAAAATTCATCTTAAAAAGTTAATCTTACAAAGTCCATCCACAAAATGAACAGTTATTTTGAGAAATTACGCCAAACACAACCAAAATTGATTCAATCATTTCACTTATTAAACCCAAAAAAAGTTTGTAAATCTTTAAACTTATATTTGAAATAAAATATCACAATTAAACTACTTAGCAGAAGTCTCTGAATGATTGAAGGCAGTCCAAACCAGTTATATGAGTTTTACTAATCGATTGTGAGGTCACAGTCACTAAGGGAACCAATCCTAGTCACTTTGTTGTATGCTGGGAAACATGAATACTATGTTGGAAAGAAACATGCATCGATAATAGAACACAGAATCACAAAAATTTAATATGCATCTGGAATTTGAATTTTACCGAGAGAGAACCCATTAATGAACAAATGCCAGTGAAAACAAGTACATTTGTGTGCCCGCATTGAGGTGCAAAATAGAACACCAGAATAAACACCAACATGATAACTGATCCCACATAGAGCAAAAAGGCTGAAAGGTAAACGCAGAAAGTCAAGTGTAGGTGTCAACATGTATATAAATGAAAATGAAAAGAATCGGGGTATAATCTAACCTGGCTGAGTTGCCATACTCCATATTTCTTGAACAGAAGTGATAGGACGCTCCTTTGGCGCATGGATAACAATAACGACAGATCCCATAATGCACATAACGCAGCCCAAAATCCCTAGCGGGTGTAACTTCTCCTTCAATATAAAGTGAGCCAATACAGCACTACAATATACCATCAAACACAAAAAACAAGCATTGAGCATATTTACTTGTCAAGAGACGGAGCACAATACCAAGATGAAGCACCTGATAATAATACTTAATGCACCAAGAGGTGTAACAAGAACCGCAGGGGCAAACGCATACGCCACAAAGTTTGCAACTTCTCCTACAATCACTACATCACAAATCATATCACAAGACGATTCTGCAGAAAGTCAGTGGATAGCCAAAAGCCCATTGCACATGACATTATTAGCAACCCTACCTTGTTTTAACAAATGAAACATCGCAACCGATAAGTACATCGTGATTAATTAAAAATACCAAATAAAACCTTTAGAACGTTTCCTTGTGGTATTCAAAGAAAAAGCATTCGATAATTACGTTTTAATGACATAATCACAAAAATGGGTGTCTCAAAAGTCATCAAACTTCATAATTATAATGCCAATTACAGTTCATTTCAATTCAACAGTATTACGATCAAAAAAAAAATTCAACGGTAAACTATACAATCCACAAAGAATACAATCGAAAGCTCTCAAATTCAGATTTGTTGAGGACAATTTGCAATAGCTAAATCAAACCCCAAAAAGAATGCAAAAGCCAGCAATATTCTAATCATTTAGGGCTCAAAGATAAATGAGCAGAGCTAAAATAGAGAGAGAGAAAAAAAACTTACTTGTGATCATGCCCAACCACCATAGAGGCTCCAAGAGATATGAAAACCCACCAACTCCTACAAACATTAGGCAAATCAAATACACACCCATTACAAAAAACCATAAGCCCATACAGAAAAGGATCAAAATTGAGCCAGAATCAGAAGAAAAAAGACAGAGAAATTCAAACCTGCTCGGACACCAGAGGCTGCCGCAGCTCTTCTGAGGCCTTTCTTCTTGATGATGAAGCTTGCCCCTATGAACACACTCGACAGTAGAGCCAACACAAACCCTTTCAAATTGTCGTTAGGGAAACCCATAATCGAATCTCTCCCTCTTTTCTGTTCCTTCTCATTCATCTAAATCTTTCAATCATAAGCTTTTTTCTGTTCATTCACACCTCATCATGCACAATAATGTGGTCTTGTTATAGTTTGTGGAATTGCTATTGTGTCAACCACTACAGCTTATTAATATGTGTACAAGCAATCATGGGTCCACTTTCTTTCATCACAACTGTCATAACCGTTCATCAATATGATGTTGTTTAGACTTGTTTGGAAATCACCATCATAAATAAATGTCCTATTTGGGGGTCAATTGCGTCCATATATAACACGAATTCGAATATATTATTTTATATATATTTGATTCATATTTGAATATATTAATATCTCATTTGATTATAACCATCTTTACATTATTTAATAGTTTATGTAAAAATTCAAATATAATTTTGCCAAGACTCAACCTAATTTATTAGTAAGATGTTTGATGGATTCAAATATGTACTATGGGCCGGTTTGATTGTCGAATTAAAAATGGATAGATTAGATAAAATAATACAGTCTAATACAATACAGATGTATTAAATATAAAATTAAATATGATATTAGAATAATACATAATTTTATCTAGTGTTTGACAATACACAATATAAGCGTTGGATAATCGTTATTTAATCTAATCGGTTGTTTGATTAAAGAATTATTTGATCGTATTAATGTTGAATTAACAAAAATACCCTCAATCAGTGTTTGTTACATTGATGACAACGTGATTTTGTCACTTAAGGAGTTTATAATAGTAAATGTGTAGAATAATACGTTTAAGTTGAATTATAATTATATATTCCTTATGTATAAATATTCATTTTTATGAAATCTTTTTATTGATTATATTACTCTTAAAAAATATATGCATCATTTTAAATTTTAACAAAATATTCAAAAAAACTTTTAAAAAATTCATCAATATAATATTACTCACGCTATTTATAAAGATAAAATTATGACTACATATTTATATTTTATTTTTCATCAAAATATTTAACCTTTTCATTTTTAAAATAAAAAATAACGTATATATAATTTTACATGATTTTTTAGTCGCAGTAAACTTTTCAGACTGTGTTAAGATTTTTTGTGAAAATTTAATTTGAAAAAAAAACAATATGTTTTATAATATATATTATAGCATTGTATATTAAATTTTATCCCAATTGACCTAGATAATCTTAAATACAGCAGGGTTCCAATATGATGGTATATTGATAATTTTTTTTATTTTATTCAATGAATTATAAGTGAAATTTTAATCAAATTATTTTTTAATTATCTAATCTCTATTTTTAAATGTCAAATTTATTGATTATATTACTCTCAAAAAATATATGCATTATTATAAGTTTTAAAAAAATATTCAAAAAAACCTTTAAAAACTCCATCAATATAATATTACACATCTCATTCATAAAAATAATATTATAACTACATATGTATATTTTATTTTTTTATCAAAATGTTTAACCATTTTATTTTTAAAATAAAAAATAATGTATATATAGTTTTATATATTTTTTAGTTATAGTAAAATTTTAAACTGTGTTA
>CM042195.1:8775683-8833481 GCA_023539305.1 Ilex asprella | reverse complement strand
AAAAGGCCCAAACATCCAAGACCCACGAAAGAGCCCAAGTCGCCAGGTCCCATGAAATTGGGTCCACCTGTCAAACGAAATTGAATTGTAAAATTAGAGGTAAATAGTAAAATCAGAGTTGAATAGTGAAATCGGAGGTGAATAGTGAAATCGGAGTTGAATAGTGAAATCGAATGTGAATAGTGAAATCGGAGTTGAATAGTAAAATCGGAGGTGAATAGTGAAATCGGAGTTGAATAGTGAAGAGAGTCCAAGCAGATCGAGTGGCCAACGCCCAAGCTCCTCCAAGAGGGCGCCGCCCAAGCCTCCAAGTGGGGCGTCGCCCATGCCTCCTCCAAGCCAAGTGGGCGTCGCCCATATGGCTCCAAATGGGCGTCGGCTTGCTTCTTGGTCCTATCCTTCTTGTTCTTTTATACTCCATTCCAAGTCCAAGACAAGTCCAAGTCACACCAGCTCAAGATGAGGATCAAGCCCAATCCAGCTGAGAGTCCTCATCCGACTGAATAGGAGCACGAGGAAGAGAATGACGGGATAGAGATCTATTCCTACCTTAAGTGTGCTTACCAAAGGGGTCTACTCCTACCAAAAGTGTGCTCACCGCATCACCGCTTTACCCTAGCTATATAATGTAAGCCCTCTCAACATTGAGGGCATGCCTCCGAATCTCATACACTCACTGCTCTCTCTCTCTAAGCATTGTAAACTTTTCGGAGTACCTTAATACATTAATAAAGATCACCGGCCACCGCTGCCATTCAAGAAAGTGGACGTAGGTCACCCGGATTGAACCACTATACATCTTGGTGTTGACTCCATATTTACCGTTTTACCATTGATTGTCATTGATTGTCTATTTACTGTTCTTTAATTATACATTATCATTCTCTTGACTGTTGATTTTGTATGAAGACGATTTTGTGCATTATCACTAGTTTTATCATAATATATATATATTTGTGTGTGTGTGTGTGTGAGTGTGTGTTCATGATGAGAAACAAAAGATGAATATATAAATAAATTTTATTACAAGTTATTAATTCTATGTATTATTAGACCTAATTTAGATTGGTTGATTTTGATACTTGTAGATAAATTAATTATGTGCTAAAAAGAGGAAGAAAAAAAAAAGAAGATGGAAGAGCCAAGAAAGTTGCAGAACCTACTTTCGTAGGTCGAAGGAGATTGGATTTTAAAATTTATGGAAACGTTCTCTTTAGTTTCAAAGATTTTCACTTTGACTCCCATCTTTTTCTAAATTTAATTTTAACCACTGTTTTACTTGATAAGTTGGAAGAATATAATTTTGAAAAATTTATGACAAGCCCGAAACAGAAAATTAGTTTTTAAAAAAATTACACTTTGATCCCAAAAGTTTCAAAAATTATGATTTGACCCCAAAATTTTAAAAAAAAAAAATTTTCTTTCTAAACAGCCCAGAATAATTCTATACCATATTACCTTGTATTAGAAAGGATATTTATATGTAAAAGATCTATTAAGTATATATCAATGGATAAGAAGTATAAAAATTAAATATAGAATCGCAAAACGATGAAATTAGGAATACAGATTGATTGTTATATGTTATTTTAGATTAGGTGATGATTGCATTGAAGTTGAGAAAGAGGACTTTGAATTAGATTTTGGGAATCAATGTGAGTAGTTTACTACTTATTTTGAGAGGATTTTCTATATTAAATGTATGGGTGTGTGCGTGTGAATTTTTCATATAAATGATATATGTGTTAATGTTTGGGGTTAATATTGAATTTTTTGAAATTGTGAATTGTTATACATGTGAATTTTAGAAAACTTGCAAAAAAAAATTATATCATTGTTTTGGTGATGAAAGAAAAATTTTGTGTGCGTTAGGATTAAAACTACAGTTTTGGTGTGTGTGAAAATCATGTTTATGAGACAGGGACTGGGATTGTCAGGTCTAAGTGGTAACAAACGACTGGTTCAGTCATCAGGCTAGTGATGACAAGAGACTGAGTCAGATATTTGGCTAGTGGTAACAAGAGACAGGGCTAGTCATTAGGCTAGTGATGACAAGAGACTAGGCCAGTTACCAGACTAGTGGTAACAAGAGACGGGGTCAGTTACCAGGTTAGTGGTAACAAACATAATTTGACAAATGTATTTGAAATTGAATGTGTGTGAGAGTTTTGAGTTATACATATCTTTTCATTTATAAATTTATTTGTGAAAATGAGTGATGTTTTGAGTTATAAAAATTTATTTATTTATAAAGTTATTTGTGATCATGAAATCATTTTGTTTAAATGATTATGTGGGAGGGGTTGAGGTACAATTTGTTGTATTTATGTGTATAACAAAGTTTATTTTTGTATATAAGCTCTGGAATGTATTTTTACACCTCATTAGAGGTGGTTTCTATTCACAGGTCATTGTGCTCATTCAAACATTTAACATTTTTCAGGAGAGGATCAGTGTGAGGAGTAAGTTTGTTGATATATAAAAGATTAGATGATTTGAAGATTTATTTTATTGTAGGTCTTCAAGAATAAATGTCTTTTATAGTTTTTAGACAAATGTTTAATTGTTTTAGAAACAATATTGTATATGTTTAGAGTAGTGAGTCTTATAGTTTAATTATTGTTTTATCTGGATTTAGTAATGATATTGGTGGTGTGTAGTTTATTGCTCTGACATTCATTAGATTGATAAATTGGATCACTTTATTATTTGTCTTCCGTTGTATTTTTGCACTTATTATGCACATAGTTGATTGGTTAAGACTTTGGTGGCCGGTCCGCCGCCCACCCTATGTGATCCGAGGTGGGGGTGTGACAGTGATGGTGGTGATGGGGGTAGGGTGGTGGGGATGGGGGTGTAGGTGGGGCGATGGTGGTGGTGGTGGTGATAGGACGGTTCCAAGCACTATTTTAAAAAAAAAAATACTCATGAGAAGTGAAAAGTTTTAAAAGCACTTTTAAAAAATCATCTCAAACACACCCTTAGGGACCTATTTTCTCTAATAAATTTGGGGTGTTGATATTAGTCATCGTATTAACTTTAAAGTAAAATTTAAAAAGATCTCAACCGTTAAAAAAAAAAATTATTTTGTTTATTTTTTAAAATTTGAATTGTATTGTATTTTATTATATGGACTAGTTATTGTCTATACTTGAAGACACAGTGTAATAAAAAATGATAAATAATAAATATATTTGTATTTATATTTAAAGTTAAATCACAAATATTAAAAAATATAAAAATTTAAATATCAATTTATAGTAAAAATGAGAGGTGGTGGCCACATTGATGATCAATGGTTTCAGACGGCAATCATACGTGGGGCGACTTGGTTTATTGGACGGCAAGTTAGGGGATGGGCACGTGGAAACCTCATCCAAGTGCCAAGGGGATAGGGTGTTTTACATGTTGTCCACATGCATATAAATGCTGTACATGTATTGCTAATGGTGTGGATCCACTTGCCTTCTCTTCTGTGGATGGTTTTCCTAATTTTTTTTAAATGGTTAGATTATTCGGATCAATTTATACACATCTTGACTATTTTTTTTTTAATTCGATCAAACACAGACCATCCAAGATAAAACTACAGTATTCATAAAAAATAAATCTCTCATGGTCTAATCTCAAAAAATTACTAAAACTTAAATTCAAAACATTTGATTTTACAGTTCGTCTATATTATCATATGAACTTCCCTTAAAATTGTGGGATGATTTTCAATCCTTCCTATTTTTAAATCTTGCCAGCTTCCAAGTTTGAATTAGTAATATTAGAGTTGGTAATTTAGTTTATAGTTGTGCTGTGATCCAGTCATATTATTTTAAATTTATTAAGTATTAATTAGTTTATAAATTTGATACAATTAATTAATTATATCAAAGCTCTTGACTCGTATTTGACTTACTTATTTTGATACAAATAACTTGTTAAATTAAAAATTAAAGATTAACATTGCTTTCTCGATCAAACTCACCACCCGTAATTTTCTTATAAACTAAAAATTCACTTGATCTTTTTTTCATCAAAACCAAGAAAAAAAATCTTGTAATGATACAAGAATTCATATAATATCTAATCAAAAAACGAAAAAGTCATATAATTTTTTATATAATATTAATTAAATGAGTTTATCGTATTATACTGAAATTATTTGATTTGACAGTAATTTAATTTATGTATTATTGTTATTAGTAGGTCATATTATATTTAATGTCCTTGTCAAAGTCCAACAAACACTCAAAATGTTTTTTTAAAAAATGATATTGGAGAATTTAGACCAATAAGCTATTGTAACTTTGAGTATAAAGTGATTTTCAAAATCCTTGCCACACTACTTAAACCTATCCTTGAGCATATTATATCTCATAACCAAAGTGCCTTTATCGGGGGGAGGCAAATACAGGATAATATAATCACAGCTTAAGAAGTGACACGCGCAACGAGGCAAAGAAGGAAAACAAGGAAGTATCACATGACCATCAAGCTGGATATGGTGAAAGCTTATGACAGGATTGAATGAGATTTTTTAGAAGATATTATGTTAAAAATAGGTTTTGATAGGATGTGGGTGAATGGAGACATGGCAGTCCAGACCACTCCCTCACGAAGCATTAGACAAAGGATCCCCTCTCCAGATGGAACTTGCACAGCTCCTTAGAATCCCACTTGCACAAAAGGTAGGGAAAAATAGACCCTGGCCTGGATTATAGAGAGAATACTCTCTAAAGTAACAGGATGGAAGGAAGGTTTCTTGAATCATGTACGAAGGGAAGTGCTAATCAAATCTGTGGTGCAAGCCAAACCGATGCACACTATGTCAATCTTCAAATTCCCCAAGACTTTCTGTCAAGAGATCAATGCAAGCATCAAGAGATTTTGGTGGAACAAGATGACAAAGGAGAAGGGAATTCACTGGTGGAGCTGGGATCATCTTACAAAAAGCAAGATGGAAGGGCGACTGGGATTAACCGATCATGAGGATTTTAACTAGGTTATTCTTGCAAAAGAAGTTTGGAGGTTTGTTTTCATAAAAAATTAAATACATTACAGTGTCCGATGAGTAACATGTGTAAAATTTTGAATTTCAATGGACAAGATTTTTTATTTATGAGAAAATTCCTTAATAATGATTAACACTCCATCAACAACAAAATGAATGAAAAAATATCTCATCTATTGAAATTTAAAATCTTACACATGTTATTCATTTAACACTGTATTCAGAAGAATTGAAGAAAAAGAGTAATAAAGGGGGTCTAAATCCTGGTGTATCCATCAAAGCACAACACTTCAAATTCGGCAATCACAAACAAAACAACCGGCGAAAATACAATCAAGTCGTTCAGAAATATCCGAACAAAAGAGTAGGGTTTTAAGATACAAAGCTTTGATGATTGCAGTGGTTTATCAAAAATCAAGTTCTTGACCTTCCAAATTGTGTGTTCTGGCAAAGTGAAACACGATGCTTCAACTCCGATTTGGGTTTTCTACCGAAGAGTAGAACTGAAGAACGAGATTGACTTTGAATTCAAATGGTGTTCGAAACCTTTTTTTCCGTGTAATTGTTTCTAAAAGCATTGAACACCATTACGATCAATTTAGAAAAGTGAAAAGTGAAGGTCTTAGAAAGAGAGAGTGAAGAGAGGAAGGTAAAATTTAATGTGAAGGATTTTAAGAGAGATGTTGGTGGCCGTTGAATAAGTTTATTTGAGACATTCGAATGAGTTTACTAAAATTTATCATATTTTATATTATAGATGTCACCCAACAAATAAATTCCATCATTTAAATTCTAATAGAGTCTCCCAAATTTTTAAAAATTATAACACTAGGACAATGGTTACTTTTGGAAACTTGGAGCTCAAAGTCTATCTTATTGTGAAGTTCTTCTTATATTCCATCTGGTATGTTATATTGTCATAAAATTTGCTTAAAGGAGTTTAGTTTACAAAATTTTGGTTTTATCTTACACGTAATATTGAGAAGAACTAACAGGTCATTAATCTAATGGTATTCCTTATATTGTGAATATTTTATTTACTTGAGATCAAGAGCTCAAGTCACTCTTCCTCTCCACTCCTCCTCCCAAAAAAAAGAATTGAGAAGAACCTTAGCCGCCTCAAAATGAAACTTTTAGCCTAACTCCAAGAGAAAACTCAAGTAATAATAAGGACGAGTTATAACTTCAGAGGTCCTGAGTTTAAATCTTAACAACTCTTAAAATCAAGCCATAAATGATTCATCCCTCCTGAATATCCTAGTTTCTAGCGTGGATAATTTATCTTTGAACAAATTGAGGTGTACATAAATTAATTCAAACACATCTGATCGTTGAATTAAAAAAAAAATCTAGCTTTGTCCCCGGCTAGCACTAAAATTATACTCTCGCCTTGTGGATTCATTGGTCATTAACGCGTACATGGACCACAATCTATCGAACGTGGATCATTGAATCCCATCTAAATTGATTGGGAATGGTGGAAAGTCAAAGGCTGCGCAGTTGCATGTTGGACCAAGGTGGTTTTAAAGGTAACACCATAAGAATATGTAGGGGAGATGATTCATGGCAGTCGAAATTGCAAAAGCGGATCTGTTTGTCTACGACTGGGACCGAGTGCATTAATGTTACCGAAACGATAATAATTTTAACTCATTATTCATTAATTCGTTCATAAACAAATGAGTTGAGTACTTATATTAATTAATACGGATTTTAAATGAATTGGGTAATATGATTTATTTTAATTAAGCGGGTTAATATAAATTATAAATAGGTACCTATTGAGTTGGGTATTTATCTTTTTATTAAATAATAAAATTAAATAAATATACTAATATACTAAAATACACACACTATTACACCAACAAATATACACATACACACTAGCATATCAAAAACACACAAACTAACACATCACCCATGATATGTGGATTGACCCATGACGCACGACCCGTGCCCATGACCCCACATGCCCATGACCCATGGGTTGATCAATGACCCATTGTCGACCCATGATCCACATTCCAACCCATAGCTCACAATCGACCCCGGCCCATTATGTGTGTATTTTTTTTATTAAATGTGTTTTAATTTTTGTGTTAGCATATGTGTATATATTTTTGGTGTATTAGTGTGTATTTTAATATATGTGTATATTTTTTGTGTATTAGTGTATATTTTAGTATATTAGTGTGTATATTTTTATTGTATTAATTTGTGTGTGTTTTTGTATATTAGTGTTTGTGTGTATATATTTGTATTTTGGTGTACTACTAATGTGTGTGTATTAGTGTACTAATGTGTCTATTAAAAATTATAATTATTTTATTTGTTAATGCATTTAACTCAACCCGTTATAAATCTAACTCATTTATTACATGAGTGAAAAAAAAAATTGAATTTATTTTAGCCCAACTCAATTTAAGCCAACTCAACCCACCTTTTTACCACCTCTAAGCAACTAAGAAATGCTATGGATGAAGAGATCACTTCTACAACTTTTGAGACATAATAAGTATGGTATTTACACGCATCTCGACTAATCCCCTCTTCCACAGATCGTCTACACCGAGACTATAGGGTATTCATGAGAGAATTCTCCTGGCATGGCCCAAGAAATTGTTAAAATTCGAACTAAAGACGTATAATCATCATAAAATAGCTTATCTCTTTCCATCTCGTAAATAGTTTGTTTACTTTTTGAAAAACGAGGTGACTCGGAATCAAATACAAGAAAAACAACATTCAAATGAATTTAAGATTTATACAGGATAACCCCAAAAACGTAGTACTTCAAGTAATTTAGTATGCCTCAAAGAGTGCAAAGAGAGAGATTATGCAATTTTTACAAAGTATCCTGAAGCAAATGACAGGCAATAGTAGTTACAAACATGGATGGGGAATCATATCCTGGATGGAATCATAGGAATTGTGTTCTGTAGAAATGCACAAGCAGCTGCAACCCCACTGCCAAGCTTCACAGGGTAACCAACATCCTTGAGTATCATCTCCACCCCAGCAAGACATCCCAGCAGTTGCAACTACGGAAAATACAAAAAATTACACGATAAATGTATTAGGCAACGAATTTTCAAAAGAAAAAACTAGTTCGGGAAGAGATATATTTACATTTTTCGATAAATTATAACATCATCCCCTGTATTAACTATACCAGAGTGTCAAATTTTTAGTCGTTTCACCAAGAAATGTAACACAAATGTAATTATCCAGTACTTATGTTAAAGTGATCGAATGTTTTGCCTGTCATTGCTTCCTATGTGCATACAAGAGCAGATAAAAAACACCGAAAGGAAAATACACGTACATTGAGGAATGGTTGGGTATAATTGTTCAAGAAGTTATTGGGCAGAGCAAATTAAGCAACTTTGACGTTACTATCGCCTCTTAAGATAAGATGGAACAAAAGTGACTAACGACTCCAGTTTATGAACATAATCATTTCTGGTATTTATCAAGGAGGAACATTGCAGCGACAAAAATAGTCAGAAACATGTTCTTGAAGTTAGTAGGGAATTTAAGAACTAATTTGGTTCATCTAGGAGGCCAAGTTCCACTCTTAATCTACAGTCCACAAGCCGTTTCTTTTCACAATCATTGTAACATGTCATCTTGAGGATTTGCATTTCAAAATTCACAATTATCGGTGATATAGAATGTAAGAAATGGAAGTATACCTCATTTAAGTTGCCAAGATGTCCTATTCTGAAAACCTTTCCAGCTACTTTGTTCAGGCCCAAACCTAAGCTTAGGTTGTATCTCTTCCATGCCCTTCTAACAACTTCTGAACTATCAATATATGGAGGAACAACCACAGCAGTAACTGTGTCACTGAACCATTCCTCCTTTTGGGTGCAGTTCTTCAGGCCCCATGCCTCCACAGCAAGTCTGCATATCAAATTAGAATGCGTTATGACCTTGGCACAACAGTAAGTTTGTTCCATTATGACCTGGGCATCATGCATTTGAGTCACAATGCATAGTTTCTGTCGGCTCGGAAATATAAACACCTCTAAATATTGCAATTCGATATTCTATCACTGATCCGTTTCAATTTTCATGGAAATGAAAACGTTCCGGTCGTTTTGGTGGAAAAGAAACAAAATTTTGGTTCTTCCATGCAATGCAAGGGTAAAAAAGTACACCTAATCCTCCCCAGACCTTGCAGAGGCGAATTCTCGTGCACTACGTTGCACTATCTGTTTGGAATACTCAGTCATGATAAAATCAGCTTATATATACTGTAATGTAGTTAAAGCATAATCGAGACTCCTCCAAAAGCTCAAAACTTAACCAAAGAAGAAAAGTTGCATACCTTGTGGCTTTGCCGAGGCGGTTGTGCCTTGCAATAACATTGTCAAGACCTTCCTCAAAAATGAGATCCAGAGCTGCCCTTAGCCCATATAGCAGTTGGATGGAAGGAGTGTACGGCCAAAATGTTCCCAACTTATAGAACTTCAAGTAATCATTCCAGTCAAAGAAAACTCTGACTGATTTAGCAGTTTTGGTGGCCTCGAGAGCTTTGGGACTGGCACACACAATTCCCATTCCGGTGGGAAGAGAAAGAGCTTTCTGAGAGCCAGTTAAAGCCACATCCACACCCCATTCATCCATGCGAAAGTCAAGTGCACATATTGAGGAAACCCCGTCAACAAGAAAGAGTGCTGGATGCTGGTAGTAATCTGAAAATTGTGCATAAGAATTATCTTAAATCCAGACATGTAAAATAGTACAGGAAAGGAAAAGCAAAGCCCCATAGCTGTCCACAGAAAGGGGAATGAAACATTACAAAAACTTGAATATAATCTAGGTGTAACAAATGAGAGAGGCTTCTAAGCCAAAAATAAGATACGCATCAACAGGTCAAAAATCAATAGCAGCTGAATACGCAATTAAAATCTACTTCAAAGTCAAGTAAAGAGTAGATGTCCTACATTTAATAAAACACTGATTACAAAGTGACAGAGAATGATGCTATACAATGTAATTGCAGAAGCTCAAGTACAATCCAAGTAGAGACTATGGTATGCCCTAGCCAGGTATCTGTTAGCACTTAAACAGTAAGTGGTGCTTGTAAACCATTACTTGAAAATTTATCCAAACCACGGAAAATGCAATCAAATGCAAACTTTTTGTTTGAAAATTTCATGCATCATCCTTGCACAAGTACAAAAAAGGAAAATGATAAAAGACCATTTCTTAGAGGAAGCCACCTGAAGCTAATTAGTAATAGTCACCAGCCCTGTCACAGATAGGTTTTAGACAATATAACTGTGTAGTTTTATAAACAGATAAACAATGCATGTATAAAAAAACTAAGAATGAAAAGAAAAATTGATTTGTTTACAATGTAAAAAACAAAGGTGCCACTAATAATGGTCAAATAATATTCTAGAAAAGTCCAGATGAGAAATTCACTGATTATCCATGGAGTTCCTCAAACTTATTCATCTACTTTTGATCTTGAAATCTCTGGGCCTTGAGTCCTCGACATCGTTTACTAATAGAGGCAACAATTTTGAGTACCAAGCTTACCTGAGTCATTGCTAAATGTGAACATGACATAAAACCATCCTGAATTCCCCACAGCTAGAAGGGCTTACAACCAATCAGCACCTCATCCCTCTCCGATAAAGAGAAGCCAAACTGAGTGTGTTCTTTAACAAGTGATGCTTTAGTTAAGAATGGATGAGGAAACATAGCATTTGATTAACATGAGACTGTCATATTAGATCATATGCAAGTATTATATTGCATAAATGCTTATATAGATACTGTTAATTAATATACCTTCCGCCGCATACTTTCCGTCCCATTTAACCTAACAGAACTGGGCATTATCTCCTCAGAAATTAGGCATTGTCAATGGCAAGAAGACAATCAATCATCAAACCTAAGCCAAGTTTTAAGGTGGATTGCAAGTTGGCATCAATTTATACTCGCTTTGGGTTATATATATACCTACTGTACATTAAAATTGGATCAATCCAATTGCCAAGCAAAATATTGGTAATCAAAATCATCTTTAGGAATCAAGAAATGAGACATATTAATCCACTAACTCCACATAATGTGATCTAAATAAATGCCTACCCAGTAATTTTCTCACAGTAGCCAAGTTGTTCGTAACTCCAGTTGCGGTCTCGTTGTGCACAATGCAAATGGCCTTGATAGTATGAGCAGTATCTTCTGCTAGTTTTGATGCCAGAACTTCAAGATTTGCACCTTGACCCCAATCACTTTCAACGACATCGACGTTAAACTTGAGGCGCTGCTGTTGATCAATCCAAAGCAAACTGAATTGCCCAATAAGGAAAGATACAGTTCGATCACCAGGAGATAAAGTGTTTGTAAGCGCACTTTCCCATGCACCAGTACCTATCCAAAAGAGCAACATTATTTCCTATATAAGTGGTATCAAAGAATCAAATTTTACTGCAGTTTTGAACATTGCATGGAAAACAAATCAATTTCTGTTGTTTTTCATTGCTCAAACAGAATCTTTAAAAGATAACTAGGAATTGAAAACATTAATTCAAGGCTAAACAGAGACAATATATCTGAAAAATCGTATTTCACTTGATACCAATAACAGTACCATATGAAATTGATTAGACTCGCCATGTTCCAGATGAAATTGCCACTACTTTACATGATCAGAGTTGCTCTAGATTCCCCTCGGTAAAAATCTGTCAAACCAAATTATTTATTAATCTTTCTCTTCTTAAGATTAACTTTGGCTATGTCTCATTTTGTGACAACATATAACAATTTTAGAGGATCATAGAAAAATGCTTACGGCTTGTAAAATCTAATTTAAAGTACTCTCGAGATCTTGCAATTAACTCCTGTGTTTCTGCTAGTTACAAAACGGGCTTATTTCATGCACATAAGTATCTAAGAAATCAAAAACTCAACTTGAACATGGAAATTCAGACCAATTTGCAAAATTATACTAATCGACAAAGGCTATAACCCTGTGAAAACAGTACCAGTGGTAGGGATCAGGAATGGGGTTCCAGTAGTGGTCTTGAAAATCTTCTTGACATCCTCAAGTAGGGTTTTTGTCATTGCTGGAATGGCCGGGGAGCGGTAGTCTTCATTGTTCCTGTTCATTGCACGAATGACCTGTTCCGGGATATTGACCGGTCCTGGAACAAAGAGATGGTTTCTTCCTGGTGCATAAGAATAATCCATCTTCCCCTCCTTGGAATTTCAATTTCCTAATAAATTAAACCCTCCTTGACACGTTTTGTGTCAAATACCCCTGCAACAAAAAACCATCAGAGTAATCAATCATCATTTCCTTCTAAAACCTTTCACTCAGAAAATTAATCAACTGCAGCAACTCATTAAAGAAATCAACTCTAGATTCAGTCTATATTCTCCCATTCCTCTGAAAATGTAAACTTTGGGGATGTGAATGATAACAAGCACACTTAATTCACGCCATCCACAAATCAAGTTAAATCTAAGAAAAATGTAAGTGATTCCAAGCAACAACTATTGTGAAATTCTTCAGACAGATCAGCTTTAGGAAAGGAAAGATACAAGGAGATTGGTTTGTCACTCAGATTCCTAGGCAAGGATTGAAAAGTTTTTTGAAAAAAGAAAAATTCTTATTTTGGGTAATCTTCATTTGGACAAGAATCTATTCATGGAAAAATGTTGGAACAGAAACAGACGGCAGAAATGCAATTAAAATCAAGAGGGAATTTCCATGTTCTGTCTGTTAGGCCATAGAAGGTAAGGGACCACCCCCACCACCCTCTAGAGATATAACCTAATACAAGAACCAAAATAAACAAAAGCTATAAAGTGAGGTTCTATTGTATTCAACAACAAATGCAGGTGGACAAGTATCCTTTTCGCGTCACAGTTTCGCTGCCAATTCCCAGGCTGATCTTCTAATGTTACTGGGAACTGCAGATGTGGCACTCATAAAGGCACATAAATTTATACACCTTCTCAATGTCCTTGTTTCACTTACTCACTCAAACAAGGGGATGCCCCACCCCACCACAATTAACCAGATGCGTCGTTATTAGGTGAGCAACTCGGGTTCAAGCCTCAGTCTCTATAATCCTCCCGAATCTATTAATGATCATACCTTAATCAAAAAAGAAAAAAACTTACTCACTCCTAGAACTTTTTTCCTGAAAAATGAAAAATGTTCTATACTTCTAAGTTTACCAAAAAAAAGGCTTTTAATTCACTATTTTTCCCTTATAAAACAGTATCAAACCAATTAAGTCCAAAATTTAGATACATGTATTTGAAATCTTGGAAGCTATGACATTATGCTTCTATACATTTCTATCAATGCATCTATACAACTTATAATCGTCTAGATACAACTTTGAGAATGAAAAACTAAAAAAAAGAATCCTGATTACAATGTACTCAGTATTATTTTAGGTTCAATAGCTTACTATTGGTTAGAACTAAAAAGATTGACCTCTAGACTTCCCAATGACAATTATAAATAGTAGACTGGCTCTTAAACTAGACTTATTTTATAAATAAGATGAAAAAAACATCCAATTTCCCCAACAATTACTAAGATCAATGCACTAATAAATTTATCCATGGGTTGTTGATCATCTGCTTATGGGGGAAGCAGAATCGCAACATGAAATAGCCTAAAAGGTACGGCTTTCATTCATTACATATGAGTGTTTAATTTCTATACATGTAACTTTGATTTTCTCAAATTAAATATGTTTTGCAAACTTTTTAAAGCTAAATTGTTACCATAATTTTTGTAGCTTTACATTTACGTTTTAGTTTTCTAGCGCACAGCACGTATTCTCTACTAGTAATATTTGACATGCTTATATAAATATGTGGGTAAGACTATGGTACCAAAAACTTATTTTTTGATATTGTACCGAGAGTACTATTACGATACAATAGGATTGTTGGGGATTGGTCCTAACACTTGATAACATGACCTCATTTATTTGTAATTTGACCCAACCTCGACTTATATGTTTGTATATCCATGTATACACACAACTTGCATTATATTTAGTTCATCTCTCCCTTGATAAAAAGGAGAAATATCAATGTTCCTTTCAGTTCCTGGGGACTTAATTCTACATATATCATGCCACAATTCAAAAACAAACAAAAAAGAACAACGGTTAAAGTTTTAAACTGAATTAGAAAGCCCACTAATGTCAAATTAATCATTATTAAAAGGAAAAAGTAAACACAAAAATCTCTGTGCCATGTGAATCAGAAAGCCCACTAATGGCAAAAACAGTAACCAAAAAAAAAAAAAAAACCTGGCTTTGTACCAAAATTGATCAAGAATCATAGATTTTAGTTTGAGTGATATTTAACCATTAATTATAAAAATGATAAAATAACTATATAAATAAATTTTATGTGTATCACGCTTTTATTGAATAAAAATGGAGATATCATACATGTTCAAAGTGAAGGTTAGGGCTGAAATCGAGTCGAGCCTGTCAAGTATATTTTTTTTGAATGAAGCTTGGTTCGTCTTTTAAACAAGAAATTGAACTGAACTCAAAATGAACCGAAGTTGAATAATTTGACTATTATATATATAAATGTGCCAAAAAAATATTAAAAAGTTGTATCTACAAACGTACATGTTTATCTATAGGCACAACAAAGTTTTGATCTATCTCAGCAAAATATATGATTAATAGGATGGTCTTTAAGCTGAAGCTTAGATGAATACACACACACACATATATATATATATATGCACGCACACATGATATATATTAAAAGAAGTACGAGAACCCATAACTTCAGGAGAGAGAGAGAGAGAGAGAGAGAGCAGAGTACCTTGAAAAATCTGATGTCTGCGACTTCTGCAAAGAGGAGCAGAGGACAGAGGACAGAGAAGATGAAAAGGCCACTGAACTGTAAAACCAATTTTATAAGTGCGCGGGAGGCCAATCAACATTGAACGTGGGACCCACCTTTGATTTGACGTGGCAGATAAGAGTTTACGTATCAGAATCCTGCGGCTAGGAATTGGTACCATTTTCTTAGTAGAGTAAACTCTCTTTTGCAATAATACCCTTACACTCTGCTTATATTTGATTTTGACCCACAATTGTTTTCCCCCTCTAGAATAAGGGTATAATTTCTGCGGATCAATCTGAATAAAGAGTTCATTGTAGAAAAAAATTTTAAAGATTAACTCTCTATAATAGAGAATTGAGTGAGAATACAAAACCTATTGAAAATGCTCTTATTTTGGAAAAAATATTAGGTGCAATTGTTACACTATGTCAACAGTATCACGTGATGTAACAGTTCACTAATAAGTAAACAAATCAACAAATTAGTCTCACTAAAATTCATAATCACCTCCATGATAGGATATGGATCATATTTTATTTTTTTTATTCTTTTTTTATTGGATGGTTGCATTCATTATTTATTGTCTCTATTGGATGGTTGCATTCATTATTTATTGTCTCTCTAGAATAAAGAGTCCAATTTAACTCTATAAATTTGTAGAATCAAACTCAATCTCTACTCTAATTTTTTGGAACAAATATATATATATATATATATATTTGTCTTTTCATCCAAGACATTTGCGATAAACATATTTCATTTAAAATAATAAAGGACAAATATGAGGAAAGCTAAATTTACTGCCCAAAGTACGAACATAAAATGATAAGAATAGAAAATCCTATTGGTATAAAAAATTATCATCTATTACAATTTCTTTACTAACGATGCTCAGATCTCTATAAAATAGATAGTACTGTTGGAAATACTCTTAGACTCTCTAAAATAAGGAGTCTAATTTGACTCTCTACATTTAGAAAGTCAAACTTATTCTTTAATTTTTTTTTTGGAACAAAAAATATATATATATTTGTCTTTTCAACCAAAACATTTAGAATAAACATATCTCATTTAAAATAATAAAGAAAAAATAGGATGAAAGTCAAATTTATTGCCAAAAAAAATAACTGATAAAATAATAAGAATAGAGAGTCTTATTGGAGTGATGGGCAAAAATTTACGTTTTATTATAACTTTTTACTAAATAAGTTTTCTATTTAAAAAAAAAAATTCTCTCTAAAATAAAGAGTACTGATACTCTTACAAAGACATAAACGAAATTACTTGGCCTAACATATGGGCATATATAGAAAACAGTAAGAAGTCAGAGAAAGAAGTATAAATATGACAAAGTAGAGGGTGCACAAATTAAAGCCTAAAAATAGTGCTAAATACTTAATAGAGAGTCATAGGAAAAGGTTAGGAAGTATGAGGTTGAAAAAGAATATATGAAAAGATAACGTGATAACGGGCTATCAAGTATCAACCACACCCTCATCTGTTGGTGGCAAAGCCACACAGACCACAGCAGTTTTGTTTCTACTTCATTTTCCTTTACTTTTGTTTTCATCTCCCACTTGGGTCCACCATGGACATGTGTCACATTTTCATTTGGTAGACTCTTTGTGATTCTTAATTTATTTTTCTGTCAAGACAAAACTTGAGGTTTAGACCGAGAACAATGATATGTATCCTAAATTTATAACTCAAATTTGTATCTTAAATTAAGAAAAATTATTGGATAAATGAGTCTTATTTAAAAAAGTTGATGAGACTCACTCATCCAATGGTCCCCTTTAGTTTGAGATGTAAATTTGAGATATATAATATTTCTCTCAGAATAATATTAGATAGATTTAAAAATTAGACTTGATTATCTCAATGATTGAATAAGTAATGAGTCTCAATAAATACTGAAATCCACAATAAAATAAATGATTATAATCAAATCTAATTTTTAAGTCTATTTAACATTTTCTCCGGTCTCCAAATGATCAATGTCGTGGACGGCTTTGGCACCAAAAAAAAGTTGGGTAACTTCACTTTTATCCACTCATTCGATCTATTTGGAGGTTGTGTAGAAGATTTAAAGGAAAAGAAGTTTGGTTTTTTTGGGCCCAAATTTTTGGGGCAATTTTTTGAAAACAAAATAATTTTTTATCAGCATCAAGAAAAATTTTAAAAAATGGGCGTATCAAGAAACAATTTAAGAATTTTTTTTAACTCTAATTTTTTTATTTTATTTTTCAAATTTCATTTTGCACTCAAAAAAAGTCATTTCCAAAGCAACCCATTGTCTAGACTTTAGATAATTAACATTTCATCCTTTTTGTACTTTGAAATCTATGATTTATCCCAAAAATAAAATAATATGATGAAATAGAACCATTTTGAGGTTCCTATGAAATAGAAGGGAGTCACTACGAAGAAGTTCCGGGAGTTGTTGCAAACTTGAAGAGGAAGTGATGGGAGGTCAATTGGAATAAAAACCTCTCAATCAAGATTTTAAGAGCATCTATAGTTTGAAACGAAAGACCAATCTCAATCTCCCTCTCTTGCCATACACTGTCCATCCTTTCGGGAACTTTTAAGATTGATAGATTATGCTATATAATTTTGAAAAATGTTATCGAGATATAATTCAATACAATCATTAAATTAATCGTAAGTTCTAATGATAGATAAAATTCACTACCAACTCAATAGTTGCATTAAATTAAATATTCAGATTAAATTCTCAACTTAAATTCAAATAACATTTTCCTATAACTTTTGAAAAAGTTATGGTGACAGGGATTGATAATTTAGGATAGAAAATCATACCCTCCATTTTGGAAAACTTACCAGTATCATTTCTGCTAATTACTTTTACTTTTTTAAAAAATAAACATAATTCATTAGAATTGATAGGTAGAGGAAAGGAAAACATAAAAATGTATCGATATTAGAGACATTTTAACACAGAACTAATCATTTCAATGTAACACAACCCTTAGGCATAATTCAGTGATTAAGCCTAATCTTTAATAACCCAGATGTTTCAAATTCAATCTCTTTTCATACCTCCCAAGGGCTAGTCACCCTTATCCTTAAAGGGACATGTTCTAACTCAGTTTAAGCCACGATGACCAACCATTGAGCTCGAATGAATAATCGATGTAAACTTAAACACCCTGTAGCAAAAAATATATATATATAATTTGATTGTCAATTAATCCAAACCTATAATAGATTAAAGTATTAATTTAAAAATATCACCAAAATCACAAGCCGCTAAAAAAATTTACCCAAAACAGCTATATATGACCTACCATGAGAACAGCAACCTCGGCATGTAATTACACAATTATACAACGATACAAAGGAGGAATCACTACAAAATCCCATCGAGGAATCACTATAAAATCCAATCGCTAAACGAATTCCAATCCAATATACATATTTACAGATCACAAACTTGATGATGGTCTCTCCTGAACCTTCATATACCTCCCTCCCATCACATCTCTACCAGAGTAATATGTCCCCAATCCAGTCGGATAGCGACGTTGTGGTTTGATCAACTAGCTGGGGGTTCCAGTTCTGCCCAAACATCGCACCACCTCTATCCTAGATGACGGGCCAACAACAGCTCACTCGTTCACAAGAATATGAATACCTACACATACAGCAATACAAAAATAATGAAAAAAATAGTATCCAAAAATGTCATCAATGAATGCAATATCAACATTTTCTCACCTCCATCGTTACTATATTTCCCGTTACATGAACTTTCACAAATTTACTGGCTAGAAGACTGGAACAAGTTTCAACCACTTGCTGATTTCAGTCATCCATTTCCCCGAGCAATCCCTGATTCAACTGCTGCAGATAAACTCATGTCACAAGCAAATCAAATATATAAAACAAGATAATCCAAAAATAGTGGCATTTAAAGGTCTTCATCTGCAAAATCTAACACTGAATAAAATATCCAGTGAATGAACAAACTTTTGACAGCACATATAGATTTATTTTTTATGTTTTTGAATTGGGACAGCACATATAGTTCAAAGGGCCAAAGCTGCACCACCATATCCCAGATGATCAACTGAGTGCTAGAATACACGAAATACAAAAACTTTTTTGAAGAATAGAGCTACAACCACACAAAAAAAAATGCATACTTCGAGATCTCATCGAGTCAAATGTGGAAATATTCAAAAGCAAAACTGGATAATGTACATTTGCAAAGGCATAATAAATACAAAATGTCTTCCACATTTTTGGTGTATCCCTAATGGCCGAGAGCAAATCCTTTTTGACTATCAACTATATACGTAAAGAAATTAGTGATTGGATTTATGTGAAGGGAAAAAAAAAATGTTGTAGCAAGCTCAACGTGTTTTGTTCTATATGTCATCTCCTGCACATATGAAGCAATTTCTGAATTATCTCCCCTGCCACCTGCTTACAGATTGCATTCCTCATCTGCTGGATAGCGGCTTCACATTTGGTATGCGTTGTGAAGAAAGGAATCTGCAAAATTTTTGTTCCCATGGGTGAAAAATTACCAGGGAACATTAACGCCCGAAGCAGCTAAAGCAAATGGGAAAAAACATACTGGCTTCCCTCTCCAATAAGCTGGTTCTCAATCAGGCATTGAATAGTTACTTAACACCTGACGAAAAACCTTGTCTTGGGGGTAAACCAGTCTGATGTGTTCGGTAAGGCCTCCCATTATCATAGTGTCTGTCGTTAGATGGTCCTGCCCCAAGAATACCCAAAGAGTTTGGCTCAGGTATACGTGTATCATTACTCAAAGGCCTGTGATGTGGGAGCTGGACTTGGGAATGAGTTTCTTCAGCTCTTCTCCTTCGTTTCCATGCTTCGAATTTTCCTGTATCATAACCTTTGTGAAATATTGATGTTTGATGCCCAGGTGTAGAACCATTGATGTGGGAAGGTCCCACCCCTGCTGTTAGTCCCTGCTCCTGCTTAAGTTTGGAATAGATCTGATGAAGTCTCTCTCCAGACAAATTGGAAAACGTTGAAACATATTTCCACAGTCGTGTTGTCATCCCTGGACAAGAAATAGTTATTTCACTCAACATTTCAAGCTATTCTCATTCAATTCATATTTCATAAGCAAACATATGAATCTAGGCTTCTCAAGGTTAAAGGGGGGCTCGACTCATAGAATGATGAAAGACAATGAGAACCCAAGCGTGTGGGGGAATAGATAAGTAAGCAAAAACAAGTGTGCGCTCAACCTTAATACCTGTTGGGTGTGTTTTGTGCGCACACACACACACAGAGTTAAGGCACAAAATAGGAACTAAAGTTTGAGCATAATAATAATAAATCATAAAAAAGAATAAGGCATACTTTCTTGTTTATATGGTTCCTGCTCATACTCCACAACAATGAGATCAATTTTCCGTCCAAGAAGCTGCAAATAATTTCGAATTTTGGAGAGCACCTAAAAGAATAAATATAGCTGAGCATTCCAACTCTATAGCACAAAGGTAAGAAATCTGAAAGGTTGGAAAGGCGGGGAGAGGGGGAGCAATAGGTAATGCAATGAACCTTTTCCTTTGGGAGTTCAGCACTGGTAGTTTGCAACTTATGAAGACGTCTAAGGGTCTTTTCCTCGCCAGCCATAACATCTTCACACCATTCCATCCATTTCACTTCCTTGAACTGCTCATACACTTCTTCAGTATCTGACATCTCGCCTTCCTCTTTCACCAAAGGTTCAACCTTCTGAGTTTTTTGAGTTCTGGGCTTATTAACGTGAAAATTAAGTTTAGAAGAACCTGGTCTTCCTTGCTTTCCCTTGCTACGAGACACAGAGATGTTCAGAAGATCATCCTTCTGCTTTTTAGAAGCCTTGCGGCTCACCTTGGCTTTTGAATTCTTCCCACCAGTAGCTACAACTTCCTGGTAACAAATGCCAGATACTAAATTCTCATGAACAAAAAAAATAATTGTGCTATTCAGAAGTTGGAACAATGACAGCCATGAAAAGGCAGTAAAGTAAAGACAATCACCTCAAGAGTATATACCAATATAAACAGAACAGGCCTGAGGTCTGCCATTAGAAAGTTTTTTTTTTTTTTTTGCCATTAGAAAGTTAACACTACACTATTGGTTCGAATATATTGCATCATTACTTATTTAAAATAGTCTAAAATTTACAGATTTGCACTACACCAAAATTTAACGATTTATGCAAAATGTCATAATCTTATTAGTTAATGGAGCAATGTGGTCAAATCAAAATACTTATTTAAAATAGTCTAAAATTTACAGATTTGGACTACACCAAAATTTAACGATTTATGCAAAATGTCATAATCTTAACAGTTAATGGAGCAATGTGGTCAAATCAAAAGTCATGAGGATAAAATAAAATCATCATAATTTAAGGTATAAATTATAATTTTAAGAATTTTTTTTTATATCAGAATTTTAAGAATTAAAATGTAATCAAAAGCACAATTCTAAGGGTATAATGCATAATTTCCAAAAGTTAATGGGAGCCCATGGCACCGCCTCTGGGTGCAAGTGCAACGCTTAAGCCGCACATCCATCTCAGATATATAGAAAAACATATCTAAGAATGCTAACAGCCAGTATCATGTATCCCTAGTACACACCAGTTGGTTGTCCTTCCTGGTGAAGAAGAGGTCTGCATTTAAAAGTCGGTCAATACCATGGTAATGTGGATAACAATAGCAGAAATCCTAACCTAGCTCCAGGAGTCAGAACACCATCTATTAAAAAAAATCAATTAAAAAATTTAAAACTGGAGAATGAACACCATCAAAACCAAAAATACGTACTTAGAATGAACGAGCACAAGGCAAAAAAGAAAGACTAGAAGAAATGCACTAAAAACATAGGCAACCAAGACATGTTACAATGAGAAACCTTATTAGCTAATGGTTTTAACAAAAATCTATAGCCAGCACACAGCAGCATTGCAAAACAGCATTCCTATGAGGGGGGATCCTGTGGTTAAAGTCATTCACTTTACAGAAGGAACCGGCATAAAAAAAATAAAAAATTACAATTACTAGACATCATATGCCAGTGATTCCATCCCTTATGGGATCACAAGCACAGAGAACTTTAACATGCTTTTGATAGCATTCATCATGTGAAAGAAACAAAGAAAAACTCCATCAACATTCGACACCTCAAATAAAAAATGAATAAGAAAAGGAAAGGGTTCTAAACCTCAAAAAGATATATCCCATTGGAAATCTATTAACAAACTCCAGGAGGAGGGAGCCATAACATGTAAAAGATAATTGCATTTTCCAATTAGTCACATGCTTTTGGAATTTTTGACGGCCTTATACGAAAGCTTATTGAGAAAGACAACTTCAAAACTTCCCTTTGCCCAGAATAACGAGTCAACTAATGCATTGTTTTTTTTCTAGTCACAAAAGAATTTTTTTTTTTGGCGGAGGAGGAGAGTGGGGATGAATGATGAGCTCCATAATGCAAGAACTGGTTCACTACTTGACATTTCAAGACAGCCCAAACTACAGGAAGTATTCAGTGAATGTATCAAATCAAGGTCAAAACAGCCTTTCCTAATTAAGCCAGGTTTCCAAGGCACTATGCCTTCTTTTGCTAGGACCCAGCCATTGTGTTCTAGACCCATCAATTGGGCATCCACCCAAGAAGTAAACTACAAGTCTCTATCTTTGACGAGTCTACCTTCTCAAATCTTGAAAAGGGAACAAGAGGATATTGTAACTTGTAACCCAGTTGACAAGTTAAGTGAAAATCTATTACTTTCCTTGATTACTTTATTCAATTAACTTGCAAGTCAAAGTCACCTACTATATTCAAGCTATAAGATCAGCAACACGGTAATCCTACATAAGCAACTAAAATTCATCTACATTATGCATTCATGGATGAAGAAACTATTAAATGTCTGTATATTCAAATTCAATAACTAGGATTGTTCCGCAAAGTTTCACCTTTCATATAGACTCCACAGAAGACTCAGCCATAATCAAGACTTAATTGAAAGATCATGAGGCAACCACACTCTACAATATAAAAGACCTGCCAATTATGGTTGGACTTTATTCTAATGTAAAGGAAGATTGTCTAACGTAAGATTTAGCAATGAATTTGGATAAACTAGGAAAAATAGCCATGTGATGTGAAAAATAAAAATGAAAATGAAAATCTATCCAAAATTTATTGCATATTTGACCAAATAACAAATGTGCTTCTGAGTGAGATATCCCTTTTGCAACCCAAATTCATATGTCAAAACATATCAAGCTTCTCATCATTCTCATCCTCCCCATCTTCATATTGAGCATTATTATCACATTTACATCCCAACATACAAGCCCAGCAATTAGGAACTCTAAACCCCCTGAGTTTGAAAAGCCATTGGCTCCGAGGATGTTGAGGACATATATGTTCTTCAAAGAATGCGATTGTCTAAACTTATTTTTCCCAATAGCAAAAATATTCTATCTGAAACAGTACCAGTAACTTTTGCAAATATTCAATATCAATTAATCCAATTCATCTACAAAACCTTAACTTTTAATAATTCAGCGACACAATTCAACTTAAAACTGTAATTTGCAATTTCCCTCAAATATCAATCTTGCAAATATGTATACATAACTCTTGCAAACCTATGCTATCTAATAGAACCAAGTTCTGCCATGACACAAATGGCAGCATAGAGATTCACACTTCGCCTTTTTAAGGATTTAACAGATCAAGAGCAGAGGCAAGTATAATGTTAATACAAAAAATAAAAATAAAAAATAATGAGAAAACTTAAGACTGAATAAGCACTGTTCGAGCATAAAAGCATTAGAATTTAAATTATCACCTACCATTTCTAAGAGCAGAGAAGCTCGATCCCTCAACTGGGGAGCTCGTGGTAGAAAAGTTTCACCATATTGAAGCTCCACTGGAGCAATCTTCTTCATAAGACCAAGTCTTTCATCTAACCTTATCTTTTCCCAATTACCAAATCCATGATAGTGAATTCCCAGAAGCAGCCGCGAGTCATCCTCTGATATTAGCATAAGGAAAAATATAATGCATCCACCCACAGGTAGCACAATAATGTTTCCAAAAGAATGAAACAAAAAAGGAGTAAACAATAAAAAAGGAAGTAAAACTTACTCTGGTTCCAGCCACAACCTTTAGACCAGGAAGCAGGTTTGAGGTACATCAAAGTCCGGAATTGAGAGATGGGATCTTCATAGCGGTTAATGCGCTTTGCTAGGAGTTGAAGTTCTTCGACACGGGTAAGTAGATCATCAGCTTTTACAGGGACACCAAAAAAATCCAACAGAGGCTCCTAAAGTTAAACAAATAACAAAAGCTAGCTTTCAATATGCCTTTAGTGCTCACAACATAGGCAAAATTAAAAAACATTAAGCCTCAGTATAAGTGATTTAGAACAATACCTTTCTGTCCAGATTTCCCTCATTAACTGCTTCTCTACAACCGTCAATCAATGCATCAAAAAGCTCAATCTGTGCTTCTGTTGGAGCAGCTTCAACTGCTCCACCTACCTCTGATGCTATTAAGCTAATTTGACTGTCATTCCCAAACTTGGTAACCTAATATTAGAAGGAAAGCCCCAAACAGAGATCATGTACATTATACAAAAGAAATGCTGTGACAAAGCAAAAAATGTGGAGAAAACAATGCGATATAATTCTGATATAATCAACTCCATCAGACAGAACGCAACACCCACACCGCCCGTGCTATACGAACTGTAATAGGACACAGATTCTGCATAATACAACAAGGCAAGTTCTACACAATACTACCATGGGAAACAAGATGCCAAAGGAATCCCAACACAGAGCAAAGGGCGCCAGCACAGCATCAGGAGTGAGGAGGATAATCTGGTTAATTCTTGTCTATCATTAAAAGAATGCACACGAGGCAGATAATGCAATACGCATAATAAGTTTGTGATCTACCAGCTTAGATGGACAAAAAAATGATAATAGAAAAGAGTTTGAACTTTGGCTGGTCCAACAGATGATTGATTTCAAAGTGCTTATCGACAGGCCAAGCTGGAGTGCATAATAAACAGCATAATTTGCTTGCAACATATGCAACTTCTCAAAAAACAATCATATGATATGACGAAGGTTAAGCAAAGTCCTAGAGCAACTCCTCTTCCAGTTCAAAATGCCTAATGCCTATTATCTAGTGCTAGAAGCTAACTGCCAGAAGCTCTGTCCCTTCATTTTCTCTTAAGTGGGAGTGTGCAAGCCGAAGATCAGGAAACGAAGCATTCACTGATGCCGGAGCTTTGGGCTTGGCTTGGAATGCAGAATGAATGGTTGGTTTGATTAAATGTGAACTATAAAAGAAATTTACTCGGCACTAAACAGATTTCAACTCACCAACATGAAAAAAGGGGAAAAGGATTGTTGGGGAGCCAAAACTCTAGATGAAGTAATAATGACATAACACATAGAGAACTTTGTGCGCCTACTAGTTACTACCTAGGAAGCACAAACACTTCATTTTGGATAGAGTGTTAGTGTCGGACACGTCTGGAACACGGACGCGCTTTAGACATGTTAAAATGAGTGTTCGATTTTTTTATTGTTAAATTTTTTCCATGACACAGTGGGGATACGCGATCAACATGTTGGGAACACGTTTTGAGATTTAATTTCAATTTTTTGAAAACTTTTCAAATAATTTTAGAATTAAGATTTATCTTTTGTAATTTTAAAAGGATATGAGTCACAATCATAATATAAACGAACTTATAATCATTACATTGAACATAGAACATGAAAGTAACATATTTTTAGATATGAATATAAACTTATATACAAATCGAATAAACTGTTAATATAAAAGTAACGTGAGAAAATATGATGTTACAAAATTGAAGCTCTAGTAAATCGATGAAAATAAATATTACAAAGTGTTGAAAATAAAAATTGTACTAGTCATTAATTGTTGAATCATGGATGTTAACGTTGAAAGTGTATCAATATATCTTATATTGTACTTTTTATGCACTGATATCATAATATGAATTTTTAGAATTAGGAAAATAATTAATTAAAGATTTTTATAACAATATTTTTATTTTATCACATGATTATATATATATATATATAACCTATCATCAACATGTCTGTATCCTACTTTTTTAAAACATTTCGTGTCAACGTATCCATGTCGTGTCGTATCAGTGTCATATCCGTGTCCGTGCTTCTTAGGTTACTCCTTCAATAAGTGCGATTAACTGCATTTAAAACAATACAACATATCCCTAAGACAAGGTTATATAATGCATACAAGTAAAGGGTCATACCGAACGGAAGAAACGTGTAGCGTCTCTCTTTGACAAGTTCCCATAAGACCATCCTCTTACTTGAGCAGCCGCACCTTCAATCGCGGGTGCTGAATGGGCAAAATCTGCCTTGCGGCGCTTTGAGAATCTTTCTTGAGGCTCAACTCCTTTCTTTTTCCTTTTATTAGTTTTCTCAATTGAGTTAGCCTCTGCATAACTCTTAATGTTTCTTGCAGCTCGAGGAGCTAAAGCTTCCTAATGGAAAAAGAGGTAAACTAAAATCATAATCAATAATAATTGAAAATCAATCTCGTGAGTTTATGAATCAATCTATGAAAAGAAGGCAGATACACTTCAATAAGCTTAAACAGAACATTATCTCCGTACCTCAGCTTGGGCAACAGCTTCTGGCTTTATCCAGCGGCTCCAGAAACTCCCATCATCTTCAGCACTACCAAAATTGGCAACCTAAACATATGATACAGGAATGAATCAACCCAATGTTTGAGATCCAGACAGACCAATGCAAAACCAGAAGAATAGGCAGAAGGGGCAAGGCGAATCTGCATTGAACCACCCCCCCTCTTTCTCTTTCCACAGGTCGAAGAAAACCCGAAAGAAAAGAAATGAGAAGCAAACAAGTGTTATTCAATGCAGAAGGAAGAAAAGCCCAAAAGAAAAGGAATTAGAAGCGAACAAGTATTATTAACGCCAGGCATATGGGTAAAATATGCTTGCCTTGAAAGCACCCAGTAATTCTTGCCCTTTCTCTTCATCAGCTCCTTTCTCTTCAACCTTTTCTGCTCTTTCAAGAATTTCATCAATATCCATACTAAGAAGCCTCTTTTTGCTCTCTTCTTCATTTTTGTCCTCCTTGAATAGTTCCTCAGCCCCAAACCTCAAGATTGCTGATAGTTCATTCTGCAATCATGACAAGCAAAAGTGAGATGGCAGACCACTTTCGGACCAGAACAATCCAACTGTAGAATTATAATGCAAAAACTTTCTTGTTCGAGGGGGGAAATAAGAAGGCGGCGCCGATGACAATAACGACGATAAAGAATTCCACATATTTCCATACTAATGTATTCACTTTTCATATCAAATTCCATGTATAGCTACTAGAAACGATGTAACTACATCTATTGTTTTGCATATTCTTACTTTGTCAAAGGAACTCCCTTTTTTCGCTTCTTTCTTCTCCAATCTGCCCTCCGCATTTAGTTTTTGAATCACCAAATGGTCAAGAACCTATCAAGAACCCATAAGAACGTAAGAATAATGACATATTCTATCCACTTTCCCATACATACGTACATTATGTAACATGCAAATATAGGTGGCATGAAGGTATCTGCAACTATTTTAGAAATGACTTGTTAGTTTTTAGGTAACACAGCCAGTTATTACTAAATAATCTGCATGCAATTCAACCCTGAATCACTATGCACCTAAAAATGAACAGTATGCAAAAGAACTGCAAAGAGAAAAAACTAGCTATAAAATAGTTTACCATCTTCTTCTTAGCACGCTCCAAGATGTCTTCCTCAACACTCTTGCTTGTAACAAATCGGTATATATTGACAACTTCTTGTTGTCCAATCCTATGAGCTCTACTCATCGCCTAATCAAAAGACACAACATATATACAATTCAGAATAAGATTTCATAGATGCAACTCCGGATAACAAAATGGCGGATGCAAAACAGAATAAGAGAGGTCATACTCCCCCAAACCTGCAAGTCATTTTGAGGATTCCAATCTGAATCAAATATGATAACCGTGTCTGCCGTTGCAAGATTAATACCCAATCCACCCGCACGAGTTGAAAGGAGGAAACAGAAATCATCACTACCAGGTGCATTAAAATGGTCCATAGCCTGCTGTCGCATCTCAGCCTTCGTGCTACCATCAAGTCTTTGAAATTGGAACCCTTTGAGTGACAAATATTCTGCCAGTATATCCAACATCCTAACCATCTGCATTAGAAGACAATTTAGGCAACTTAATCTGCTTGAACAAATGACCTATTCATAATTACATGACTCTTATTATAATTGGAAGTCGCACTTAAAATCACCCAAATGATAGACCACCGAGGTGCAATAATAAATATCATCTGCATGACTCAGGATTATTGATCATCAGTTTATCACTTTCAACAATTTCAAGTTTTCTGAGACTTCAAATCTTTTTTTGTCTCTTTTTTTAAAAAATAATATTTTTTTAATCACCCGAACTATCCAATGCTACTCTCACATTCTTGGGTTTTAATTTACGCATATTACAACACCAAATCGCAGGACAATGTAAATCTATAAATGTCAAGAATTCCAAGAAGTGACACACAAACTATTTACTGAATGGGAAATCAACTAAGCAAGCATAGTTAAGCTCATTCAAAGGTATCTTACACATATAATGCATCCTAATAGCTTATAAGCGATTCTTAAATGCGACAAACCGGAAGAAGAGTGTTATGACAAAGCAATAAAGTGATAGCTAAAAACACAAAGTCAAGTCGCAATTAAAACCCATTGTAAATTATTGGCTCGGGCCCAATTAAAATAAGTCTTGAAAGTATATTCCAAAAACCTTCAGGGAGCAATGTTCTTCCTTTCCTCAAGGAGGCCACCCGCCAAGCTTCTATCAGGAAAAGTATTCTAGCCTTATGAGAAGATCTAGGAAGCCCCTCTATAGGTCGTGGACCCTTTTTAATGGAGACAAATCAATATAGTTTTATTGGGTGAGATATCAGTACCAACACTTGCTAGCAGTAAGATCACCAAAAAGGAAAGACCTGGGAAAAGTTCACTGCCTGAAGCCAAATTTCAGATGGATTCCTAAATTCACGTTACTATTTGCTAGGAAGGCTGGGCCCATGATGATAGAAGTCAAGGACCAATTTTGTAGCGTATGAACTCTTTCAGCGGCTATTAGAAGACCAGAATGATGCTCATAAGTTTATGCAGGTTGCAGGCAAGATTCAACAAATAGGGATTGATTTCCCATAACAATAAAATCCTATCCAACCGAGGAAACACGGATACGGACACGTGGATATAACAAAATTAAAAAATATAGGACACAAGTACGGCAAAGATACTACTATGAAAAAATATAATATATTTTTTAAATAATAAGATGTGTAATATATTAAAAATAAAGCATTTATTATAACAATATTAAAAATAACTTTAAAAATATTAATTTTTGATTAAAATTGAAATACATCAAAAATAAATATCCATCATTTTCATCAAAAATCATTTCATTCAATGACATTCATAGTATATAAGTTACAAAACAAAAAGTATAATTAAAAAAATAGAAATAACACCTCTTTTAATAGTCAACAAATGTTTTATTTTTTTTAAAAAAAAATCCTTATCGTATCCTAGATGTGTTCTGGCCGTGTCCAACTAGGTTCACTATTCAGAACACTTCCACTCGTGTTGGACAAGTATCTAGCCATGTCAGACACGTGTTCAACACTGCCATGTCACCCCTGCGGGAAGTATCCGTGTTTCCTAGTATCCAACCGACCATACTTCACTAAATATTCTTATCTTCTTTTTAAATTAATGATAATATATTTGTGTACTATTAAAAGCAAAAAGGACCGCGATCCTATAGCATCATTCAAGCTCATCCATTAGAGAGTAAGCAATTCAAGCTCGTCGACTTTGTGGGTCAAATTTTTTCTCTCACCTACGTCTGGCTTGCATGACCTTATACACTAGAAATTTAAGCAATAAGGTATCTTACATGTCAAGACATCAAATCACTCCTACTTTCAAAAAACAAAAGACCTCATCTCACATTAGCAAATCACCCCCCCTACCGCCACCCCCCAAATATTTTACTAATTTGCGATTTGCTATAATGTTTTACACAAAACAAAACTTTTATTGCTAAGAAGGCAGGTACAAGGTGGTGGACAAGGAATCCGACCATTGGTAGAATGGAAGAGAAGGAAACAGCAAAATAGAATAAAAAGAAAAGAACAAACAACATTAACCACAAGCCGCGATCCAACCACACGTAGGATAAAGAATATTGCAAATGGAAAAAATCATATCATTCTTTTTTTTCTTTCCTTTACACCTTTCACACTTCACCAATTTGTATTCCCTTCTTTTCTATATTTGTTAATTGTTCGCAAATGCTTTGATTCAACCTTGATTTGCTTCATCATGTCTTTTTTCCAACTTGAGCCCTGTCTTCTCAAATCTAGTGATTTAAAATTTTGCTTGTTAGCAAAAATCTTAGTGGTTGTTCTCATCATATATCTAAATGCAAAGATTGTTTGGTTCATTAATTTGAGTCATGTCCAAGCTTAATAAAACAGCCAGATGAGCTGACCCAGCTCTTGAAGCAACTTCTTAAAACGATGTTCATTCTAGGAATGGACTTCATAAGATGAACTTTTTAGGATGGGCTTCCACAAAATACTTAAGGTTTGGTGAATATGTGTTTTAGAAGTACATTCATACAAAAAAATATGGTTGGTGGCAAATACCTTAAAAGTACAGTATGATATTTACTGAACAATTATTATCTATCTAACATTACAACTAGAAAGTTAAATTCTCAATTAATAAAAACACAACGACAGTAAAGATTGATTTACTTTTCATTAATTTGATCCAATGGTACAAAATTCATTCCAAAATTTTTTTTCAGCTCAAAAAACATCTTCTCTACAGACTCCCAATGTAAGACAACTGAACCAACACAATCTCCAATGTGATACAACCCTACTAAACCACACCTACCTCTCTTTTCTCTCTCCTCGATCTCTTTTTTTCTACCTCTTTCCCTTTAATTTTAAATTGCATCATTAAAGAAAAAAATATTATTTAAAATATAAATGTTATACAATCAATACTTGATTTTTGGTATTTCAGAGTGTATTCTGGCAAGAGATTATTGCTAGTAGGTCTATATATTGACATTAAAATTATTTTTATATACATTTTAATAAATTATTATTTTTTTTAAGAAACAAAAATTTTATGAAGGGATAAAGTGATGATGCAAAAGAAAAAATAGGATCTGGATCTGAATTACTATATGCTGCTATTTTAGCTTAGGTCTTGTCAAATCAAGAGGGTAAGATAAATAATTATGGAGAGAATATAAGGGTAATCTGTGAAGTTCCATTTTATCACTCAAATTGAGTATTGACTAACTTTCTTGGATGGGGGTATTCGGAGGATGAGCTTCTATGTCTCACAAAACAACTTTTGACTTCTCGAGATGGACTTCAAAAGCCTAAAAGCCTATCCGAACAACTTAAATGGGTGCATTCCATGGCCAAGTTATAGCCACAATTCATCTTCAAGGTCTTTAGTCTATCAGCAAACAAGATGCAATAAATGGACATGGAAGGATATGTATTTCTAACTATTGCTGTTGGCTGAAAACTACATTAAAATAAATGCCAAAGTGCATACACCAGAATACAAACCTGAGAAAATATTAAAATGCGGTGATTTGTCTCATGCAACCTGTCCAGCAGCTTATCAAGTATAACTAGCTTTCCACTGCTTAGAATAATTCGCTCCAGTTTACTGCTACCAGTAATATTTGATTCCCCGCCATAACCATGGTCGGCACTTTCAAATAGAAACGGATGATTGCAACATTTCTTCAACTCTACCACAATGTTTAAAAGCGAAACCTGCAGATTTGGGGGACATACATGTCAATATTCATAACTTAGCTATGAATTAATCAGCAGCCATGTAGAGTAAAGTTTTGCTCTTGTTTTGTCATGACAGTTATCTAAGAATCAAACATCAGCTAAGCAATACATGAAATCATAAAAATAAAAAAAATGTGATTATTAATTTGAGCAAACTTCACTTTAGCTCGCTGTGATTTACTCATTTTCCACATCACTTCCCTATTATTTAAAAATAGCCGCATGGCCCTCACATGGTTAGTGGACTAAATTGCACCGTCAGACTTTTCGTCCAACTTAACGGATCGTGTAAGTGACACACGGGCTGTGAGAGTTGGTAATAACAAATAAATGAAAATGACAAAAAAGCCCTCACCACAATTTGAGTCACCGTCTCTCCCTCCCTCCCTCCCTCTCATCACGATGCTGCAAGCCTGCAAATCCACTGCTTCCAGCCACCTTTCCTCTTTTCCGATGAGTCCATTGTCTTCGGCCACCACCAGTCACCTCTTCATATATTCTTCCTTTTACCTCAGTTCATCGCCGATAGCCACTAGAAGCAACCTAATTCTTTTCTCTTCTTCCTTTTTAATCTTCTCCAACCAGATGCCACCCCATAGCTACCTCAATCAAACCAAATCAAAGTTCCCAACAACAACAAAACCCTTGAATTTCATCAAACCCGCCAAAAATTCAATATGATGGGTAGAGGCGTATGGCTAAGTTTTAGCAAGTGATTGAACTAATTACTACTTAGGCAATTTTGTTTATTAATGGAAGATGCTTTCCTAAAAGGATGGGTAGTTCACTATAGCTCCGGTGAGTTACTCGAATTTTTCTCAATTTAGTAGATGCTTAGCATTTATCTTTCGTTTCAATTTTCATTTACTGAGATGGAAAATGGAAGGATGTAAAGTTAAAATGATAGAAAAAACATCAAGGAAGGAAAATAGGAAAAATGAAAAAGTGAATGAATTAATTTTCCCTTCAACTCACCAAAATCAATCCTTCCAAAATCAGAAGAAAAAGTAAATTAAAAATTATTTATGTGTGTTGAAATGTATGTTATTTACATGTATATCCTTTAATATATGCATATATCATATTTATTTATTACATATTACGTATGCATTAATATTATATATAAATATAATGATAAAATATGCATCCATATTTTTTTCATCATTCCAGTTTTCATCCTACCAAACACAAAATCAAGCATTCCTATTTTTCATCCCTCCTACCAAACATAAATAAGCAAGGGAATGATTCTTTCCTTAAAGAATAAAAAATGCATCACTCCCACTTTCTATCTTTCCATTTTTCCATCTACCCAACCAAACACACCATTGCGCTTTTCCTACTTTAATCTTCTATGAAAGAGTGTTCGGTGGAATTTCGTATTGTGATGTTTGTCTATGTTGGTGATGGGTGATTTGGGTTATGGATTTTCTGGTGTCTATGAGTGTGGTGATGGGGGAGCAGTGATGGAGGTGCAGTTACGGTGCAGAGAGAGCCTTGGCACCAACGGTATGTTCCGATTTTTTATTTTTTGAATTTTAGTTGTGATTTTGATTTCGATTTATTTTTGCTAACAGATTTTGGTCCCAAAATTTGAATTGAAATTTTTTTCTTCAACTTTTAATTCAAACCATTGCAATCATGCCGCAACAGTGGATTGGCTACTTTATCAGAGGAAGGCGCTAGGAACTCTGTTGAAGAAGAATATAGAGCGAAGGGTACTAATGTCATTTTACTTTTGACGTTAACAGAGTTAGGGGTGCACTTTAGTCCACAAACCATTGAAGGTTATGTGGTTTTTTCTAAGTGATAGAGAGGCGATGTGCAAGTAAAACTACAATGGGGTCAAGTGAAGTTCACCCAATTACTTTTAATAGCAAAGTAGAGACATTGCTCGGCTTCAAAAAAGGAATTACCTGATTTCCACGAACTCCTTTGTTCAAATCTTGGAAGTTGCGTTCCAAAATCCACTTGTAGTACCTAAATGCAATTAACAAGCAACGAGTATGAGTAAACATGAAGAAAACACCAAAGCATCTAGAATTATAAACCTGTCAGAGAAATTACTGTTTCTGAAGAGGGGACATCTCAACCCTAAGAATACGTTCAATCTTTGGAGGCAATGACTTTTCCACATCCTTGATAACTCTACGAAGAATGTGAGGCCTCAATTCCATGTGAAGATTAGCAAGCTAGAAAAAAAAAAAGAACCAATTCAAACTTTAGTATTAGAAATAGGAAAAAAAAACAAACAAATCACAATTTGCAGAAAAGAGTCAACGAACGTGAAATCAATGTAGATGAACAATTGTGCACCTCATTCTCACTAAAAGAATTAAGATTCTTGTAATTCTGAACAAATTCATCCTTACTCTGGAACTTATCAGGATCAAGAAAGTGAAGGAGAGCCCTGCATTTAGAACAAGACAAAGTATGATTATCACACATCTATAGTATGGTCCAATGAAGATGTCGATTTGACAAAAAGTCATAATTCAAACATATTTCTCTAATACCACATATAACATTTCCATAGTAAATTTCATTTCTCTCAAAAGATTTTGATACAATTTAATATCAACTCTAAGTAGCAAATATCAACACACACCCAATTATATGGGGCTTTATACAAATGTCAACATTAATAATTATGTTAGATTGTTACTTTCCTATTGTTCCACTCTCCTATTATGTTACTTTCCTATTATCTCGCTTTTCTATTATTCTACTTCATTATTATATGATTTTCCTATTATGTTCTACTTCCCTAATATTGTAATTGTCTTCAATATCAATCAAATATAAATAGTTTACGGAGTCTTGGAAACATACAACCTACATACAATATTGTTTCATACTCTCTTTCGTCCTCTCTTCTTCTCCTCTTTCTTTTGCTTAACCCTACCATACAATTATTCAAGTTTCAACTACTTACATACAAACACACGGTAAAATTAACACCAGGGATCTAAATCTCGGCCACAAAGTCTTAGTATATGTTGTTGCTATATCAGGAGGGTGGCCAAGAGATCGGATAAGAGATTGAGATACGCCACACAAATATGAAGAAATGTCAATGAAATGACTTGGATTGTCTAAAGACAAAATGTCATATCCTAGGGCATCTAGCCCAATGCACAACATAAAAAGGAGATAAACAAGAAAATGATGTGGTCACTTATTGAAAACTCTTATCTCCAAAGGTACTTCCTCTCTCTCTCTCTTCCCTTCATCATCTTTACGGGGATTCATCATTTTTATGAGGCTTCATCATCGCTGGATCACTACATTGCCCTTAATGGGGCTCAAACGAATTTTCAGGGCCATTATAATGGTAGATAAAGGGTTTTAAACAAAGACGGCTAGAGCATTTCAACTAATTAAAACCAAATAATTGAGGAGCCTATTTTTTACATATTCTGATCAAGCTTCATTTTGGCATCGTAGAGTTGGTGGTGGTGTGGCTAATTTGCATTTCTCACAACATGGGTTGTACTCAATTCAACACCACCTTGTTAATTGGATCTGGACATATAAAGCATTTGGTAAACATGTCCTTATGTTTGATTTATCCATGGCATTACAATCATTTGTAATACACTAATTCTTATCATTCCTTATACAATGCTTTAACCTTCTCCTGATTCACCATTCTACCAAAATTTACTTCTTGAACATGCACCCCAACCTATATTAGTACACTTAGGACCGCTGAAAAAACTACTATAACTCCAAGAATTAAATGCTTTGCAGAAAATGTATGATGTTATTAGTTCAAAAATTGGATACTATTGAAATATTGTCCAATTGTGTAGTAGCCAAGTTTAGGGTTGTTAATCAAACTGAGCTGCTCGAGCTTGGCTTGAGTTTCGCTCGGGTTCGGCTTGTTCAGCCTCAACTCGTTTTTTAAACGAGCCCAAACTTGAATAAGTTTTTAAGCTCGTTTAGAAAAACAAGTCCTACAAGCTCGGTTCAAACTCGACAAGCTCGACTCGTTTACATGCAAATACTTGGGCTCGACTCAAGCTCGACTTGTTTTTGGCTCATTCAGGCTCGGCACATTTCCTAAACAAACCGAACTTGAACATTTTTTAGACTCAATTAAGAAACAAACTTTTCAAGCTCGACTCGAGCTAGTTCGACTAACAACCCTGAGCCAAGTTCACTAGTAGCTATATTAATTATTTATACAATATTAATGACCTAGATGATAGGTTTTTTATATGATAGCTACATTTCGTGTTCTTATTTTAATAGAATTTCTCAACGTTTCTTCAAAATCTTTAACCTTCTGTCTAACATACCGTTGCATAGTGCACAACACCAAGATGCAACGCCACAAATGCACAACACCTCCAACGCCACAAGTGCATCAAAATTGTGCTGAAGGATTCACTAAAAACAAGCTGATGCACTAGCTGGACATTATCGATGAAGCCGGGCGATAATTTAAGCAACTGTATTGCCCTACTTTAATCTCTCCTCCTTAGCTTTGGAAGGTTTTTACTAAAAACCAGTATCATTAATAACAAAAAAAATGGTACTTGAATGTACAAAAGAAGTGCATAAAATATGCAATACTTGAAATGTACCAGAGCTCTTCAACACTGTTTTGCAATGGAGTACCAGTAATAAGCAACTTGTTTTTGGTGCTAAATTCCTGTCCAAACAAACCGCACCACCAAAAATGATAACCAAAAGGTAAACAATTGAACCAAGATTGATAAATTCTGCAACAATATAGGCATACCAAGAGTGTTGTATACAACGAAGCTTCACTATTCTTCAACCTATGTGCTTCATCAACCATAAGATAATTCCATTTGATCTTAGAGAGCACTGCCTTATCCTTCAATAGTACTTCATATGTCGTCAAAAGAGCATCAAATTTTGTAGTCCGGCCAGTTTTCTTATCATTGTAAAATTCATATTGCTGACAAACCTGCAACACCAAATGAAAATTAGGAAAAATACAAAAGATATTGCCAAGTCACAATAGCCAACAGAACAAAGAGATCCATAATTCTCCATACTGCCAGCAAGAGGAAAAGATAATCAGAAATGCACCAGCACAGGTATATTTGGTCCCTACACAGTTCACATATTCCATCAACCATAACAAAAGTCAAAATCTCAGATTACATGTAATCAAACGGGTTACCTACGTTTTACCCCCTAATGGTTTCGGCCAGTAACAAATTACCTTCCTATTCTTCAAAAACTGGACATAACCACCTTAGGGTATTAGGGCAAAGAGAAACTCATAGATTTTCGGTCCAAATTGATGGAAAGTGTTAGTGTCTTTACCAAAATGTCCTTCTGACTCTCTCTCTCTCTTGATCTTCTCTTTTTCTTCCTTTTTTTTTTTTGTTGTGAAGGGTAAAGGACTGATGAGTGCTAAATGATAAAGACCTTCATCCATATAAATAAAATGTACCATTCAACAAACTACAAAAAAAATAAGAGACGCCCCAAAATTCTATTTTCTTCAAGATTAGTAGGCACACAAAGGTCTGTCTGAGAAATATTGATCAAGAAATAACAGTTGCCCAAAAGATTTGTTGCCTGCCTATTTACCACCAATCTACTCAGTAACTTCTCACACACACATCATCCTTTATTCCCCTTACACGTAATCTTTATGAAGATATTAAATAAAATAGTACCAAGATTCAACACAAAAATGAAGTTCATTTTATAGTCAAAATCAATCCACAAAAGATATGAAAATATAATAATTAAACAAGTAATGGATATAAAATCCAAAGGCATATAACTTCCTCATAAATCAACAATGATCGCGTCCACATAGCAATCAGTATCTGAACCACAAATGCAGGCACCACAAACTATAACTTGCCTCTCGGCTTGAACGAGTTCCAACATATACAATAACATTCATGCTAGACAGCCATTTTTTGAACTCTTTTGCCCAATTTGACAAGGTAGACAGCGGTACAACAACAAGAAATGGCCCATGTATTTGTTGTGCATTCTGCAAACATGGAAAATGTAAATGAATAAAACTTCATAAAAAGACAAAGACCGCTGTCCATCAACAGAGGGAAAAGAAGCATAGCCTTGTACCTGTAAAAACCCAAGCATAGAAACTGACTGAACGGTTTTCCCAAGACCCATTTCGTCAGCTAGTATGACATTTGTATCGTTTCTCCAACTGTGCTGTGAAAGAAACACTGATCAGCACAATTTTAAAAGTGAACCTTACTTGGGGTACAAATTTGGAAGTGAAAAACACCAAGCATCAAGCACGGAAGGATCTATCATACCTGTTAACAAGAAAATTCAATCCCTCAAGTTGATAATCTCGAAGTTTACCCCCCTTCAACCATTCAGGCTGTTCATCAAGCTTCCTTAAACTTGCTAAACAGGAAGAGCATTTCAAACAAAATTAATTCTGGTATTATTTTGATAGCCAAGACAAGTAAGAAAATACAGAGATGCTCAAATTGAAAAAGTAAAACACAAGGTAAGTAGAAAGAAAAGCAGAAGTATAAAGCTTTTCATTAAAATTTACATTCCTCAAAACCAAAGTAAATAAAAACAGATTAGGAAAAAAGAATCCATATCAACCAGGCAATGACAACTTCTCAGTGAACAACAAAGCAAATGCCTTGATAGTCCTCAACTAAAAATATTCACACTGGGAAGACAGGTAATTTAAACTATATGCCACACTTTGTTATGTTACCACCTTCTACAAAACTCCAGTCTCTACTCAAAACATAAATCATAAACATAAAAAGTTTATGTGTTCTTATTTTGAACATAAGCAAATGAACAACTAAAATTCAGAAATAACATACCTTTGCTCTTTCTCCGCTGGAAATCTACCATTTTTCCTTGTACCGTCAACGAAGCCTCGCGTGCCTGCTTACAGATCAAAAAATCAGGAACATTGACAAATTAACTAACAAGAATGACGAATAATGCGTTTCGAATTATACATGCAAAATTTAATTGAATAAAAGAGTACCTACATTATAATAGTGATTGCATACAAAGTCTCAAAAATTTTAACAAACACATATAAGAATGTAAATACATAAGAACTCATCTGAAATGGATAGAGCAAATGTCCTTCCTCTTCTTTTCTTTTTTTTTTTTTTGTCTTTTTCTAGAATATTCCCCTTTGTATATCAAAATTTGGACCTCCATGATTCACTCTGTAAACATGTGCTTCATTGATACTAAAGAACCTCAGTAAGTGTGATCCTCTAAAGATGTCATTGTGAAACCAATATATTTTAAAAAGTGTGATCCTCTATGAAGCCTTTCAATTTCAGTAAATGAGCTGCGGCCTGCGAAGTTTGAGGTTTTCAAGTGACCTATTCTTATCTTTTGCAGTAGATGGATAAAAAGTATCAACAAGTTGAGAACTTAATGAACATTTATATAGGGATGACTTGAAAGATTAACAACTTCAACTGTTCAAGGGCAGAATATTAGTTAACTTAAGAAAAAGTTAGTAGTCGTGGTAGATGCTCCATTCTTTGCTAACTAAATACCATTGGCATTACTTGAGCCATGCAAAGCACATCAAGATTAAAAATCTTAATATAAAAGAACAACAATTCATTTAAGGAAACACCTACAGCAACCCCTATGTACTCTTCAATAGGCTGAACTGAAAAAGACAGTCGCTCTCTGTTCACGAGAAAAACGGATAGATATAAACCATTTTTACTATACATAGATTTAGCCATGCTGAAGCCAAGGATCAAAATTATATCGTGATGCATTGTTTTCGATCAGCTTGGAAATGGAAACAAAAAACAAATTTGGAATTTTGATTCTGAAACATCCCAAAACATAGAAATTTTGATTCTTAATCACCAATTTTGGTTTCCACCAAAATTGAAACATTTGGTCATCCGTCCGAAATGAAAACAAATTTTGATCCTTGGCTGAAACATTATATTATTAGTCTTCTTTTCTCTTCCTTTATAGCAGGAAAAATCCAACAATAATGTCCTTTACTAGCTGCATGGATTGGCAAAAATAGTCTAGCATGCCTATGATTTCTTGCTTTGATACATTGGTACTTCTTGAAAATTTATAACAATATATGTAGACAAAATAAGTGTCCCTAAAGAGATAATATGACACAAACAACAGCAACAGCACATAAAATCCCAAATATGCCCAAAACTTTACATAAATTTGGTACACACATCATGTAAATATATGCAACTATGCAAGGCACAATCATGCAAATAAGCAACTTTATGCAATTGACAAGAAAATAAACAACTCTACAAAGGTAGGAACCCAAAATTTATAGGAAAATGCAACATAATACCCACAAACTCCTATAAACTAAAGTGCTACCTTGTACTCATCAATGGCATCTTGAGCAAATGCAATATCCACGTCCTTCTCCCTAAAGTCAGACATCAAGAGCCATTAAAAGCATGGAAATTTTCATCACATAAACCTATATGAAGGAGCATCACAACTTGCAATTGCAACCATCAGATGGGATACAGAAAAAATAAGCACAACTGGTGGTCCATATATGCCAATACCGCTTCACCATATAACACAAAAAAGGCAGGTCATATCAGAAAGGCATATATAATTACATGATCTTGTTATTAAAGTAACCAAAACAATGTCAGTTAATATACCAAGTTGCTTCAGCATAAGACAGTCCTTGCCATTTGACTAAATACTCTGGCACTACATCACCCAAACTGTCTTTGCTGATTCTGTCAGCAATTATTCTTTCCACCTGTGTATGCGCATTCATCAAATACGTCACAAAAAACTCCAAATTAAAAAAGAGAAACAGAAAAGAAGAACGCCAAAGAAGAAGTAAAAAATGTGTCAACAACAACACCTGACTATTTTGCTTGATGATATCCAGATCCATTTCCTTGCTCACATCATTGACCTCAATCTAGCAACCAAAATAAGTGTACAAAGTAGGAAAACAAAATAAGATACTTGATCCATTATGTCAAAGTATATAGAAAGCAGATCAGCCACCACAACATAAGAGAGAGATTCAGTTAACAACATACAAGCTTGAAACAGAAAAGAGTATACCATGACTGCTTTAATTGCAGTCACAGCAGATCATCATACTTAGTAGGGAATTTTACAAAAGTATCTTGCCAAAGAAAGCATATGTCGGAGGGTGCAATGATTTTAGCGAGAGCAATTACAGGGGAGACTACTAAACTCTCAAACACTGTAAGCTTACACCGAAGTTCTGCTTTAAGTCTGCATGTTTTGCCCCTTGGTTATGAATGAATTACCTAGATACATTCAGGATATGATTTCATGGAGTATATTATTTGCTGATGATATAGTATTAACCGATGAAAGTAACAAAGGGATTAACAATAAATTAGAAGTTTGGAGATACACTTTAGAATCAAGAGAATTCAAGATATTTACAAATAAAATTGAATATGTCGAACATAATTTTAACAAAAGAGGACATTCAAATAGGGATATAGTAAAGATCAAATATCAAGAGATATAAACAAGTGAACATTTAATTTAAGATAAGTGGGGTTTATTATCCACTTGGAGGCAATGCTAGTCATAGATTTAAAACAGGATGTACTAAATAGAGAAATGCATCCAGTGTATTATGTGATATATATACCTCCTTAAGCTAAAAAGTAAATTTTACAAGATGATCGTTATACCAGCAATTTATATTGTTCAAAACAAGGGAAAATAAAAAAATAAAAAAAAACAAGTTAAAAAACCAAGTAAAATGAGGTTGTTAAGATAGATGCATGGCAAAATCAAAAAGGTTATAATTAGAGATGAGCACTTTTTTGAAACAAGAGAAATATCATGGAAAAAAGATAAATTAAGAGATTATTAACTTTGGGTGGTTTGACCAGGTTTATAGAAGGCTTATTGGTACACAGGAAAAGGAACCACTTATCAATGGTAATACAAGGGCTAAAGATATAGACTGAAATTGACATTGAATGCAATACAAAAAGAAGGATATTATAATTTGTGGTATAATAAAAAAATATGCACAATAGATCACAAAAGCAAAAGAAGATTCTTGTAGTCGCCCTCAAATAATTGGGACAATGGCCAGTTGAGTTGTATGAATTTCGGTTCATGTTGCAAAGCATAACCAAAACTACTGAGCCTTTATTGGATAAAAAGCATGTTTGAAAACACTTCTCCAAATGGCTAAGCAAGCATTATTAATTATGCCTAAGAGAGCGGAGTACGCGAATAAGAAACGAAGTACAACGGAGTCGAGTATCAAAAAATCAAAAAATTTGAAGGAAAAAAAATCTTTTGGGAGAAACTGTTGAATTCCAAATCTATATCCATACTACCAATAAAAGTCACTTAAATTAAAAAATTATTTAATTCCAAATTAGGTAAAAAGTGGAGAGGTTGGATTAATGATGTTTGTAATCGCTGAATTTCTCTATTATGATTGATAGAAGGCTAAGGGCAAAGTTCAAAGCAACTAGAGGATTGAGGCAGTGTGATCTTTTATCTCCTTTTCTCTTTATTTTAGCAGCGGATCATGTATGGTTGTGCAGATTAGTAAGAAAAGCAGAAAGATTTGACCTTTGAAGAGGGTTTTATTATTGGGAAAGATGAAATTTTTGTGTCACATTTTTAATTTGTCCGGGGAAGAAGACGAAAATTTTAATAATTTGAAAAAAATAGTGAAGGAATTTGGAATGATATTAGTATTAAGGGTCAATATAGACAAAATATTGATTGTGGGTAATTTTTAGATTGGTGGGGATGTTGGGGTGTGGTGTGGGATAGTGGCCTTTAAAGTACCTAGGTCCAAGGATTAAAATTTCATCTTGAAATAGCCAAATCGTTCTGCTTCTAAGGAGACTAAAAGAATCAGTGATTAAATCAAAATTCTAATGCTTCGAAGTGTTTCAAAATATTTGAGGTTTTTCAACATGTTTCCACTAATATTTCGAAATATTTCAAGAAGTTTCTAGATGTTGCAGTATATATTTTAATCAACATTTCTGAACATTTTTAAAAAAATGCACAAATATTTTATTCGTCTACAATCTGGTTGTGAAACATTTCTTAAGGTTTTTGTTTCTTACATGATCTAAACAATGCACCAAAATCAATTTTGATCCTTGCTTAGGTCTTCCTTTAAGGGTAAATCCTTTATCTTTGGCATTTTAGGATCCTATTGTGGAAAGGGTAAGGAAAAGATTAGATGGGTGGAAGAGATCTTATATTTCTAGAGGGGGTAGATTAACTATGGTACAATCAGTTCTGGCTAGTATACCAACTTATTTTCTCCCACTATTTAAGTTGTAAGGGAAAATTGTAATGAAAATTAAGAAAATGATAAGGGATTTCTAGTGAAAAGGAAGTGGTGACGGGAAGAAGGATCATTTGATGAATTGGAAGGTTGAGTCAACAACTTAAGTTAAAGGTGAGCTTTCAGTAGGAAACATGAAGTCCAGGAATGTAACCATAGCTGTTAAGTGCCTATGAAGATTTCCACTGAAACAGAATTATATGGTATTTAGTTATTAAAACCAAATATGGATTACAAGTTGATGGATGGGATTCTAAAGGGGTTGCCTGGTGAACTTATCGATGCCCATGAAAGGATTTTACGATACCCTTATTATGTCATATTGGTGGGTAATAAGAAGAGAGTTCATTTTTGACATGATGTTTGGGTTGGGTTATCATATTTTTTCATGTATGTTTATGTGTCTTATCATTTATCACAATTTCATGGATCTTTTATTGCCACGTTGTGCCGATATTCTAATCAATCAATCTCTTGAGATTTTAGATTTCATAGAAATCTTGATGATAGAGATTTAAGGAATTGGTGTCACTTGTATCCTCATTCGACTAACGAGTTCAGGTTATTTGATGAATTAGGATATAAAAGAAAATGAATTCTTGAGTATTCGGGAGTTTTCTCATCTAAATTATTCTTTGAAAAGCAAAGACGCACATCATGGTGCAAGTTTGTGCATAGACACTATAGCTCATGGAATTACTGAGCGGTCAGGAAAGGCGGATAGAATGAAGATTTTTTGGATTGCATCTATTTTTTGGAGTTGTTATGGGCTTCTGTTTCGAAGGAGTTTGATGGCACTTTGCATTTTTTTATCTTGAAAGATTGGAGGCCCTCATGTGATACATAAATTTTTATGATCTAACAATTATCTTTTTCCCTTTTCATGGATGGATATCTTTTCCATCAACACTACTCTTTGATGTGTCATTTCTTTCGTTTTTTGAATTAATAATGTTCTTGTTCCTTATCAAAAAAAAGAACATACAATGGCAGGAATCCCTAGATGTTTTCATAAGAGGCACCCAACTCCCGGGCCCAACTATCCTCCACTGAGCTCAATGTCCCCTCCTGGGGGTGGGATTTTGTGAGATACACATACACATGCAGTGACGCAAACCTATTTTTGGGGTGTGTTGCAAGCTCGTGGGTGTGAATACATCTAGTATGGTACCACTTGGGACCCAAGCCACACTTTCAATGGCTATCCATTTTTCAGAGTTGCTGCACATAATTAGGCTAGTTAAGACCCGGCAATATCATAGATGGGGATGTGTTGTCCTACTCCCAATGAAGAAACTTTATTTTTTTGATAGGACTAATGAAGAAACTTTATAGGAAGAACAAAATAGCTTCAATGGAAATTTATAGGAATCCAAATATGGATTACCTGCAATCAAAAGATTAACAGTTGTAAACTAGGATCAACAGGAAGCTGGACCAAATATTTTGGGCTATTCCTTTACAAAATCCTTTGTTTATCATATGCTGATTGAAGGCCTCTAGTCTCATAAAAGCTAATAAGCTTGAAAGACCTGGATCTCATGCAACATTGACTTCCTTACCTTTTTTCTTTCCACCCCCCCCCCCAAAAAAAAAAACCCAGGGGAGGGGGTACTTGCTCACTCACTTTGATATCTGTAAGAATGGAAAGAGAACTTGATGGCTAAATATATTTCCCCTGACCGCAGTATGCTTTGTAAAACAGAAATGGCATCCTTCCGCCATTTTCTGTTCATTTACTACAAAAATCCCACAATTTTTTTTTTTTTACTTTCTTCTCCTTCAATGAATTGAAATTTGCAATGGTTGAAAATCAAAGCAATTAATGGTTCACATTACCTCCTCCCGAGAAAACTTCTTCCGATACTTCACGTCCTCCATCACCCTTTTGCTGTAATTTAGAACCTTCTTAAAACCACTAAGCTGCAAATGCGCATTCATAAAAGAAAAGGCAAAAGGCATTCAGCCAATAGATGAGAGCAAGCAAAAGAAGTAGTTTGACCTCCTACAGATAGTTAAATTAATATAAAATATTTACCTCTACAATTTATCAAACTAAAACTGATTTCTATTATCAACATAAAGATTTGAGAGCTTACATTTTGTAGCTCAGAAAATGATTTCCACTGACAGTGCAAATGTGACTGGCCTTTCCATTTTATTAAAAATTCAATCTCATTCCAATCTGGTTCAGAGTCAAACAAATGGCTTAACAACACAGGTTCTGTTGATTTATTGTTCCTTAAAGCTTCTTCAGCCATGCCCTTTGGCTGATGCCATAGCACCTTCTCGATTGAGTCACCATCTTCCTCTTCAATCTCCTCCTTTAGGGGAAAAAATATCAATGATGAAATGAGAATTTACAAGTTTAAAGAGGGGACAGAAGTTCCACATAAAGTTCACCATGCAATCAATTATAAAAGACATGGAAAACACATGATTGCAAGAAAATATCTTATCTGGAAGGCAAGGAACCAGATAGGTACACAAGGTATAGACAAGCATATGCAGACATGAATGTAGATCACAAAGAAAAGAAGGGAAAGGAAAAGCACAAATCCATTCACCAGATCGCTCAATTCGAAGGGAGAAAATTGACACTCAAATGCATGACTGCAAGAAAAAATCAATGCTGCTTCATTAAGAGAGCCCATTACATTTGCAATTATCTGTCAAATCGTAGTTCATTTCCTCCATCCCACAACCTACAATTATCTGATTCACTGAAGCAGCTTCAACATAAAACCAATGTTATTAAAGAGATTCCACAATCAGAAAGCAGAAACTCAAGTAATATCTATTATGTGTCAGGCCTGATAAAATGAAGACACTCGAAATAATTTGACATCTCAAATTTTTTTTCAGCTCTGAGATTATTGCATGAGTGTGTTTTTTACTGTTGATTTCACCATATAAAGTGAAATGTCATTTACTACAAAACGAACAATCATATGAAGTTCAAAGGTATATTTCAGGAACGGAAATAACTCTTCTTTACACAACAAAATGGCTAGCTTCACGAATATCAAGTAAATCATAGATGGTGAAGTTTTAAGAGGAGATCACTTCAAAACCTGGATTTTTGTCAAAACACAAGGCCTGTCAAAAAATAATCCAATACACCAGATGAAAATCCATCCTTAGAAACCTTCTAAATTCACTCCAAAGCAACTCCTCAAAGAAGTCAAAATTAGGCAGACTCGTGCTTCAAAATAGAAATCTCGTGCTAACATTTTTTGCAAAACACAAGAACTCAAGATAGAAACCAGAAATGAGAAGTCCAGAATGTGAATGAAACAATTTGATCACACCTTTTGGCTCTTTTTTTTCTTTCCCTCATCATCTTCTTCACTTTCTTCGCTTTCGACATATGATACCTTCCGCACTGAACGACTTGAAGTTCGAAGTTCGCTGTTCTTTCCAGAAATATTAGCAGAAGTGGACCGACCAACATTGTTTCTGCGGAGATGTGCACCTCTCCTCGCCACACTTCCGAAATCCTCATCACTATCATTTTCTGAGTTCTTTTCGGATGAATATTCCTCCACAAATGAGATTCGGCCTTTTTTCCTTCGGCTAGACGATGTAAATGATTTAAGTTCTCTTGTAGACTTAACACTACGTCCACCCCTACCTTGTTGTCTACCCCTGCGTTTCTTAAATTCAGTATCATCATCGTCAATATCCAGATCAATGTCATCATCATTGTTATCATCTTCATCGGAGTCTTCGCCAGCCCAGTCTTCATCTTGTTCCTGCAGAGCGATGGAAAAAACTGTCTGTTGAAGTTCATGCAAGCATATAAGAAGTCCATAACATCCAGAATGGCACTAAAAAACCTTTTAAAAGAGTAAAGACAATGTTCTTCAGTAACTCATATTCAAAAATAGGATTGAACAAGAAAAAGGAAAAAAATGGAAAGAAGATAAAACTTAATAATTATCTGACAATCATCTAGAACAAATGAATCACCTTTCGCGAACACAAACACATAAGCTTCTTCAATCAACATCAAAGTAACAATGATAGGAAAAGAAGATAAGTATGAAGACGAATAGAACGAAATGAGTTTGTCCCAAAAACATAAATTAAGCCAGAAGCTGGAATCTCCTGCTAAAATATTAATTTGAAGACAGTAAACAGTCAAGCACCAGAGCGCGGGACTCCAAGTAGTTTGCCAGCAGATTACAGTAAAAGAACAGCCACCCTCCAAAGCAAAATATATAGATAGGAGAATAACTCAGATTTGCATATGTTTTCAACTTTATGAATTCTAAACAACTAGTAATCACAATCCCTTTCTCTCAATAACTAGAAGCATCAACACGTTGAGAGCTTATAAATTTTCCAAATCAAATATCCATATCACGTAAAGATAACTAATGAAAAGAAACCGCAAGAATCACTTGCAAACATAGCCATATTTTTTGACTGATTATGGTTGAGGCAGGGTTATCTTAGATTTTATAGCTGGGAACACACAGTGCACTTCAGCACTAAGAACCCAAACCAGCACTCATATCATTATGATGCTCTGACAACCACAAAGATTAGGAGCCCCTCAAAAGGAAGAGTTTTCTTTTTTTTTTGGGGGTGGGGGGGGGGGGTAGGAGAAAAAAATGCAACTTCTCCTCTTTTAAGATCTGTACCCCACCTCCCAAGTGTGTAACTGAAACAGGTTAGCATGACACTCCTGCTACCTGGTTAGTAGAAACACTTTGCCCAAGGAACAAATGTACGATGTGCCAAGAGTCCATAAAATCATGTTATTTTCATAAAGAGAAAATTAGTCACTGGATTTACCCTCTTAATCTTCATTTCATCACATAACAAAACGTACTCTTCTTACCATACTCATGGTCTGGTGCTTACAATCAAAATGTTATTTTTTTCAATAGAATCTTTTGATTGAATTTAGTCTATGCAAGAGTGAAGTTCTTACATTAAGAACCTCTAGTGATTTCATTTTGGCTGTTGGACGAGCTGCTATAGTTGGCTTTTGCCTTGTAGGCTTACTTTTCATTTTTTTTTTCTCCTTTTGTTTGGAAGTAGATTGTGGGCTGGGTTATTAATTTTGGACAAGTTTAAAAGGCCTACTAAGTTCAAAAATGTTTAAAAAAAAAAGTTCAAAAATGTTTCAAAACTTCCTGTATTACTTGGCCTCGAAATTTGACTTGGTTTACTTGCAACCAAATTAAATTTATCTCCAATCTCTAGTTCTCTATATATTGCCATGGCTTGACTTCATTTTATAATAGTGAATTGAGAACCTTTTTTGTACAAGTTATTAATGATGTGTGATGCAACTTCTTATCGATATCACAACCTAAAATCCTATTAGATTGTGTCTAGGCCTAGGATTATGGGTGGTCTTTCGGTGGGTAGTTTGAAGGCTAGGAATACAGCTTTACAAGGAAAAGGCTTTGGAGGTTTCCGTTGGAGCAAAATTCAATGTGGCACATGGTTATTAGAAGTAAATATGGCTTACTGGCCAATGAGTGGGATGCTAATAGGGTTGGACGGGATAGTTTCAAAAACCCATAGAAATTCATTTCTTGGGATTGCCTTCTTTGTTTCAAAAAAGCCAAGTGTGTTCGGATAATGGGGAGAGAATTCACTTTTGGGAGGACTTTTGGGTTAGAGGATCATTTTGGCTTATTTATGTCCTCGTCCTTACTATCGTTCTTGTTATCACCATGTTCCTATTGCTTTAAAGATTACATTTATTCTTACACAATGGGATTTTGGGTTTCGTAAAAATCTTAATGATGAGCAAATTTTGGAGTTGGTTGCCCTTCTTTCATTGCATAGTCACATATCTTTACATCATGAATCTGTGGATAAAAGATATTGCATCCCTGCCTCTACCGGTTTGTTCTATTGTAAAACCTATTTGGAGTCCTTAATTAATAATTTTTCTCTCCTAATCTTTTATCCATCATTGAAAATTAGGAAGGAAAATATGCATTTGAAAGTGCAAGTTTGTGTGTGGATGGTTGCTCAGGGTAAGATTAACACAAATGATATGCTCCAAAAAATAAAGACCAACTAAATGTCTATTACAGCAATGGTGTGCTATGTATAGGAAGTATTGTGAGAGTATGGATCACTTATTTTTGCATTGCCCGATTGCTTGGTCTTTGTGGAATCAATGTTTCGAGGTGGCTGGGCTTTCTTGGGTGGCTCAAAATTCTACTTCATCGATGTTTTCTGTGAACTTCCATGGTTTTAGAAAAAACACTAAAGGAGCTACTATTTGGGAATGTGTAATTTTGTGACTGCGTGGGCGATTTGAATTGAGAGAAATGCAAGAATCTTTGTGGATAAATATGAGGTATTTGAGGGTTTATGGAATCGGATCCATTTCCTAGCTTCTTTTTGGGCATTGACCACCAAGGAGTTTGACAACATTGCTCTTTTTGGCATTTTGAGAAATTGACAAGCTGTTTGTTGTTGATTGTTTTATTGTTATGTTTTGGGCTTGCTGCCTTAGTGGGACTGTTTTGGCTGTTTAACATAAGGTTTGGACTACTTGTCCACCCTTATTCTCCTTTCGTACTACATATTTCTTTTTATTAATAGAATTTGTTACCAATCAAAACAAAATCCTAGGTGTAATTGAGGCTAGGCCCTTCGTTACACCAGATTCACAAGCATGACTTTTCTTGATCTAGGAAGGTATGAGTCCTTAACTTCTCCATTGATGTACTTTCAACCATCTACTTCTTTTCCTTCTTTCCCCAACACTTGATAAAAGCTTTTTGCTTAAGAATGTGCCGCATCATTTAGAAATATTTTCAAGCATTTATATATTTAGACACTAGCTCAACCAATAAAGTTGGAAACAGTCTCTTAAAAAAGACAGTAACCAAGTCCAAGATACATTAGCCTCAGTTGAACACCAAAAAACAATTCTAAATGGGCATCAACTACATCCCACAGAGAGGAGGTGGAGGTGAATAACATATTATATTCTACCAAATGAAAAAAAACATCAATCATGTTGCAGATGAAATTATGGTTAAAATTCTTCCTAGCAAATTCCAGCAACTACTGATGATAAGTGGCTAGACATTTCATGACAGTGTAAATATATGCTCTGATGAATTTTTCTTTTTTCTTTTTTAATAAGCAATATGTGTTTTCAAAACATGGCACTGTCATTGGGACCAAAGGGCGGTCATGTCAAACATATCATATGAACCTCCACATCACTCCCCTAGACCCCTGCACACGTAACAAAGATAGCAGGGGCAAATATATAACATTGACGTGCAACGTCTGACCAAGAAAAGGAGCACATTAGGAAAAGTAAAATAGTGCCTTCTGGGGATACCATATAATCAAATATTGGCTTGAATCCAGTCAAACTTTTTGTATATCTATAGGTTTAGTTGTGGTTAGGATCAATGATCAAAAATTCATTTCAATGCATTGTTTCGGTTACCTAGGAAACGGAAACATTTCGATGTGTTTCAAAAACATTTCGACCCATTTTAAAAATAGAATGAAAAAAATTAAAATTTTAAGAATTATTTTTTCAAAATATTGATCGAAATATACCAAAATATATTCAAATACTTTAAAACATTTAGAAATAATTGTGCAAATACATTGAAATATAACAATATTTTGAAACATTATGGAACACCTCGAAGTATTAGAATTTCGATTCCATCATTGATTTGTTTCGGTCTCCTTGGAACAGAAACATTTTGGACGTTTCGACCATTTCGAAACAATATTTTGATCATTGGTTGGGATAATGAAAATTGTTTGTGATGCTGAGAGACGAGGATATTTAGGTAACTTCAATAATAGTTGGACATGGATAATAATGCTTGCATAGGTATTATTAGTGTGAAGTTATATCGAATCATTCTAGGTAGACTTTAATGGTTATTTTGCCTTCTGGACTTCATAAACCTTTTTTATCAGGAACAGAATTAATTTTATAACAAATCAAAAAGAAAACACATGGATAAGCAGTATTCCAACAACGTGCAAAAGGGAAAAAAATAAGTAACTAAGAAAAAAATCACATCTCATAAACAGCCCCCCAATCTGTTCAAATCAAGAACAAAGGAATTCCATCAAACTCAAGATACTAAAACTCAAAAAGAAACCAAAAATTAAACTTTTCCCACAACTCGGTGTAATTCTGAAACTTCCCTTCAAAATTCCTGACATTCTCCCTAACCATAGTACCCGGAAAATTGTCAACAGACTCAACACCACACTTCTCCAAAGAAAACAAGTTTTCCTACTTTTTCCCCAAAGTCCCAGAAATCAATAACCAACATGGATTCACATGAGAATGGTGAAACTCAATCCAATAAGTCTACCTAGAAAGAACAATCATCCTTCTTGTACTGAATTTATAGTCTTATATGCTATCGCTGATCAAGAAGTCAAAAGTTTTTAGCCTTGTGTGGTCACCAAAAATTAACTTTTTGTTATGGGAAACGAAAATTTTATTGATTTGAAAATATTACATAAAAGATTTGACAGACAATACAAGATGTCCAACCAATAAAAGAACAGAAGCAACATCAACTCAAAGTACTTGAGGAGCACATAAAACCCTCCAATCTGCCAAAATATGAAAGAGTGGAACACCATCCAAGTCCTTAGAGACAGAAGCCCACAATGAAGCCAAAAAGCAAATACGATCCCACAATCCTTCCTTCGCCACCTCTTTCTCTTAAAAAAATTTAGAGTTCATCTCCAACCAAATTATCCATATAAATGCGAAAATTGCACAATGCCAAAGAATCTCCCTTTTCTTATGCATTCCAAAACCTCGAATTCCTCCACTAGCTTAGCCACGAAGTTCTCTTGATCCCAAGCTTTAATCTTCTTTAATGTTGTTTTATTGACTTTGGTTTGGTCTCAAAGAGGGGACAAAGATGTTTTCTGTGTGATTTATAGTGAATGGTGAGTGTAAAATGCAACAATACCTTGGAGGTTAACTCCTAAAGAATTCTAGGTGGAATCCCTGAAGTATTCAACCTTATCCTAGGGCGTAATTTCTAGGAAGTTATAGAGGGATTTCTACCCTTTCCTTCTCTCCTCTTTCTCAGTGTCTTACCCATTCCCTTGGCGGCCTAACATAGCACCCGTATTCCATGCTTAGTAGCTGCCCAGAATTTCCATCTAGTTTCCTGCAATTTCCAGCAATTCCAGCATCCATTCACTTTCTAAACCAGGAAAATTCCAACCAATTGACAACCCTAGTCTACCACCACTCTTCCACCTCTAAGAATCATAAATCAACTACGATTCCTTAACCTAAGAACACTACAACAGCCATTTGTGCTGAGTCAAAATATGTTGGCTGAGCTAAGCAATGACTAAAAAAACTAGTTTGGGTTGCCTATCACAAATCCAAGCACTGATTTGAAGGTATTAACTCATTATAAGTTTCAACTCATTATAAGTTTCAACTCATTAGTCATTATCCATAACATAACCAAACTCTAGCTCCTCAGCTCAAGGGGACAAGGGTAAAGTTGGTTGCACGTTTCCCTACAATTTCCTTATTAAAAAACAGAAAAACTAACTACAACTAATGCCAAAACTACCTTTTGAAGATTTACAACAATTTGGAAGGTACACATGATGGTAGAGATATACAAATATTTTATACGCAGGAATGAGAATTAAATCCCTCTAAAATCAAACTGATCTGAAAACTTACACTAAATAATCGAACAGTTCTAGTCCTAATCCAAAGAAATTAGATTACACCAAAAGACCATCATGTGCATGTAATCAGATGTGAGGTGTTTTCAACAGGCACACCATCACGACAACCACAACCATCACCACAGACATAGTCAGCCTTTATTTCATGACTTTTAAAAATCTTAGAATTTAGTTATTGCTGAGACCGTCCTTCATAGAGCAATTACAATATATATATAAACATAAAAAGAAAGAGCAAAAACAATGTTCTCCAAGCCAAAGTTCAAAAACAATTTAAAAGGGAAAAAGACAAAAAGAGGAACTTGTTATGCAATTTTATTAGTTTCCTCAAAATATAATAAGCTGGTCCTAACCCACAGGTTAAACAATAAAATTTAGTAAATGCAATCCTGACAGAGACTACAAACTCAAGAAGAACGCCAGGATGTTGACGGAATATAATGAAGGATAGAAAGAATGAATGTAGAGATCAAAATAATGCAAACATAACAACCTTGTTCCCCCTGCGGCCAGTTGTAGCACCAGGCTCAGGATCAAAATCCGCATCATCAGGATCATCTCCTGTGGCAACAAGAAAACAACAATTAATTTTGAACAATTGTGCAAAGTCCCATATCAACAAACTGAAGTGTACATCTTTATGTCATGAAGCCCTATGCAGCAAAACTCAACAAACCATTCAATACAAAAATTCCAAAAATCCAAGAGGAAAACCGACAATATCAAATACAATTACCATCTTCATCATCTTCTTCCTCATAATCAGCATCATCGTCATCATATTCATCCCTCTCTGAAGCTTTTGACTTCCTAGAAGCAAAATTGTTTGGGGCAACAGGCTTCGCCTGCAGCTTTGAATTATTAAAACCACTTAGATAGTTTATCGCTCTGTGATGCAACGAGTCACTCTGATCATCCCCATCCTGCTCATAATAATCATCGGATGACATCTCATCTGCAGGGACATTCTGAACTTTCCCCACCTCTTTCTCCTCAGCATTTTCCGATGAATCATTTTCAGAGCCTTCCTCATTTTTATAATCAGACCCGCTTTTCAATTCTTCCCCAGAATCAGAACCCACGCCCGACCTCATGGGTTGACAGTCCTTCCAAAAACTCGAACCCCATTTCCCAGCTGCTAACGTTCTCCCCCTTGCAGTAGGCTGTAAACCATCATCTGTAGCTGCTGCCTCATCTTGCAACCTACCGCCATCATGTGGCTCTACCAAAACTCTTTCCATACTTTGCCCCCGCCGTTTCTCCTCCAGAATATTCCCTGAAACTGTCTCGTTCGAGTAGTTCCTAAACAGAGCCATCCTGTATTACATGGAACTTCTATTCCAACTCTTTGCAATCAGTCAATCAGTACTTCTTCTACTACAAGTTCTCCAAATGGAAAGCGGTCTACAATAAGTCAATGCAACATAGGAGTTCCCTTACATAATTAAATGCTAGTCAGTATAACCATAATCAGCTAACTATAAAAGTATAACAATTACGAAAATTAAAAAGATCGATTAAATCTGATCTAGTTTCGGTGTATAATTGAAAACATTGATTAAAAAACTTACAATAAATGGACAAGAGAGCAATAACAACGGATCGGTCACTCAAAACACATAATCAATTCAAAAACCTCTAAAATCTACATTTCGCAAACCCTAGACGCACAAAATTCGGGAAAAAAACCCAATTTTTGGTCACGAAACTGAAACGAACCAATCAATTTGAAACAGAGTTGCTGAGAATTTACTTCTAAAGGCTCACCTCTACACACAGAGAGAGAATCACAGGAATTGGGTTAAGGATTCTGGATAAATCTATAGAGAGAGCGGGTTAGAAGGTGCGCAAATTAATAATCGTGCGCACGTCGGAGACTGAAGTGGCGGGAGACAGAAGAGCCGGCGGCGGTGAAAGGGAATTCAAAAAACGTTTTGGTTTCGAAATTTATAACACGAGATGTGAGATACGTATATGACGATGCTACTTTGCGCCGTGGGGTAAGGATGACGATCGATTGAACGACGAAACGAGACTGGATTTACCGGAGGTTCGATGATGTCCAGAAGAGATGAGGAATAGGAGAGAGAAAATGTCGTCTAGAGAGAGAAAGAAAGGTTTCCCTTCAGAGAAAGAGAGAGAGGTTATCAGAGGATTATAGGATTTGTGAAAGGTAATTTTTTGCAATGAGACGTGCTGATAGACATAGAGATATATATAACGACTAGGGATGTAAAATATATGACACTAACTTGTTAGCAACACACAAAATTAAAGGGTTTGGATCTTTCTTTAACCTATTTGTAATATGAATTTGTTAGATACGAATTAATAAATAAATTGGGTATGGGTAAAAAAAAATTTTACACCAATCCGCTAAGCCTGACATTAACCCATTTCACCCGACATAATTGACATGCCTAATAATGACCTGGGCATTCTAATCTACAATATAAAACAGAACAAATTTCATTAAATTCATCCAACAATCTTAAATAGACTCATCTAATGACCATCAATATCTTTCAGATAACCATTACCGTGTCTTCAGATACGAATTATCCTTAGTCCTTTGACAAAATATTTGTTAATAATAATTCAATTTTTAAATCAATAAGTTCATTTTTTTTCAATAAATTTTATTTTTTCAACTATGGAGAAGGAAGACAACAAAAGAGATGGATGATTACTTTGTGTTAGTATTTTGTACGAGTGAGACTACATAAATATAAATAAATTTAACTTAGTGTTTGAATAAGAGAGGGAAAAATTAAATGAACAAAAACTCTAATTTTCCCAAATATAATTGATTAGTTTATTTTGATGTAATATCTTTGTATTATAAAATTATTGTATGACATCTGATTTATATTGTGAATGAACATTTATTAAGTAATATAGAAATTCAATCTAATTATGCCCCGAATATATTAAAACTATGCTTATACTCGTGCCAATTTTATTTTGAATTGGTGATTGGTAGTAAAATTTATCAACCCCCTCAATTCCACTACGGCAGGGGTGAATATATGTTTCTCCTCTATACTTTTTTTCTCATTATTTATTACTTTTTTAGTTATGAAATGAAAAAAAAATAGAATAATCCTATAAAAACTCTCAAAATTAACTCATCATTTTTGCCCTTTATTATGGCATTGGCACCCAACATTATTCTTAAACATTTGGGTTTATGATGCTTGGCTCCTAAATAATTTTGAAATATTTGCTTTTTTCCTTCAAAAGTTAGCATCTCAATACTATGAATAAAATAACAACATAAACCCCAACAGTTAGGTGACATTTGCTTTGTGCCCCTTAAATTGTTTACTAATTTAACTATTTCCAATAAAACAAAATAATTAGGGTATATACCATTCACCCTATACATAATGCAAGAATGGTGAAAGAACCAAATGGAATATGACTATTAGGCAAGTTTAGGTGATGGATGATTGATCTGGCGATGAGAAATTAGAATTTGTGTGACTATTTATGTTGTTTGGGAGTGGAGATAAAGAGGTAATTAAGATAGTGTGCATATATTTGGGAGGGAAAAGAAGGGTAGAATGTCCATTTTGTGGGTTATGTGTGTGTTTTTTTGGGTGTGGTAAGCATTTAGGAAACAAGATAAAAATAGCAAATAGATGAGTGGGATGGCATCTTCTTCTAGGACCACATGAGAATCAAACTTGAAAATCGAATTTCTTGTTTTGGAAAAATATGCAGTACTGATTTTATAAAAAAAGTACAATTTATTAAGGTCAAATTGTAATTTCATAAAATTAACAGTATTTATTAGTGAGGTTCAGGTATATTAGTTATGAACCCGAGCAACATTTTTAACAAGGGACCCTCCAAAACTTAATATATAAGTAATACAATTATTGTTAGAAAAATGGAATTCGAAAAATAAAGTGAACGGTAGGGTGAGGTGTGAACTAGAATGTTCTCTTGAGATAATTCACGTTTTTTTATGAAAGAAACACAACGCAGAAGGTAACAACACGTCATCCTCAAAATACAATAACTTAGTCTATTAACTACCGTTTCACTCGGTCTGCACAATCAAATGAAGCAGAATGTCTCACCGTACGTGAGAGTCACAATGTCTCACTTTAATATATATATATATATATATATATATATATATATATATTTAAGTACTTTTAAAAATTTAGTTGATGTGAGATTAAGTTCCCTCATAAAAAATACTATTTTGTTTAAAATATTCTAACAGTTATAATTAAATCGAATACAAATTCTTACTTTTTGAGATGAAGATTCACTGATTAAACTTCTATTTTCAAGTTTTGCCGTTTTGATGGTTGGATTAAGTTATTTAGGGGATTTTCATTTGATTAGATGATGAATGATGATGGGTTTGGATTAAATTTTATGGTATTTAGTTATACTCTCATGGTTTGTTGGTTAATAATTAGTTCATATTTATTTATAGAGATTGGGGTGTGACAGCAATGGAATTGGGAAGGGTGTAAAGTTTCAACTTTGGATAAAGAGGCTGTGATTTTTTCTCTTAATTTTGGAATTGAAATAAGGGAGTTTATGAGTTTTGTGAATACATTTTATATGACGTGTGTTACATCATTATTCTCAATACATTATACAAGGTTCTGCTAGTGAAAAACTTATTTAATGTTGTGAAAATTTTATACATATTCACATTGCTAAAAATAACAAGAGAAATAAAGTTCTTGAAAATGTTAGTTTGTAGGTATATTTATCTTGTATACTAAATAACATTTCAATTGTTATGAACAACCATGCATTAGACATTGTAAATAACAATTGTTGTTTTGATTGTCTTTAGGGGTGTTCAAATTTTTGATTAGCCGTAATTTTCTAC
>CM042195.1:8747578-8770683 GCA_023539305.1 Ilex asprella | reverse complement strand
ATATATATATATATATATATATATCTATATATATTTTTATTTCTATGTTGTAGTGATATTATAATAACAAATTTTTTTTTTCCAAGAACTATTGAAAGTGTAAGTGGTTTGGAGAAAATTCTTGGAAGATCTTAATTTTTTTTTCTCATTTTTATTATAAACATATGTGGATGCAACATTAAACCTTTTGTTTTTTTCATCTTTTTTTTCTGTACTTGGGATCAATATTATACATGTGTATTTTAAACTCGTTTGTCTAATTGATAATTTTTTTTATGAATATAAATATTTTCACTTAATGTTTAGCTTTGTATATGAATAAAATTGTACATGAAATTATTTGACTGTCATAAGTTTGTTTTAGTTTGTTTGATGTATTTGTATACATAGGATAAAATTTTGGGATCACATTGTTTCTATTATAATTGTATTTTGTCAACAAATAAATAACATTTGCAACGACAGTCACTATCACAAATGCTTTGTAAAATTACAGCACCATCATTTACATCCGTAGCCATCGCTAATGTTTTTTTACGATTACATAATGCCGCCTTAAATACTTTTTGTGATATTATTGTGGCTATTAAATGTCATCGCAAAAAATATCGACGACTACAAATATACTTTTTACAACAACCCTTCATTGTCACAAAAAATATGATTTCTTGAAGTTATAATTTAAATCATTTTACGAACCGAGCTGGTGGTTTAATAGTAAATCATACCCATTTAGAGTTATCATGTTTCTTACGTGATTATCAATCAGAGTGACTACTACCTACTCTGGTCTTCCCATTTTTCCTAATTAAAAAAAAGAGTTAATTGTACCAAAGATCCTTATAATATGAAGTTTGTCTCATTTTGGTCATCAATGTTTCAATTGCATCATTTTGATCCCTGAAGTATTGAATATGTTTCTATATGGTACTCCAAGTAGACACTGTCCAAATTGCTAACGATTTTTTATCATAAACTTGTCATATGATACTTAAATATGAACAAAAAAATAATTTGAATAACTTTTGACCAAATTTTTACTTAAATTTTAGTTAAATGCCTACTTAAATTATATAGTTTTGATAATGAACTATCCAAAATTTGGTCAAAAACTACTCATATTATACATTTTTTGGTCAAGCGCTACCCAAATTTTATTTAAGAGCTATCAAAATTATTTTTTGTCCATATTTAATTATTACGTGACAAGTTTATGATAAAAAATTGTTCGCAATCTGGATGTTGTCTGTTTGAAAGATCATATAAAAATATATTCAATATTTTAGAGATTAAAATAATACAATTAAAATATTGGAGACCAAAATGAGATAAACTCCATACTTTGAGGACCTCTAGTACAATTAACCCTAAAAAAAAATTTGGATTCTTTTATTGAGTTCCGGTGGATATTTGGTCCCCATTGGAATCCGACAATAGAACTCGACAACCCGACCCAAAAGTTGACTTATCATGGGTCTGCATGCACCATATTAGTAGAAATCAGAACTTCCTCACATGAACAAAGCACAAACCCTTCACGCCACCCTAGTGAAAAATGGCCTTTTATACAATGTCTTCCAATGCAACCTCGTGCTTCAGAGCTACATCAACTCTGGAGCCTTGTCTGAAGCTTACAAGCTCCTTCACCACCTGCCTCAAACCAACATCGTCTCTTTCAACACCATTTTATCTGGGTTTTTCAAGTTTCGTTTAGTCTCTGAAGCGCTTGAATTCTTTAATTCTTCACCCAACAGGGACTGCCAGTCATGGAATATTGTCATTTCTGGCTGTGTTCAGAACCAAAGACTGGAACTAGCTTTCACCCATTTCGTAAAAATGCGTTATAGTTTCATTAGGCAGGATGGGTATACGTATTCGACTGTAATACCTTGTTGTGAATTGGGTTTTGGGCAACAAGTTCATGCAGAGGTTATTAAGGTTGGTTCGGATTCGGATGCGTTTCTTGGTACAAATCTTCTTGGAATGTACGCAGGAGTTGGTGATATGGTAGCGGCAAAGAAGGTGTTTGATGGAATGCCCGTTAGAGATTTGGTTGCATGGAATGCTTTGATTGCTTGTTATTCTAAGTGTGGAATGGGTAATTCAAGTATAGGGTTGTTTCAAGAACTTGCTAAAGAAGGTATACTTGCTGATGAGTATACTTATGCTACAGTTTTGAATGAATTTGCTTCTCGTTTGCAAGTTTTTGAAACAATGCAAGTGCATTCATTGATTATACAACGAGGGTTCTGCTCGGATTGCTTTATAAGCAATTCGTTATTGAATTTATATTCCAAGTGCGGCTTTATTGCATCAGCTTTTCGCTTGTTTCAGGAGATGCCTCACCAAGATGTGGTTTCTTGGACAACAATTATTTCCGGGTTCTCGCAATGTGGGTATGCGAAGGAGGCATTTTTAATGTTTCAGAAAATGGGTTTAGATAACGTGGAACCAAATTCCTTCACTTTTGGTGGTCTGCTTGGCGCTTGTGCTGATGCTAGTGCATTCCATAGCGGAAAACAAATTCATGGCATTGTTTTGAAAATTGGCCTAGAGACTGATGTTGTGGTGGCAAGTGCGATCGTGGATATGTACTCGAAAAGTGGTAAGATGGATGATGCTGTGAGGATATTTCAAAGCATGTCTGAGAGAGATATTGTTTTGTGGAATGCAATTATATGTGGGTTTGCTCAAAATGGAGAAGCCATGAAGGCTTTGAAGCTCTATGATGAGTTGATACTCGATGAGCCATCCATTATTGCCCCAAACGATGTGACTTTTGTCGGTGTGCTCAGTGCATGTAGTCATGCTGGTTTGGTGGAAGAGGGCTACAATTACTTAAAAGAGATGGTTCATAAGCATATGATCAAACCCAAAATGGAGCATTATACATGTATGGTTGATTTGTTAGCACGAGCAGGGCTATTAGAGGAAGCTGAGGTTCTTATGCGAAGCTTACCCTATAAACCTGATGATGTTATGTGGAGTACTTTGCTGGGAGCGTGCAAATTGCATGGGAATCTGCAAATGGCAAGGTGTATTGGTGAACATCTTTATGGGGATGAGCTCTGGAACTCTTCAAATTATGTCCTGCTTTCTACCTCGTACACAGATGTTGGTAGATGGTGTGAAGCACTAGAAATTAGAAACATGATGGATGCAAGAGGAGTCCAGAAGATCATCGGATGCAGTTGGGTTGAAATTGAAAGTTGCATGCACTCGTTTATAGCAGGTGATAAGTTACATCCATGTATTAAGTCAATTTGTGAAATGTTACAGAGGTTATATTTCCAAATGAAGGAAAGGTACGAATATGAATTGAACTTCCATTGGATTTCTTTATGAATGCACAAATGCAAATAAGTTACTGGTGTTATGGATAATTTGCTTACTTGACTTACATTTTTAGTTATTTTTTGATGTAATAACTTATGCAATTACATTCAATTCATCAAGCTTCTCCAACTTCTAGGATTCATCTGCTTCCATCTTCATGAATTGAATCAAGTGATATTTCTCCCTGTTTATTGAACGTAGTGAAATTTGCATTTTTGGTCAGTTTCAACTCATTGCAGTGACATTATATATGCATTTGATTAATGAAATTCTGGAAGAAGAAAAGGAAAACAACATATGCAACTTGTCTCTGTTGCTCTCTCATGCGTGCAGACACACAACACACAGAAGGGAGATGCAGCCATTTCTCCTTTCTTCTTTACTAGACTTCTTCTGGAAAGAACAATCTCCTTGAACATCAAGTCGATTGCAAGCTCTTATTTTTCAGAATGGAATTATGAACTATATGGCAAGGATTTGAGGCAAAGCTGCCAAGTATATGACCCTTGTTGGTTTCCCTGAAGAAAGAGTTTGAAAAAAATAGGTGCTCTGGGAGCAAAAGTTTTAGGAAAAGTTATGGTTGTCATCTTATTCAGAAAGGACAGAAAATGATAACATTAAATTTGATTTGCATTGAGACTTGTTCACATTGCTTGACGGTGTTCTCTACCATTTACACTATGGGATGAACACCTAAAATTATTCCAAGGAAAAAAAAAAGAACACCTAAAATTAGGTTACTTCTCCTTGAGAGCTGTGGGAACGAATAACAGCGATTTTCTAATCAGTAGCTTAAATATTTGGAGGATTTGGCATTTGGTAAACACTAATTTCTGGTAAAAAGTTAAATGCTGATCTTCAGGCTATGTTAGAAGCTGGATGTCCAACTGTGGAACTTATATTCAATTTCCCAACCAAAAACAAATGGAAAAAAGAAAAAGGAAGATTGAACTTTACTGAGTTACAATCCCTAGACTTAACCATGTCACCAATGGAATGTGACTTGTGAACTTGGCTTCTCTCATAGCTATTTAGTTTTTCTCAATGGAAAATTGGTGCCCCTTCATGGCTCTACTACAGTTTGTCAATTTTTAGTGTTATACTCTTCTATAGACTACTGAACATTTACGGTTATATAGAAGGAAACCAACTTCTAATTGGTTACCTAACTTAGGCTTCAATGATAAAGAGTCTTCTCAACTTGATTTTTTTCGATTGTTTTTTTTTCTTTGGGTTTCTAAACTTTTACTTCTAACAAAGGGCCCATTTGATTGGAAAGCATGGCTGCTGCTATTTCACAAGGCATCTTCATTATGGCGTGGGCTGCTGCCTGACTGATCATTATAGCCTTTTGAGAGCTTAAGTCTAGGTCTTCGGCTAGGTAAGGCTTTTATGTTCCGCTCACACATTCTTAGTGAACTGGTAGTGGTCTATGCATGCTATATTACCACCTGGTAAGGAGGTGTTTCATTATTAATAATCATAATAACCAGGCCAGTCATTGCCACCTTAGGATTAGTTCTGTAATGCAGAACTCCAACACTCCCATCTCATGTAGATAAAGTAGTTATCTGGCTCATAAGCTGGCTACAACACTCATAGCCTAGATTTGATCTTTTGAAATTACAGATGAACCATTGCGCTCCTAGGAAAAAAACCTTTTAGAAATTCAAGTTTGTAAGATTTCTCTTGTACTACATGATAAACAGAGTTCTTGGAATAGGACTAGTGTTCTATCTTTGAAGCAAGATTGGACAACATGTTCCACCTGAATAGCTTGAGCTGTTCATGATGCCAAATTTTGTAAATTCTTCCAATGGTGAGATCTGAAGTCTAGTAACAAAGGTACATGGGCATTAGACACCAAATAGTCGGTTTTCACTTTTTGATTCAATTTTTGACCAAGACATAATATCATATCGTGTATATTAGGAACCTTAGCTAGGAATTTTCTTCAACACTGATCAAAGTAGTCCTGTAATACGTGTAGATCCCTGACCTAACCATTTAAAAGCAATTGTTGAACACTGAATTATGGATGGCTTTTCATAGTCTTTGTTATAAAAAGATACTGGGATCTTTCCATAAGCTAGTGCTTTTACCATTACCCCAAAATACCACTGCTCTTTGAGCATAACCACAACCAAATATAGTCAGAGAATCGGAATAGATTGATTCCAGAAGAAAGACGTGGGGCATTTATTGCGGATTTACATAAGAGTAGGATGATTCCTACCAACTTAGTCTGCAATTTATTTCTTTCATTGGACGAAAGATGGCCATTTTTGTTTAGTCCATCTCTTCTCCATGTGTAGCTTGTACATAATATTAGATGCTACTCTGTTCCAAGGGGGATTGATTTATAACAAGGTAATTGTATACTTGGTGGAAAACTCACTGAATGGGTGGTTACGTGTAACAGTTTGGATTCTAGAAGAAATTCACATTATGGGTTGTCCGAGTTGTTAAGGAGTTGCCTACTCCCAGGCATAACCCAGGGTCATGTTTGAGAAGTAGACTAGATCCGTTGTTTTACATCAGAAAAAGGTGATGGTTCGGACTGTGGAAGAAAATCCACAATGCCTGATCCAAAAAAAAAGGCTGAAAACTTCTTTTGACTTTATGTGGATGTCATGCTTTAATTGTATTATAGTAATTGCAAGGCCCAAAATAGAAATTAGTATCATAATACTGAGGTGGTTCCATTCTGCTAGCTTTTTCAAAACTTCCTTGGATTGTCAATTAGCTGAGGGCACAGGATGATGGGCATCTTTTGTATCTCACCCATGTCTTATCCTCATTAGCCTATTAGTTGTTGAGGTCTTTAGGGAGGCTGTCTTTTTGGCTGACAGGCTCGGAGGGAACCTCTTTTGGTTCTATTCGCTTAGTCCAACAGGGAAACAACTAGAAGAAGAAAGGATTAGCATACTCAAATAGTAGTACCAAAACATTAAGAATGAGATGAAATTGTGGGCCACACATGCACTTCCTATGTCATCCTTTGAGTAGTTTCCATCTCTTTTACCTTTATGTTTTGCTTCCAGGTTCATGTTTGAATGATCTATCTCATTATTTTATACGTTCTTGGAGATTGCTGAAATGATTAGAATCCTTCTTATTTCTATATTTTTCATTTGATGATGTGCGTGCATTTTTTTTTCTTTTTCTGAATTGTTCTTGTTTTGGTTTATATGAGCTCTATTGGATTGCATCTTTGTTCTCTAATTTTTGTTTTGATCTCTTTGAAGTTTTTAAAGCATCACCACGGAGTTTGTCCTTGGAATTGTGTGTTCCTTATTAATTTTCTTGCTTTATCTTGGGAACCAGCCATGGAGGGATCTTATTGGGCTTATTTGAAGAGACCTCCGCCTTGCTTCTCTTATAGAATGGATGGGATAACATGCTCGATAAGACATGAGTTCTAGTATCATAAATGTTTCTTGGTAGGGACGTCCACTAAATAAATGTGTTTTGCCAGTTGAACACTTCGAAATCCAGTGAGCAGAGATCTCTCTGAATCTTTCTCCCACAAGACTATTTGTAGACAACTAGAAATGGTGAGAACCAACTAGGCTTAGTTTACTTGGCAACCTTGATTCTCTCAGGACCATACGAATCACACAAGAGACGTTCAATTTTTGTCAAAGGATGGGGGTTATACTGTCCTTTCAGATTTTTCTTCACCCCCCATATGGGTGCTTCTCCTCAGCTATAACTACATTACTTTTAGTCGTAATAGTTGCTTATTCATTGTAATATTAATCTAACGATTAATATATATGTTCAAAAAAGAAAAAAAAGAAAACTAGAGAAAGCAGATTACTTCCTCTGAAGCCCCTTGAAGCTTGATTCTCACAAGGTTAACTGAGTATAGAAGGTTAGCTTAGGGTTGACCATAATGTTGGGAGGCTTCTGTAAATAACGTTTCCTACTTTCTAGTGAAAAAAAAAATAAAAATTCTTGTGTGCCAAGTTTTCAACGTGATAATTTTTTGTGAAAAATACTTCGAAAACCCTAAAAAATATATAAGTTTTACATTCCAACAAGTCCAAAATTTTATGGACTTTTGGAATAGAACACTCTTTTGAGGGGCCTTTTAGTATTTTTCTCCAATTTTATGGACTTTTGGAATCGATTATATTTTTTGAGGGGCCTTTTAGTATTTTTCTCTAATTGTGAAATTGTGTTTGTCTTGTGACAGTACATGGTTGGATTAGGAAAGTCACCCATTAGTAGGACTAATTAAATTTAAGAGTTTGAACTTGATTAAACTTCAGAAACTTCCAAGCTGTGAGAATCCTGATTTGATATGTTTCTTCAGGAACAAGACCCATATTTTTTTTTTTTTTGTTATAAGGGTATTCAGGCTTGCACTGACTCGAACTCAGCGATTGCCACCATAGGTTGAGCTAAATTAGGGCATGTTCTTGATGAACAAGCCCATATTATTTATACGCCAAATCATCACCAAAGATCATTCTTTCCGTTTTCTATGATAATGATCATACTTTCTTTGTAATTGAGGTTTTTGTTGGATAAATATTTTAGTGGGAAAGACAAGAAAAAAACCTCGGAATGTTATTGAGATTGTCAATTACAAAGTTGACTTCATCGTTCTTTTTTTCTTGTCACAATGGAAGAGGAATACTATGAAAATCACCAAGTACAGCTTGCTCATAATCTGCCCTGTTCTCTACCAAACCAACGAACTGCAGATTTGATCAAACAACCTCCTTCAAGAAGCAGCATGGATGAACTCCCTCTCGATATTGTCTTCGACATTTTCTCGAGAATACCCATAGCGATGCTGTTTCGATTCAGGTGTGTATCTAAACTATGGTGTGACATCATTGATCATCCAAGTCTTGCTATCATGCACATAACACGAGCCACAGAAGGACCTACACCATTACTTCTGTCTGATCCGATGCCAGGAAAATCCACCATGAGTATGTATTTAGCAAGAGAAAAAGGCAGGACTTTAGAAACAAGTGTGAATCCTCTTGTAGAGTTTGATTTAAATAGCTTTTATACAGAGGGTTCTTGCAATGGTTTGCTTTATTTCGCAGAATTTGCCAGTGAAGGGATTGTCACTGCCTCAAATCCTCTACGAAGAGAATTTCGAAGGCTTCCACCGATAAAAATCTCGTCTCCTAATCTGCGGCGCTTTAAGACATATGGTTTGGGTTTTGATATTTCAACTAATACCTTCAAGATGGTCTGTGTTTTCTTGGTTACATTGAATTCAGAAGCATCAGGTTATAGCTTGGGCACATTGGTGCATACATTGGGAACAAGCTCATGGAAAGAGATATCTGAAGTTCCACCATATCCTATAAGGAGTAAGCCTGTTTTTGCACATGGAGCTTTGCACTGGATTGTTGACCCTCTCTTTGTTTCCCACAATCTGATAGTTTCTTTTGATGTCGGGAAGGAGAAATTTAACTCGATTTCTCTTGCCAATTTTGATTCAAAAGACTCTAATTTATTTCGGTTGGTTGATTTGAATGGTGATTTGGGTATGACCAATCTATCGTCCAATGAAAAAATTGAGATATGGGTGATGAAGGATTATGCCAAAAAAGAGTGGGTTCGAAAATATATAATATACATGGGTGCTCCGGATGGAAAACCTGATAATGGACACATTGAAGTTGTAGGTCTCTGGAAACATGGTGAGATATTGTTGAGATCCTCTGAAGGATATTTTATCTACAGTAAGGAAAAAGGCCTAAGGTATACTCACAGCTCGGGTATCAAGCTTAATTCAAGTGTCTATATTTACAGGAAGAGTTTGTTCTCGTTGTCCAAGGTTATGGAAGTTTTATAGGAAAGTAGTTCTTATTCTTTTTTTTGTCTTTTGGGGAAGGGGAGAGAAACTTGAACCATTGATCTCAAGAAGACAAAACCTTTACAAAACAAAGAGTACTATTGAATCAAATGCCCATTGATGAAAGTAGTTCTTATTCAGCAGTAATCTTGATTTGAATTTTGTCTTAATATTTTTGTATGTGAAAATTATAGATAGGTATAGTCGTATGTGTTTGGATGTTAAAGTCCCTTCGGGGACATGAGCATTCGATAAAATTGGAACGATACAGAAAAGATTATCATGATCATTGTGCAAAGATGACACACACAAATGGGGGGGGGGTTTGGATGCTATAAAAACCTAGTCATTTAGTTTTGTTAATCTTAAAAGTCTACAAATAATTTCATGAATAATCCACCACTGCTGTTGATAAATATTTGGAATCATGACATGCATTCTTGGACATTAGGGTGTAATTTAAATATTTATACTTCAACACGTCTTCTCACGTGTAAGCTAGATTATGGGCATAACATGTGAAAATGTTTTAATTATTAGAGTGACGACGAGATTCAAACATAAGATTTCCTGTTCTGATACCATATTAAACAACTATCGAACTTCAGTATTTATATTTCAAAATGAAAAAAATAATGGAAGAAAAAAGAGAAATAGCTATCAAATAAATTTGTTTATTTATTCTTTCTCCACATCAAATCATATGCAAGCTTTCTAAACAATCTTGACCATCCTATGTATTCGCACACAACAATTTCAAATAAAACAATGCCAGTTGATCTGCTAATTGATGACATTTCTCTCCGACTAATTCTCACCCAATAATTGTAATGAATGACAACATTATGATATTAATTTCACTTTACTCTCTTAAATTATGATATTAATTTCACTTTGTCCCCCAACTATTAATTTTTAAAAATATGCTCTCTATTCAAATTTGTGAAATTTTGCACAAATTGTTAACTAAATTCACAATTTGAGTAAATTTTACGAATTTGAATAATTAGGATTATAAGATATGGCAAATTGCACTTTATACGCTGAAAGATTTCAGGTTCTCCATTCTGTACACTTAAAGATTAATTTTTTGAAATTGCTGTCTTAATGTACCAAAAGTGTTGCAATATAATCCCCTTGTTAGCTTTTTATTAATTTTTTTGTCAGTGTCAATATGTTGACGTTTGACAAAAAAAATAACGAAAGTTAACAAAAATGGTCATATTGCAACACTTTTGATATATTAACAGGAATCCTCCATTGACACAATTAGAGATTTCAGGTGTTTAATTAACACAAAATAAAAAGTTCAAGGATTAATTGATACAATGATCATAATTTGAAGGTCATATGTGTAGTTTACTCTAACTATTTATGTCATGTGACTGACACACTTTGTCACTTTTTGCTAAAAAATCTAACAGAGTCAGGCACAAGAGCTCAATTGACATAATTAGAGAATTCAATAGTTCAATTAACACACAAAAAAGTTCAAGAACTTAATTGACACGAGAATTACAATTTAAATGTCATATGTATAGTCTACTCTTTTCTTTTCTTTCCGAATAAACGTGTGGTAGAATAGAAATTGTTAAAGATTTCAAGAGATATATAAAGATATTGTGGACTTATATTTATGCGAGAAGTAAGTGAAGAAGGGGACCTTGATATGCTATGAATGATCTGTTTTGTCCGATCCTTGCGTCTCCCCCCACTTGGTATTCTTTTTGTTGGAAAAGGTTCTGGAATTTATGTGCAGGGTTGATTTAGTTTGCACTGCAAAGGTTTGTTGAACTGCACCAACAAAAAAAAAAAAGTTTTGTTTGTTGATTTTAATGTATCCTCATATGAATTTATTTGAGGTTTTAATATTCGTAGGCCAAAAGTTGTGTTACTACAAGAAAACTTGAAAATTTTCACGTGTCTTGATGTCTGAGTTTTATGGTTATGAAAAAATCAAGAGTTTATGATAACTACAATTTTTTTTTTTGAAAACTTTCTTTTTTTCTACTGGGTTTCAAGGATTGTTGTAATTTTTTTTTATTTGATATATTTGTTTGACGTGAAATTGCCCTCTCTATATTGCAGAGCTAGATTCCTAGGTAATCACCTTTGCCCCTATTTGTATGTGTGGGGGCTTGCGATTCTCCCAAAAATAAAAAAAGCTTGTGGGTTTACATTTATATATTAATTAGGGATAACTCGTGTTTGAAGATACGATACAATGTGAATTATTATAAGAGAGATGTTGGTGACCATTGAATGAGTTTATTTGATAGCGTCAAATAAACTTATTAAAACTTGTCCTATTTTATATTATAGATGGTCTTGATCATAAATTTCTGTGCACAAACATAATGGTGTAAGAACTTGTTTATTTTTTTTGGTCATTTGATCGAATGTTAGTTGAACAATTGCTTTCAACTTCAACTTTTCATTATTTTTTTTCACTCTTTTGTATCTTGGAAAAAATATTTCAAAAAAAATTTGCAAACACATTGAACAACAAATAGCTAAAGTAATATTTTGTGATCCTCTTTTCAAGTGAGCATGCCTTGTCTCTGACATAACCGTGTGTTAGATGACTTATTGGAGTGTATATTTATAATATCAAATATAATTAGATTTTACAAAAGAATGATTAATAGACATTATTTTATCGAATTTAGTCCCACTATTTTCGCTTCATATAGGTCAAATTAATGTGTCCAAATTGCAATAATCACAATAATTTATCTGATACTTTCATTAGATTTTTGTGTCATGAACTTTATACTGAACACTGAAAAAACCGAAAGATATTGATTTATGTACTTTTAAAAAATATTATTTGTTTCGAGCCAAACAAATAGAGATCAAAACTTTTTCAGACTTTGATTCCCCATCCCACAAAAAAAATAGAAATTAAAATCTCAATATTTTTGGGATAACTAAAATTACAAACTTACTAAACTTACTTTGACTATTCGTAGTGTCGGGGTCACTTTTTCTAATATTGGTACTAAACAAATTATTTGTAATGAAGTTGTTTACGCACAAAACACATGTACTCCAACTAATATATTTAAAAAAAAATAGATTAATTCAATCCTCTAAATAAAGTTTTCCAATTTGTAGTCAAAACAAGAGATAATTGGTTGGGTTTGAATCGGCTTCATTTTAAAGTCTTGAAATTTCAGAATTTGTTTAATCCACCACCGTTGGATTCAATCTGTCCGACACAATATCAACGGAACCCAAGAAAACTCACTCATAAATAGGATTTAACAAATTTAAGAGTTTGATTTGGAAACAAACCCAGATTTAATAGGGCAAAACATTATCCAAAGATCATTTTTTCCTTGGTAGTTTGGGTTTGGTTCAATTAAGATTCAACCAACCTAGGACTAGGAGTGTTATTATTATATATCTTAGCTTTGTTTTTGACAACGAAAGGATACAATGAAAACAACAGAGCACAAGTCATCCACAATGAGCTCTACTCTCTACCCAAACGAACCAACTGCCGATATTATCAATGACCATCCTTCAAGAAGATGCATGGATGAACTCCCTCTCGATATCGTCTTCAATATTTTTTCAAGAATACCCCTAAAATCGCTGTTTCAATTCAGGTGCGTATCTAGGCCATGGTGCAACATTATTGATGACCCATATTTGGCCAGCATGCACATAGAACAAGTCGGAGACGAACCTACACCAATACTTGTTTTTGATCCTAGGCTCACAAAACCCACCATGACTATGAGTTTGTATTTGCTAAAAGATATGGGTGAGACTTTAGAAACAAGTGAGAATCCTCTCTTAGAGTTCGATTTAAAGGGATATTGTTTCACGGGTTCTTGCAATGGATTACAATATTTTACAGAAGGTGGTGATGAAGGGTGTGTCATTGTGTCAAATCCTCTTAGAGGAGAGTTTCAAAGGCTTCCATCGATAGAAATTCAGTGTCCTATTCTGCCACGCTGGAAGACTTACGGATTAGGTTTCGATATTTCAACAAACACCTTTAAGATGATTTGTGTTTTCTTTCGTGAATTGAATTTTGGAGGATCAAGTTGTTATGGGTTGGGAACATTAGTGCACACAGTAGGAACAAATTCATGGAAGGAGATAGATGAAGTTCCTACTTATCCAATCTATGGTACTTCTGTATTTGCCCATGGAGCTTTGCACTGGCTTGTTGACCCTTTCTCCGATTTCGACAATTTCATCGTTTCTTTCGACATCGGGAACGAAAAATTCGACTTGATTCATTATGCAAACTTGCAGTCAAAAGATTTTCGGTTTTTTCAGTTGGTTGATCTGAATGGAGATTTGGGTATGACTGATCTTTCATATGATACAAAAATCGAGATATGGGTCATGAAGGATTATGACCAAAAAAAGTGGGTCAAAGAATATATATTGTACATAGGTGCTTCTTGTAGGAGACCTGATAATAGACATTTTAAGGTTGTAGGCCTTTGGAAGAATGGTGGAATACTGCTCAAGTCTTATGAAGGGTATTTTATCTATAATCAAGAGACAGGCCTAACATGGTGCAGCTACAACCGGGTTAATTCTTCGGTTTATATTCACAGAGGGGGCTTGATCTCCTTGTCTAAGGTTATATATGGAAGTTGTATGATGTTTTGAAATAGTAAGTTAAATGTTTTTGGATGCTGAAAACATTGTTAATTACTTATTTGATGTTGTTGATCCTCAAGTCTATTTATTGATTGAGAGTATGTCGTGGTTTCATTACTCTTCTTCTATGTATATATATATGTAAGGTACTGTGACACTGGTAACAATGCAGCTGAATGTGACGTTGTTTTGGTTACAAATTTGTATTAGATGCGACTATATAAGTGATGTAGCGGAGTGTGAATGAAAGAAAATCGTAATGAATAACATAGTAGTTTAAACATATTCTTTGTGACCGCCAATTATATCAGGCAAAAAACTTTTCAAAGGTTTTTTTGATTGCTAATTACCAAAACAATTGGGAAAAAGAGAAAAATGATTTCCCCAGAATATAATTTTCAAATACCAAAACTTGTTGATTAGTTTTTACAACCCAATCTCATATTCTATAGCCGTCCTATTTGTTCCCGCTTTATTTTTTGTGAAAATTATTCAAAAGTATAGTTTGGTATTCTTTTATTATAAGTTAATAAGTCCATGCACATTTATTTTGAGGCTTAATTGATAATGATAGATTTAAGCTTAGACTTCTCATTCAGAACCCAAAACATTCAATGGGCCCCCTTTTAAATGACAATCTAAATGGTCCACTTGCAGCGCGCCCGCATTGTCAAGAAAATGGGCCATAGCCCAGGGCATGAAGTCCAAAGCCATCCAACTTTATATATATCTGCTCGGTCGTCTCAAGTACTGTAGAATGGACCAGCTCGAGAACTAGGAGCTCGATACAGGATAAATTCCAAGCAGCTCTCATCGTACCACGTGTCCAGAGAACATGGAGATAACTTCTAATTACCCTAACGAACAAGTATTCTCTAAGAAAGGGAATATTTGGATACATTCCGTTTTAAGGATCATGCGCACAAAGTTCGTCAAGATTGTAGACTTTACTACTAGACAAATGAAGAAGGAACCACAAAATCAGTCAAGAAAAGGAAGAATTGTAGAAAACCTTAGATGACAACATATATATAAATAGAAAACAAAGACACTGAGTAAGGATAGTTCCATAATTTTATTCAAGGGATATACTATGTTAAAAAGGCTCTGAGCTCAAAAAAAAAAAAAAAAAACCTTTTGTAACTATTGTCTTCTTTCTTAAGCAATACAACCCTTAAGGAGTAAGAGTCTTCAATACAGTGGATGTAACATTGGTCTTTTGGCTAAAGTAAACTACTTATATTCTATTCTTAGAACCAACATCTGCACATACTTCCTTAGTAACGCAAATATTCATAAAGCCCCGACTGGGCCTCTCGCTGTAGTTATTCTACAACTGAGTATAGTGATTTCGAGCACCATCAAGTATAATGTTTGTTCTGTGATCCAAACTAATAGTAGCTATTAATTTTTAGTACCAAACACTCCCCACTCTAATGAACTTTTTGCGCTTAATCATTGCTAGGCAAACTACAAATGACTCTTTCTCCCTCCTTGCCTCTCTCTACACACTATCTTCTCAAAGCTTTCTCTGATAAATAATTGAATTGCGAAAGACGCAAAAGACCTAATTCTTCAAGTGAAAATTGTGAGCCAATATAATATAACAATCTTTTTTGGCAATAAAGATAAACACAAACTTATTTGAGTTATTAAGGGATTGTGATAAGTAATATATGTTAAACATACCCACAAGTATCGTTTCTTTTTTTTATTTAATTAATATATTATCCCTGAATTGATCACGCACAATTTAAGGCGTCAAATGTTACTGTTTCATTGAAAATTTTCTAAATTTTGAATTATACGTCTTCAATATAACTTCATTAACGATGTTTTTATACATTAAACGACCCGCTTGATTATCTTCACCTTTCTAACTATAATATTAGATAGATTTTTGCTGAGAAATTGACCTCAATTTCGGCTCTAATTCAATTCAAATACTCACAAACTTTGATTGAGCAAAATTTATGGTCACACGTGACTCAAGCTCGAGTTTGGCCAGTCATAAGAGAGTCGAACCTCAGAATACCCAAAGTGAGACTTGGACAGACGACGGGATGAACACTTACTGATAAATCCCTTTCTTCAAAGTCTGAAATCTCTTTGCCATTTCACATCAAATTCATGTGAGTTATAGCTTTGTTTTTCACTCATGGTGGTGAGCCTGTGTGACTGTGTGTGTCTGAGAGAGAGGGAGAGATTTCTCAACTACATAATTTAAATGTTAAACTCAAATCACATACATATTTGAAGAATCAATCTCAGTGCAACGAAATTGCCATACCAAAATCATATTTAGAAAAAAAAGGTGTTTCTATCAAACTGCCATAACCTTAGACAACGAGATCAAGCTCCCTCTATGACTAAGAACAGTTGAATCAAGGTTGAGACCAGTGCTGTAAGGGTAAAGTAGGTCTGTCTTGTGATTGTAGATCAAATATCCATCGTTTTAGTATTTAGATTTCTTTTCTAGGAGGGTTCATAAGAGTGATAAATCCTCCATTGCCTTGCCCGTGTTCTACGAAATAGAGCAATCTGTTGCAATAACCCCCTCCAAGATAGCCACTTGAATCGAATTCTACCATAGGATGACGATCACTGGTTTCTAAAGACCTGCACTTATCTTTGATTAAATACAAATTCTTAGTGTTGGTTGATTTTCTTAGCGTCGGACCAGAAAGAAGTAATGGTGTAGGTGGTTCTTCTTCTGGGGCTCGTGTTATATGCATGATGTTGCACCATGGTTTAGATACACACCTGAATCGAAACAGAGATTTTACAGGTATTCTCAAGAAAATGTCGAAAACTATATCGAGAGGGAGTTCATCCGTTCTTGTTCTTGAAACCTTCTGTTTGAGTATTTCTGAGAGCTCATTATGGACGGCTTGCACCTGGTTATTTTAACAGGAATCCTCCATTATAACAAGATACCTGTAGTCCTTGTTATATCAAAACCTAAATACTAAAACGACTATGAAAATATGAGTAATAAAATGTTTTTTTATTACCTTAATTTTTTCAGTCTTACCTATTTTTTTATGTAAATATTGAAAATATGAGGTATCAGAAACACACAATAACTGAGACTTTTGTCATGTCATCTTTTTGGCAAATGCCAAACAATCTTAGGACGAGTTCTTTAAATTTAAAACCCTTTAAAGGAATATTTTAAATCTTCCTCAAGGAATATTCTAGAATGTACCAGGAATATATGGAGAAGTATGAAGAGACCTAAAATATCCTTATACATATTAGAAAACTAGATATTTACACAAAATATTCTAGAGACACCACAAATATATGACATTTGGCAATATCATAGTCATTCATGGTAAGATGAAAAGTCTATAAATAGGTGAGAGTTTTCATCTACAATAACCAAAAAACAAACAAGTTTTAACTAAGGTGTTGTTTGGTTACACGGTGTTTGCATTTTTTTTCTATTTTTGTTTTCAATTTTTCCTAAAAATTAAAAAAAAATGTTTGGAATGTGTTTTCGTTTTTTTTTTTGGCTAATCTGTTTTGTAAACAATCCCAAATTTTAAAAATAAGAATTTTGATGTTTTTAAAAACAGGCTAAAACCGAAACACACACCCTTCAAATTAATTAATGAGGTCTGCCTTTCGAATCTCATTAGCAACAAAGCAAGGAGGGTTTTTTGTTCCAACTATACAAGAATGTTTACCCCTTTTTTTCTTTCGGACGTTTGGTAACACTTGTTTTGGTGAATGCTCCCCGAACTCGTTGTAATGATTGAGCTGCTGTGAAATGCTGAAGGGAATGGGGGTCTGGGCGGCTTCCTGGTCTATGCTAAAACAAGGTTGTCGCGATTGAAGATGCAATTTCTAGCTTTGGGAATTAAATTCTTTGATTCTTTTATTGTTTTTGGAATTTGAATATTGTTAAAGGCAAGGTTGTTTGCGGAGGTCTGGGCGGCTTCCTGGTCTATCCTAAGACAAGGTTGCTGCGATTGAAGATGCAATTTCCAGTTTTGGGAATTAAATTCCTTGATTTGTTTGTGGAATTCGAATATTGTTAAAGGCAAAGTTGTTTGCCTTTTCTTTAATTGTAAACAATTTTAAAGAAATGAAATAAAGTGTTGATTTGAAAGAAGAAAAATTGTTATATTTAATTAGATTTGTGTGTGAACGTATGTTTGAGTGTGTATGTATGTGTGCGAGAGAGAGATTGGTGGGTTTTAGGGTTGGGTGGTTATTGTTGGTGGATTTAAGTGGTGTGGGTTTTGGGTAAAATACCAAAAATACTTTTTATTTTTGTTTTCATAATTTTTTAAATGTAAATGACTATCAAACATGTTTTCTAGTTTTTATTTTTTATCAAAGAAAAATAAATTAGTTTTATTTTTTTTATAAAAAAAACATAAAAATGAAAACGTTATAAAATGCACCCTAAAGTCTTAGCTTAAATTCAATTTTTTTTTATCTGTGTTGGAGTTTTTACTTAATTAATTTTTTTACAACACACAACAAACACACAAAATAGTTAAAAAAATCAAGGGGGTTGGAGTAGTTTAGTATTCAAAATCTTAGTGATGTGTTATATTAGATATGAGTTTGTTTCCAAATCAATTCTAGATTCTCTACTTGTTCTGAAGTTATCTAAAGTTTTTGAAGTTTAATGAAGTTCAAACTCTTAAATTTATCCAGTCCAACTAAAGATTGGGTTTTCATGGGTGAGATTGATACGTAATGGGACACATTAATTGTCTCATGGGTGAGATTGATATGGGACACATTACATGTAATTAGTCTGTGTAATTGGTAAACTTTGAAATTGAGCTGATCCAAATTCGATAACATCTTATCAACAAACAAGAAATATAAGCAAAAAAAACCCCTAAAAATAAGTGGTCAATCCAAATATCCATAAAATTTTGTTCTAATTGTCTTAATTTATGTGTTTATGTTACTCTTCAATTTTGATTTAACAATCTGAAAACAATTATTTACAAGCTTGTATGTTAGGGGTGCAACTCGGGTGGGTTAGACAGTTAATCCTACCTTAACCGTAAGTATATAATTTTCAATCCTAACCCTACATCAAGTTGAGAAACTCAACCCGAGCACTGCCTGAATTTAATTCGGGCGGATTCGGGTTGAATTCAAGTTCACTGCAAGAGAGACATAGAGACGGGAAAAATAATTACAAATTCATAAAACAATCCATATATTTCATTCATAACAGTGCACAATTATTGATCATCTGTTCTCACACCAAAAAGCTAGTGATCTTAAAGTACAATCCCAGAAAATATAAAAATTAGACCCATAAAAACATTAAAATTAAAACATCAAAATATCACCATTAATCATGCATAACAGAATAGCAAGCAACAAGACACAAAGGACGATGGAGTAAAAATGAAAAAAAGTGCTAATGCTTTATATATATATAATTTTTTTTTAATTTGTCGGGTTCGGGTTGAATTCGGATTCCCGATGCCTCAACCCGAGTCCAACCCAAATTGAATTTGGATTGGGATTTTTTGACCTAAGCCCAACCCAAGTATTAAAAACCCTAATCCAAGCCTTAATTTTTTCAGGTTGAAATCGGGTTTCTCACCCCAAGTTGCACCCTTATTGTCTGTAAAAAAATTAATCCCATAACAAAATCAACTAGTAAAATATTAATGTAAAATCAGGTCGTACACATTCAAATCACTTTTTTTTGCATGATTTTGCATCAATGACTTGGTTAATAATGGATTTGATCAACAATCAAAACGGTGTTTTTCTTAACTCTATTTTTTGTTCCTCCCGAAAGTTGATCTCAACTCCATTAAATATAACAATATAAATTATAGGTTGTAAAATAATTTGAGTCGTCATTAAATTTTGATAGAATAATGTTACACTGACAAAAAAATAGAATAAAAAATGAACCAAATAATGTGGCATTCCCACTTTTATGCATTTAACATTCAATATTTACTTATCATTTTAGCTACCATCATTTGGTCTTTATTTTTTATCTTCATGTGACCTATGTTGTGCAGAAAGCATTCACAATGCTAAACATCAATGAGTTTTTTCATAGAAAGAAGTAACAAATTAAATCTATTACTGCACAATTATGTGTAAGGGGATTATATACATACAGTAAAAATTGCACACGTCTCAAATAATTGTTTTGAATTTGTTTCAACTAGAAAAATCCAGAACTTGGTAGAGAATTCCGTGACTCAAGTTGGGTTTGTGCTAAATATTTCAACCCGATTTTAACTTGGATAGTACTGGAGTTGGCATTTTGACATTGACATCAAGCCCAAAATGAACTTGATGTGACCCAATTATTCAACTCGAATTTGATTCTCAATGGTGCAACTCGAGTTCAAAAGTTAAACACGGGATTTACTTGGAATAAATGGTTTGCATTGAACAAAATGGAGGGTTTTTATAACGTGGATTATGCCTGCATTGCCTGCATCATCCTAGCTGTGCTGCTCCCAGACTCTAGACTTAGGAAGGTGGTGGAAAAAATGAAAACCTCTCATTACAGAGTAAGCAAGCAGGGGTAATAGCAGGAAGGATCAAACAACAGACCAAATAAGGGAGAAGAAACTACCAAAATTATCGAAGAAAATGAAAACAGGAAAAACTTGTAACGTAAAATTCTGGAATTTATCGATCAAACATTGTCACCGACAAATTCTCCTCTTGCATCCCAAGGTCGGGTTTCAAACGACTTCCCAATCATACTGCGTTTGTCATTTATTGTTCCATCTTCAAGCTTGTACTCTGGAAAGTAATCTAGAAATGTGTAGCTTCCTAGCTCATCAATTCCACTGAAGAGGAAGTTTCTCATTACTTCCTACAATTTCATATGAGAATCAACAACTGAAACGACGAATCAGCAGAACAAAAAAGCTTAATCATTTGAGAATCATACCTGGGCAAGAGACTCCCCAATTAATCTTTTTAGAAGTCGGTGACCTGGATCCTGATTTTCAGAAGTCACATCAGCCAATAAATCAAGAAAAAAACATGATAAGACCATAAAAGCAAGAAAATAAGTGTAAGAACAAAAGATTCTATACAAAGTTTGAATCATAATTAAAGCAGTTTGGCAGCTAGAACTGATGCTAATATGAAGTTAATCAACTTTGGGTGAAGTTTGGCATAGTGCTGATTAGCATATGGTTTCCAGCGTATGCTTCAGCGCAAAGTACTTGGAAGTGGATGCCTAGTCATTTACAGAGGTGAAGTTGTTTAATTTCTTACTCGCCTATGAGATGGACAATTCTTAGCAAAAGCGTCCAGCTGAATTTCAGATGCAACCATAATCATATTATGCTAATTAATTGACCATAGCAACCTGGGGTATTCTGTCAGCCCCTGCTATAAAATGGGGTCGAAACATCAAAAAAATAATAAATTAAGCTGGAAAACTGCTTTTTTTTATCTACTGATTAAACAGGGAATATAACAAGTCCACAAGCAAACATTCTCTTAAGCCCCAACCACCAATTATAATGGCTACATAAACTGGATGTGCTGAATGTAATAAACTCTGGGGAAGAACAGAAATTACCCACCTTTTCTGCTCTCCATGTTAGGTACTTATGCTGTGCTTCACGATTGTGAATAACTCGACAAGCATCAGACTCTTCTGCTGCTTGGCCCATTAGCTCAAGCCATGCCTATAGATTCATAACCAATTCGAGGATTTCAAAATTTTTAGCCACAACATACTCCCGAAATAGGATCTGACATATGTACGAAAAAACATGTAAATATGTAACAAACAGATTGCTCATGGGTTGGCTGTTATGGACATCCAGCAAGCTCACTCGCTAAGGGTACCAAGGCTCATTTTGTTAGTCTCAGCTAGTTGTTCAGGGTTTATCTTTGCTTTCTATTTTGGTTTTGTGGAAAGTGGAAGGGGGGAAGGAGGGGGAGTGTTTAGGCCCTCAGGGGGACCACAATATGTGTGCAGGTAAAGCAAACCTAGATTGCCGGAAAAACATTTAGAAGCAGCTTGCATTTATACCTTGTAGTAATCCTTGAATGCAGAATATAGAACACCATGATTCTGCTGGCTTGAAGGGAACTTGGTCCACATAACTATCGGTGAAAAAAATCTCAAAGACTCACTGGTAAGCTTTCCTCCCCAGGGTAAAAGCTGCATGAAATCTGTGTTAAGTCAGCATACCGCAATTTTAGACAGGGTCAAGAATGAATCTAAAGATCCATAAATCAATTTTTTTTCTGGCAGCTAAAAAAGGGCATCCCCGTGCGCTAGGCTCCCACCATTGAAATTTAATGTATGGCAGCAATAAGCATTATGCTTACCTCAGCATACTGAAGCCCAAGAGGCATTAAGTTCTTATAGTACTTCTCCTTGTAATCCCTTTGGCCAATGACATCATGCAAAGGGTTAAGATCCCTGTAAATAATCAAACAAGGTCAAATTCCAATCAAGTGTCCTATACCATCAGAAAAAAAGAAAAAGAAAAAAGGCAGTCCGGTGCACTAGTCTTCCACCATTGAGTTTTTGGGAGGATCAGATGTACATCGCCTTACCCTCACATCTAAAAAAGGCTCTTTACATGACTCAAATAACCTAGGTCACAATGAAGTAACTACACTATAGCGCCAAGGCCCACCCTCAGTATCCAGCAAACAAAATGATTCTAAATTAGAAGAAGACTAATAAGGATATCTGGCAAGACATAAGATGCTAGTGCCCCTACTTCACCACATAAGATCAAGTGGTTTCTTTATCATTCTAATCAGCCATCCAACTAGTCAGAATATATTGTTCATCAAGTACAGGAAACTCACTGCAGCATTTACTGAAGAAAAGAAATTCACGTGAACTGTTTCTTAACATATATTTAGTATTCATGGTTACAACTGAACATTAAAGCCCATTGGCTCTGCATCTCGGAATTTGAAAATTTACATTTCATCTATATGCGTGTTCAATATAGATATTATAGGAAGCAATGTGCAACCGTGGATAACAGTTCCATCTCAATGCCCTTGGTATCCAAAGCCACTATTTTACAAGCAGATTGCCATTGGAATAGATTTCAACCTTGTGAGTGGACAAGAATACCTGTCCTAACGTATATAGTATTCAGGAAACATGAGTCAAATAGAACAAGAATAGGAAAACACAAACACACACCAGTTTTCCATAAGGGAAAAAGCAAAACATCCCCTTTTTCTGTTTTTCCTTTTCTTTTCTTTTTTTCGATAAATTTAATTGCTTGCCGGTTCTCCAATGTTCCAAACTTGTACGCCTCTGTTTGATGAAATTGTTTTTGGGCATTTATTC
>CM042195.1:8720187-8747478 GCA_023539305.1 Ilex asprella | reverse complement strand
GATGTGTATAGGAGAATGGTGTAGGGGATCTAGGGGTCGGAAATTTTTTTCACCCTCATGTTTGCCAGCTTCTAGAGGCAAACATAGACATGTTTGCGCTCAGGAATGCACATGCATGTTTTCAAGCTCGGCATGCTAATATAGGAAGGTCAGCTGCCTCCGTGGTTCATTATTTCAGGCCACTGTACTTACATAAGAATCTAGTAGGCTGGAGAATGATATTATAGCAAAAAATGGAAATGTGTTTCTATTTAAGTAGAAATAAACATAAATTAAGGAAATGGATGAAGAACCCGAACAGCTGAACTATGATGCTGAAATGTTTTAAATTGGAAGTTTGAAAAAAAAAGGCACATAGCAAAAGATTGGTGCCTTAAATAAATCTCATGGGAGCATGTTATTATGTTACCCACCTAGCGTAAGCCTAGACTATTCAACACCTAAGATCCAAAAAAAAGAAAAAAGATAACTTACAGTACAACTATGTTGGTGCTAGCAGTGGTGAAAAAGTTGGCACAAAATATAGGCAGATCATATTCTGGTTCTGGGAACACCGCAAAATCAAAAACCTGCACACAAACATTTGGAACAGAATCAACACAAAAAATAAATAGATAAATAAATAAATAAAGCAAAACCCCATTTATCAGTCATACAATGGGAATTGAGATCAGGATTGGAATCCGATGGGCTAGGACTCAACAAGGCAAAAGTAGATTATTTTTTCTTTCAATTCTCTATACCCCCTCTTTTATCACTCTTTGTTTTGTCTTTTTTCCTCCTCCCCCTGGATATAAGCCATAAATTTCTCAAAAAATATCCGGCACAAGCACATTTCCAGCACGTATTTTCAAACTAACTTCTCATTAAAATGAAAATCTGGCAAGATCTCGTGAAATGTAACCCAGCATAATCCTATTGCTGATCAGAAGTTCTATGATGCATTCTGCTTGAGGGGAAGAAAAAGGAAACTGAGAAAAAATTCCTTCGTTTGAGAAAAATATTCATGCCTTTCACACTAAATCTGCACTTCAGACATCAGTTTTGATATTCAAAATGAAACAATGAAATAAGGTACTCAACATTTTTCATGACAAAATCCAAATACACCTAGAGGAAGATCTTACATTAAACCAACCCCCCCCCCAAAAAAAAAAAAACAAAACAAAAAATCATGTAATATATGTTTGAATCATATTGCACAGTTTTTATTCATAGATTAACACAGTTTACCAAGGACTCAGAGATGGATTGAAATTCTCAACTTTTTTCAAGTGTCAAACCCTGAAAACATATGCTGTGCTTTAAAAAGAATTTCCATGTCTCAACAGAACATATGACAAACTGAAGTTATTGCAATGGAGGATCTTTCCAGATTTAGCGATAATTAGGATGGCAGCGGAAGGAAGGAGTTTAAGCCTGATTAAAGCTAGGTTTGTCTGGCAAAAATTAGTGGAAGAACTGAGAATTGGGAGTTACAAAAGGGCAAGGAAAAGGTAAGCCTTTGAGGCTCAAAAGGTGCAAGGAAAGCTGATATTTGGGGCTGTTCTGGGTGGTATGAACATTATCAACGAACAGCAAATAAGGGTTGGTTGATGTACTTGAACGGCCAGAAGTCAGTAGTAAGTAATCAAAGAAGGCAAGGAATTAGATTCTCGAATAGGATCTCAAAGTGTAGTAAAGGTATGGACAGGTTTGGTTATAGCTCCTGAAAGCTCTAAAAAAGCAAGAAATTAAGAAACAAGGACAAGAAGAAATGAAAAAGACGGAGAATCATAGGCAATCACACAATGGGTAATGGGCATTATCACAACCAATAAGAAAGATGCATCACACATCTCAAATCATATAGGTACTAAGATGTTCTTTCCTTTTATTCGAAGACCAAAGCAAATACATCATTATATATGGGAAGTTAAGGTTAGGGACAAAGAACTTGGAGGCCAAATTTGGAAGCCATATATGACAAAACTGAAACACTTTGATGTTATTTAGGACTGGTTAACTACTACACATGACAAAGAATTACATAAATAAGGCCACAACTAAAAGTCCACCCAAGCAGCCTCAAGAACAAATACCAAATTACCATTGATAATGGAACATAAACTTACGTAGAATTAAACTAGTTGATATAAACTAAAGAGAACATTAAAGTGGCCACAAAATCACAATATCACAAGACTTGACCCAGAATTACATAAATAAACCCATAACTCAAAAGGCTCATCAGGCACCCGCAAGGACAAAACACCAAAATAACGGTTGAATACCACAACTTAAACTTGCAAAAAAACTCAACTAGTAACATATAAAGCTAAAGAAAGTCTAAAATATGACTCAAAAGTCCAAACTTAATTACGAGAGGGCCTGAGAGGACCCCATCTGAAAATAGAACCAACTGTCCAGATTCCAGAATTTGCTTTCTGCAAATTTGCTCTCTTGACCTCTCTATGGGCTGCATCATATACTCCACAATATATCATGGATACACCTTTTTGTAACAAGGAATTGGTCCAACCACATGTACACCTATATTATGATATGGAGGAAAAAATTTCATACAAGCTTAAAGTTGGAGTTTATATGGATTTTATTTATCAATTCAGCAGGCAACCAAAACTAATCTTTCTTTGTAATTTTTTTCACATGCTTGCTTAGTCTTTTAGTATCCTTCAAAAAGCATCGCATTAATTATTAGAATAAATTCAAGAGAAATAAACAGTACCCACACAAAATCCATCCTTTACGCGTTCTCAAAATCTCAGTAAATGTTCCAAAATAACCTTAAGCAACACTAGCTGGACAACATGGAGGAGCACCATAAAATTCTGTAGTCAACGTTCCTCAATAAACACATACCTGCATTCCTTCACTCCCTTCAATATGCAAACTGCGGAAGAGTCTAATCTTTGGAGCTTTGTATGAGAGCAGTTTAAGCTCGGTTTTTCCATCCATGGCTGTCAAGGGACTGAATTTCTCCTAACAGTTAAAAGTTACAGAGTCAATGATAGCAGAGTGGAAAGATAACTTAAAATAGCAGCAAATTGTTTTTTTTGGGTCAGACACTATTATAGGAGAGGAGGATGGTGAAGTTCAAACCCGTCACCTTAAGGTACAACAGCAGGTTCAGTGGTCATTTGACCAACTGCTAACTTCAAAATAGCAGCAAATTGTGAATGACAACGTAATCTTATGTTACCAAAGCATATCCACTGTCGGAGTTTTTATGTATGTGTATAAAAGGATGGCCAGATGAGAGTGGTCCATCAAAGCTTGGCAAACATATTATGCTGCCTTGCCAATGACAACATAAGGCAATTTGGTATGATCTTGCCATTAACAGAATTTGTGTTAAATAGTACAGTTAATAGGTCTATTGGAAATAGGCTTTCCATTGGCACATCGACGAAATTCCTATCAGGCTGTTGACCTTATCGATGTGTCAAATCAGCATCGCACTAGTGTCATCACTAGAAGTTTTTTCTTTTCATTGATCTGGTACATATCACACTCTAAAAAGAAAGAATATCAGCCCTTGTATAACAAAGCACATATTTAGTGAAAATACTTATGAAGTTGAATCTCCTAACAGTCTAGGCATATGACCCAACTCCAATGCTGGTGATATTCAAAGTTTTAATGGTGATCTAAACTCCAAATCCAATCATGCTGTGGGAAAAACAACAAATCAATAATATCTCTACAAACAAAGAAAATATTGAAAGAGTAATTCTTGCTATTGAGACTCTCAAGTGTCGCCTTGGTGTTGCACTATTGCCTTGGCCCGGCGCACCCCACCACAAAAAAAATAATAATAAAAAAAGAGTTAATACCTACGACTGATTTTGTGTCAAATGGGTCGGAAAGCCTAATTATGAAAATTTGCAGATAATGTAAGAGTATTTTACCAAGCGGCAAAAATGGAAACATGCATGGCATTGAGTTCTATCAATCAGGTAGAGAATGATGCAGACTATGAATGTGAGTATAGTCTAATAAATACACTATTTTTTAGGGGTTTATTTCTTATTTTGGTTAAAACGTAATTTTTCCATTTCAAGCTTCGGTCCCAATCTGGTCTACTTGAGCCTGAATGTGGTGTTTTCTGTTTGTTTTTTTTTGTGTGAACAATATTATATTCTTGGTCATGTAGAGGGAATTCTGTGGCTTTTTTAGGGGTTTACCAGCAAAATTTGTGATGACCTAATCTACCACAATTACCGACTGATTAAACAATTAAGATCTCGAAGCCCTTTTCTTAACCCAAAAACATCGTCATGTGAATTGATGTTATGATATTGCAATTAATCGATTAACACTCAATTCATCACGATCACGATCCCAAATCCAAAGCCAATATTCTCAAAACCCTAATTGATGAATGAATAAAATAAAACAATTAAAGTGGTAATTCAACAAATATTGTGTGTGCAATTGCAAGCGTGTGTATGTATGAAATTAAAGCAATCAACAAGAACATCCACAACACATACAATTTATTGATGTGGAAACCCTTCTCGGGAAAAACCGCAGAAAACCACTCGGGGTTCACCAAGAGTCTAATCCATTATTTCAAGGCTTCACATCTAAGACTCTCGGAATGCACAATGAAAGTGGGTTTTGTCTCTCACCAAGCAATATTTTCTTCTTTAATATGTGAAGTTGAATAGGAAGGATCAAGATGATTTAGGCCTTTGATCTTAGGAATTTATGATTTCTTGAAGCTCTCTAGGAAGGTTTAGGTTTTTTCTAACTCATAGAGGCTTATCCTAGGTAAAAACTATAACCCCATGTATATAGGCCCCAAAATTAGAGTTTAACTGAAGATCAAGAAAACTCAAAGTCTCATTTTCATGACCAACCACTCGAGTTGTGAGAGCAAGGTTAGAGGACGGTGATTTCTAGAGGGAAAAAGATATCATTCTAGACCTCCAGGTGGCAGACCCCTCAAATGGTAAGAGAGTAGCCTAGAGAGTCATCTCCACTGGTTCTCCAAATTTGTCTTCCAAAGTTTTCAGAGACTGCTCTAAATGATGACGAGTGAGCCAATGGCTGTCCTTACTAATTTTTAAGCTAGAAACCAAGCAAAAAATACACCTATTGAGCACTAAAGAGTGTTGCTCAAATAAAGACCGATAAATGACTCAAACTATATTTTAAAAACACATTTAAGGTTCAAAAAAATATTTTCAATGAAAAACTCTAGGAGTCATTAACAGATTTTCCAAATTTCATTTTGTTAATCCTAATCCTAAATCTAAAATTAAACTAAGAGATTAAGGTCTCTCAGGTCATTTTTTTTTTTTTAAGTTTGAAGGTACATCGGTGTGCTCTTGATATAGCATTGTAGGTTGATTTCCTTCACTTCCTTGGCGTTTACAAATCTTAATTTTGAAGCTTGAGATTACATAAAATTTTACGAAATTAGTCAACTACAAACATGATCCTAACAAAAAGAAAGTCATCAGTTTCTATAGTTTATGAAGAGTTTGGAAGAAGAATTCTTCGCAGAAAGTTACAGCAAAGTTGTCAAAACGTGTATCGAAACGTTTATGATTTTCAAAAATAATGTATCGTACATCGTAAGATAAGCTCAATTTAAAAAAATTATATACACACAGACCTCTGAAAATATGTAAATATGTAGTGTCTAAAGTAACATAAATATTATTTCAACTCACTCATCATTTCGTGTGATGTATGTGTCTAATAGAGATAAAGAGATATAATTGTTTGTCTTTACAACAGAGATCGAAATATAGTTATGATTTTACCTCTTTGAATAAGAAGAGAAAAATAAGATGTTAGAGAAACAAAAACGGTCTCATGACAAGAAGATGTTCGCGAGCTTCTTTTGTTTGAGATCAAACCTAAAAAGAAAGCATAATACTATGAGCTATAGCTCTGAAGCCACTGGTGTTTCCACGAATTAGAGGCCTAGATTTTAGGAATCGATGCCGCAATACCAACCAATCCCTTTGACACCTCTGTTCATCTAAGAAAGTAAGAAAAGCCATTGTTATACCTACTTTTAGGTCTAAACAAGGCCACTATTAAGCATTTCTTTATACTTGATCTTGGTGACTATATATGGGTGTTATCGGTGAAGTTAGTAAACAATAAAATCTGCACGATTTGCTCCAATTCATGCACCACTTTGCATCATAAAGTAATTACAAAGCCTAATGAAGACTACTCCAAAAGGCTAGGCAAATCAAGTTTTCAGTTTTGGCTTATCTATGACCATGTCTTTCGTTATATTATAGACCATCACGTATTTTTCAAGGCTTCAATCGAAATTCCTTTATGCTTGATCTATTAAACCTTGAGTACTTTTTATTTTATTTTATTTTGGGAGCGAGGGAGATTTGAACCCTTGACCACAAGAATGCAATACGAAAGAGTACCATTGGACCAAAGATCCATTGGTAACCTGAAGTAAACCTTTCCTCCTCACATTGGTCTAATATCTTGCAAATATCAACCAAACAATCGATCAAAAACCCGTTGACCATCTTAAAAGTAACTCATTTTACTGAACAATCCTATCATTAGCCTTAAGTAATAAGGAACATTATATCAAGAAACCTGAAATTCTTGAAAATTCCTGAACTACTGCCAGAATTCATGACCAAAATTGTACTTGTACTAAAGTCAACTACATGTGAATTATTTATTTCAATTAGAAGTTAATTATCAAGAAATGCATTAAACCTATAATATCTGATAGGTCTTTACTCCTCAATCGTCACCAGTAAAGGCTAGTGTTTCACACTTTTGCTTACAGGTCAACCTATAGTGCCACATGAAAAGTTGCAAGCACTTCAAGAAAATGCTAAATGTTAACTCATTCAGGAATTGGTAAACAAATTGAGAAAACCGCCCAAAATAAACTAATCCAAGCAGAAAACGTTCCAAAATTATCAATAGCAACAAGTGCTTGTTCGTTGGTGTATGTTTTGTTTCCGCAATTAATTGCAAAAGCTTTTAAATATTCACCTTCAATTATAATTTTCAAGGCCACTAGCAGAAGCTGAACAGTATAGCCACATCAAAATTGCAAGAACTTTAAAACCATTCATTCAAATACTTCCAAAGAAATGGAGACAAACGATCCATTTATTAAATGATCCAAAGAGAACCCATAATAAAAGTGATCCCAGAAAAGACAATCTAAAATTCTCTGAGCCCAGATAATCCACGCACACACACACACACATCAAAACACACATAACTACAACAACAAATATACGAGAGAACCAAATGGGTAAGTACCTGCAAGGGAGAATGAACCAGCTGGGTATGGCATTTGGTTTCTTCCAGAGCAAAGTGAATGAATTTCTGGTAAGAAAAAGCAGAGGATTCCATTACAGGCCGCATATTTCTTCTATTGTTCCCACTATTATGCGTACCAATAGTACTAGTACCCATTAATGGAGGCTTTACAGTTGAGAAAAATCTCAAGGTAGAAGAACACTCCATTGAGGAACAAGAACAGTTTCAAAGGAATTTCTTTCTGTAAGTGGGAACAGTTTCAAAAAATAACTTCAACCAACTCAAGTCCCACTCGCTTTTTCTTGAGCTTTCTTTCGGTGAGTGTGGTCTTCTTCTTGACTTTATTTTGCCCCACGTCAGAGAATCGACCTGCTATGGTGTATACGTCAATAATGACGTCATTAAATAGAAATTGGTCAAAAATAAAAACCAACATTTCGCTCAAGAATTTTAAAACTTAATTTATTAATTTAATTTACTGACTTAATCTTTCATTATTCGATTGATAGTGGAACACAATATCCTTTGAAAGGTGTTATTAATCTAATAGTTGTAATATATTATATTAGAAAATTATATTTCAATAGTATTATTCTTTGAAAAAATACTTGATTTTTTTTTAATGAATCACACTTTATGATTAAACAAATCTAAGAATAATTGTCTTTATTTTCTCTTATTTTTAAGGGAAAATAAGAGGGCAGTACACAATATTATAATTATTAGGAAAAAAATACACATTTGAAAAATATTTGTAAAAAAATACACTCACAATTGCTAAAGTCCAAAATAACTTTTTTTTTGAATTTGAAAAGTTTTCTACATATCTAACGAAACGAGCAAAAAGAAAGAGAAGAGACACCAACTATTCGCATGTCTCTACCATTTGTTGCCGGAGTTTCCATGATTTGAGAATAAAAATTTGAAATTCAAATTAGGGCTATGCAAAAAATCCGCAAACCTAACCACCTGATCTGTGACTGACCCTTTCGAATGAAAATGAATAGCTAAAAATGCTTCCGATTCGGCTTGCGGAAATTATAAACCGCTACTTGATTGAATTGGTTCGAATGACAAGTCCAATTCATAACCCGAAATACTCGAACCGTTCGAATAGTATTATTAATAATATAAAAAAAATAATGTTGTCCTTCAAAAAAACAAAAATATAAAACCCCCCAATTCCCAAACTCTATCTCATCTTTTTCTTCATAACACTTGCTCTTCGCCTCTCCTACTCCTCAACCTCTTTTCTCTCTCTCCCAAATGTTGCCCCTCTTCTTCTTCCTTTACTCTTCATTTCTTCAACCCTACCGATCTTCGAGTACACAATCAGACAAGATATATTTGAATGGATTTTTGGATCTTCAAAGCAAGCCTAAGGATCTCAAACCTAACTAATCTTCAAGCACATGATCAGGCAAGATATTGTTGAGTGAATTTTTGGATCTTCAAAGCAAGCCTATGGATATCAAACTCAAGTTCATCTGGTTCGAAAAAATGCCTCTGATCTTTAAAAGGATCGCAAACTCAAGTTTGACTAGTTCAAACAAATGCCTTTGATTTTTATCATCAATTTCTGTTTTTTTTTAGGTTTTGGCTTGTAAGATCATATGTAAATAGGGATGTTCAACATTAAAATGAAGTTGTTGAAATCTTACCATCAAAAAAAAAATTGTTGAAATCTGGTTGATAGTATTAACTGAAACCAATCTGAAACCGACCGACTTATTGGGGTCAATTTTTAGTTTGATTGTGAATTTTAATTAGAGTGGTTCGGTTGATAGAAATTAATTTTGACCTCTTTCGATTCGGTCAATGGAAGTCTTCACTTCAGACCGTATAAGTCGGTTGAACACTCCTAATTCAAAAATGGTACACAAATATCTACCCCAAAACACCATTCTCACGTTTAAAAAAAATATTATTATTGAGGGTTTCATTGTGACGAACACACACCGTTGGGATTTATTGAAAACGACTGATTTGGTCACTGTGACGTCAATGTTACACTGCTTGTAAAATACATATGCAGGGTTTGGTTACTGTGGATATTATATTGTGACATCAATGTCCACTACACACACAACATATAGAAGTTTTGACACAAAAAATATCACAGTGTGATTCAGGGATTGGCACACTGTGAACATCATAAATGTGGCATCAATGTCACGTTGCATATAGACACCATATATGGGTTTTGCACATAGATGATATCACAATGTGACTTCAATGTAACATTTCATACATACATCACATAAAAATTTTAAAAATACATGATAAGTATCACAATATAAATTTAATGTCACAATACAACTACATATCATATGTGTTATTTTTTTTATGGTGTGAACCTTAAAACTGTGATTTCCAATGTCAGATTGAAAAATAAACGTCATATGTACTATTTTGTACTTAGTGGGTATCACACAACGTGACTTAAATGTAATACTCCATAAACAAATATAGAAAATAAAGGGGAGAGAGAGTGAACGTTGAGAGAATAGTAACGATGGGATAGATAAGAATCTATTACTAAAGTTCGTCAAATATAAAACTTAAATATCAATCTACACCCGTTTTGAACTTATTTATCAAATTTCGGCTTTTTTAAAAGCGAAATTAAGAAAAGCCAATTTCATTTAAAAGCGCAAGCGGACTTAACAAATCCGTTTTTTAATGAAAACGTATTTATCAGATCTACTTTTAACAAGGAGAAAATGTAAGTATATTCAAGGAAAGCGGATGTGTGAAATCCGCTTTTATTAAAAGGCGAATATGATAAATCCGCTTTCTTAAAGTTTGACCTGGTTCCAAGCAACTTCAATTATTGGGTTCCAGAAGTGAACAAAAAAAAGGGGCCTTTGGTTCCCGTTGACAAAGATATTATCACATTTGAGATCTCTGTGGATCACAGGAGGGTCATGGCTATGGAGGTAGAGAAGCCCTCGCAAAATCTGTCTACACCAATGCTTCACAGCTCTAATATTAACTCTTTTGTGCTTTTGCCTGTTCCTATTAGCAGTATCAACCCAGGATGTGTAGAACTTCATAATGTTTTGAGTAGATGAATTTCACAGTAAAGCCTCTCAAGATCTTCAGGGCTTTGCAGAAAATCATAAAGTTTGACCTGGTTCCAAGCAACTTCAATTCCTTCATATTCATCAAAGGCTTTGTAACTGCATCAATCAACAGATAAAACAGACTAAATTAGAATAACAAATCTACCACAAACCCTTTTGCGAAATGATCTTAAAACATTCAGAAAGATTCAATCCCCTAAAGAAAAGTCCATTGGAAATCACAAATCTATAGGATACCCAGTTGTGAGAACTTATTGGAAAACCAAGAAATGTCTATTTCTTGCCAAACTTTACTAAATACCCATTTTCCATAAAGTTTTGAGAAACCCAAAAAAAACTTTAAATTTGAAAAAATCTTAAATGGGTATGCAGAAATTCAGGGAATAGGTGAAGTTCAATTCATACACTGTCTTTAAAGCTCCTTTGCCCAGAATATCATTGTACTGTCACAAAAATTAGAACCCAAAAAATAAGAATCACACTTGAAAGCTAGAAAGAGAGAGAGAGAAAGGTGAAGTCGTGGAATAACATAAAGCGTAATTGATAAATACGTTTTTAGTGTTAAAGTCATAATTGTTACATCTAACATCTGCTTTTTCGGATGAAGTCGTACTTAATAATTCCACTTTTAACTAAAATTGGATTTCTTAATTTCACTTTTAAAACAGCCGTAGTTTAGTAAATATGTTCAAAACGACTGTAAATTGGTATCTAAGGCCCCGTTTGGTAAAGTTTTCGTTTTTTATTTTTGAAAAACGAAAAACATAAACAGTTACCAAACGAGTTTTTTTTTTCTTATTTTCTCTAAATATCAAAATAAAAACGAAAAACGAAAAATTTAAACGTTATCAAACGGGGCCTAAGTTTTATATTTGTTGTACTTTGGTAATAGATTCGGAGAGATAACAAGTTTGAGGGAGAAAATAGAAGAAGAGAGAGATAAAAAAAGGGATATATATATTAATGATAACAAAAGAGAAAATAAAAAATCTTTTTAAAACTAATGAATTCTTTTCCCAAAATTCAAATGGTCAATTACTCTTTAATTTAGGAAATCACTTGCCACATGTTTAAATTATCTCCCACAAATAAAGGAAAAGGAAGGGTTTTTCCATTTTTATTTTAATGAAATATTTAAAAAAACAGTCAAAGTATATTTGTTCACAAAATATTTACACAAAAAAACTTATACACAGAAAATTTATATTAAGGTACTTTCTCACAAATACGTAATGTATATGATATTTTTTCACAATTTTTCGTATTTTTAATTATTCTCTCACTAACTAAATTAAGCCAAAAAGAAAGACAATTATTATTTTCTTTCTCTTCAGAAATTTGTAGGATAGATAGGTATAATGAAGGAAATGAGGAAACAAACATAGAAAAAAATACCACAAATGTCCTTATATTGGAAATTAATATTTTTACAAGTTGACCCATTTATTATAGAATTTAAAGAAAAAAAAATTGGGATAATATTCTTATGTGAAACTCTAGGCTTGGGGCCCTTTAAATTAATTTTTTGCACATATTTAAATATTATATGATAAATTTATAATTAAAAATAATTATTTGTTTAAAGAATCATATAAAAATATATTCAATATTTTAAAAATTAAAATGATATTGTTAAAATATTAGAGATTAAAATAATACAAATTTTATATTTTGGGGTCTTTAGTGCAATTAACGTTGAAAGTAATTTTGCGCAAGCACCCCCTCTCTCTCTCTGTTCCTGTAGCTCGTTCTCTCTCTCTCTCTCTCTTCATTGACACGGAGCTACTGAGGAATGGCTTCTTCGGCTTTCTCGAGGCTAGTTAGCCTCCAAAGACACTTCAATCCCGTTGACTCAAGGAAGAAGGTAGTAAGTATTTGTGTAGAACTTTTACCTGCTAATCTTTTCTGAATTTATATTTCTTCCACGTCTGTTGCTTTGGCAGAAAAAAATTAGTCCAGAAGAAAAAATTTGTATGGTAGAAACAAAAAAAAAAAAATCTGGGTTTAATGGGAATTTTTTTCCTAGAAATACTATTTTTATCAGTTTCCACGGACAAATTTTTGAGCGAAAACAAAGAATTTGTTCTTAGATGTCGATTAATCAGAAAAATTTTGCTGGGATTATTGGTTTGACTGGTTGGAACCCTCCTTTAAGGTAATGTAATTGTTCTTTATAGTCACATGAATACACAGCAGCTTATTTAGTTGTTTCTATTGACAAACTATCAGTAGATGTAATGAATTGTTTAACAAGTGAAAGAATCTGAGAGTAGCAAGAAAGAAATATGCTTTCAATTTTTTGATTCACAGAAAAAATAGTTGGGAATTTTGATGTAATTTGGGCATTATATTGCTATTTCTTGATAATTCTTTCAGTATATATGGCATAAAAATTTAATAAAGGGTTATTGGTACTTGTGTTGAGAGGGATGGGCTGAATACAGAGCTAATATTTGTCATTGTTTGTACAGAATGAGTACTCGCATATCTGAAACCATTTTTTGAATGCCGTAAATTTTGAATTTGAAAAATGATAGATTTTTTCTACAGGCTGGTGATGATAATGTTGGTGTAGGGATGATAAAGATATCCCCGGAAGTTTCTGAAGCTTTATCGTGCGGCAGAGGAGTTGTCGCACTTGAGTCCACCATAATTGCTCATGGTATGCTGATTGGACACTTGGTATTCCTTAAATTTATTGTTGGTTGAATATTCTATTTTTTTTCCTCAAAAAACTTTTCTTGTTAAATATTGTAAATTGTAAGGTAGGAAGACTATTATCGATGTTAACCAAAGAAGGATCGCTTAAATTGGATTTTCCTGAATAGTAAAATTTGACGAGTTTTGCACTTGTAATTTTCTTCCATATAAAGTTCTATGACTCTCGGTCGATGTGCTTATTTCTCTTGCAGTGATGGACCCTATGGTTTTGGAAAAACGTGCTTTGCACAATCCATCATAACAAATAGAGTTTTAGACAATCCAAATTTCCCATCAAATATTTTGCATATGGTTCAAAGTTTGAGGATTAACTTCAGCGAGCATGACTTTGGCTGAGCTGAGCATTCCGCTGTTTAATATTTGGCTAGATCAAATTTGAACCTTGCACGAACCAAACCTTGACCAAACAAGTGTTTTAAGCGTAGTTCATGTATCTTTCTTCGAGCTCATTGAATTTCCAATCTATGCCATAATTTCTAACATTTGACCCAATCTATTCCTATTTCTAATGATTAACACGACACACGTCTAATTTCGCACATTTGACCCAATCTCTTCATGTACCTGTTGTATGACATTCTCCTGGAGAATGAAAACAATCCACATCTAATTCTTATTTTGTTGCTGACATGTTACCTCCATGATACTGGAACTCATGCATCAGAACATAGACATAGTTACGTATATATGTATGTATGTATATAGTTCAGTTTAGGACCTAGTTACTGGTAAAAGATGTAAAAGCTGAAATCATGGCTAAAGGATGAGAACAGTTGAGGTTCCATGCGAATGTTTTCTGATATTCATGCAAACAACTACTCGTTCTTCATTGACGTGTGCAAAACTTGAAATGATTAGCTTAGCTATATGAATTTTTTTCATCATTTGCACTATGCTTTTTGCTGTTGTGTTTAGGAATGCCCTATCCTCAAAATCTGGAGACAGCTAAAGAAGTGGAGGCAATTGTGAGGGAGAATGGAGCTGTGCCTGCTACTGTCGCCATTTTAGATGGCTTGCCATGCGTAGGTGTTTATTTTGGACATTTTTCTTTTTCTTTTCGACTTCTTGCACAATTTGACTGTTTGCTTTGGGTATTCCAATTTGATATCATTTTCTTATAATTAAGCATCCGTGCTGGGAAACTTATGTAAGTGTCGTCAGACTAGAGGAATCTTAATATACATGAAATGGATCCTTCTAATTGCTGCGTTTGATCAGCTATTATTTGATTTACAATCTTTTTATTTGTAGTAAATTGTTGAATTCTCTGTGGCCATCTCTTTTTTGCAAATAACTGATGTTACTGGAGCGCTTATTCTGACATCTAAAATTAAAAGATTCATGGTTTGTTGGAATTGTGAAAAGTGATGTCTGGGAAAGAATAAATGATGGTTATATGTATCAACTGTGGCCAGCTGCGTTATTTTATATATTTCTTGTAGTCTTTTCATGCATTTGAATGCTGACAGACAGTTTGAAACCATAACTACAAAGTTTGCTAATAAGTCGTTGGAACTTTGAAGTACTTTAAATCACTAGGCATCAAGCATCACGAAAAACATTGCAGTCCAGGTGGGTGCCCATAAATCTAAAAGACCTGTTAAAGTTTCTTGGAGCACGTATGCCATGCCATGTTAATTCTCTAACAACCCAAGTTGTTCGCCTTTCAGTTCAGATTAGAGATGTGTGGCTCTCTGGTAGTTCGGATTTTGTATATTGTTGGATGTTCAAACTTGACTAATTTTAGTTGCTTTTCTTTTGTTTGTCTAGTTATCTACATAAGGACAATCATAGGGAAGACCATGGAGAAGGAATAAATAGCCTTGATTTTGAGTAACTGCAGAATGTGAAAAATCACTTGAAACTGAGGAACATATGTGGACACACATGTATTTCTCTGTGCATGATCCCTTGAATACATGCTGCATCATATATGAGGTTGTACTTGATAGTTTTTGTTTTCCAGAAATAATACTAAAAATTGCAGGAAGTGCACTAGTGAAAATAGAACTCCGTGTGATAAATTTAGCCATTTCTAATGAGCAACTTATCATATCAGACAAAAAATATTCTGGGTGGCAGTTAATGAACTATAACAAGTAAGATGGTAATTGTATCAGCATAAAAGTGATTAGGGTCTACCATGGTGTAATGCTGCTGGTCACCAAAGGAGAGACTTGACTTACAGTAGAAAGAGCTGTCCTACTGGGCCCCCTTTGTGAGAGGGTTTCCCTTTCTTTCCTTTTTTTTTTTGTTTTGGGATTTTTTTTGGGGGGGGTGGGTGGGTTGTGCACTGCACGTTGGCACTTTACTGGTCTTTAATAAAGATGTGTTATCTGTTCTAGTTGCTTGTATGTGCTATTCTCAGTTCAGAGCTAATATTTCAAGACTGTTTTTACTTGTAGGTCTGAGTATGGAAGAACTTGAGAGGCTGGCTAGTCTGGGAAGCAAAGCTCAAAAGACAGCTCGCAGGGACATTGTGCATGTCGTGAGTAAAACTACAACTAGCTCATGTAATTTTGTAGACTATCTTGGGTGATTTTTGCTGTTGTTTTTTTATTGAGTGCTTACATTCTAGCTGTTAAAATTTAGTTCGTAGTGGAGAAACTAGAATGCCAAAAAATTATTTACAGAATTTTGTGGATGGCCTTCTTATTGAGTTGGGAAAATGTAATGATAAGTTTTCAGGAAACTGTGTTGGGTTTGGGACAAAAGAGGATGATATAGGTATATTGATATGATAAAAGACATCTATGAGGTTGTAACTGTAGTAAGATCATCTGCATGTGAAAAAAGATGAAACACATTCTTGTTTATCTAAGAAAATTGAAGTCAATTCGTAACAGTTATGGTCTCTTTATCTCAGTATTTTGATCTAGTTTGTCTATAGACCAAAGATATATGTAAAAAAGTATAATGTAGGATCTGTTCAGGAGACCGGCTAGTTCAGGTGACTGGATTAAAGTTTGATTGTTGATTTTGAACCAATGGTTATGACTTATGAGAGTAACAAGGACAACTGAATAAAGAAAATATTTTATCCTTTTGAAATGATCTATAGAATTATTGATCTTGCTAAGCATGACTTCTGCCACAAAAGATACTGCCGGTGGCTTCCAATCTATTGAAGTTGTATCAGAAATATTTAGACCATGGAAAAACAAATTCTTTCTCATCAATTGCTGAACATTTGGGGTCAGTTCTCGAATGCATATATTGATGTATTGAAATTGAAGAATTACAAACTTTGTCTTTAGAGCTCAATACTTGAGACGTGATTATGTGGCTTGAGGAACATAAACTCTCTTCTACATATTAAAAGTGAAATTTGCCCCAAAGTGTAGCTTTCTGGGTATACATAAATCATTCTTATGTGTGCCCCCCTCCACCCCCTGTAGTTTCGTTGAACCTCTCAAGTTCGTGAAGATTTTCTGCATTCTTTGAAGTTGCTTCATCTAGCATCCATTGAAGCAGGAGGACTCATCAATGGATGGAGTATGTTGAAATCTAATATAACCTGGCTGTCGTAGGAAGGAGGAGAAAAGAGAGTTTTGGACTGGAAAAGAGAGCAAGATTAGAGTTTTCTCCCTCGTACAGATGAAATAAATTGATCTCCAAAATTAAAGAATACTGAATATTTACAGTTGTAATAAATCCCTACTTGGTTCATATTGCTTATTTGCTCATTTTAGGTGGCGACCAGAGGGAATGGTGCAACTACTGTATCTGCAACTATGATATTTGCTTCTATGGTGACCACTCTGTTCTTGTTAGCTTATCTCATGCTTTTCTCTTTGTGCGTGATCATATTTACGAATGAAGTAATATGATATTTGCTAACCACCTAAATATACAAATCTTTGAAGGTTGGTATCCCTATATTTGTTACTGGAGGTATTGGAGGAGTGCATCGACACGGAGAGAATAGTAAGATTATCAGTTTTTACTTCACTTTGCTAGAACTGCACAGGTGTTTTTGATGGCTTCCACCTTGCTTGGACAGAATGCTACACACTGACACATTATTTTGAAAATGCAAACATTTGTATTATCGCTGATCCCATAGTTAAACTGCAATATGTCTAACAGAGTGCTAACTTCAACAGAAATAGAGGCATCTGATTCTTGTATTTAGGGCCATTGAAGTTCTTATTTTTCAGAATTGGGCAGTGTGATTGGCAAAACATAGTGAAACATGCTAAGCTAGCAGATGCCTGTCACTGACTGCTCCTCATTAAGATTGTACAACACCTATCTTACTGCATAGTGTAGATAGTAAAAATGGACTGTTTTCCCTGTTATGGTTTAACCTAGAATTTGCAATTTCAGACAGACAATATTGGTGGTCATTTAAGTGGTAAGAGGACCTGTGTCGTACTGCCATGGATGTAACATTCTTTTAGCTTTTTATTCATTCATTTTGCTTAAAAAACATGTATGTATACCACCAACGGAAGTTTTAAGCAGAAAGGTTGACGTCTGATGAATCTGATGCTTCTGGTTATTCATTCATTCTGCTTGAAACATGTATGTATTGTAGGCCACTAATGTAATTATTAAGTAGAAAGATTTGACGTCTAGTGAATCTCAGGCTTCTGGTTGCCTTGACAGGAAAAACCTGTTTTTGAGTATTTAAAAGTTTGGTTGTGTTCCTTTCAATATTTGTTTTTGCAGCAATGGATATATCTTCTGATCTTACTGAGCTCGGAAGGACTCCTGTAGCTGTAATCTCTGCTGGTGTAAAATCAATATTAGATATTCCCAGAACGCTCGAGTATTTGGTACATATCATTTTAAATCAACATCATTACAAGTACAATTACTTCACAAAATCACTGATCTCATAATTTTTGCTGCTATACAGGAAACTCAGGGTGTTTGTAATGCTGCTTATAAGACTGATGAGTTCCCTGCATTTTTCACTGAAACTAGTGGCTACAAGGTATAAATATGGACCATATTTCACCTTAATTTGTTACTCTTTGGAGTATCTAATATCTTAGGAGTCTATATTGCTTCTGATAAACTTGCGTTGTTAAGAGTTCTGTCCAAAATGCTGATGGGTCTGGTTAAATTACTTGCAGTAACAGTATCTCAGCTTGATGTAAGACAAGTGTGGGAAACACTCACTTTTAAGTTTTGATACCCAATTGATGAGTGGCCATCACTCCCCTGATTTTTTGAGCTATTAGGTGTAATTGAGATGATTATTCAAAATTTACCTCCTCTCAAGAGATTGCCAAATCTGTTATTTGAATGTTTACCGAATATCTTACAACAGGACAGAATGGACAGCCTTGTCCACTCTAAATATCTGCATTGCAAGAAACCAAATATTAGGATGTGTATCTGAACTTCAATTGACTTGCAAAAGATTATATATTTTACTTACCAGTCTCCAAAAGTCATACTAGATATATACAATATGTGCCCAAAGGAGGAATGAAGAAAGGTAGAAGGATGATGGAAAATGATGATATATAAGATTAGATTTATTGGATGTTTGGGTCTACTTTAAAATGATAATATTAGATTTATGGCAAAAAAGGCTTGTGTGCCAGTTTACAGCACTGGTCCTTCTGACATTTGCCTGTGTTTATGACACAATTCTAGGCACCTTGCCGAGTAGATACACCAGAAGACTGTGCTCGGCTAATTGGCAAGTGACAATCCACTCTTTTTCTACTTTTTCCATATGTCTATTCCTTTATTGACCTCAGTGTCTGTTCTTTCTTTGGCATTATTAATGGCAGATGCAAACATGAAACTCAAGCTCAAAACTGGTATTTTGATAGCAGTCCCTATTCCAAAAGAGCATTCTGCTTCAGGAAGTGTAATTGAGTCTGCAATACAAATAGCCCTTACAGAAGCTCGGTAAAAATTTATGCTTCATTTTCTATCTTATAATTTTGCCAAATTTATCCTATTTATTTTTATTTCCGTAAGCTCATTTTATTAAAATACTGGAACCTCAGCAATAAGGGCATAACAGGCAATGCTGAAACCCCATTCTTGCTTGCTAGAGTGAATGAACTAACTGGAGGAGCCTCTCTGGCTTCAAGTATCCTTATCTGATGCTTTTAGAACATATTTGGTAAGAGAATCATTGTATATGATGGTGAAATTCTTAGCAATGATGATGTGGACTTGGCTCATCTTCACCTGAACTAGTATTCCAACCTAAAGTTTTATGGTTGCCTTCGAGTGTTCATGGTGCTTGAATGGTTGTTTAAATTTCCTTAACTATGTCTTAGACATTGCTCTCGTTAAAAATAATGCGCTTGTTGGTGCTAAGATTGCTGTCTCCCTTGCTCAGATCCAAGAATGCTAGTTACGCAGGTGAGTGTTTGTTTTGGTGTCTTCTTGTTAATAATTCCAAAAGCATGTCGTTTACAATTGACAGAAGGTGTTGGAGTTGTCTACCAGGAGAATGAAGCCGTACACCTTAGGGCATATGTGTACACCAGATATGAACATGGCTGGATTCGTGGTTTTATGTTCTGTATCGTGCTGATGTGAGCTGTCAACTGTCTTGATGAAATTGTATCCAGGTGGTCGGGGTGCATCTGTCTGTAGTTTCATTTTTTATTTCTGGACAGTACAGATGTATGTGGTGCCGACATTCCAAGGCTTTACGTACTGGAAAATAACAATCAAAGGCTCCATTAACCATCAGGGATTAAGGTAAGACTATGCTACTGGGAAGTTTTTTTTGGTATTGTATCAAAATTTGCAATTCTTAGTACAATTTACAACTTTGTGGTTCATTTTAAAACAAAATGAGGGGTGTTTGTGATATTTTTTTTTGGTCGTAATTGGACACAAATCAATTGTAATAGTCAGTACCATATCTCTTTTGAATCGTGTTTAGCGTTGGACGCCCTCTTTTTCATATAATCATATCATTAAGTAAACAAATTTGGTAAAATTTTTAGGTTGTCCAGTAGTCGGTAAGAATCATACTCCAAATTCAACTCACATCCGAATGATGTTTCCTTCTAAAGCAACAACTTGGCTAAAATGTCGGTCTTCAGGAAAAAAGTTTGCGTTATGGTCAAGAAAAAAGTATGGTTGGATATGACGTTGAAGTCACAAGAAGGGATTAGTCTAAACAGGATCAACCCGGGGCTAATCTGGTTGGTCCAATGGCTTATCATTGTAATTGTGTTTTTCCATACCGTATCATTTACCAGTTTTTTTGAATATTTATACAATTTTTTGGGTTAAAATTATTTACTTTTGTGGTGTATTTATGTTTTACATTCCTTTACCACATTTTAGGTAGAACATACTACCTTTTAGGATATTTTTTTTAAGCTGGCGGGTATCAAATGCACCCAACTCTTTTTTAAAAAATTTATCGGTCAAGGACATTCGAGTCAGTTTGCAAAATACACATTAGTAACTCCAATTCACTGAGCCAATGATTGGGTTCAATTCAATTTGATTCCTAGCGACAGGCCATGGAGAACGATCATCGTGTAAAATCCACAAAGAACCTGATTTTGCACACATGGTGTGCACACAGGCATGCACGAACACCCCCCCCCCCCTCTCCCACCACATTCAAAAGGCTGCGAGCTCAACACTTGCATTCACAACCAAGAACCCTGAAGAATCATTTCGTAAAAAGAAATTGAAAAACAAATCAATATATCAAAAAAAGAAGTGAGCATAAAGAGGCAATAATTCCAGGTAGCGGATGCATTTTTCAGATGAACAGCATCCTTCACACAAAGAAACCAAAAAGAAAAAGACCCAAAACCTTGTGTGACAAATAACCAAAATCTTACCTTCTACACCTCCAAGCCGATACTGCAAAAAGGGCTCGATCTTGCCAACAAATCACCACACAGCCGTTCTCTTCCTTGATCTTATACCCATCACAACTATAACCTTGCAACAATCTCTTTGCTTGCAACATACCATAATAACTCAAAGGAACATTTCCAAAACCTGCCAAATCGAACCTTTGGATCCACTTCTCAAGCTTTTCATGTCTTTCCTTCCTGGCACCTCTCTCACATGCTATAATATTCTTAATCTCCTCTCCAAACAGCATCTTCTCTACCTTCAATCTCTCCATTGATGTTCTTGGAAGGGAAGATTCTAAGCAATCAAACAATGCAGCATAAAAGTACAAAGATTCTGATAATCTCTCCATAAGAGTTGATCCGTTATGGTTAGAATCTTGCTCTGCCACTACCATGACCTTTGGTGACAAACCCCATAAGGCATTAAGAAAGCTATCCAGCTTTGCTGAAGTGGTTGGAGATAGTGGTGATGACGAAGCTGAGTCATGACTCGGGCTATAACCAGTAAGCAAATCTTTCTCAAGTAACTCTCCTAAAGTGCTTGGGCTCATTTGAAGAGCTTTTTGCAAGTGAACTCCATTTAGATTTTTCGGTGTCAATGGGGATTTTTTCCGAAGGATTTCACCATCAGAGGCTAAAAGGGAATGCAACTGCAGAACCGAGCTAATTGCTAGAGCCTCCCCCGTTTTCACACGCAGTTTTTCGATGTCAAGATTCTCTATATTGCTAACTATCGGGTTGAACTGGAATGGGATATCCAACTTTTCTGCCTCTTCAGTCAATAAATGAGCCATTTGATCCAATACCTCTTTATGCTCATGAACTCCAGTAATTCTCAAATGGGGTGGGCCTTCAGGCCGTGCACTTAAGTCTTGAAGAAGCACACGCCACTGCATAGGCTCTGCAGCATTAAGATCAATAATATGAACCATCTTTTCCCCTTCCATGGATTCAACTATAGCTTGGTTTGCCATCACAAAAGCTACTTTTAAGAATGGAAAGAACTCGAAAAACATCTTCTTTACAAGAATGTCTTCCGAGACCAGTGATATTCCGGTGGAATGGAGGGCTTTGTAAAGGCCAGGCCAAGTTTTGAGGATCCTATCAGCTAGTGCGGCCGCAAAATATGAAGCGATACGCTGCATGGTATCGCCATTAGGAGAGGCAATTTGGGAGATTTGGTCAAGGGCAATATTTGCATTGTCAAAGCTACCAGTGGCTACATGATTTGCACAGGTGAGCAATAGATGGATCAAATATAGACCACGTTCCTCGGACTTCAGCTCTTTGAGCCATGGATATGGTGACCCAAAACCAGGTGAAAGTGACATCATGGGATAGAATTGGAGAGGGGATGAGGTTACAGATGATGATCCATCATCTTGAAACATTGGTGTCCAAAACAGTTTTGAGATTTGGTAAACAAAGATCAAATGGGAATTCTCAAATAAGTGACAGAATGAGACTGATTTTGGATAAGTATTCAAATGTGAGCACAGTTAAAGGTTTGAAAAGTACATCAAATCCTTCAATCAAGAACCAAATTAGAATGAAATCACAATATGGTTGAATCTCTTCAGAAGTTTTACAGAACCAACAGATAATATAGCAAATCCAGAGACTTCTCTTGCCAAACAGGGCTTAGATATAACCAGTGATTCAGCTTACACTGGCCAAGAAGCAACGAACAGGTCGAATAAAGACAAGATTTTGGAATCAAAATCAGAGAAAACTATCAGAAATGCAATCTTCAACAAAGTTCAAGTGGGTTGTAAAAAATTCTCAATAATTCAGATCCTATTCACAAACAATTAGCAAAGCAGAAACAGAGGAAACACAGAACAGTACCAGAACAGCTTAGCAAATTAACCCTGATAAACTTACCAACGACACCAGGAACCACCAATTCTTTTCTGGGTTTTCGATTTCACAAGAAACCCAAACAAAGCCCCAAAAAATTCCCTCAATATCTTCCTTGATGTCCCTGTTCACAGCTGTTCAGGGCTTTCTGGGTTTTCTCTAGAATTTCTTGTGGAGAGAGAAACAAAGAGTTAAAGAGCGATTGGTTCAATTAAAGCTAGTCAGTTTTGGAGGACAACTTCAAAGGCTCCGTTGCTGATGATGCGTGAAGGTTCGTTTTTGTCGTTACTCTTTTGGTTGTCCTTTGCCTTTCAGAAGGAATATGGAATTTGTAAGAAGAGCCCCTGCACTTTGTCCCTCTGAAACACTCGTCTCTGTCTCTTAAAATACTTAAATAGTCTCTCTCTAAAATGGTAACTCAAGGGTAACTCAACGGAAGATAGGAGCCGACGGTAAACGCAGATGTCTTAACTGGGCCTTGAGTGTGAATTTACACGTATTGAAAAGTCTATACGTGTGATACTTTTTTGAATAAAAATTACCTGTCGAAAATCATATAAATTCTAACTTAACCGTTACACGTGTTGAAAAATCGATACGTGCAATATTTCTTCAAATAAAAATTACCTCCCGAAAGGATTAGGATTAACTCTCTTTAATTTCGGTTAACCTTTTCTTCTCTATGTAGAATGGAACAACTTTTTTGGGTGTTGTTTTGTCATGACATAAGGAGGATAGGGAATCAGGGGTACCCAAAGATTTCAATATTCCCTTTTCCCCACATGAATCCAAACATGCCCTAACAAAGACAAACAAAATGCCATCAGTTTTGTTTCCTAGTGGGGTAAGTGTGGGAAAGTGCAAGAAAGCTGCCAAATGCTTCCAAAACCTTTGGTTTTGTTTTATTCTCAATGCCAAAGACCCTCAAATTGGTATTATCTCCCCCATATTAAGAGAGAGAGAGAGAAGGTTGTTCAGAAACCATCCAAAAATAGACACCATATTTATGACCGGAAATTTTTTGCAAACCCTAATGAGCTCAATTGGGGTTGTGTGTGTGCGCGTATAAGGCTCTCTGCCGGGAGGTTTCAGAGTGGTTCTGTGATAAAAAAAAACAAAAATTTATAAGTGGGCGCCTGTCCCACGCGTCGGGGTGTGAGTCTCAGTCTTTTTAAAAATATGATACAAAAATGTGTCGCCAGGGGAGAGGAGTTGGGGCTGTCTCACATCGAATAATATTGGGGTTGTGTGTGTGCGCGTATAAGGCCATCTGTGGCTTCCACTTTTAAGTAGAGATTTTAGAGTGGTTTTGTGATACAAAAAAATGAGCTCAATTTTTATTCTAGAAAAATCACTAAAATTTTGAAGGTTATTTATAATCGATCTTAAAATCGATTCCAAATGACCTACAAAAATTATAAATAACCTATAAAGAGTATAACTTGAACTATTAAAATTGTAATATGGCCTAAAAAATTGTAAATTTTTTTATCGAAAACAAATCTAAAAACTAATATCTCACCCACAAAATTAATAAAATTTGGCGATACGGTACCCAAATTTTTTGTTCGTTGATCATTATTTTTTTCACTTATGTTATTATTTTGGAATAATACTGTAGACATCATATTTCTTACAACATGTGACACAATTAGTGTTATTGGATATTTAGTAAACTCAGTGGGACGTACTAATCTAACGGTCTATGTTGAGGTAGTGCACAAAGATGATGTAAAAAGTATTATATGTTCAGACGCTAACATGTAAAAAATCTTCATCTATCCTAAAAGAACATCATCGATCCTAAAGACCCACCATCGATCACAATCAGATGAAAACCCCTAAAATCGTTTAAACAACTAAGTGATTCATCGCAAGATCTATCCTGTTCATGATAGATCCTAAAGGCCTGCCATCAATCCCATGATTATAACTAGACCATCTTCAATGGAGACTTAAACCCTTATCTAAATTTGAGTAAAAAAAGGTAAAAATCTTGATTTAGTATAAATTTAATGGAGAAACCCAAATTTAAATGAAGACAAATTCAAATTTAAAAGAGGGTAAATATAATTATTGAATTTTTAAAGGAGTGTGTAATCTCACAATTGGTGAAAAAGGTAAGAGTTTGAGTCTCTCTTGATTTGAGTTTAAAAAAAAATTCTCTTCATTTGGTATACGCATGAGTCTAACATTGGAGAAAATTTTTAATTTTTTTTAAAAAAAAAAGGTACAAAAAAGAATAAGAGCCAGAGATACTCTTAAGGTTACTATCTTCTAAGGAAAGTTACCACTATTTTATGAGAAGTCACAACCATTTAAGGCAAGTTATAACATCTTGGTAAGCTTATTACATATGAGGCAAAGTTACAACCATTTTAGAAAAGGTTACAATATTTTGAGGCAAAGTTATAACCTCTTGAGGTTAGGTTAGTATTTTTCAAGGTAAAATTATTGTCACGTCTCAATTTTCATAATCAATCATACATTAACTATCATTCATCAAACCACGAGAGCGTACTAAATAACATTAATTTAAAACAACTAATCACCATTCATCATCTAATAAACCAACATCCCAGAAGAAACATAAATAAATCCTTAAGGTTACAATTAAAACCTCAAAATATTCAACAAGCTCTTAAATATATGCTAAAAAACCTTAAATAACCATCATCTCAAATAAACTATTAAACAATCATAAATAATAATGTTCCCATCAACAAACTTATAAACTAAGACGAGTAGAACACATTAAATATCAAGTTCTAGATTCACTTCATGATCCCCTTCTACTTCCCAAACTATCTGCTTACTTATGTCTGTATTATTATCATCTACAGCAAAATCTAAAAAATGTTATATGGAAGGGTAAACAATAAAGCCAAGTAGAAAAATCTTCTCAAACCCAAACAAATTTTAAAAATCATGAAAAACATTTTCTCTTCCCCTCCCCTCCCCAACCCAACCCCCAAAGTAGAACAACCTTTTTTGTGTGTGTTTGTCCTGGCCTAAGGTGGATAGGGAATCAGGGCTGCCCAAAGCCTTCAATATTCCATAGCTTCTTGAATCCAAACATGTCCAACAAAGCCAAACACATGCCCTCAGTCAGTTTTGTTTCCTAGTAAAGTAGGAGTGGGAATTGCAAGGAAATTGTGAAATGCTTTCAAACCTTGGTTTTGTTTTTCTTTCCGAGGCCAAAGACCTTTCAAACTTTTGTATTATCTTCCCCTATTAAGACAAAGGGACAAGGTGGTTAAGAAACCACCCAAAAATGGACACAAGGAGAATTTTTATGTAATCCTCACAAATTACGAGTATCGATCAAACTTAAGTTCATGTACTCAAGAAAACTCAACGTAAATGTACGAAGTTACACTTTGTCTCTTATTCAACTATTGAACCAACGTACAAAATAGCATGCTCAATTTTCATTCTTAAAAATTTATTTGTTTGCAATAAAATTGGATAGTTGTGATCATCTAAAATTGGATTGCCATTAATTGTCCATTATTTCGTAAGTTTAGACTTAGGCTATTGTACCGAAAAAATAATTTTTAGTACTATTCTTTCTTTTTTTACCAATCACAATAAGAAACATGGAAGTGTTTATTATTTTATTATTTTTTAATTATCTCTATGGCCAATGATTATAAATTGCTCAAGCCAAGATCTATGGTTTAGATTCATTTTTTAATATGATATTAAAAAAATTAACTTTCAGTTCCTTAAACTTATATTAATCATATACATGAAACATTTGGCTTTCTCCCTCTATACTATTTTTTTATCCATTAATATAATTAGTAAACTTGACCAATTTCTCTATGTAGAGTAGAACAACTTTTTTGGTGGGTGTTTGTCATGGCATAAGGTGGATGGGGAATTAACCCCAAGAGATAGTTCAAGTGCTAACAGAGATGAGTTGTAAATTCAAATGGCCTGAGTTAGAATTTTGACAATCTGTTGGGTTCAAGCCATGAGAGATTTATCTCTTATGAATACACTAATCCCGGCGTTGATGGCATGCCTTTAACCAGACCGGAGAAAGAATTAATTAAAATGTGTATAAGTTGACTCAAACAATCCCGATTGTTGAAAAGAAAAAGGGATAGGGAATGGGGCTGGCCAAAGACTTCAATATTCCCTAAACCCACTTGAACCCAAACATGCCCACAAATGCCTTCAGTTTTGTTTTTTGTTGGAGTAAGAAATAAGTGTGGGAATTGCAAGAAAAATGTCAAATGCTTCCAAAAAAGACTTTGAGATTGGAATTATCTTCCCCTACTAAGACAAAGAGACAAGGTAGTTAAGAAACCATCCAAAAATGGACACCATATTTATATTTACTTATGAGATTAATAATAAATCGTTTGAAATATGATTGGTGGTGACAACGCTAATTAAGTAATCGCTTGAAACTCATGCACATGGATTAAACCAGGGTTTCATGTAACTAATTAAACTCATACTCGAGACTTACGAGTTTACAATTTAGCTCTTATTCAACTACTAAACAAAAGTGTAGGTTA
>CM042195.1:8704100-8720060 GCA_023539305.1 Ilex asprella | reverse complement strand
CCTCAATTTTTATGCTGGAAAAAGCAACAATTTTTTTGGATCTTATATTTACACTATCAATTTTTAGCGAAATACAATGGTGATCACACAACATTTGAAAAATAACACGAGATATGTTATTCGAGTTTTCATTAATGAAGTGATCATGTTATGTTATCTTATTTAGTAAATATTTAAACAGATTAACAAAATAATGACTCGAGTTATAAACAATAAGATAAATGACAATAATAATGCCGATGAAAGATTTAGAAATGGAAATGACTAACTAAAAATTCAAGTGTTTTTGAATCATGGTCTTTGCTTCATCACAAAAAGACGGTTTCCTGTCTTATAGCTGGGTTTGATCTAGGTACATTCGGCTCCTATTGGGCTGGAGCTTGGCCCACTAGACAATGTGTAATTACCTTAAGGTGGCCCAACCCATGACAAAACATAGAGAGAGAGAGAGAAACTCTCATTTTAAGACTTTATTTGGAGAACCCACAAAGCTACATACTATATGTATATTGTCTTGAAAATATCCTAAGGCTATTTTGGTCATTTCACAGGGGTGTGGTCGAAATGCTTAATCCCAAATTCTAATGCCTATTTGGAACTCACAACTAATTCTAGCATTGCTCCTCTGAGAAATAGTTGTCTTATAATCGATAGGGTTTAGTCAATTAATTTAACACGTGAAGTTTGTAGATGATTATACTAAAATCTCGAATTTGTCTTATAATTACGAGTCTAAAATATGTGTGGTTTCAAAATATTCTCGATTATCAAATAATTAATAGCAGGGTCACTGAGGCATGTATTGCCATGATGGCATTAGTTTCATCACTCTTACGATAAAAGGAACATTGGTTAACAAGATGAAACCATTTCACTAAATACTTTATTACATATGTGTGTGTGTACAATCATGTGGGTACACATAAAATAACTGAAGACTAGCAGGTAGCGTCTCTCCTGCTATCCCCATTTCATGCCACTGGTGGAACTGTAAAACCTGAAACCAATAGATGAAAACATCAGCAATTGTATGTAACTAGTCTTGGACCCAACAATGCAATTTTTGCAGTCATACATGAAACTCAAATCTCAAATGAACTTAACCTTTAGCATATCATATACATCAATTAAACTCGAGTTTTATGCGGTGAAATAACTCGAACTCAAGAAGTACGAGAAACAAACACATTTGTTTTTAACAAAACACCTTTGTAACTCATGGTTGCACTCAAGTATGGAATAAACTTAACATTTTTTATATTTTATACATCAATTAAAATCAAGTTTTATGCTGCCCAATGCCTTGAACTCGAGAGATGCGAGTTTAGGCATTGGACCATTAAACCAACTCGTACCTATTAAAAGTAGCATGTTTTATTGGTAAATGGATAAAAATATGAGAATGTGGTTATGGTACCGAAAAATATTTGTTTGTATCACATCAAGAATTGATTAACAACGGCAAATCTTGAGTTGAGTTAGTTGCCGCTATCAATCATACAAATATGAATTTCTATGTCAACAAATTAAGTCATATTTTAGGTTCCAATAGCATTATTCTAAACTGTGTATGTGGATGTGTGTGTGTGTGAGAGAGAGAGGGGGGGAGAGAGAAGGGCTTACTTCCACATTTCATCCCCTTGGTAAGAGGTAAGCCACAAGTTTTTGCAACATAGAGCACCTTCTGAATGCTGACAAACTTCGTAATGGCCGGTGTAACATGTGAGCAGACGCAAGTAATGTTTGCAGACTTGACCACACTGCAGCATGCCGCCGATGGAGGTCTCTTCGGGACGAACTTTACGACGTATCTCTTGCAGTTCGATATAAGGCGTTGAATGTCACCCGAGCAGTCTAGTGCGGAGACCCCCGTGTCTTCGGAGATTAAAATTGCGGCCACCATCAACATGACCAAGGCGGAAACTCTAAAGCTAAGAATTGACATTCTCCTTTTCTCTATCTTTTTTCTCCCTCTTTCTATGTTTGTTAGTTTTTTCTTAGACTTTGTTGGTGTATAGGTCCACTATATATATAGTTGGAAAGAAGCCTCCAAAGGTATGAAAAGAACTAGTGGGTTTCACACTAATTTTAATGCTAATTATAGAGGGACTTAATTTCGAGATATGATGTACTATTAGCTACTAAAATCATAATCAACTGCATTTAATGTTGAGATCTATTGTTAATTCAATAGTCACAATGAATTAATACTTCACATTGTATATTTATTGGATACCCACATGGCCAAAAAGCTCATCGAGTATACGATCTTCACACCCATCAGATTTTTTCCAGTCGAGAAGTGGTTTTTTATGAATTCATGTTTCCTTTTTGTGAAGAGTAATGCTAGATAGACTTAAAAATTAGACTTAAAAAATTGACTTGATAATCTCAACCATTGAATAGGTAGTAGGTCCCAATAAATGCTAAGACCTATAGTGAAATCAATGATTGAGATTATCAAGTCAATTTTTTAAGTCTACTTTTTAAGTCCATGTAGCATTACTCTTTTGTGAAACCAACCATACAACATCAACCACACCACCCAACTCTTTACCCTTACCCATTATTGAACATGCACCCACAAACTTGGCCTCTCCTCAACCTCCAGTGACCAACGACCAGCCTCCCATCGCGGACAACACCACCTCCACTAGTGTTCTTGATATTATTATCTCAAAGGCCTCACCAACCCTCTGTTGGGCTCCGTGACTACAGTTGCTCCATTGCCACGTCTGATTTCTCATCCATGTCATCTGCTTCATTGTCGGGTTCCAAGGTGAAAGGCACACATTTTCCTTGGTCTAATATTATTTCTTATCATCATTTGTCATCTCCACATCGTGCATTTGTTGCAAAAATTTCTAATACTTCCGAACCCAGTTCTTTTAATCAAGTTATGCAAAATTCTAATTGGCGCAATGCAATGGATGTTGAAATTGTGGCCCTTGAAAAAAATAACACTTGAAGGCTTACTTCACTACCTCCGCACGTCAAACCCATTGGTTGCAAATGGGTTTACAAAATCAAGCATCAGTCTGCTGGCAATATTGAGCGTTATAAGGCTCATCTTGTGGCTAAGGGTTATTCTTAAACTGTAATTATCATGAAACTTTCGCCCCAGTTGCAAAACTTAACACAATGCGATGTCTTCTTGTTGTTGCTTCTGTTCGGCATTGGTCACCATCAGCTAGATGTACATAACACATTTTTTCATGGGGATCTCGATAAGGAGGTCTACATGATCATATTCATACCACCCGGATATCCTCGACAGGGGGAGAACCTTGTTTGTCGCCTACAAAAGTCATTGTATGGCCCTAAGCAGGCATCTCGTAATTGGTTTTCTATGTTCTCTACTGTTGTGCAAGATGATGGATATAAACAGTCCAAAGCTGATTATTCTTTGTTCATTCATTCTCATGGATCTTCTTTTACAACGATCCTTGTTTATGTCGATGATATCATTGTTATTGGTAATCATCCACCTGATACTGTTGCTCTAAAAGAATTTTTACATCACCGATTCCACATCAAAGATCTTGGCCCTCTTAAGTTTTCTTGGGCATTGAGGTTGCTCGCTCATCAGAAGATATTAGTATCTCTCAACAAAAGTACACACTTGAAATACTAGATGACATGGTCCTTCTGGGTGCTCGTCCCACTCCTTTTCCCATGGAACAAAATATCAAATTAAGTCTTGATACTGATACTGGAGAACTTCTTAATGATCCAAATATATACCGTCGCCTCATTACTCATCTGATTTACCTTACGATCACACAAAATGATATTGTTTATTCGGTTCATGTTCTTAGGCACTTCATGTAATAGCCACGTAAAACTCTCTTGCCACCGCTATGCATGTTCTTTGTTATCTCAAGGGTTCTCTAGGCCAAGGACGTTAAAGTTTTTTGTGATTATGATTGGGCCAGTTGTCTATGACCAGACGATCTACCACAGGCTATTGCACTTTGTTCGGCAATTCTCCTATTTCATGGAAAATAAATAAGCAACACACCACAGTGTCTTGTTCTTCGGCTGAAACAAAATATCGTGTTCTTGTCACTACTAGTTGTGAACTGACATGGCTTCTTTATCTCCTACATGATTTGGGAGTTCCACATTCATATCGCAGCTAATCCTATTTTTCAGGACCGGACCGAACCAAACATATAGAGCTTGATCGTCATTTTGTTTGTGACAAAATCCAATCCGATCTTTTTTGTACTCGTTATCTTGCTAAAATCAGTAGGTGGCTGATCTCTTCACCAAACCCCTTGGGAAATCCCAATTTCTTCAGCTACTTAATAAGTTAAGAGTTTATTACCTTCACCCTCCAACTTGAGGGGGAGTATTAGGATGTTTCTGTTATTATGCATGTGTATCGCTGCAAAATCTTTTATTATAGGAAACCAACTGTTTGATTTGCTTTGTTTAAGGCAGCCTCAAAGGCTTTGTCTAAGCCAAGACATGTGCTGCCAATTTATGTAGTTTATAGATAAATATATTGTAATACAGAAATGCAACATACGATGTGCTCACCAAATTTTCTCACTATTGGCTACTAAATTCATAGTCGACTACATTTAATGTTGGGATCTATTGTTAATTCAATAGCCACAATAAATTAGATCTTCACATTGTATTCTCATATTAAATTCTAATGGCATTACTCTTATTTTTATTCAAAAAGTACAAAATTTTAAGGTTTTGTTAACTAGCGTCAAAAGGTACACCCACTGCTACAGCGCCACCTCCAATGCCACCGCCATTCTCAGGCATTTTTCCATCTCCTTCTCTCTTTCTTCCTTCGTCCTCTCTGCTCCCCCAAGAACACACTAACACATACGCATCATACACACATACAAAACAAACATGCTCTCAGAAAGAACAATGCTATTGAGATCTAATTTACTGACATAATTTGTTGACGTAATTCACTATAACCTTTGGATTGATTGTAAATTCAATCAAATATGTATAATTCAAAATATTCTCGATTATCAAATAATTAATAGCAAGGTCACTGAGGCACCAATTGCCATGATGGCATTAGTTTCATCACTCTCACGAAGAATTCAATAAAAGGAACATGGGTTAACAAGATAAAACCATTACACTAAATATTTTATTATATATATATATATGTGTGTGTACAATCATGTGGGTACATATAAAATAACTAAAGACTAGCAGCTAGCATCTCTCCTGCTATCCCCAACATTTCATGCCACTGGTGGAACTGTAAAACCTGAAACCAACACATCAAAACATCAGCAATTGCATGTAACGATTCGTGGTCCCAACAAAGCATTTGTTGCACTTGTAGATGAAACTCAAATCTTAGATGAACTTAATCTTTAGCATATCTTATGCATCAATTAAACTTGAATTTCACGCAGTGAAATAACTCGAACTCATAAGTACGAGAAACAATCACATCAACATATTTGTTTTTAAGTGCAGGTTTAGGCATTTGACCATTAAACCAACTTGTGCCTATTAGAAGAAGCATGTTTTACCGGTAAATGGATAAAATTATGAGAATGTGGCTATGATATACCCAAAAATATTTTTTTGTATCACATCGAGAATTGATTATCAACCATAAATCTTGAGTTGAGTTAGTTGTAGCTAGAAGTCATAGAAAGAATAAAGTATATTAAAATAATAGACTTTTTTGCATGTTATTAATGAGTTGACGAAAAAAAGAAAATTCAGTTGCTTAGTGATATTGGAAGTCTAACCAAAACAAAAAGTTACATATAGCTATGAACTTTTATGTTAGTAAATTAGATTAATTTTTTGAGTCTCAATAACATTATTTCAAGCTGTGTGTGTGTGTGAGAGAGAGAGAGAGAAGGGCTTACTTCCACATTTCATCCCACTGGTAAGAGGTAAGCCACAAGTTGTTGCAACATAGAGAATCTTCTCAATGCTGACAAACTTCTCAATGGCCGGTGTAACATGTGAGCAAACGCAAGTAAGGTTTGCAGATTTGACCACATCGCAGCATGCTGCCGATGGAGGTATCTTCGGACCAAGCTTTATGACGTATCGCTGGCAGTTCAATATAAGTCCTTGAATGTCATCTGAGCAATCTTCTGCCGAGACCCCCTTGTCGTCGGAGATTAAAATTCCGGCCACCATCAACATGGCCAAGGCTGAAACTCTAAAGCTAAGAGTTGACATTCTCCTTTTCTCTATATTTTTTCTCCCTCTTTCTATGTTTGTTGGGTTTTTCTTAGACTTTGGTGGTGTAGAGGTCCACTATATATATATAGTTGGAATGAAGTCTCTATAGGTATGAAAAGAACTTGTGGGTTTCACACCGTAACTTTAATGCTAATTACATATATAATTTAGGGACTAGTGTATTGATGGCTATTAACTTTATAGCCGATTACATTCACTGTTGAAATCATTATTAATTCAATAGCCACAATGAATTACGTCTTCACATTATTTCTCCAAATTAAACTCTAAGGGACTGTTTGGTAAGGGAGTTTAGTAAGATGGGTTTGAAAAAAATAGTCTAAAACTACACCAAATCTCATGTTTGTATAAAAAATTTAGTATAGGGTTTCCAATCCTGGCCCGTAGTAGGCCCAAAGATTAAACTCATGATCATGAGTTTTGTCAAACCTAAGGGAGGGGTGGGTTTGGGAAGACGCCTAAAGGGTTAAGGATCCAAAAGATAATTGTACCACTTAACATAAGTATGATTTGCATTGATCAAGGGTAAAATACTCATTTACAGGACAAATAATTGTTAATAATTATGATATATCTGTGAATCCTACATGTGTATGTGTTGCATACCAAACATAAGTATGAACCGGATTGAATGTTGAATCTCATCTTTACAAAAAAAGTTTTAAGTTTGGAAAGGTTTGAAAAAGTCAATCCAAACTCCTCCCCAAAATTCATCTAAACAAACCCTAATGACATTACTCTTATTTTTAGTCATGTTCTTCTAGCTAGTTATTGTAGTAAGGGCAAACTTGCTCGTTTTCAATTGTGCCAAAGGCACATAAACACTTAAACGAGTTGTTTGTATTTAACACTAATCCGATATATTTTTTATTTGGATTGACTGGTTGTGTCGGGTTAAAGCATTGTGTCGAATATTTACATCCCAATGGGATTACATATGCTAGAAATTTGATTCAGAATGAACAGCTAATCACTTGTTAGCTATTCTCATAAATAACGCCACGTATAATGGGGACTTATAGGCCAACCAAATGCCCATTTTGAATGGAAAAAGCAATGCAAAGACCACATGACAGACAGGTTACAAGGTGAAATAAGCATGACAAGGTAGCCAAGCAATGTCAAATATATCAAGGGCATTAGGGGCCTCCTCTCTTGGTCTTCCAGTTATTGTAGAGCGGTCGCGATTGTTAAGGGTATTAATCGAGTCGAATTTTGTGAGTTTAATTTTGAGCTTATCGAACTTAATTTTCAAAATTATAAACCTAAAAATTTGTTCAAGTTCGGCTTATCTAGAACTCGAGCCCGAGTCCGGGCCGACTTGACCCGAGTCCAAATAACTCGATTATTTTACATATAAACGAGCTTAGTTTTATGAGCTTAAAAAATTGTTCAAACTCAGTTTGTTTAGAACACGATTCGAGCTCGAGCCGAGTCCTATCCGATTCAAGCCCGAGTAATTCATCTTGATTAACTTCCCTAGCTATTGTCATTTTTTTCAGTTGTATAAGTAGTTTTTTAGAATATGTGTTTCAATTATTTGATGACATTGTTGTTATTTTGGTAATTTTAAAGAGCGTTAGTTATGTCCATTACCTTGACTTCTCAACAGAGACCTAATCTAGAAACGAATTCGCGAGTAAATTTTTTTTAAAAAAATCTTATTGAGCCTAGATATCCACCTCCAAAAAAAAATTTATTTAAAAAGACAAATTTGTTGGAGTGATTGGACCATTGGCAAAAAGAAAAAAATATACATTTATGAAGGAGGTAGAATCTTTTCCTATTCTATGTTTACGAGTCTACTACTATTGTGTACTTGTTTGGGCTTTTGAATTTTAAATTTTTTTGGGCCAAATTCAGTTAGTTACTGAAAGACCCATTACTATTAATTTGGGTGACTGTTTTACTGACCTGCCCTTTTGGCCACCTCTGCTATTTACAGGTCTGTTTAGTTAAGAAGAAAAGAATAAAGTAAAATAAAAAAGATAAAAAATGAAGTAAAAAAAATTAAAAAAATATATATATATTCATGTATGTATTTGGTTAGAATGAAAAAAATATGAGAAAATTTTTAAAAAAATTCAATCTATTATTTGAAAGAAAATAAAGTTGCAAGAATTTTTTTTAATTATCTAAATTACTCTTAAGTATATTAAATCGATTTAAATAAGTAAAAAAATATTTATTATAATTAAAATTTTAAAAAGTGGCACCTAATCTAATTCTGGGACAAGCACCAGCACCAACACCAAGTTCTCATAACTAAATTATATGATTAATCAAATTCATACTAAATTTTTTTAAAATTAATCACCAATAAAATATTTTAAGATAAATAAGGGTAACATTGGAAGTTAATTAAAGATCACAACTTTCTTGAATTTCCTTGTGTTTTTTACAAGAAAAAAAAGTTGGTTAGTTATGAGAAAATCTAAGTATGGAAGAAAATTATTTTTTTCATCATTTTCTATTTCATGTTAATCAAACACATAAAATTTTTTAAAATTTTCTCTTTCTTATATTTTCTATCATTATATTGCTAAACAAACGGACCCTTACAGAATTTACATATACTCCAAATACGATTTAGAATGAACTGATAATCACTCGTTAGCTATTCTCGTAAACAAATATGACAGACTGGTTACAAAGTGAAATAAGCATAACAAAGGTAGTCAAGCAGCGGTGTCTAAAAGAGTCATGTATCATCAGGGGCATTTTGGGCCTCCTCTCTTTGTCTTCCAGTTATTGTAGCATGGGCAAACTTGCTTGTTGCCAAATGTGCCAGGAGGGACACACAAACACTTTGCGCAGCATTTCTGGCAGAAAAACAAGCATGGCTTCTTGTATGCTGTCTGCGAGCATCGAGTGGTGCATCTTGGTGCACATTCTGCATCCAATTAGGCTTACCCAATTACTTCAAATTAAACCGATTCAATCCAACAAGTTCGATGAAAATAAAGACTCGATTCGAGACGAGCTGAGCTTTAACAAATTTTTAAACTCGTTTAGAAAACAAGCCTAAAAAGTTCAATTTGTTTGTATGTAAAATAATCAAGTTATTTGGGGTCGGCTCAGGGCTCCGGCTCCTTTTCTAAGTGATCCGAATTTAAACATTTTTTTAGCACAATTTTAAAAAGCAAGCTCGCTCGCAAAGTTATGCTCTATTGTCAATGAGAAACTTTTCTAATTCAATTCGTTTTAGAAAAGAATGTAGTTGTGTAACCCACCTTGAGGACGAAGGCTGCCTTGTGTCGCACCATACTGCAGTTCAAGAGTACAAAAAATGTTAGCCATGACTGTCTCAAAATATGCTTCATGTGTTAAGAATAGCAATGTCAAGTGGTATCTGTCAAGCACGGAATATTTTTATTGCAACACTGTTATGTTCAACGAATATTCAATGATGAAAATTGTGTTACATCCCATAAGATAAAAAACTTAGTAAACATGACGTTACTTTTTTTATTGGGTGAAGGGAGGAGGATTCATAAATGGTCTTACCATTTGGTGGTAGCCCTCTGGCTGTAGCTGAGAAGCTGGGAATCCTTCACTAAAAACCTGCAGACACCAACAGAAAAGTACATTCAAGAAGAGAGAGAAAAGTTTGTGCCTATTTACACTTTGTGCTTGTGAGCAATGAAAGGGGCATTAACACTTCAAAATGGATTAGAATTGAATTTAGGTTTTGAGAGAGAGAGAGAGAGAGAGAGAACGGCTTACCTGGTTTTGGGCTAGGAAAACAAGCATGAGGACGAAAAAAAATGTGAGCATGCTTAGTTTCCTTGCCATTGCTGTCTTAAAGAAGGCAGTCTATGAGTGTAAAGGCAGAATTGAGGGAAAAGCTGTGAAGAGTTGTGAAGGAGGATAACTCTATTTATAGGAGTGCCTATGTGCCCCTCAAGTAGGTTAAGCATACATAGTCCATTGTAGAGTTTCAGAATGCGACATAAAGGCACTGATGATTTTGCTGAAATTACGAGAATACCCTTAATCTTGAGAACCATCATAGGTTGTTTTTTAGGTAAATGTGTCAAAATATGACACGACTCGTTAATACGATATGAAATTAGAATGTTTAAATCTTCTTTAAACTACTTATTTAGTAAATGAGTGGATAAATGAATTGGGTATAAATGAAGTATTTTTTGGCACGAATCCACCACCAAAACTCAACATGAACTCGTCTCACCCAATACTATTGACAAACTTACTTTCATGCCCTCTCCAATGTGATTGACCGATCTTGACCTCTTACCTTGATGCAGTATTATTGTAGCATGGTAGAAATATGGCATCAATTATTTTAGCACCCCTGTTCGCCATTATATAGTGGGTCCAAAGCATGTTCAATATACTTCTTATCATTTTTTCTCAATGAAAGATTTAGTACTCTTGTATATTCGTAGGAGACCTAATCATATGCAACATCTTCCACTTAAATTCATGGTGAGCGATCTATCGTAAAAAAATGACATTTGAGATACAAATATTACACAAAATGTGTTTATAAATCTTATTGTAGACCCCAAAAATCATTCCTTATTGGAGAATAAATGAGTAATATATGTTTTTCATGCTATTTTATTGCAAAAATTAATATCAAAGTTGTTATAACATAGTAAACAAATTGCTGGCATGATAACTTAGGAAAAAAGATGGGCACTATTCAGAATTATCTTTATGAAAAAATTATACAATAAAGTACAATACAATTCAAATCCTAAAAATAAACAAAATAACTTTTGTTTCACGGTACAAATTGTTTTAAATTTTATTTTAAAATTAATCTAACGACTAATATTAACTCCTCAAATTTAATAAAAATAATAAACTCTCTAAAGGTGTATTTAGAGTAACTTTTCAAAAATGCTTCTAATAAGCACTTAAAAAAAATAATGGCCCCACCACCACCACTCCCACTACTCCACCACCACCCCACCACTACCGCCACTCATTGACTTAGAACATGATATCCAAAACTTTCAACCCGTAGACTCGGGTCAACAACCCGAATATCGCATAGCATCAACATATGTAAAGCACAGATAGAGTGGTCAGTTTGTCATAACATAGTACATGTTGGGGCCTAGGTCCTCTTGTCTCATCCATGTGCAATGAAAACCATGAAAACGATGGAAGGCCTGTCAACATGTGCAAGCACATGCCCATCTTTCGTATGCATTGGCTTTTTTATCTAAATGATCACAGCAAAACATAGTGTAGCTAACACCCTCAAAATGAACAAGTTGAGATGGGGGATCAACTCATATCAACCATACAATGTAGGCCACTTGCCAAAAGCACTTTTTGAGGAGTTATTTTGAGTTCTGAATTGGGTCTGGCAATGGAATTGATTGTACATGTCCTTCTACTGTTCCCTTTTTCTTGATTGAGGTGAGGAGGAGGGTTAGTGACTAGGGCCTTCCTGCCAGTCTGATGTCTTCTCAACCACAGCATTCAATCATATTTGTTTTTCTTGTTGCTATACAATGCACAGGGCTCTTGTTAGCTAAGTTTGGCTTGGTAAATGGCAGACAATGTCACTCTTTTTTTTGATTCAATAGTCACTAAGTGTTTGGGTCATTTTATGCACACCTCGACTAATTCACTTTTCAATCCGGTTAAAAATATGTCATCAACGCCGGGACTAGAGAATTCATCATGAAGGATAAATCTCTCATGATATAGCTTCAAAAAGTTATTAAAATTCGAATTTACAACTTGTCTTGTTATCACTTGAGTTACCTTTGAATTAGACAATATTAGTCGCAATTTAAAAAGAGTAGTCCCGACCCCGCGACTAATTTATAAACAGTTATAAATTCAGGACATGCAGCTTTTTGAGGAGTTATGTCGAGTTCTAAATATCCGGCTCGAATTGATTACGCATGTTCAGCTATTCTTCCTTTGTCTTCGTGAGAGGGATGTGTGTAGGGCCTTCCCTATCAGTCTAATCTCTTTTCATTTTCAACCACGGCATGAATCTTCATCATTTTTTCATGTTGTTATATTTTAAATAAAAACATCATCTATAATGCACAACACTTCCATTTATAATTAAAGTGGTGATTGATAAAACTAAAAATTAAGTACTTAATGTTAAATTTAAAGTGTTGAATATTGAACTTTTTAGTCTGTAAGTTGTTTGGTACTCACTGAAATTTAATTATTAAATTGAATTAAATTGTTTGAAAATACAAAAAGTTGAAGTCTAAAAATTGTTGTTATCCTAAATTCGTCTTTATGTTTTACCATCTCATCACAATTACTTTATATCTACCACCACCATCACTTTCATTTCATAATCACCACGACTGTCATACCACATTATTGTCACCACCCTCCCTTCACACACCACCATTCTCATCACCCGTTGTCACCTACTTTGTCACAATCGCCACCACCATCATCGACACCACAACAACCCTAACACCCCTCATTACCACCACCTTTATCACCCAACCATAACTACAATGGCAGTACCTACCACCTCCATGCTATCATTGTTACCACCACCATGGTGATTGGGGAGAGGTAGTAGTGGTCACACTTGTGGTGGCATGATGATTGTGGTGGTTATATGTGGGCGGGGGGTGGAGTCATAATGGTGGGATGTTGACAATGGTTAAGAGTGGTATAATAGAGGATAATGGTGACAATAATTATGATGAGGCGAGGGTGGTGGCAATATTAAGGTGGTGGTGGTGGTGGTGATGATGGTGGTTGTGGGGAAATGGTAGTTGGGGTCATGGTGATGGTGATGGTGATGGGGGGTGGCGAAGTGACATGTAGGCATGCTAAAGACATTAGTGTTGGTGAGTAAGTGGAGAGGTAGAGTGGTGGTGATGGTGGAGACAAATGTGGGAGGTGGTGGTAGGGTGGCAATGGTGGTGTCAATGATAGAAGTGGGTGATAGTGGTAGGGCTAATGGTAGTGGGGTAATGGTGGATATGGTGGAGTTCTAGACAAGTGATGGTGATGGCGAAAGTAGACGATGTTGGCCAAAGGGTGGTACATTGTAGTGGTGGTGGCTATGGTGGTAATAGTGACGATGTTGGTGACAAAGGTGGCAATGTGGGTGATGGTGACCAAGATCACATAGAGAGTAAGCAAGTGCAGGAGTGGGAGTGAGCGCGAGAACATAAATTTTCAAATAAAAAAGAGAGCGGGAACGTCACTAATAGCGTCAAATTATATATGACATATTGATACACACTGTCAAAGTATCGAAAATAAGAAAATCAGATTATGGTAAAAGAAAAAAAAATAAAGGAAACATGGCCTAGTAGCAGCCTACCTTACAAATGCTTGTTCACACATCCGCTACCTAGCAGCAAGTGGAAAGAAAACACAAGTATAAATACTACTTGGATCCTACATCGGCTGCATAGGGAAAAAGGGAGTGGAAGGCAACCAATAAATTGCAATTTCTTACCTTTTTGAAAAGAAAAATTGGGCCTCATCTTGGGTCCCGATATGTTGGACTGTTATCAAGCCTTTACTTGGGCTAAGGTCCAAATTAATAACTAGTTGAAATTTTTGCTTTACTTGGGCTGAAGTCCAAATTAATAATTAGTTCAAAATTTAGCTTTTACTTGGGCTGAGGTCCAAATTAATAATAAGATCAAAATTTTGAAAAATTGTGGAGTAAATCCTAAGGATGCTTGACTCGTGGATTGTCACCATTGAGTTTGTAAATTTGATTTTTTGAATTTGTGAATTTGTGTTGAATCCACTTTTGATTCGCGAATTTGTGATCCGAGTGCAAATTTGTCGACTTAAAAGAGTCAATCATGTGATCTAGGTGGTTGCAATTACGGTAATGGTGGTGTTAATAGTAACATAGTGGTGGTGGGTAGTGGCAAATATGGTGGATTGTTGGTGGTGGTAGTGAGGGATGGCAAAGGTTAGTGGTGGTGGTGACAGTGATGGTTGGGCGGTGATGGTCGAGTGCTAGTAATTGTGATAGTAGGAGTGGTTGAGTTGCATCTGAATCAACTTGAATCACCGAGTTTGGAGGTTGATTAACAAACTTAATACATCTAAGGTATAATGTGAAAATTTTAATTTTTTGACTCTGTAAAGTGAGGATGCTTTACTCTTTCGGGATGTAAAAAATGTTATTCTCCTGGTATCATACATTAATTTAATCTATCATTGAACATGAGATTTGTAATAAAGAATAGAGCCCGATCTTATCCTAACATGATACAATGGGGTTTAGGATGAAATGCTTGAGCAATTGCAGACATACTATACCCGAATCAAACATATCCATAAGAATCCAAATACCGAATGAAAGTTGGCTAAGTAATTTTGAGGAGATTATCTTCTTGCGAGTCATCTAACACTTCACTCAATTGCATGCCATCTTTAGACATGGAATTTACCTAAAACTGTTTGTCTAGCTGATTATTTTGGTTGTTCACATTGTTGAGACTGAGTGAAAGTACTAGTGGATATATCATAATCTGCTTATTATTATTTCGATGCTTGCATTGTTTTGTTTTTTATTTCTTGTGCAGCAGAAATTGATCGAGCCTGTTTGATCTCCTAGAAGCAAAAGTTGAATCAATTGTAAATTATAATGTTGAATCTATATCTGTGCATGCAAGGCAGCGGGAATACTAAAAGAATAAAAATACTATAAAAAGAAAGAAAAAAAATAATAATAATAATAACAAAGCAGCAAGCTAAAAGAAAGAACGAAGTTGCCGTCTTGGCAAACTGTAGAAAAGAAAAATTATCTAGAAATTCTTCTACCATCTCCCCAGCAGTGATGCCAAAATTTGATTAACGCACAAGTTGTAGCACGGTTTTTGGGTATCGATTCCACAAAGAAAAACTATTAGAATAGTAGAAGGAACAAAAAACTAAAGAAAAATATTAAATGATTACTGGAGAACAAAGATTAATTTTAAATGCAAATTAAAGTGAAACAAAGTGACTAACAGAAAAAGTACTCAGATTTGACAAACAATAAATGTCAGTAATTGCTTGCACACATCTAGTATTTTAATTATTATTAATTTATTGAATAGCTCAATTGAGAATTCAATTCCCAAAATTCTCCATCGGAATGTATAGATTTATAAATTAAGATTAAACCAAAATCGTTTGAAAAATCATTCACAACTTTTAAAATACTTAAATTATTATCACTATTGAGAAAGTCTAACGACGACAATATACTCTTGAAGCACTATTGCAGCAAAGAATTAAATTGATATAGATAATAATTGATCCAAACATAATCAAAGAGCTAATCCATTCAATAGAAAAAGCATGATTGAATCCATAACCATAACAAATTCTATGATTTTTTTGAGAAAAAATTATCAACAATGAATTAAGAATGATAAAACAAAAGAATTTTGGTAATTATAAATCAATTACATAAATTAAAATATATATATATATCATTTACTGTACAAGTTCATCCCTCACCTTACTTGAGAATTTAACTACCCATAAATATAATGACAACAAATTTTTTTCGAAAAAATAGAACAAAATAGCGGTCATCAGAATTTTTCTCCTTTCCCAGAAAAATTATGAGTATTAGGCCCGCTGAATGTAGTTCCATGCCCCCAATCCTCTCTAGCTTTGCTGCATTAGTTTCGGCCTTTTTACCAAGTCAAAGTCTTTCATACAGTCAAAAGGGCCCATGTACAATCATTTAATTCAAATAAGAGTCATATTGTATGTTGACTATTTCACATATATATATATATA
>CM042195.1:8624808-8674100 GCA_023539305.1 Ilex asprella | reverse complement strand
TAGAAATTATGGTTAAGGAGAGTGAGAGTTAATCAGTCTTTTCTCTCATTACCCATATTTATATTAACTCATAATAAAGCGTAGATTACTATAATACCCTTAATTGAAATGACCTAATATTCTACTGTAATACAGTCCACCAAGGAATGAAGTGTGCACATTCCATCTCAACCTGGAAATCCTCCATTCTTTTACATTGACTTTTCTACCTAAACAATTGTTTTGGGCAATCCTAAAAAGCAATGGTGGGCTATGAGTTTGGATAAAGAGCCCCCCATAAACCAAGTAGACAATTGTATTTTAATCTACATGGTTAATGCTGTGCTGTTACCTTTGTCCTCTCATGTAATATTCCAATTTTTGATTAATTTTATTTACTCGTTTCCTGAAAAAAAAAAGAATATAAAATCCATCAAAGTCAACCTTATGAAACACGAAAGCACGAATCAACGTGAAACACTCAAGATTTGTTTTCTTGTCATACCTAATACAATTGTTTTTTTGCCTTGAACAAAGCCACTTTTTTATTATTTGCAATTGCTTTATCTTGAGTTTTTAAAGAACTGCATGACTTCAGCTCCAACAATTTCTAAGTCACAATTTCTCTGACTCTTTTCTACCGTAACAGCTAGAGTCAAATTTGCATCGTCTTGCACTCTCAGCAGAGTGGTTGAAACATGTGGATTCCTCTGCTACAATGGGTTCTGCATCTCATTTCGTGAGTTCCCTACGCGTGGCTTCAAAACATGGAATTGGCAGAAAACGTGCCAGGTGTTCCGATCTGGACTCCAGTCCTCCTACAAATGCTGCCTCTGGATTGAGTTTATTTTGGTGGAGGGGTGGTAGGCTGTCACGTCAGCTGTTCAACTGGAAGGTTTTGCCTCAGTCCTTGGCTTCCAAAGCTGCCCGACGAGGTCTGAAATTTTGTTTTTCCTAGTGTTCAGATTTTGAAGGTATTTTTTTTTCAACTGAATAATGATTCTGAATGAGCTTGAAATTTAAATTCTGCAGCTGGTTGTAAGAAGATGCTGGGTGTCTTATATCCTGATGGTTCAGAATTTGCAAAGAGAAGCAAATATGTTACCTGGCGAGCTGCAGTTGAGACATCAGGAAGTGTGCAGCAGCTTGCTCTCCAGGTATGCTCCCCTGAATCTTGAATTCATATTTCTAATGTATTTGTGGCTATGGCTTGCCTTGCCATATGGGCAGATAAACTTTGTTTGTCTTCTTGGGTGGCCCAGACATCAAATCTATCTGTTCATGCAGATTTAAATGGCAAAGGTTAGCTATTACTTATCTGCATTTTCCTGAGATAGTGTATGGTTTGATTGCTGTATGTTTCACTTAATCACAGTTGTGATAATGCCTTTTGGCATTCAAATTATATTCTTTGGAATGAATAAAAAGCGAAGTATGACCTGGACAGGACTTGGGTATTTACATGGCGTTGATGCTGCTTTTGCATGCTAAAATTGGAAACAATATTTATTCATGCCTAACCTACATATTTTGGATATGCTGTTCTTGCATGTAAAGTCACACTTTTTTTTTGAGGGGATAGGTTCGAATCACAACCACCTAAGATGGGAATGATCCCTTACCATTGGGTCACTCCCTCACGTCAGTGTAAAGTGCACAGTAATTAATGTTCACAGTCCAATTATATATCTATTTTGTTTTCAGGTTAGGGAGCTTGATACTAACATTAGATGGGATGAGATTGAGAACACTAACATTCTCTCAAAGATGGACAAGGAAGCTAGAAAATCAATCAGGTCATTCAAAAAAGTTATAGTCCGCCGGAAGTCCTCAGAAGGAGCAGTTGTGAAATATCTTCTTGATTTTGGTAAAAGAAGACTTATTCCTGATATTGTCCTGAGATATGGGTCTATGGTTGAAGAATCCTCCAGTGCAAGGAAGAAATATTGGTTGGACGAATCCCATCTTCCTTTGCATCTCTTGAAAAGTTTCGAAGAGAAAAGAATTGCCCGCAAGTCCACAAAGGTGAGTCCTGGGAAACTTCGGGAGAGCAGTAGTGTAATGAAGAAATCATCAAAGAAAAAAGGTTTTTCCTACCTTTTCTCAAGAGCGGAAAGATCGGACAATTATCAGTGTGGCCATTGTAATAAGGATGTCTTGATCAGGTATCATATTTATCCTTTCTGGCTAACCAGGTATTGTGTTACAATCCCATGCTTTTGGCTCATCTTCTCATATCTGTGAACTCCATGTTTGACCATTGTCTTGTCTGCCTTTTTGGCTCTAAAATATAATGGTTATTTGTGAAGACACTCTCTTTTGAAGACTTGGGTACATAAGTTTGAGAAAGTGACCATTGTGATAACACGAAATATTGCCTAGCTGCAATATTGAACTAAAGACAATAAACTCTGGAATGAGCAGTGAGCCATAAACATGCGCAACATATCGTCTTGTGGATTTATGATGTATATTATAAGTATATATTCTTACTTAAAAATAGAACTGGTTAAAATTTAAGAATAGTGTCAAGGCTGGAGAAGTAAGGTATTGTTAATGTAGATATGAAGTAATGGACACATAATACAAAAAGGAATAGAGGAGTTAGGGGTTGGGTCAAAGCCAAGCCGCATTAGCTTGGTTGAGAATTACACTTGATGGTTGAAGAGAAGTATTATCACATGATTGTTGTTTAAGCTTGTGGCCTTTCAGTTTTTAGCAAGGTGTCTATGGCTTATCTAGACATAGGAGTCATTATCTTTACTGTCTTCTTTATGTTCTTTTTTTTTGGTTAGATGTTTTTAATAATGCATCATTGGTTAGCTATATGCCATGACTGTCCCTATGAACTATGCCATACTTTGATATATACATGTGTTTATTTATTTATTTTTGGATAGGAAACATGAAAATTTATGAATCCTCAAAAAAATCACAAAAGAGTACATGAGCGGACAAGGATTACTCATGATAAAAGCTACATACAAGAAATATAAAATAAGAGAGAGGTTAAAAGCAAAACTATGAGTATAGCTAAAGAGGCATGATAACAAAATCCCAAGCCTCAACCATCGGCACACACTTGAGGCCAATGATCTTTAATAAAAAAAAAGGGTATTCCTTCAAGGTATTTCATCATGGTAACTCGAACGGAAGCCATGAAATTGATTTTATCCCATAAATCGTTCAAGAAGTTTCTTACTCCTCAAAAATTGGTCTGTTTCGTTCGATCTAAACCACTTAAAATAAAGCTATAATTGTACGTCTCCATAAGATCTTAGTTTTGCTGCTTTTACCAAAGCCGTCAAAATGAATCTCAAATATTATTACGTACAATCTTTTGGACTCACCCAAGGAATACCAATAAGTCCTAATCACCTACTCCATAATTTGTAGACAAAGGAGCAATTCAAAAAAAGATCATCCATATTCCATACTTTCCTCCCCACCTTTAAACATAGAACATCATTGTGGTAAAAGACAATATGAAGGTCTTTTTTTTTTGTAGCACATGGCAATAGACTTGCTAAATTAAGAGAAAGAATAACTAGAGATGTTAATCATATTAAATGTATTAAGAGTGAAGACTTTAGGGTTTTGGTACAAGACGAGGAAATTAAAGAAATATAGGAATTACTTTGAAATGTTACTAAATAAAAATCATGTAGACAACCTAGTTATTGAGGATAATAAAAATCATTGGAAGTTTAGAGAAAACACATTTTTTCGTAGGATTAGGATGTCGAAGGTAAAAGATGCATTAAAAAAAATGAAGATAGGAAAAGCTAAAAATACTCTTCGTATTTTAGTACCTATATATAAGAATAATGAAGACATACAAAGTTGCACAAACTATCGATGTATTAAATAAATGGATCATACAATGAAATTTTGGGAGAGGGTGATCGAGGAAAGATTAGAGTCTCAAACAATGGTTTTTGACAATAAGTTTGGATTTATGCTTGGGTGATAAAAATTGGAAGCTATATATTTACTTTAGAGACTAATAAAGAGGTATGGGGAGAAAAATAAGGACTTTCATATGGTTTTTATAGACTTAGAAAAGACTATGATAGGTTTCTTAAAGAGATATTATGGAGGGTTTTAGAGAAGAAAAATGTTATTATTAAGTATATTGATGTTATTAAGAATATGTATGAAGATACATGGACTTTTGTGAGAACAACGGTGGGGGAGAATATTGGATTCCCAATTATTACAGGTTTACATCTGGGTTATGTTTTAAATTCATATTTTTTTTTTGTTGATTATGAATGAATTAACTACGTACATTCAGAATGAGCTCCCATTGTGTATGTTATTTGTGGATGATAATGTACTAGTTGATGAAAGTAAAGAAAAATTAATAATAAACTAGAAATTGGCGAGAAACTCTAGAATAAAAAAGAATTTAATATAAGTAGGAGTAAAATTGAGTATATGTAATGTAACTATAGTAAAAAAAGAAATTAAAACAAGGAAGTAGTAAAAATTGAAGATCAAGAGATACTAAAGGGTGAAACTCTTTAAATATAGGTCTATTATTCATAAAGACTGAGATTGACAATGACATTATGCATAGAATTAATGTAGGGTTGACTAAATAGGGGAATGCAACTGGTGTATTGTGTGACAGACGTATACCACTTTAATTTAAAGGAAAATTTTTATAGAACGACCATACGATCCGCTATGCTTTATGATACTGAGTGTTCGACAACTAAGAAACAAATTGTTCAAAATTTATGTGTAGTAGAAATTAGAATGTTAAAATAGATATGTGGTAAAACTAAGAAAGATAGAATTAGGAACAAATATGTCTATGCAAAAGTAAAGGTAGTGCATATAGAAGATAAGTTAAGAGAGAAATTCTCGTTAAAGATCACGGTATTGACTTTCGACGTGGAGAGTTCTGACACACATCGATTGCGGTGTCTTGTTGCAGTTTTGGGCGACACAACCTAAAAGTAAATGTTAAACATAACGAGAGATTCAGGTTATACCACGGTGTTGCGGAACTATAACAGTCGATTCGGTGACGATAACTCGGATGGCTCGGAGTTCATACGTATCGTGCAACAATATTGTTTTAGAAAGTGCCGATTCGGATACGACTCAGCGAACTCGTCGGTTTAATCATATTAAAGTAAATTATGAAATTCTTTACTGCCTTTTTTTATTTTAAGGTTTTGTCTAGAATTGATGGGATTGATTTATTTCTAAGAAAAAGGAGTTTGATGCCTTTGTTTCTCAATGGAGGTGGGTTTTTTAACTTGAATGGTAGTGAGGAACAAGTCTTTGATGGTATATATATATATAGTTCCACTAGATGTATGTGTTTAAGAAGGCAGCTTGCCACTAGGTTTTCCATCTCCACCTGCTTCTCTTTATGGTTGGGTGGCCTGCCTTGGTCAACTTTTGAATATCTTTTGTCCTAGTTTTTCATTATCACATAACATAAACTAGAAATGTTCGGAATGGGTTTTTGGATTCTCTTTTTTGAGTGTATTTGGAGGTCGAAAAATGGAAGATTTATGATAATGTAGAGATGTTGGTTGGGCTAGATTTTGTTTCAAAAACTAAGTTGGCTTTGTAGTTGGAATGCGTACTATATAAGTGACTTTTCCTTTGGTTATTGTCCACAAATTTTTGGTGTTAAGGATGAAATTTTTTGTTTGTTATTATGGAAAAGTGAAAGAATGAAAAGTTGAAAGGATAGATAAAATATCATGTTTGATGAGGAAGGAAAGTGGAAGGATTATCCTTCCTTCTATCTCACCAAAATCTATCCGTTCAAAATTGGGAGAAAAAATGAAGGAAAAATTAGTTATGTGGGTTCAATGTATGTTATTTACCGTTATATCCTTTTTTTTGGATAAAAAATATTTTATTGATAATAAAAGGGATCATTACAGTGAGGTCAAATCAAGTGTGGACAAGAAGTACAACACAAGACATACCATGACAAAAAAAAGGTAAACATACTATAAGCCGCATGATGCCTTCCAGCTTATCTTTATTAAAAAAAAAAAGGAATATATTAAAATTCCTTAGACATAGAGGCCCAAAAAGAGGCCAAAACATAAAGTCCATCTCATTGTCCTTCGAGTTCTTCACATTTGAATTCAAAATCCTTGCATTCGTCTATTCCAAATCACCCATATTGTAGAAAAAAAAACACTATGCCAAATGGTCTTCCGTTTATTATTCGCTTCAAACCCCACATCATCCATACAAAACCTCAATACCATAGTCGAATGAGTTGTTAAATAACCTTCTATTCTAAAAGCTTACGTTGTTGGAGATGGTGTAATTTAAGTGTTTATATTTCAACACACCTCTTTATGTGCTGATTAGATTTTGGGCCTAGTACATGAACACTCTTTTAATAATTAGGGTGACGGCGAGATTTGGACATACGACCTCTTGCTTTGATACCATGTCAAACAATCATTTGCTCCAAAAGTTTAAGTTGTTAGAGAGGGTGTAACTTAAATATTTATACTTCAATAGGAGCAATTGGAGACAGTCCAACAAGATCAAAAAACTTATTCCATAATGCTCGCGCCAAAGAACTAGTGATCCATATTCTCAATATCAGTCCTAGACATAGCACACCATTTGAAGACAATAATTACGTCTCCTCTTTTGGAGAATCTCATTAGTAATTATCTTTACATGAGAAGCACCTTCACCTTCTAAATCTTCAGTGATGAAATTTACCGTTATATCCTTAATATATTCATATATATCTTATTTATCAATTACATATTAATTTCATACATATATACAATGATAAAATATGCATGTGTACTTCTTTCATCCTTCTACTTTTTCATCTAATACAAAAAAAAATCAATCCTTCTCATTTTTCATCCTCCTTATCAAACACAAACGAGAGAATGAAGGATCCCTCCCATCAATGATTGAAAGTGTATCACTCATACTTTCCAATCTTCCTACCAAATACACCATTATTTCTAGTATGCTCTATAAATCTTTTTGATATCAGAATTATGAGCCCTGTTTTTTGCCTCACATGCACGAGCTTTCCGTTTTCCCTGTCTAAATATTTTTTTTGTCTGTAAGTTTACTTATCAACAAGAAAAAATATTATCAAGTCATTCTTTTTGTCGAGGGCTAAGTTTATGTTATTAATTGAATAATCATGTTGCTAGCTGTTGTGAATTCAATCGGATATAGCATGCTATTGATTGAATTTTTACCATCATTTGCAGGGAAGCTGTGAGCTGCGAATTTTGCGAAGGTAAATTTTGGAGTTTAAATTTGACTTTCATTAGTTTCTTATTTGCTTTTCTTTGGTGTTGAGAATAATCATGACCAGAGAAAGTAGGCTCTATGTGGATAATGGTAGGGTGGCAAGTGTTGACCAATCTGTTACATTGTTCCTTTCAACCTGTAAGAAACTTGTCTGAAACGTTTTCTTTTTGCATATAAAACTAGGTTCCAAACTTTTGTGGTCGTCCAATTCAACATCTGGACTACTAGTGTGTTTAACAATCTGGACAATCCAAGTTCGTAGGCCTAGAAAAGCATATGAATTAGGTTATTCATGAAAAAAGCATGTGCGCATGATATTTGATTGAAGTCATTGATACAATTGAATTGGAATGTGTTGAATGTTGGAGGACAAATTGAGAAAAACAATAAGTACCAAAGTGCGAATCTGTGTAAGCTTTAAAGGTGAATAATGTAATTAACTGTTACTTTTGATACCTCTTCTTCATAAAGGAAGATTCCTGTACAATTCATTTGTATGATTCCTCTTGTCCACAGAAGGAATGTCAAGATTTTAAATTGTAGATGTTGATTTCATGAATGAGACTTCCGTATGATGTTCTCAGAAGCAGCAGGACAAACAGAACTTTTTGCAACTTCAGTTGAAGGGATTTTAGGTTATTTGTTTATTTTTCTTAGTCGCCTGATATGTACTATCTTGATCTTTAGTTTTTATGGTTTTAATTGTTCATTATTTTTTCTTTTCTTAAAGTCATTCATTTATAGTTATCCCTATTTTTTCTGACTTGTGATACTTTTTCTACTGCGTGGAAATGAGAATGTTAAGATGGATCATGGATGTGTAGTAAAATTAGGAAAGATAGAATTATGAACGAATATATTTGTGAAAAATTGGAGATAGCACATATAGAAGATAAATTAAGGAAGAATCGGCTTAGTTGGTTTGGGCATATCTATAGACGGCCTACTACGTCACTGGTGAGAAGGAGTGATATGATAGCTATTGAGGTAACCTTAAGGGTAGAACAAGACCAAAAAATGTACCGGGTCTTGAGGACTCATTCTGACTAAAACAAGGGGCGGGTCTTTACCAACTTAAAAATTCTCGATTTTAAGGAAGCCAAAAATAAAGCCTAAAAGCTATCATTTTGGAAAGAAGCCTCTAAGGTTTTAGGTTGCAGCCCGCTTGCATGAGCTTTTGGGCTATTCCCAAAAAGGAGAGAGGAAAGGGAATAGCCCAAAGGCTCATACAAGCGGGCTGAAACCTAAAACCTTAGAGGCTTCTTTCCAAAACGACAGCTTTTAGACTTATTTTCTGCATTTTAAAGACCTTAAATTTTTTTTACAATAACAAAAATAATCCCCCAATTCATTTGGTTTGAAGGCCAGCATATGACGCATTCAAACCCATTCCCTAACTTGCGAGTCTACCTTTAAACAAAAAGATTTTGGGTGGTGTCATTTTGCACATTTGTGTGTATGTGTGCGTTTATTGTCTATTGTTCTTATGAGATTAGTCAATGCAAGTTAGAGTGTGAATATGCGAGAGCGCATGAGTCTGAGAGGACATGGAGCAGTATCTTCATGTCAGTTTTTTACTGAAAGCAGTTGTTTGAGGAATTGCTGACAGTTTTTACTCGTCAAGCTGTTCCCCAAATCATCATATATGTTTTGAATTGCTAATGACCATATATGAAGGACTGGATGATTCCCCCTGCAAAATTCACTTAATTCGATCTTCTTCTTAGAATATGCTTTTTAACTTTGATCTTTTAAAAATAGCCTAGAAATATACATCTTCAAATTTCCTCAACCCTAAATTATCCATCATTGTAAATTGTTTCTTGACTAGTCATCTCTATTTTTTGATTTTGCTAGTCATGGAGGATTATATTCATATTTCCGATATATACAATATATTCGGAAAACTGACAACAGAATTTATTTTCTAATAACTTATTGATGTCATTTAAACCAGTTTCTCTGTGATTGTGTGTTTAGTTTTCTACTGCCTGCTTCTTGTTTGTTGTTTTAGTGTTTGCCACGTGGATGTGCTTATTGAGTCTGATTGTAAGTTTATCATCTTAGACCTTCGTAAGTGTCAAGGCCATCCAGCAAAGCCTATTAAAACAATAATTTGGCCGTAGTCTATGCTTTGAATTTCATCTTAGATCCGAAGGCACTACTCAAGTGTATTTTATTTCGTTATTCTTTATTTTTCCATCAACTTCTTATTGTTTTGGTGTCAAACTGCAATGTTACTTGGCTTGTAGGCTTTGGCTTCAAGAATTTTGTTAGCCTGTATCTTTTTCCCAATATTAATACACTTTTTTCATATTGATTTTTCCGTACTAGTTAAGCTAGTTTCACTATTTTCCCAACTGTCTGAATAGGACACAGGTTGTGAGTTTTTGTCCCCCTTTGAGAGACTTTTCCTGACTGAGCTTGATATCTGGAGGTTGTAACAATTTGCAGGATTTTTCCACAGAAGACATGTGAGGAAATCTGCTGGGGCTGTCACTGTGGGATGTACATATACATGCCACAAATGTCAGGATGGGAAGTGTATCAAGAATGACTTGAAGACGGGCAAATCAGGACTGCAAAAGAGTAAGAAAGCCTCCAAAATCAGCAAGAAGTCGGGCAAAGTGAAACAACCAGCTCAAATGCAGAATAGGAGAAAAGAGACTGTGGTTGTACCACTGCGACGTTCTGCTAGGAACCTTAAATGCGTGTCACTGCCAACCAAAAAGATTGGAGGACGCAAGAAAAGTAGAAAACCCAAATCCAAAAAGGGGATATCAAGAAAACCAATGAAAGGTTTGTTGCAGAAGAAGAGAACAGAGGCCTATCATACTTACTGGCTGAATGGTCTCTTATTGTCTAGAAAGCCTTATGATGAGAGGGTGATGCATTTTAGGTTTAAAAAACTCATCATCCCTTCGGAACAATTGGATACTATTCATGATCAACCTAAATGCAGTGTTTGTTGTGAACCAGAATTCACATCTACATTGAATTATATCAGTTGTGATATCTGTGGAGGTAAGTTTCTGTTCTGATTACATCCATTTCCATTTGATGATTTATTGTCTTATGGATGCTTAATAAGATATTTTTCTTTATGTTTCCACATCCAACTACAAAGTTTCTTTATGTATCTTTTGGATTGGTATTTTTTGTTATTTATCCTTTTAATATTTGTGTGTTGTCTCAATCCTCCATGCAGACTGGTTTCATGGAGATGCTTTCGGGCTTGGAGCTGAAAATATTGGTAACCTTATTGGATTTAAGTGCCACAAGTGCCGCAATAGGAATCCTCCTATTTGCCCCCATTTGCATGCTAGGAGAAGTGATGAGGTACAATTGGGTGGGTTGAAAAATGAATCAGGGACTGAATTTTATGAAAAAGTATCTAATGTTGCCACACTTGCAAATGATGTGATCTTTAGACAGAAGGAATCAAAAGATTTGTTTTTGACTGATGCGTCTAGTCACAGGGAGCAGCAATCTGAGGCTATTACTGACCAGGCACTTGAATTGGATGTGGCAATTGGGCAGTTACCTCAGAAGTTAGCAACAGTTCCTAATTCAAATGAGAAGGATTGGAGACCACATGAAACATTGATGGAGTCCAAGGAGAATACTTTGTTGGATGATAATACATCAAACTGGGTTGCAGAAACGTTGTAAATGGGATGACTATCACAAAAACAATATCACCATTGTCCAAGTCTAATGCATACAGAATAGGCATCTTTAGGGGATACCCAAGTGGAGAATGGTTTGGTGAAAACAGCAGCCATCCTGGGATCAGCAGCGCATAAAACTTGAGTTGACTTATCAGAGTTGCCATGACTAGCAATTCTTGCTTCAGGTGAATTACTGGAACGGAGAGGAAAGAGGTGGATTAGAATTGCAGCCTTTACTGACTGATGTAATGAGGGTGCCAATAACATAGTCTAGTGACATTTGTGAATTATTTATTGTCATAGAGATGCTCGCTGAATTTAAAGAGCTATACTAGGACAATTCAGTTAAATTGGAAAGATAAAGATTTGATTTCAGGCTTATATCCCGTATGTTTAGTTATTTACTTGATTTAGATGAGAATAATTGCTGCACTAAGAAGCATTATTTTTTAGGTCAGAAATTGTTGCCTTGGCGGCAATGCAGCATCTGGGATTTGGTTAATCGATGGCTGTTATGCGGTGCCCTTTTTTTTGGTGGTTGGGGGGGGGGGGTTGTGATTTATTTGCTTGTTCCTTGTTCACACCTGCTGACATGCTTTTTCTCCCTAGTCGACTAGGGTTTCTTCTGGGTCACTTTTTCAAACTTCTAAAGTAGTTCTGTACGTCAGGCAGCTTTGAGGGCTTGGCTTGGAGTAGCCTTTGACTGGTGCTATCAAGGCTCAACATGGACGTGTTTAATATTGTTTGTTGGTAATCTTGCATTTGGCCTTGACACCTGCCAATCTTATGATTTAAAGACATGATTATCGTGCTTTTTTTGTTGATCAAATATTTCATGCTTAGGTACAGAATTTCATGTGCTATATTTTTCTCTAGAAATGAAACTGTTACAAGATTTTGATTGTTTATTGTCTCTTATGTTGTCTTATGTATTGGTGGTATAATGTTCTTCTATCATACTTGTTTTTCCTTCTGTATGTTATGATAACTAATTTTTTTTACGTGCTCACAATGTTAAAATTGTCGTTAATTTTAGTGTAATTCCAATGTGTATACTTACAAGTCTAAATATAGAAAAATTTGCTCATATCCCGTTTATTTATCGCCAGGTTAACCATTTTATATGCTTGTGTTTCTCACATCACATTATTTTTGCTCTGCTTCCCTGGATCATCATCAATATGCTGAAATTTTAGTGTGAACAATTTATAGGGAGTGGGGCATTATTGACAAAATTTAGATTTGTCCACTCTTGGTTTTCCCTGTTTCTTTTTCCCAGTTGGAAATCATGAGATGTTTTAATAATGTACTTTCATTCGTGAAGATGGTTGACTTAATAGAAAATAGAATCGACACTGATCTGGCTATCTCAACTGTCATATGTGGTTGTCGATATGTTGGATTTTGGACATTTCATGCTTCTGGGTCCTGAAGTGGCTTATTTATTCTCAGCTAGTTCTTGCCTCTGTAAAAGGGAAATTGAAAATGGAACCAGTTGCTCCAGTAAGTTTAACTGGAGCTTTGGTTTGTGTCTTATTCCAAAAAGTCTTAGAAAGAGAACAAAAAATGGATTTGGCAATAGGAGGAAAATAGCAGGTAGTCCTATTATTCTATTTATACTTTGATTTGTGGTTTTTCCCCCTTGCTCTTTATATTTAATGAACATTGACCAGATGCTTTGTTAATGTCTCATGAAAAAATCTGTTGGCAGAGGACAAAATCAGAATTTCGTAGAAATATATAGATTAGTGCATAGTTGAGTGCTTGATCATAGGGATTTATATTACTGTCAGAACATAAAGCATAGTTATAATGAAAAATTGCACATTCTTTCAGTGAAGCAATATCAGAACATAGTTAATATTTGCTAGGGGTTACAATAAGTGAATATTGTTTTAGTTTGTCAATTAGTGCTGAAATTTATGACTTCTTAGTATTCATGTTGAGGAATACGATGACACGCTTAGAAAGGTATAACTTGATTGGCTAGTGGACAAAGACAAACTGCACATTCAGAGCTGGAAGTTATATAATTTTGGGTGATCTCTTACTCGTAAAAAAGCTTGAAACATTGGCTTAGTTCTTTGAGAAAGTGGGGCTCTTATGGACTTTTAATTAGAATCAAACTCACCTTAAGAGATCTTACATGCATAACCCTATAACTGACACTACCTTGATTCTTTCCTACCATATGCTCTGCAGTCATCTTGATAAATCTACACGAATCATTAAATATTTGATAGTTCTATAGTTTCTGATACCTTTACCAAATCCTAATACCAAAATAGCTTGCTGGCTTCTATGCACACTGCCTTCTCTATGACCAACTTCTCTTTCTTGGGTGGATTTATAGAAATCTAATTATTCATGAAAAGAACAGATGAATAGATGGCAACTCGTTTTATGGACCATGTCAGAAAGTCACCATCTAAGAAGCCTAAAAGAGGGAAAATGTGTACGTAGTTTCCTTATTTTGAAGTATTTCTCAACACCTAAATTAAGGAACTAACAAAGAGCAATAAATATTACAATCCGTGGATACTAATGAATTTAAGGCTTTCAATCATCTCGTTAACAGGCTGGCAGGGCATTCAAACTTGTGGGTAATTATAGAGGGAGCCAGTCTTAGCAGGGTCCTATGAAAAGAACTGAAAATTTTAAAATGAGAGAGGAAAATGAACCTCACAATGACCATCTGAAGATGGCATAGTATCATCCGGACTTACTGGCAATATTAGTTCATATGATCACCCTGGGCCTAGATTTGAACTGAGAACCTTACGGTTGTCAACCCGATACCTTTTACTTTTACACTAGGCAAAGGCCCTAGGTTTTAAGAATCGTGAGTTTCCATAAAATCTGGTGACTAATTTTGCCGACCATAGTAGGTCGAACAATATAACTTCCAGCTTACTACCAAATGTGTAATTTCTAACTCAATTTTTAGAAAACCAATATCTTATTAGTCGTTGAGGACTGACGGCAGTTTTCCAAAGTTCTTTTTGGTTCAGGTTATTAGTTTTCACCCTCCCACCCTCTGTTGGTAACAATTTAATGGCCTATCTTTTCTTTTCTGGACTTCCCATAAAGTTTGTCTGCTTTGAAAAGTCCATGAGCAGGATTTAATAACTTTCCTGCATTACCTTTCGGATGGACAGTTTTTTTTTTCCGGAAGTTTTGATTTGAAGTGTTTATAAAATGAAACGAATCCAAATGCATTCATAGCTTTCCTAATAATTGACTCTCTGAAGTTTGAAGTGCTAGTTTCGGAAATTTATAATTCCCTACTAAGTGTGAATGCATTGAATGTCCTCCCTCGATAGGAGAAACATTGATTCACAATGACAAGTATTTATAGAATGAAAAGTATCTGGATGCATTTATAACTTTCCTAATAATTGATTCTCTGAAGTTTGAAATGCTAGTTTCGGAAATTTATACTGCCCTACTGAGTGTGAATGCATTGAATGTCTTCCCTCGATAGGAGAAACATTGATTTACAATGACCTGGCAAATCAGGATAGAGGAAGTATTTATTTGTTTCCCTTTTGTGTCTTACTGAATATCCGCTGTGGTTGGAGTACGGATTTGTAGAAACTTATCTGAAACACTTCCCCTTGCCTATTAACCTCCAGGCCTGTGATGTCCGTACTCAGGTTGACCTCCAAATTCATACACCTTGGTATTCTTGTTGCTTCTTCTTGAATGGCACCTCTGTTGATAACCATCAGTTCTCATGTCTAATTTCCAATGTATAATGAGTTTGCTAGTGATTGTTGGTCCTAACTGCAAAATATGGTTTCTTGGAAGAGAGAGGAAAGAGTTTGGTGCTGAATCCAACGTAGTGTTCTCATTCAATTGGTGGTTGGGGTAATCCTGGAAGCAGTCTAAAGCATCCTGCTTGTCTGAAGTTGGTCAAGACCTTTGAAAATTAGTAGACACAATGCCTTTAGGATCTTCGTGGTGTCTTTCTATGTCCTGTTACTTTGGAGGCTGATATACTAATTCTTGTCAAAATGTGCATCTTCTCCAACATTTTGGCTTGTGTGCATTTGCTCTATTGGAGTTCTGATTTCTTTGAATATTTTGGTCATTTGGTGTCCAAGGATTTAATGCTCTTCTTTTTCTTTTTTACCATTACTAATGGTTTCATGTGGCTTTAATTTCATTATTTAATACAAAAAATGCCGCAGATTGCAGCCCAAAGTAACTATCACTAAAGTTTTTGTTATTTTCATTGTGGCATTTTACTCATTTCTCCTTCATTATCTGTCGTCTATAATAGACAATATCTGTGTGAATATGTACAGACCTGCATGTGGGCATGCTCCTACTATATCTATACCATGTGTGCATGTGTCAGACAATGTATTGGGTGATTAGTATTGTTTGAACAATGAACTATTGAATGGTGCAGTCGTAAAACTATTGGGTTATCAACTGTAAGGTTGCAAGTTGAGGGTGGCTGCTCTGTGCAAATAATGTGAACATTTAGCTTCGTGTTCAATCCCCCCTTTCAACACCTCGGTTAGTGGGGACCACACTAGGTAATAACCTGTTCATTGATATGCTAAAATAAATCTCGCATAAATTGTTGATTCTGCAATGATCATGATTCATCATACAAAAAACTGCTTTATTTGAACAAGCCCCTTCTCTGCCTCCCCCCTTCTTCCAAGCAAAAACCCCATTCTGCTTGGTTTTAATGTGCAATTTTGATGTACAATTCTTGAATTGGAATGCCTAAGCTATTCCACATACTCCATCGAGGGGTGCTGCAGGGCCAAGATTCTTTAAATTGGTTAGCCAGACTAGGCCCAGCGCCCCTTCTCCCCCAACCCTCCTCTCTCTAGCCTCCCCGCGGCGGCGGGGGGTTCTGATAAGATGTAGGTCTCTATGAGGTGTGGTAATTTTCTTCCTTTTCATGTTGTTTAATGATTTAATATTCTAATGGATTTTTGAAATTCTATTCTTTACAATGTAGTTCAGAAGTATGAATTGAGGAATGTCTGCCACTGTTCAGAATACACCATCAGGGCCCAAAGATACTGGGATACTATGTTTTGTGGTAAGTTTTTGGTTATTGAGAAGTAATTTTGGTGGACCATGATCTTTTTTATACCTTATTGGAAGTTAAAATTTTCTTAATATGCTTGTGAATGAATTTATTTTTGTTGAGATGCTTGAGGTGTATGAAACTCAAAAGGTTTTTGGGTTAAATGAGATCAACTTTATTGAGTTTTGAATTTTTGAAGCTTTTGGAATTCTTCCACGTCAATTCTGCATTCTTTAAACCTTGGTTTCCTTTTGTGAATCCATTTCAGTGAACTATTATATTCATTTTTCATTATCAGTAAAGGAAAATAACAACCGTGTTGTATATTTCCCGATTATTTGATGATACAGGATGATTCTTTATAATTTTTATTTTATGTAAATTATATATCAAATTTTTGAAAAAACCCTAAATGGAGCATTTGATGTTTCTGCATCCTATATATACAAGGCAGCAATGATCTGGTTTAAATTTACCCGTTGACGATGAGATTCTCCAATTTAAGAGCTAATGCCCTTTTCTGGTGCAATGTGAGTTGATCAAGAAGAGCAAAGTCATAGTTAATGTATTAAACGTACCTTTGTTAGACATTAATAAAATGCAATGAGTTGATTCTTGGGGCAATACTGGAAAAATATGGTTTGACCCAGCACAACATAGAGTTTTAACTAGTTTAATTTTTAACTCGAACTATTTGTTTCTGAAAAAAGAAAAAAACTTGAACAATTAGCTAGTTGGTCTCAAAGTTGCATCTATCTAATGGTTGAGTACACAATTGAGTTTTCTCGATCTAATTAGTTTAGGTTAAATTTGAATTGTTATTTTTGGACCCAAAACATAACCCCTCCAATTTTTAGTCCAACTGATTGTTGAGGCAGCATTTATTCCTATGACATATTTTCCAAATGTGCTGCACAGCTTTGCTATGTGTTTCCTACTTTTTCGAGAAACTGATGTTAAAACATGTTATGTTGTTTATCAAAAATCTTGGAAGATATCCAAGTGTTACTTAAATATCCTTATATATACAGACTGAAAGGTGATGGTTAAGCAAGCACTTACTTGTTTTGGACATGAATTTTGTACTAGGAATTGGATGGATCTATGAATCAGTCTCTCCATTCATTGGAGAGTGGTCATGGAATAAACCATTTTTCAAATCTAGCTGTATGAATCACTTGCTTAAAGATTAGGAACCACCTGGAAATTTTCATGAAAGTATAGAAGGAATCACTTCCTTGAGTTCAGGAGCCACTTGAGTTAATGGACTGATTTCTTTGGGTAGTGGAAGAACTTCCATTAATAATCGTCAGCAAAGAATATCACTATTCTTGTATTGAATACTTGTTGGAGTTTATTATTTTTTTCTTTAACCCTGGTGGTCCTTAATATGCTTGTTATTCAATGAGACTAATTTTTTAAGTGGAACATTCTGGACCAAATTGTCTATCTTGATTTTATTTTGTGTTCTTCTGATATTTTGTTTGAGGCTTTTGAGTTACCTTTTAGGTTCCCTGTAATTAAAGGTCTTGAAACCAGTTTGGATAGGTCGGATCTTTTTCTTAGGCCGAGTGTCCATTAAACCTGGATGACAAGGTCAAGACTCTTTGCTAAGAATATGAGGGGTTAGCCAACTTTGCCATCTCAGAAAAATGAGTTTTAGAACTGTAGTTTGTTCCAGATGGAGAAGCTACTGTTAAAATGGTTTAGGTGTGCATGTTTTGGATTCTGTGAAAGGGGAGCCGATATTCAAGTTATCCAGGGTGAAATCAGCTGGAAGAATGGTAGTTTTAACCCTGGATAACTTGGATCTCAGCTCCACTTTCTCAGAAAGGGTTTGCCCATCTTTGAATATCTCACTGAGAGAGAAAGGGGTAGAGATACTGCTGGATTCAATCTTCTTGATCTGCACATCTTCAGCTCATGGTTGGATGTGTTGATTGTGAGAGCCACTGCCATGGCTTGAGGAACTTATGGGTGCAGAGATATGAGAGAGATTTCCAGTAGTTGCTTGAGCAGGCAGTTTCTGGAGAGTCTGTTGGGTGGGAAATGGTTTTCCTTGAGTTTTCATTTGGGTCTCAGATCTGAAATTCAGAGGGATGGGTTGGTGGAAATTGTATTGTTTGGTTGATAATGTGTCAATTATATTTTGTGTACCTAGTCTTTTGGGTTAAGGGACTTGATTTATCTTTAATAGACTAGGTGAATCGAGCAATTCTTCTATGGGCGTGTTTTGAACTTTTTGGTAATATATTTTTTTTGTCGAAATAAATTAATGTATCTAACAGGGAAAAGAAAAGATATTTTTGTCTTAGTAAGTCAGGTCGGGGGCTGCACTCATTTGAAAGAATTAGTTGATGCTTTGTGGGAAGGTGTTAATATCCTAGGACCGTGTGCCAAGTTTATTAGAATTTTTAATGGCCTTTTTCATGCATGCCTGTTGGTAGCTGTCTAACATAGTTTTGTTGGATGTATGTCTACACCGATTTCCATCAGTTTGAGGATGGTTAGTTGTAAAGAAATTGAGTTTAGTTCCCATTAAATATAAATCGGTCCTCTTGATTTATCTTTTATTGAAGTTATTTTTACTTTTGCACGAATACACCTTGTATGTGATTCTATCCTTTAATGGTTTTACAGCGCATCCATTTTTTAACATCATTTTTGTTATATTTGTTTTTGAGCTTTTTATTTCTTTGTTATCTAATATTTGACTTCATAAAGCATAACTAGTCTTATCTCTGTCTTGTATAACTTGCCTCTGCAAAATTGGTATGCAAAAGTGGTATGCATTAATAACATAATACATTAGATGCACTTTTCTGCGTGGTCCATCCCACTTTATTCTCAAAACTCTTGATTGACCCAAAGTATTGAAAATGTTAGGGTTCTTATTTTATAAAATTAGTAGTGTAGGGTATTATTGTAATTATCCAAATGTCAATCTATTATAAATACGAGGGTGTAGGGCAACACATACTACACAGAACATTGCTTCACAATACCTTTCTTTCTCCTCTTTCTTTTTCCTAAACCCTATACTCAATATTATTGTTTTTACTTTGTCTCAGAGCGTTGACCTAAGGCAACGCATTATCATAAAATATAGGGAAGATCTCCAACAAAAAACCCAACTATTGATGCCTCGAATGTCATCATTAGTGTATGATGTGATGCTGATGTCAAATTTTTCTAGCAACCCAAACCCATGTCCAGACTTGATTTTTTGTTTTGTTATTTAAGGCGATTTTTGTTTAATTTTTTGAAGCTGTTTGCATGGTCTTTTTGATTTTTTAATATTTTTTGAAAAATACTATGATAATGCTTCAATCTGTTACTTTTGCATAATCAAGGGTGTTTGATGCTTCGATTCAACCCTGAAGGTGCCGATCAAGTCTCGTAAAGGTTGGTTTGGATGACCCATTGGTGTTCGGGTGATCTATGGGTGTTTTCTAGCCTATTTTGTGGTTCTTCCTTTTAATTTTAGGCCTGTTTGGGTGATTCTGCCTCTGCGATTTGGGCTAGAGTTGCTATTGAGGATATGAAGGTTGATTTTGAGGAACCTATGTTGAATCTAAGGTACCCACTTCCTTCATCATCCATGACTATTAATGGTTTTTCTTATACTAACTCCATAGGTAATCTAGATAGATTATTTACTTTGGGTTGTTGCACATTTGTTGGTGGCAATCTTGTTACTTGGTGCATCAAAAAATAGAATGTAGTTGCACGTTTGAGTGCAGAGGTTGAAAGTCAGATCATGACTCATACTGAGTGTGAGATATGTCGTTCTCTACTTCATGATATGGTATCAGTGTGCTCTCTCCTATGAGGATGCATTCTTTCAACCACACAACAATTTTCATTGCTAGTAATGCGGTTTTTCATGAGAGGACTAAATACATCAAACTGCATTGTCATTTTATTCGATATCTCTTGATGCAAAATGAGATTATCACACTATACATCAAGTTTAGGGATTAGCTGGTTGACATCGTTACCAAAACTATTGGCTCGATCTGTCTTCAATAATCTTTACTCCAAGCTTAAGGGGTAGTATTAACGTTCTTATTTTATATTGTTATGTGTAGAGAATTAATACAATATTAGAGAGAAATAGAGAGAGGTTAAAAACTTAACCTAACTCTCATTCATCACTTGTATTTATAATTAACTCACAATAATAAGAATTACACATACACCTTCTTACTATTAATAATTTACACATATTACCCTAATATTATTAACACTCCCCCTTAAGCTAGACTATATATGTCATATAATCCAAGCTTAGAACAAATCGTTGTAAGATGTGTACAACTTAATGCTTTGGTAAACATATCTACAAGCTGATCTTCAGATTTCACAAATGGAGTTGTAATTTTTTCAACTACTATTTTGTCCCGAATAAAGTGACAATCAACCTCAATATGTTTGGTTCTCTCGTAAAACACTGGATTGACAGCGATATGGATAGTTGTCTGGTTGTCACAGAACAACTATAAAGAAAGTTGAATTGGAAACCCAATTTTCTGGAGAAAGTGTAGTAGCCAAGTCAACTTACTCGTCATATGCGTCATTGCTCTATACTCAGCCTCAGCACTGGATCTTGCTACCACAGATTATTTCTTACTTTTCCATGAGACAATGTTACCACTTAAGAAAGTACAATAACCAGTGGTTGATCTCCGATCAGAAGGAGAGTCAGTCCAATCAGCATCTGAGAAACCTTCCACTCTAAGATGTCAATTAATTCGATATAACATTCCAAGTTCAAGAGCACATTTGAGATATCGCAGAATATGAGTAACTGCCTCTCAATGTGGGACTCTAGGACACTCTATGAATTAACTTACTATACTGACTGCATAGGACATATCTGGTCGAGTAATAGTGAAATAATTGAGCTTCCCAACCAATTTGCGATACTGACCTGGATTCTCAAACAGTGCACCATCATTCATCAAAAATTTCTGATTCGGATCCATAGGAACATCAATAGGCCTGCCACTCAGCAAACTTGCTTTCTCTAGCATGTCAAATACATATTTTCTCTGGAATAAACAAATACTCTGTTTAGATCGAGCCACTTCAATACTCAAGAAATACCTGAGTTTTTTTAAATCCTTCGTATGAAATTGATCCTACAAGAATATTTTTGACTTGGCAATCTCCTCAGAATCATTTTCAGTAGTCACAATATCATCTACATAGATTTCTAATAGAACATATTCGACATCTGTCTGTCTATGAAACACAGAATGATCTGTTTGACATCGAAGAAGACCAAACTCTAAAATTATATCTGAAAACTTATCAAATCATGTCCTCGGTGACTGCTTCAAACTATGTAAAGTTTTTTTAACTGACATACACTCTTACCATACTCCCCCTAAGCGGTAAATCCAGGTAGTTGTTCCAGGTATACCTCTTCAATCAAGTCACTATGTAGGAAGACATTCTTGATGTCTAACTGAAACAAGGGCTAATCAAGATTAGCAGTCAAAGAAATCAAGATACGAACAGAAGAAATTTTGGTAACAGGAGAGAAAGTTTCCTCATAATCAACACCATAAGTCTGAGTAAAGTCCTTTGCAACAAGTTAGGCTTTGAGACGCTCCACAGAACTATTCGGATGAAATTTAACAGTATATATTCAACGACAACCAACAGTTCGTTTACCAGAAGGTAAAGGAACGAGATCCCACGTCTCATTATGATGTAAGATATCCATCTCTTCCTCCATAGTTTTCCTCCCACCCGGATCAGATAATGCATCCTAGAAATGCTTAAGAATAGATATAGTAGATAATTGGGAAGTAAAACAAGAGAAGACAAGAGACAAGACATCATGTGAAACAAAATGAACAATAGGATGATTAGTAACACACAAATGCATACCTTTTCAAAGAGTAATAGGTAAAGAGTTTAAATTATCAGATGTACCAGGATCAGAAGACGGCAAGGAAGACGGTACAGACACTTCGGTTGATGGGCGAGGACGGCGAGAGTAGACACGGAGAGGTATCACATATGGTAACACAGTGGGTAGCAGAATATTTGAAGATGAGGAAATAGATGGTGTTACAGGGATGACCCAAAGTCCAGATCCAAAGGCTGAGAAAGTGTTGGAAAATATGGAACAGATTTCTCAAACGTGACATCGGCACTAGTAAAATATCGGCGCAGAGGACTGTAGCAACGATACATTTTTTGCGTGCAGGAGTAACTAAGAAATACACATTTGGTAGCTTGAGGGTCAAGTTTGTCAAACCCAAGATCCAAATTATGAACATAACAGACACATCCAAAAACCTTAAGAGTCAAGAGAAAATAAGGGCTTACCAGGAAAAATGACAGAATATGAACTTTGCTCATTTAACACAGAGGGTGACATACGATTAATAAGGTGACAAGCAGCAAGAACAACATCACTCTAAAAATATCGGGGAATATTCATCTGGAATAACATGGCACGGGTGACTTCCAACAAATGACGGTTTTTGCGTTCATCAACACCATTCTGTGGAGACGTGTAAGCACAAGAAATCTGATGACTAATGTCAGTTTTACTAAGGTAAGCTGAAAAAAGATCAGATTCATATTTTCGTGCATTATCGAAATGTAAAGTACGTATACGACAACCATACTGAGTTTTTATTTCCTTACGAAAGGTTTCAAATATAGAGAATAATACATACTGAGCTTTCATAAAAAACAACCAAGTCACACGAGAACAGTCATCTATAAATATCACAAAATAAGGACATTTATTCGATGAAATATTCTTTATTGGACTTCATACATCAGACTGTACTAACTCAAATGGACTAGACACACGATTATTGACTCTAGACTGAAATGACACACGGTGATGTTTACTAAGTTGACAAGCTTCACAAGGCAAAGACGACACATGACTAAGACGGAGAACTTGGCGCTTCAGATTTTGGAGAAAGGGATGACCAAGACGATAATGCCATTGAAAATGAGACAATGAGGTCTGTAGAGCCCGGGTAGGTGAATCAAAGTCAAGGTAATATAGACCACTAGTTTTATGTCTCATACCAATCTTCTTCTTTGTCTTGAGATCCTGAAAGACGTAATAAGAGGGATAAAAGGTTACAAAATAATTGAGAGAACGGGTAATCTTGCTAATAGAAAGTAAGCTAAAATGAAACTGAGGAACAAATAACACAGAAGATAGGGACATATCAGGACTCAAGTGAGTAATCCCTAGACCTGAAACTTTAGAACAAGTACTATTAGCAAGAGTAACACTATGTGTGGAAGTAGCAGACTGATAAATAGAAAAAATATCAAACGCATCAGCCATGTGGTCAGAAGCACCAGAGTCTATGATCCAGGGACTGCGAGTGGAGGACAATAAATAAGTGGAAGCAATACCTGACTAGACAAAAGTAACAGTAGAAGGAGATGGGACAGCATGTTGTTGGGATAGAAACTGAGCATACTCCTCTTGTGTAATAGTAACCAATCTAGTGTCTTGCTTGGGTTCCATAACAGTGCAGCAAATAGCAAACAAGGAGTGTTGTAACGCTGAACCATAAGCAAAAAGACTGTTGAAAGACTGAATCGGACTGGAAAAGGTAGTTGGACCGCTGAATCGGACTGAACAATGCTGCTAGAGCACTGAATCGGATTGGACAAGACTGCTCAAGCACTGAACCGGACCAAACAATGCTACTGTAGCACTGAACCAGACCAGAACTGTTGTTGAACAGACGAACTGGGGTGAACTGGTATTGAACCGGTTTGAGAAGAATCTAACCAGTTGGAGAAGGGGCTAAACCGGTTTGAGAACAGGTTGGGCCAGTCTAAATGTATGAACTTGGGTTGCTGGGTTTGGAAATTAATTTAAGCCCGCAACCATGAAAGATCTGATCTGACCTATAGTATTCATCTTCTTCTTCAAAGTTAGGGTTCCAACGAAACCCTCGCCTCCAATAGTGCCTCCCACAATGGCACAACCAAGTGATGATGACCACAGCTACCTGCGATGACAACCACAATTGCTTCAGCAGCAATCAACGACTACTACAGCAAAATTACTTTCATGTCACACACAAATGACAACTATCGACGACCACGAACAGCAAACGACACCACCACCACAATGCAACCAATCAACGATCACCGACCACAACGACGACACTACACCCCCACCACCACCACCACCACCACCACCACGAACGACAACACAGTACCACCACGACGACAAACAACAATGCCACACGACAACGACAACTCCACAATCAACAGTGCCACAATCGACACTACCACAATCAACAACGCCACCACAACAACACCACCACACCACGAATCAAACTCAGTAACCTTAAAAAAAAAAATTAATTTAGGATTGTAATTGCTCTGATACCATGTTAAGTATAGAGAATTAACACAACATTAGACAAAAATAGAGAGGTTAAAAACTTAACCTAACTCTCATTCATCACTTGTATTTATAATTAACTCACAATAAAAAGAATTACACATACACCCTCTTATTATTAACAATTTACACATACTACCCTAACATTATTAACATATGTTATTAGTAGTTTAGGGTAATATTATAATTACCCAAATGATAGCCTATTATAAATAAGAGAGTATAGGGCAAACCATCCTAAAGAAAACATTATTTCATAGTCTCTTTATTTCACTCTTTCTCCTTCTCTTTCTTTTCTAAACCCTGACAATCAATATTCGAGTTTCGTGATGTATATTTTACTGCCACTATAACATTGATTAATGAAACCAAAAACAGGGATTAAATAGTAAAATTAAAAAGATAAAAGATACTCAGAACTAAAAATAAGTATACGAGATGACGTTAATAAAAGAGAACCTAAATAAGAATAGTAAAGATCGACTATCAAAAAGATAACAAAAAGTGTAATACTTCTAGTAAATTCACCTACAACTAAGCAAAACAATATGGACTTAAAATAGATCCAATATATGCATGCAATGATTAAAAATTCTCTACTCTTCCTTTTATAATCATGGCACCTTTGTACATATCTTTAATATCAATATGTCTATTTGTAATTTTTTTTTAAATCCACCAGGACTCTATCGTATGCTTTCACTAAATCTATAAAAAATCTACCCAGGTCTTTATTTTTAATTTCAAACTTTTTATTTGTTTCTTAGGTGTATGTTTTCTATTACTTGCCAACTATGCACTGATCTAAACTAATTTGCAAATTTTGTTGTTCTAACTGTTAGTTTTTGTCTCTCCCCTTAAGTTTTGTTGTTTGTGTGTTTATCTAATACCTGGACAATGGGTGCAACTTTATATATCTCCCGTATTCTTAGATACATGTATTAAGAAGTTCTTTCTCCATTCAATAGATATTTTCTTAGTCATTGTACTATTATTATCTAATTTAGTTACCAAGGTATTCTAAAATCTTCCAAAAGAATCGAAACCTCAATATCATCAGGTCCTAAAGTTTTTCTAGTTTACTTTTCTTTAACGAGTTCTTTGCTTTAGACTCCCTAGTTTTACACAAACTTGTTTCTCCAAGCTCTTCATAATTACTACATTCTTCAGTTCCTAATCCTGCAGTACAATTTGCTTTTAATAGCTTATCAAAGTAATATTTCTTCTTTTCTTTGATTCATACTAAGACAATACACTTAATATGTTTCATAGTTTTAGTTTTTTCTTTTTCTTAATATTGTAAATCCATGTATGCTTTTCTATTTAGTTTTGAATAAAAATCATTATGCATTTTATGTCTAGCTTCTCTTATTGTTTTAAACTTATTTATTCACACAATGGTAACTTACGGAACTCCCATCGTTTTTTGGTTGTTGACGTGTTTTATAACAATTTTTTAATGATCCATTATCTTTTGATTATCAAAAAACTTATTTGGATACTCTTGTAATACATCTTATCATCATATTCCACATACATTATTTTCATCTTTTAAATTCAATGTTTTTTTTTTTACTATTTTATTTTTTACTAAATCCATTTTCTCTCCTTGTAGACTTTACGATATAATTCTTGGATTCTTATTCTTTTCCAAGTCTTCGGTGATTTTCAATATTTACATCAAAAAATTTTCTTTTATGTTATGTGGTCAAGTTCATTCTTGTATAACCTTAGTATACTTGAACGGAAAAAGGTCTATTTGTTTAGTTAGGAAAAATCTATTTGACACCCTTATTTAATCTACTTATAAAAGATATTGACTATTCAAGTCTATTTTTAAAATGAATATTTACTATCATGAAATCATATGCCACAACAATATCAAAAGGGGGATCTCCAGCATTGTTTGTATCTTTAAATCTATGTCCACGATGTACTATCTTATATTAACCCTTATCTTTTTGGATTTGACAATTCTTAAGCTATGTATACTTTTCTTCCTATGACTATTGCTCGTGTAAGTTCATCCATGTTTCCAAAATTGAGTTCTACTATGTTCATCTGATGTGTATATACACTAGTAATATTAATTATATTTTCTTTATTACAATTTTAATTAATATTATTCTATCTCAGTACTAAGAACAACTACTTTCCCAGTTTAAGATTATGATCTATTAGTCCAACTCCATTTTTACATCGATCTTTTCCCGTATAATCAAGTTTATAACTACTATCTTCTATTTCGTTTTTTCCTTAATGACGTAGTTGCTTGTATGCATTTGATATTAACTTTTTTCTAATTATGGTCTCAACTAACCCAATTCATTTTTCTGCCAGTGTTCCTATATTTTAATTTGTTAACTTAAGTCCTGCATCCTTTCCTAATTTGTTTATCCAAACTCGTCTAGATTTGACGCGACAATCCCTCCAAATTTTTAATAGCATCGAGGCAACTAAAATATGATGCCTTTAGTTCATTTTTTGTAACATCAAAGTACAGGTGCAATTCATCTCTAAAGAGAGAGATCGTTATATTCAAACCTATGTTCAGGATTGATGTTTATAAGCGATCTGATATGTTTTAGGTTGACTGTCAACCACCTAGGCAACCCTTCTGCTTTGTCCAGGGTTGGAGCCGCCTTTGTAGGAAATAAACATTCAACATGACACAAGTGGGGCTACTCACACAAAAAATCCACCAAAAACAAAAAAGTCAGTTGTGGTCCAACATGAAGTGCAGTGTAATTCTGTCTTAAATAGTTTTGTGGCATATAATCTCATGATAGTAATTCTGAAATTGGACATGAATATTTAACACCCTTTCAAAGTTGATTAAATAAGAGTCAAATAGATTTTTTCTAAACAAACAAATAGATCGTTCATCATTTAAGTATAGTAAGGTTATTCAAAGAGAGAGCTTGACTGCACAACGTAGGAAAATGATTGTTGATATATGTTACCAAAAATCATTGAAGACTAAAAAGAGATTAAGAATGTATGAATTATGTGGTAAAATTTAAAAGAAGGGAAAAGGGATGTATTAAAGATAAAATACTAAAAGAAGTAATATTGAATTTAGAAGACAAAACTATTGTAATGTGAAATATGATTGTACAATGGTAAAAAGGTCAGCAGTGTAATCCTGTTTTCCTTGCAGAATAGCTTTCTTTAGGTACCATCTCTTGGTGCAAAATGGTGAAGGCTCAAGCTCCAAGCATGACAATGCAGGTTGGTTTTATGGGGGCAGTTACTCTGTGCAAACAATACCAAAGGTAATGCCAGTGTGTATTTCATCCATCTTAACACTCGGCGTTGGTAGACTATCATTATTAATGGCCCATTTTGGAATTAGCAGACTCCTAATGCTTGCTACATTTTTTTTGCATGTACTGGCTAGGTGGTTCAGGAATCAGAAGTGCTGTAGGCAACAAACAACTGTTGAGAATTGAGATTAAAAGAATTTGAAGAGCATATATATGGCGAAGCAAACACATGATTCTGCTAAAGAAATCAACCTCAGATATCATTTCAAGGTGCTGATTCTTTCGTACCATAATGGTTTACTCTACATGCCGACCTAATAAATTGACTTTTTTATATCTTGCATAGTAAAGAGGCGTTTGGTCAGTTCTTTCTTTGTGTCAAAAAGGCAAACGACTGTTAGGATGGGTATTTACTTGACTGATTCTTTTGTAAAGCAAACCTATGTAATTTTCTGGCTAAACATTCTTTCCATCACAAAAAGCCATGCCATTGCTTTAATTGTGAAAATGTAGATATTTTCATTGTGGATTCATGCTACAGGCTAGCAATTTGACCTGCCACTTTTAGACCTTGTGCTGTCAACCATGTTTATGTAATGATCAGAACTTAAAAATTTAAAACGGTCGTATCCAATGGGGGGTGATGAGTGGTAGGTGACCTTATACTAATTTTGAAAAGTCTAATTCTTATACTTGAACCCTTGATGTATAGTTTGGATGGATTAGAACTTATCAATAAATTTTATTCCTGTTTCCAAATGCTAATATTTGTTTAATACTCCACATGTTTGTTTTGCTCTAACTCGATTTATGTCCACTCTCTGTTTTAGCTTTGGTTTGAGGCACTCGGAGCTTGTTTTTTCTACATAAAGTGACGGTGGGAACTGAATACTTTTATCTTATGCAACGTGTTGGGATCTAAGGTGCAATGCACCAGTACAATAACTTGAACTGATATATGTATTGATTGGAATAATTGTTAGATTTTGCTTTGATGCGGAGAATAGAGAATATGTAAATTGAGAACTAGTTATATTGTTGTAAAAGCTAGTTCTAACTAAGTTTCTGTTTCCACTGGGGAAACCACAAGTTGTTGCAAAGAAATAGTGGGATTAAAGACACATCTTGGATAAAAGTCCTTTGGCAGCATGTAGAATACTCATCAGAAATGAATTGGCAGGGATGCATGAGATCTGGGAACCTACCAAGCCATGAGTATTTTTCCTCCTGTAGTGATTCTTTAACATTTATGTTGAGCCAACAGGTATTTGGATCTGGTCTCTTTGTTTTGATCGATGCAATTGAAAGGGTGAAAAATGGGGATGCTCGACTCCAGAGAATTGAAGTAGGGTGGATAGAGGATTTAGGGATGCAATTGGAATGAGATTTTTTTAAAAAAAAAAAATACAATACCAGTCATTTAATTGTCTTCTTTCTGTTATTTCGTTCTTTCTTTATTGTACTGGGTTTTTTGTTTTTCTAGTTGTTTGAGGAATTACTTCTAATCATAGAATGGTGATTGAGGAGAATTTTCTTTTTCTGTATCTCTTATCAAGATAATTCATTCACAAGCAGAAACTTGGTACAAGTCTTGTAAATGAGGTGCATCATCACTGGACCTGTGTGTGTGTGTGTGTGTGTGTGTTCTTTGGATGAGCACTGAGAAGGGGTTTGGATCAACAACGGATAATTTATCCGCGAACAGGCATTGTAAATGACAATGTAACCCGTCCAGAGCTGTTATGTTTGCCGGAGTTGTTCTTAGAGGACCTTCGGACAGGAACTTGGCCTATGCAAGTGACTTTTGGTGAAGATGGTTTTTGGGTTGGTTCAATCACTGCGTTCTTCTCTGTTTCAATCACTGGGTGGTTTCAAATTGGCTTCTGGTTCTGCTTCCCACATTGCTTCTTGGAAAACTCAGCATCAATGGAGGCTGAAACGTCTGAGTCTTGCTGCTCATTGTCAACTGTTGCAACCACATGAAAAGCGTGGTTAGTAGCCACGCGAATCAGGTGTTAAGCTCATAATAGCGATATAGTATTGACCACATTTTTTATTTTAAAGCTGGGTTACTAATCTCGTTTTTTCACAAAAGTGAAATTGTTGATTTCGTTTTTAAGAAGTGTCGTAGTTTAATAAATAAGTTTAAAAGTGTTTTATTTTGATAAATTTGTTTTAAAATTGCTGCACTTAGAAAAATAATTTGAATATTTTCAATGTCAACATGAACTAGGTTGTTTGTCATACAAGTAATAGATTGTCAAATGAGTATTCTTACCTATGTGAATCCAGTTATTCACATAGGTAATAATATTTTTGACTGATTAATTGACTACAAATCTAACCAGGTAACTAGCTATCTGTGAGAAAATCCATTCAATCCAAGAGAAAATATCTATCTTAATTATTTTTCATCTCGCGCACCAAATTTTTGAAAAATTCAAAAACATCCAAACATACCCAAATAACTTTCTCACAGGCAAATTCAAATAAATATTATTTAGAAATTGTTACATCCACTCCAATCTGAGTTTACGACTCGTGTAGTAAAGATGACCTTCCATTTCCTTTTAAATATTTTGTTGAGGGAGTGATACTTTGAATTGTAAAATATTTTTAAAATTCTAATTTATATATTGAAAGATTAAAATTTTTATATTGCATTCTCAAAATAAAGTTTAAAACTATAATTGACTACAAATATTTCTATATATTTTATAATATTTTGACCCTTAAAATAGAGAAATATATGAATAATTATGTATAGAAATACATGAAACATTATGGACAAAGCAATTGAAATCTTTGATTGTAATATCTCAAATTTTTGAAATATATATATAACTTAGTTTAGGTCAATTTGTGATATTATTTTTGAAAAGGGATGTTAGTGTAATTAATGAATGGGGAATTGTAGAGTTATTGTAAGGTTTCTTTTATTTAGTATATATCTATATGTAGGCAATTGAAAAAAAATGTGGTGTTTAAAAATAAGTTTTCTTGCTGCCTTAGATGTCTACTAATATGTAAATATTCTCTTTCTAAAGTAACCATTACACAGACGTTAGAATAAGAGAAAAGAGAGAGAGACTAGAGTTCCAAGTAAATAAAAAGGAAGGGATTTAGAGAAGAGAGAAGAAAACTATAAGATTTGATCATTAATGTTAATTTTAAAAATATAATTTTGTATTTAATCATTATATATACACATATACAACTTTGTAATCTACATAATCTTATGAGTAATCTCTATGGGTAGGTTATAGGGTTGGAACATGTGAATCCAAATATGAGATGGTGGGTATTTGTGTAAATAAGATATTGGGAAAAATGAGAAGAAAAAAAAAATATACAGACCAATAAAGCTTCTGGAATCTATTTATGTAAGGATTGAAGATGATAAAAGTTATGAAATTATGGAAACCTTTTTTTTAGTTTTAAATAGTTTCGTTCTGACCATTATACTTTTATAAAAGAGCAATGATATGTATCCTAAAATTATATCCCAAATCAAGGAGGATCATTGGATCAGTAGATCCCATTTAAAAAAGTTGATGAGACTCATTCATTCAATAGTCTCCCTTCATTTGGGATAGAGATTTAGGATAAAAATTTGAGATACATAGTGTTATTCTTTATAAAAACTCAATTTTGACCACCATGGAACTTGGTAATTTATAGAACTGACCCAGAATATTTGAAACAAATATTTTATTTTAAAACAACCCTCGAGTCTTGGAAAATTTCTAAAATTTTAAAACGAACCCTAAAAGTTTTGATTAAGTGTTTAAAAATCAAAGGTTACTCTAATAAATCAAATCAATGTTCTATTCTTGAAAAATGGGTATTATAACCTTAAATACTATTCTGAAAAATTTATGGTAGTCCCGAAAATAGAAAATTCGTTTTTTAAAAAAATTACACTTTGACAGGAAAAGTTTCAAAAATTATGATTTGACTCCAAAACTTTGGAAACTTTTTTTAAATAGTCCAGAATACTTTCATACCCTATTACCTCATATTAGAAAGGATATTTATATGTAAAAGATATATTAAGTATATATCAATGGGTAAGAAGTATAGAATCGTGAAACGCCGAAGTTATGAATATAAATTAATTGTAATATGTTATTTTGGATTCGGTGGTGTTTGCATTGAGGTTGAGAAATAGGGATTTGAGTTGGATTTTGTAAACCAAGGTGAGTAGTTTACTACTTCTTTTGGGAAGATTTTCGATATTAAATCTGTGGGTGCGTGCGTTCGTGTGGATTTTCATATATGTAATATATATGTGCTGATGCTTGAGGTTGTAATTGAATGTTTTGAAGAGTTGTGAACTGTTATACATGTGAATTTTGAAAAACTTGTGAGATAATTTTATATCATTGTTTTGGCGATGAAAGGGAATTTTTTTGTGTGTTGGGATTAAAACTACAGTTTTGGCGTGTGTGAAAATCATGTTTATGAGATGATGACTGTGATTACCAGGTCTAAATGATAACAAGCGACTGGGCCTGAGGTTACCAGGTCTGAGTGGTAACAAGCGACTGAGACTGGAGTTACTAGGTCTAAATGGTAATAAACGACTAAGCCAGTTACCAGGCTAATGGTAACAAGAAACGGAACCAGTTACCAGGCTAATGGTAACAAGAAACGGGACTAGTTATCATGCTAGTGGTAACAAACATGACTTGACAAATGTATTTGAAACTGAATGTGTGTGTGGGTATTTTAGATTAAATGTCTTTTCAGTTATGACGTTATTTGTAATTATGAAATCATTTTATTTTATTAATTATGTGGGAGGGGTAGGTGTACAATTTGTTGTACATATGTGTGTATCAAAGTTTATTTTTGTATATAAACTCTGGGATTTATTTTCAAACCTCATTAAAGGTGGTTGCTATTCACGAGTCTTTGTGCTCACTCAAACACTTAACATTTTTCAGGAGAGGATCATGGTGAGGAGTAAGTCTACTGGTATACAAGGGATTAGAGGACTTGAAAATTTATTTTATTGTAGATTTTTAAGAATAATGTCTTTTATAATTTTGAGATAATTATTTAATTATTTTGGGAATAATGTTGCTTATACTTAGAATAGTGAACCTTATGGTTTAATTATTATTTTAGATGAGCTTAATAATGATGTTGGTAATGTTTAGTTTATTCATTTAGTATTCATTAGGTCGATGAATTGGATTACTTTGTTATTTGTCTTTCGCCGTATTTTGCATTAATTATGCACATGATTGGTTGGTTATGGCCTTAGTGGCCGGTCCGCTGCCCACCCTATGTGATCCGAGGTGGGGGTGTGACATTGATATTACAATTTTTTGATTGAGGATTCATTTAAAATTTCTAATTTTTTAAATAATAAATTTATATTTTTTTATATTTAATATAACAGTGACATTACGTAATTATTGGTGTTCAAAATTAATTATAAATAAAAAATATTATTAAACAGTGTTTTAAAAGTCTGTCCGGCCCAGTGGGTACAAAATTTAGGAAAAACCTGCCAAACCGCGCGCGGTTCGTGAGCAAACCGTTCAAATTGGATGGTTTGGAATAAACCGGCCGGATCAATAAAAAAGGCATAAACACTAGGGGTTTTGGCCCTTTTAGACATTTTTGGTTCTCTCTAGCTCTCGCGAACGTCTGAGGTACGACGACCTCACACCTCACAACTCTCTCTCTATCTCTCTCTTTGTGCCGTGACTCAATCAAAGTGTTGAACAGTTGAAGGCATTACACCATTGAACATTCGAAGTCAAAGGCAGCAAGTAAGATGTTCTCTAAGGATTTCCTCAAAAGAGATCCAGATTTATTGATGTACCTGTTGTTTCATAGTCGAAGTTGACGAGCCCGAATTTAGCTGGGCCGAGCTCAATCAAGATGAACCGAGAAAGCCCAAGGGAAAGCCCAATCAAAGTCCACCAAGTGGAGAAAATCCAAGTCCAGACTGGACCGACCCATGGATGAGGAAGGCATCAAGGGAAGACATCAAGACGAAAGCATCAAGAGGAGGATACCAGGCTGGCCCAGGACCCCTTGGGCGCCGCCCAGGCTGGCACCTTTGGGCACCGCCCAGGCTGGCACCTTTGGGCACCGCTTGGGTTGGCCCCCTTGGGCGCTGACCTAGGCTGGCCCCTCCGGGCGTCTCCTCCTCCTTCTTACTTCGGCCTCTTGACTTTAATTTGAGTCCAAGCCCACTCCGATGCAAGTCCGAGCCCCATACGATAATCGAAGCTAAGGCCAAACAAGGAGTCCTCCTCCGAAAGAATAGGAGCACAAGGGAGAGAAAAACGGGATACGGAGATCTCCTACCAAAATCATACTTACCAAAATAGCAAAACCCCTCTCATTCACGGCACCGCCTCAACCCTAGCCTATATAATGTAAGCCCCTCTCCACACGGAGGGGCAGGACACTGATCCCTTATGCACACCTATCTCTTACTCCCTCTGCACTGTAAACTCTCCGGAGTACTTCAATACATTAATAAAGATCGCCGACCACCGCTGCCATTCAAGAAAGTGGACGTAGGCCACAGCTGAACCACTATAAATTCCTGAGTTCTCTATTAATTGCTTAGTTATTGCTCTTAGATTACGACCGTACAAATTCTTGACTATTGATCTCGCACAAAGACCGATTTGTGCATCATCAATTTGTCGCCGTCTGTGGGAAACGACATAGTTTCTACTACCTTTCAATCTCCTTCGCAATCCATGGCGATTACCACCCGATTGATGAGCCAGCAGCTAGGAGACCATAACCCAGCCCACCGGGAAGAGGCTCCACCTCCCCTCGCATCGTCTGAATCATCCACTACTGCGACTCCTACTGGTCAACAACAACAACTTCTCCAGACTAAGCAATTGCTGGTGAAACAAAATCAGCAGATCATCCAACAGATGCTCACCCAAGGAGGTGCTACCCCTCGTCCAGAAGGAGTAGTCCCAGTCCCTCCGACTGGGGAGGAACAACAACCTGCACCTCACGAGCGTCAAGCAGCCCCTCACCATGGGGCCCCTCGCCAGAATGCCCTACAACCGCAGGGCGCCCATCGCCTAGTAGTCCCTCCTCAACGTGCAGGGAGCTCTCGCATTCCCCCTTCTCATGTGCATGCGCAGGAGGATGAAGGAGAGAGTTAATACGGAGACCATGAGAGCCAGTACCGCCATCCGATCGAGGATGTCCCCAACTAGTGGGACAAGAAGATAAGGGAGGTGCAAAACTAGCTTGGCGACGCCCTCAACGCCATCAAGGCACAGACGCCTACGACCATGGACTTCCTGGTGAGACGCACTGACACGCCCTTTATCACTGATATTGTCAACTACCCACTACATTCGAAGTTCAAGATGCCCAACATCGAGACCTTCGACGGTAACAGAGACCCCCTCGATCATCTGGATACCTACAAGTCCCTCATGCAGCTCCACAATGTGCCTGAGGAGATCATGTGCAGGGCGTTCCCTACCACCCTGAAGGGGTCCGCCCGCCAGTGATTCTCCAAACTCAGACCCTCTTCTATCCGATCCTTCGCAGAGTTAAGTAAGTCTTTCGTCTCCCACTTTATAGGGGGACGCCGCCATCAAAAGCCAGTAACCCCACCTGCTCACCATCAAGCAGGATAGGGATGAAAGTCTCTGTGGCTATCTTGCCCGCTTAAATGAGGAGGTCCTCCAAGTTGAAGAACCAGATGACAAGGTAGCCTTAGCCGCCTTTATCGCTGGACTTCGCACCTCCAGCTTCATGTTCTCAGTCATCAAAAAATCGCCCTCAAGAATGCCCGAGTTACTATCTAGGGCCCAAAAATATATGAACGCTGAGGACGTCACCAAAGCTAGTAGAGGTGAGTCCTCCCGAAGGAAGAAAAGGAAAGACGATCGAGAAGACCGAAAGGAGACTGAGAACAAGAGAAAGAAAGTCGAGAGGTCCCCGTAAAGGACCGCCTTGGACCACTACTCCCGAGGGACTAACAGTCATTCACTTCACTCAATGCCTCGGTAGAGCACATCCTACTCCAGATACAGAATGACCCAGCCATCCGCTGGCCCGGAAAGATGAAGTCTGACCCTAAGCGCCGAACCCCAGTACGTATTGTCGTTTCCACTGTGACCATGGACATGACACGAACGACTGCTTCTAACTGAAGAAGCAGATTGAGGAGCTTATCCAACGGGGTCATCTCAGACAGTATGTGGCTGGTCGAGGACCTACCCCTCCGCACGAAGAACGAGAATACTAGTAACCCCTCGGTGAGATTCAAACTATCGCCAGAGGACTAGGAGGAGGAGGTGACTCCAACTCCGCCAGGAAGGTGCATGCCCGTAAAGCTAGACAGGCAGAGTCTCATGATTCTCGCCCAATGAAGACCCCACAACACGGGGAGGAGGAGGTCATTACTTTCTCAGACAGAGACTGGGTAGGAGTCCAAACCCCTCATGACGACCCTTTAGTTTTGACCCTGATGGTGGCCAACTACCAAGTCAGAAGGATCCTAGTTAATAGTGGAAGCTCAGTCGATATCCTGTTTGCTGTTGCTTACGACAGCCTTCACCTCGGCAGAGAAAGATTACAGCCTATCAGGACTCCCTTGGTTGGTTTCTCGGGAGAGAGAGTCCAGCCTTTGAGATCCATCACCCTGCATGTCATAGCAGGGACTGCACCAAAGAGCTCTACTATCATGATAAATTTTCTTATACTTGATTGTCCTTTTGCTTATAATATAATACTTGGATGTCTTGCCCTCAATGCCATAAGGGCAGTACCCTCTACTTACCACCTCCTTCTCCGTTTCTCTACTTCCAATGGGGTTGGGGATATTAGAGGAGACCGAGTCTCAGCCAGAGAGTACTATGTGGCCTCTATGAGGGCTAGGAGACCGAATGAGATACTCCAGATCGAGGTCCTTGACCCTAGAGACGACAGTACCTTAGAGAGGGGTGAACCAGCAGAGGAGCTTCGCCCAATGATACTAGATGACAGCCTTCCAGAGAAGAAGGTCTACCTTGGCTCCTCGCTCTCCCAGGAGCTACCATCTGCTTTGATAGACTTCCTCAGGAGAAACACAGACGTCTTCGCCTGGTCCCATGAGGACTTGGAAGGCATTGACCCCGGAGTGACCTCCCACCGGCTGAATGTTGACCCCAGATACAAGCCTGTCCGCCACAAGTTGAGGAGTGTGAGCACTGAAAGAGGTCAAGCCATGGGGAAAGAGGTAGACAAGTTGCTGACTAATGGGTCAGTGAGGGAGGTAGCCTACCCAGAATGGCTATCCAATGTGGTAATAGTGACAAAGGTCAATGAAAAGTGGCGCCTCTACGTAGATTTTACGGAGCTTAACAAGGCCTGTCCCAAGGACAGTTATCCTCTCCCACGAATCGACCTGCTCATTGATGCCACGGCGGGACACGAGCTCCTGAGTTTCCTTGATGCCTACTCCGGTTACAACCAGATCAGCATATTCCCTCCAGACCAAGAGGAGACCTCATTCATCACCCCTAAGGGAACCTACTATTACAGGGTGATGCCTTTCGGGCTCAAGAACGTCGGTGCCACATATCAGTGCCTCGTTAACATAATGTTCGAGGCCCAAATTGGGAAGACGATGGAGGCCTACGAAGATGATATGTTAGTGAAGAGTGTAGCAGCCACAGATCATGTCACACACCTACAGGAGACCTTCGATGTATTAAGGGCCTATAAAATGAAGTTGAACCCTGAAAAATGCGCCTTCGGTGTAGGCTCAGGAAAGTTCTTAGGCTTCATGGTCTATAAACGGGGCATTGAAGCCAACCCAGATAAAATTAGAGCGGTCTTGGAGATGAAGTCCCCTGCCTCAATCAAGGAAGTCTAGTGCCTCAATAGGAGAATAGCAGCACTTAACAGGTTTGTTTTAAAATCTGCTGATAAATGTCTTCCCTTTTTTAAGATCCTCTGCAGGTCCTTCCAGTGGGGCCCAGACGCTGAGAAGGCCTTCCAGAAGCTCAAAGCTTACCTCTCCATACCCCCACTACTCTCCCACACTGTGCCGAGAGAAACCCTCTACCTCTACCTCTCATCTTCTCTCTCTGCCGTAAGCTCTGTACTTATTAGAGAGGACGGGGGCATCCAAAAGCCTGTCTACTATGTAAGTAAAGTCTACCGAGGAGCAGAGGTGAGATATTCAGAGTTAGAGAAACTAGCTCTCGCCCTTGTCACTGCCGCCAGACGTCTGCGCCATTACTTCCAAGGTCACACCATCACGGTGGTCACCGATCAGCCACTCAAAAGAATCTTAGGGAAGCCCGATGTCTCTGGGAGACTGCTCAAGTGGCCGTGTAGTTGAGCGAATTTGACGTGCAGTACAAACCAAGGGCCGCTATTAAAGCGCAGGCGCTCACAGACTTTGTAGTAGAGTCCACACCGCCCCAAGAGTCCCAAAATGAAGAACTAGGTACCCCTGCGCACACTTGCTCAGTACATATTGAATTTCTTAACCCGAAAGTTGGACTAGTTGTCGTACGAAGACCCGCCGACCCGGAGGAGGAACAGGGGGCAGAGCCATCGACCGGACAAGCCAGGAGGCCGCCCACCCTACCTAAGGCGCCGCCCACCTGGCTTAAGGCACTACCCACCCTGCCTTGGGCGCCACCTTCTCAGGCTCCCTCACTCCCATCTTCACATCCTCTCCTGACATCACCCTCATCCTCTCCGCTATGCTGAAAATTCTATGTGGATGGGTCCTCTACCAGTGAGGGCGGTGGAGCTGGACTCGTACTAATCAGTCCCCATGGCACTCCGTTAAAGTACGCTGTCTCCTTCCACTTCAACACGTCCAATAATCAAGCAGAGTATGAGGCCTTCATATCGGGTCTAAGGTTAGCCTTAGAGATGGAAGCACTCCATCTCGTGACTTACAGTGATTCTTAGCTCGTAGTCAATCAGGTAAGGGGAGATTTTGAAGCCAAAGAAGAAAGGATACATGAATGCCTCTCGGTAGTCCAAGCACTCCTCACAAAGTTTTCATTCTTTGAGATCACCAAGTACCTCGAGAAGAGAATGTCATGGCTGATGCCCTCGCCAAGTTTGCGTCCGCCAACATACTCATGGAACCGGTGTTAACAGGTCACCAGTTTGAGCCTAGTAGCACCAAGATAGAGGAGGTCGAGACTCACTGTGTATCATCGGAGTCTAATTGGATGACTCCTATCATAAGCTACCTAGAGGAGGGCATTCTCCCAGACAACCCAGTGGAAGCCAAAAAATTGAGGATGAGGGCATCCAGGTATGTTATATTACAAAATACCCTTTACAAAAAGAGTCATTCTCTCCCACTACTCCGCTGTCTCACCCCAGAAGAGGCGGACTATGCCATGAGGGAGATCCATGAGGGGATATGTGGGAACCACTCAGGAGGACGTGCATTGGCTCATAAGGCAGTCAGGCAGGGATACTATTGGGCCATCATGATCAGAGACACTCGAGACTTCGTCAGGAGATGTGATAAATGCCAGCGTTTTGTGACTGTGCGCAGACAGCCGCCCGAGGAACTCACCACAATTCAAAGCCCGTGGCCCTTCTTCATGTGGGAGATTGACATTCTAGGTCCCCTCCCCGTGGGTCGAGGCCAATACAAATTTGTAGTCATCGCCATCGACTACTTCACTAAGTGGGCAGAAGCTGACGCCTTAGCCAGAATCATAGACCAGAAGATAAAAGACTTCATATGGAGGAGTCTAGTCTGCCGCTTCGGGGTACCTCATGCCATCGTGAGCGACAACGCCAAGCAGTTTGATAACAGACTCATCTTCACATCCACAGGCGAATGGACAAGCGGAGGTCACTATCAGGACCATACTCCGTAACTTGAAAGCCAGGTTGGAGACTGCAAAGGGGAAGTGGGTAGACGAACTCCAAAGAGTACTATGGGCATATCGGACCACACCAAGAGGTCCTATGGGCGAGACTTCATTCTCTCTAGCCTATGAAACAGAGGCAGTAATACCAATTAAAATCAGGGTACACTCCCTTAGAGTCTAGAATCATGACCCTACTAGCAATGAAGAAGACCTCTGCATCAACCTCGACTTGGTGGTGGAGGAGGAGAGAGAGATAGCCATGCTAAAAAATGTAGAGTACAAGCGTCGCATGACCAAGTACTACAACTCGAGGATGAAGCCTCGTGCCTTTTTACCTGGGGACCTGGTCCTCAAGAAGGTCATCCTGTCCACCAAAGACTCTCGGGAAGGGAAATTGGGACCCAACTGGGAAGGACCCTACACGGTCACAGAAATAGTAAGGCCGGGTGCCTACAAAATTCAAAACTTTGAAGGAATGGTCCTAGGCCACCCATGGAATGCAGAACACCTAAAGAAATACTACCAGTAGCTGGGAGCAGTCAATCATGAGTTGGTGACCACTGTTTAGGTTATTTACCTTGTTTATTAAACTGTTTATGTTAGTCTTTTTCCTCCAAATATTTATTTTCAATTATGAAATGAAATTGCTCAATATTTCTCAAAAAATTGTATTCCATTCAAAAAACCTTTACAAAGGTGATGTGTTGTTCAAACACATGAACTCTTGACAAAAAGATGGACATAGTGTACCAATAGAATAAAAGACACAAAGACAACACACTCCTAGTGGCCCTCACTGCTCCCACTCACATAGTCCTCATCATCGGACTCAAGTGCCTCAGAAGGCTTAAGGTCAGAGAGATCATAGTAAGGGAAAGCTTTAGAGGCCTTCCTCCTGAGCTCCTCGTAGCCGTCAATGGAGGCGCTGGCCTGGCCCTCTCAGCAGCATCCCTCTGAGCCTCTGCTCTGGTAGCCCTCTCAAGTGCTACGCGAAGGTCAGCCTCAAGTTGAGCAGTATTCCCTTGTGATTGCCTCAACTCCTCAGCGGCATCCTCTCGTGCCTGTTGCAACTCCTCAGTGACATCCTCTCATACCTGCCGCTCGAGCCTCTGGTACTTCACGGCATCCTCTCGTGGCTGCCGTACTAGCCCCGCAACATCCTCTCGTGCCTGTCGCAACTGCTCCTCAGCAACCTTGCTGGTTTGCCTCTCCTTCGCCTAGCCACTAATGGCCTCCCCAATCTTCAGGGTGTTATTGAACAAGCCGAGCAAGACAGCAACCATCTATAGACATTCGAAAATAAAATACAAGGAGAGTCAGGAATTAAGTCAAGATATGACAAAGGAGGCCAAGAACAAAACAAAAAGGAAAGCATACCAGAGCAAAGCCCTCAACAGCGGCGTTGACTATGCTTTCTGGACCCCGAGATGTAATCTCTTGAACATCAGCACCGCTCACAAAGTCACAGAGTCTCCCCTTCGCCGCACTCAGATTTCGGAGCATAGATGTCGAGCAAACGTCCGGGTGAGGGTGACTCGGCAGGTCCACGATTCTGGTAGAAGATGGTGCCGGAGCCTCAGCCCCCACGGCTGTGCTAGAACAATCCGTCGGGGGAGAAGAGACATCAGTCAGAGAAGAGGGTGGAACATCACCAAGCTCAACCTCCGTGAGACTAGTAGACCCCGGTTGAGAAGAGCTGGGGGCACCGGACTTCGACCTCTTGGAAGGAGGAGGGGGAATAGACGCCACTCTGGAAGTGAGTAACTCGTCCACAATAGACCTGTCAATGGGGGTACCTGCAAAGCCAGCGTAAGTAAGAAAAAATGTTACATCACATTCTAAGATCACTAAGGTATCAAGTATTTTTCTTTTTCTGCTTCGACGGAGTTGGAGAAATACTGGCTGCCCGCATGATCTCGGAGGCATCCGTCATGGGATTGTTGCGAACCATCTCAAGGAACCTAGCCTGATCCCTATATAAAGTTAATGAGGCTGCAAGATGACAATTACACTATGAAAAATACATACATGAAAATTAAGACAAGAATTGAAGGAAAGATCCTCACACAGCTTAGTATTTGGGACTGTATCCCATTGGGTAGGCACCACATCACGATCGGAGTCGGAAGCCCACTCACCTCCAACCAAAAAAAATTTTCTCTTCCATTTGTGAAGATTGGAAGTGAGCCAGTGATAAACTTGCCCGTTCTCGGGGCAAAGCGGTACCACCCATAGTGGGGAGCGGAGTTCTCAAGAAGCAAGTATGTGACAACAAATTCTTTAAACGGAGGGAGAACAACAGCGTTGTGCACCAACCGCCATAGTGCAAAAAATGCAGAGAGTACCCTCCAACCATTGGGGGCCAGCCTCCCCGGGACCAGAGACAAGTGCCCAAGAACCCGACATATGGGTCCGGGGATAGGGAATCGAAGTCCCGCCTTCAACATGCCCTCATAAACAACTATCTCACCCGAGGAGTCACAGCACACAGACTCATCAGCCTCAGGACGACGACACATCACTAAAGGTGGAATATGATATCGGGCAACTATTTTAGAGATATCCTCATCACGCTCAAATAGGCTGAATATAGAAGCTACCTTATGACGGTCGTCTTCTCCTCTGCCTGGACCTCCGTCAAGGTCACCAACAGTCTCCCTCTCGCCTGAATGAATGCCAGCAGAAAGCAAGCTTAGACCATAGCAAAGAAAAGTAATTATACCAACAAAGATAAGTAAAATACCGAGACACATACCTTGAGAAATCGTGTCACCCGTCTGTTTCTTGGACTCACTAGGAGAAGTCTGCACCGCACCCAGGGAGCTCAGAGCGTCGCCCGTGTCTGTGGTGCCGCCCACTCTGCAGCAGGCTCCTCCGACCTTGTTCGGCGGTCCACTCCGCTGCCTGCATGCTTCTGTAGTCCCTCGTGATGTGCCAAAAGAAGTAGATGAAGACTCTTTGCTCACACCTGATCTTGGCCCAAAAACTCCAAAGGGTCTCTCAACCGTTGCTTGGACCACGCCGAAACCACCATGAGGAGAAGGACCCAAGCGTCCGAAGGCCAAAGAGGTGTCACCTGGAGCCTAGGCGCCGCCTAAGGAGGCGTTACCCAGAGCCTGGGCGCCGCCCATGGGGAACCTCGCCCTTCCTTCGCCTTGTTCCAACACTCCGACTCCATTGCCTACGCCAAGAAGGACTCTGCCCGAACCTTGGGCATCTGCCTGCATCATACTCCCAAAGCCACCACGAGGAGAAGGACCCGGACGTCCGAAAGCCGAAGGGGAGCCGCCTGGGCTGGACCTATGGGCGCCGCCCATGGCAGCACCTTGGGCGCCGCCTAGGTCGACCCCTTGGGCGTTGTCTCCCCTCGCCTCATCTCCTCCACTCTTCAAGCCCCTAGTCCTCATATGCTTTGATCTTAGAAAAATAAAAGAAGAAGAGAGAAATGGAAGAGAATTGGATGAACAGTAGCTTAAAGACCCTTTTTATAGAGGAGGAATGACTTCTCAAGGAAGCCTTGCTAAAGCTTCTTGAGGAAGCTTGGTAAGTAGCTTCTTGAGGAAGATTGAACAACTCCTTGGGGAAGCTTGGAAGAGGAAGCCTTTGGTCAAAAAAATAAGAAATGGGAGTGAAGTGAAGAAGATATGAATAATGACCTCCATTTATAGACAAGGGTACATAAAAAAAAAAAATCGATCAGTTTGCTGGAGCTGTGCTGAAAAACTCAATTTCAGAGAGATAGGAGCATTTTTTGGAAAATTTTGTTGGACAAACTGCCTATGGAAGTTTAAGAGTCGTAGAGCTCGAAAAAAATACCCGAAATCAAAAAAAAATTCACCTCAAAGTTAACTCTTGTGCGCAAAGTTATGACTGTCCGAAGATTTTGTCGTAGTTCTGACACTCCAGCAGCCTCTCTCACCCATGGGCGCCGCCTACCACTTGGGCACCTGCGACACGACCATATACGCCCGCGCTCAGCCACATGAGCACCTACCTCATTGCCTCGGACACCCAGGAAGCCATGCCTACTGTTACACTTATCAGTGGGCGCGACAAGTCCTCGGAGACCGAAGGAACACCACAAGGGAGCAAGATGACTCCAATTCGAAAGGTGACACATGCCCTCAACCCCTTCCTCTCTCAAAGAATTAGAGGCTTGGGGCGTGGGGGTAAATGACGAGCCCGAATTTAGCTGGGCTGAGCCCAATCAAGATGAACCGAGAAAGCCCAAGGAAAAATTCAATCAAAGTCCACCAAGTGGAGAAAATTCAAGTCCAGACTGGACCGACCCATGGATAAGGAAGACATCAAGGGAAGACATCAAGACGAAGGCATCAAGAGGAGGACACCATGCTGGCCCAGGACCACTTGGGCGCTGGCCTAGGCTGGCCCCTTCGGGCGTCTCCTCCTCCTTCTTACTTCGACCTCTTGACTTTAATTTGAGTCCAAGTCCACTCCGATGCAAGTCCGAACCCATACGACGATCGAAACTAAGGCCAAACAAGGAGTCCTCCTCCGAAAGAATAGGAGCACGAGTGAGAAAAATGGGATACAAAGATCTCCTACCAAAATCATACTTACCCAAATAGCAAAACGTCTCTCATTCACGGCACCGCCTCAACCCTAGCCTATATAATGTAAGCCCCTCTCCACACGGAGGGGCAGGACACTGATCCCTTACGCACACTATCTCTCACTCCCTCTGCACTGTAAACTCTCCGGAGTATTTCGATACATTAATAAAGATCGCCGGCCACCGCTGCCATTCAAGAAAGTGGACGTAGGCCACGGCCGAACCACTATAAATTCCTGAGTTCTCTATTAATTGCTTAGTTATTACTCTTAGATTGCGACCGTACGAATTCTTAACCGTTGACCTCGCACAAAGACCGATTTATCCATCATTAGAAGTCAAATGATATCCTTCTTTCATTCTCTATGGATTTCCTTTCCTCAAGTAAGACATAGCATAAATCTGGATGTGGGTATTGATGGATCAAAACTCTCATGAGTGAGCAGAAGACGTGTATGATGCTACTTAATAATGGACTGAGCTACGAGGTTAGTGAGAATGGTAGTAAGTTGAGGGATGATTCTATTGCGAGAAAAGGGATTAAGAGATTTGCATAGTAACGTATAGTGGTTCAACGACTTGACAGTTTGACTAATCTACTTTGTAATGGAGACTCTTGCTTCTTTTTTTTTATTGATTACTTTGATGCTTTACAGTGCAATGTAAGGAAAAAATTAGGGTTCTGTATTTACAGTGGATGTGTTACACATCATTTATAGAACTACTCCTTGTTTAGTGGGACTTCTGTCGAGATCCTTGCCTTTCATGCTTAGAATCCTCTTTGACTTTAGGAGATGATCTTGGTTGGTTAAGAGTTTTGTGCCTTGAATGTAACTTTCTATTACTTCGGGGGAGCCTGCTATCATCCAACTCTCCTATCATTTTCGCTATTATTTCGTGTTGGGGTGTTCTGGCCCTTGGTCCTCTAAACTCTGCACGTTTTGCCTGACCCCCTAGTTTGACCTTTGGGTCTGAGCTCATACTTGAAATTTAACTTGGGTACCATCAAGTGTAAATTTGGATTTGAATCTCTTTAGTTATTGTTGTTCTTTGTGACCCAACTTGGTGGTAGAACCTTTGCACTTCAGTCGGACTTTGTATTTTTTTTTTTAATGGATGGGTATTTTAGTCGCCAATGTTTAGTATAGAATCACCACATTTATGCGGCATGTAAATTTGCTTCCATCTCTATAATTTTCGCGGCATGTAAATTTTTATATCGGAAATTAAATGTATTGTATACAATTTTTTTGATGATTTTGGGATTTTTTGTTTGCTCTAATATACATTAAGTATATTATTTTCATAATTATTATGATTTTTAACCTATTTATAATTAATTTTTGCGAAAATTTCAACCACATCCTCTTTAGTTTATCATATCTTCAAAAATACTTCCTTTATTTTCTGAATTTTTACTGACATCTCACTCCTATCATATTATTAAAAATATTAACTAGAATATAATTTTACTAAATTGTCTATGATATATTTGAGGACAAACATCATCCACACTTCTTTTAGATAAACATATTTTCAATTAGACCTCCTCCGTTTTTTATTTTTTTTATGTATTAAAATTTGGGCCGATTAAAATTTAATTTAAGCTAATTAAAATTTATTTTTTTATATATTAAAATTTGAGCCAATTAAAAATTATACTTTTTTGCATATTAAAATTTGAGCTAATTAAAATTTTATTTAAGCTAATTAAAAATTATTTATAATCGACTAAAATTGAATTTTAATACATAAAAAATGTGAATTTTAATTGACTCAAATTTTAATAGATTGAATTTTAATTAACATGAATTTTAATAAGTAAAAAAATATAAATTTTAATTGATTCAAAAACGAATTTTAATCAGCGCTAATAATTTGGGTAGAGTTTAAATAAATTCAAATTTTAATACGTAAAATTTAGATTAATTTTTTTTGGTTAGAAATGGTAGTTTAATGGTAATGAGTGTTAGTGATGTTTAAATATATAAATTAGAAGGGTTGTCAGTAATATTTTTAATAATAAATTGGGTGTCTTTGAAGATATAGTAAACTAGGAGGAGTGTGATTGAAATTTTTCCTTAATTTTTTATTATATTACCGATTGGACCGGCGACCAATAACCATGACCCGGTCTCTTTTTCGGGTTAAATTTGGACGAAAATAACGAACACCACAAAACCCGAATTTTGGCCCTCCCGCTTCCTAGTTCGAAAAAACAAATTTCCTCCCCCTTCCCAAACCAATCTGCCCAGTTCATCTTCTCTCTCCTCGCCGCCGTGAAGCGCCAGCGCTGGTTAGTCATGATCTCTTCCCCTTCCTCCCTCGTATTCTCCTTCCTTCATCTCTCTGCAACACACACGCACGCACACACCAGAGTCACACATGGTAGACATAGGCCATGAACCAGGTAAGCTTGTACGTCCTTATTAGTTATTACTCTTTAGTTCTCGCTGGTGGGAGACTCACGGCTGTCTCTGTCAAGGATCAGCCTTCGGCGCCTTCAATTCCGCCGAAATTTCTCTTTCCGGCGACCCGAAATGCTCTCATTTATGGCAGTTGTGTTCAATTTCTAAGTCGATTCAGCTCCAACTTGCGAATTGAATTGATTTCACTGTGTCTGTCTGCATATGTATGAAAAGAAATATGCACCCTTTAATATTCTCTCATTGTCGCCTTTTATGTTTTTGCTTGCTGCTGTTTCTGTATTATGCACTGGCAATTGTTATGTATAGAAATTTGGATCGGTTGATTGTGTTCGCATTGAAAAATTTGAATTTTGAAGCAATTTTGGTCAAATTTCCTTATATTTTATTCCATTTGAATCATTCATTTGTCTATCCAAGCGCTGAGATGGGAATGACAAATCCTGTTTCATCCCAAATCAAACTTATTTAGGAGCATCCTGAGTGCAGATTTTTTATTCTAGCTAACTGAACAGTAAGTACTAGGTATCTATGCATACACATGAGCTGAAAGCACGCACACACACTCCGGGGAGTTCTCATACGCTCCCAATTTCAATAATTTGGCATAAATTTTGAGTTAGATTCAGAAATCTGATGTTTCTTTCCTGAAATTCAATTAGGGCTTTATAATACCCTTCATATGTATACATCCTTTTTACTGATTTATGCTTTCTATATTTGAAATTCTTTTTCCTGTAAATTAATGGTTTTGCTATATTTCATTCTCAGATGGAGAGCCTTTATGCCAAACTGTATGATAAGTACACTAAACTCAAGGTTTCTGCTCGCCCCCTCTCTATATAATGTGCACACTGACACGCACACACATGTTTATGTTCAGGTCCTCCCAATATCAAACTTTGTCAGTTTTGGTCAAGTTTAATTCTGTGGCCCAGCTGACTGACTCTCTTACTGAAATCAGTTTGATAATGGATGATTGAACTTGACTGAAATGGAAAGATTTGAAACTAAGAAGATTGACATGCACATACACATACACATACTTGTGAGTCTGTGAATTTAGATTCCCAGTAATAGTTTCTTGAAAATTTTCACTCTCAGCAGTCAGCACACAGTACATTAGTTGTAATATTAGAAGTTGCTGTACATTGAAAGTAACCCAGCCCTTTATTTTCTACCTTTTTCTTTTAGTTTTTTTTTCTTGTAAATAAATGGATTTATGATGTTATGTTTGTTTTTAGAGGGAAAAAGAGTCAGAAATGGAGAAGCTCAATCGTGAACAAGAAGTGAAGTTTTTGAAATATGTGTCTGGTATATAGTTCTTCACTTCTTCATCTTATGCTTATGTGCTCTCTGTTTGTGGTTAGAACAATAGGTTCCGAGTCACTTAATATTTTAGCTTTGGGACAAATCCGTGTGATTAGAATTTTCTTCTAAGTTTTGGTGCATATTTATTTTTTCATAACCCTTGCTTTAAAATAAACAACATTTAAAGAAAGTGGGCTGGGGGCTGTCTAATGGGTAGGGAAGGAGGGGATGCTCAAATTTAAGATGCAGTTTTGCTGGTTATGTGTGGAAACAGTGTTGTGAAAAGTGAGTCTGGCAAGCGCCTAGGCGAGAAGCAAAGCAAGCCTTGGTCACCTTAAACATCCCTAATGAAGCGAGGAAAAAGAGAGCTTATGCGACGAAGCAAAGAAGTAAGCTAGGCGAGAAAATTGAATACGTAACTGCAATTTTTTTATTGTATCCTCCTCCTTCTTCCTTAACATTAACCAAACCCTAGCAGAGATGATGTTATATGTCTGTATATATAAAATAAATTGATTGACTCATCTAACAGTATTATATGACAATTTGTCTTATTATGATTAGATGATGTTGAATGCTCAGTTTTGATGTGAATGCTCTTGTTAATCAATTTGCTTAATCAATTTGTGAGTGTCCTGTTTAGTGGACATATTAATCAATCACGGCGGTGGTGGAAGTTGAACCCACATTTGCTAGCTTTACATTTAGATGACGTGATTATATCAATTGATTATTTTTAGAATGTAATAATGTTCAATATTTAATATCTTGTCTATTTAAAATATGTTGATGTTTATTATTTTGGTTTTATTTAAATATTTTGTATTTGTAAAGTTAAAACTTGAATATTTAGGAGTAATCAAATTATCAAATTAAAATATTTGTTTATTTTTTATATTGTCCGTTTTACTTCAATGAAGCGCTGGCTTCTCGCGTAGGCCCTTAGGAGACCGGTTCGCTTCGCTTCGATTCGCTTTACTACTTAAATAACACTGTGTGGGAAGATAATTCTTTTTGGCCATTTTTAAGTTGTCAACATTTGAGATTTGTTTGGGGATTTTGGTGGAGAAGTGTGTTAAGGACCAAGGTGTCGTTAGACCAAGTGTGCCTAAAATAATTTGCATCAATTTAGTGAGCTTATACTAGGCCCGAATTGAATTCAATAGATTGTTCCTTTTTTTGTGTGTGTGATAGGAATCAAAGATTTTATCAGTAAGACAAATGGAAACAATTCAAAATGGATAGCAGAGTTGGACAATCGCATAGCATTACGCCAAAAATGTGTTCCATGTAAATCAAAAGCTAACACTAAGAAAATGACATCTGCACATAACAGCTTAAGAAAATGACATCTGCACATAACAGTCCAACTTGTCATAATCCAAAAAGAGACAGATTTGCAAACTCCTTTGAGATCGATCACCAAAAGGAAGCGAAGAAATAGATGCGATTTCGTAA
>CM042195.1:8601327-8624798 GCA_023539305.1 Ilex asprella | reverse complement strand
ACTCTCAAAGATTCTTGTACTTCTCTCCAACTATACCATCCATGTAAATGAAGGGTTACGCAATTCCAAAGGGTAATTTTGCTACTCTTGTTCCATAAGAATTGAGCAATCGGACATTGCTATAATAGATGATCCACACTCTTGCAATTATCCCTCCACATAACACACCATTGAGGGAGAAGACATTTACTAGGTCTTCTCTCATTGGTGTTGGTCTTTCTATGAGCCACAATCCATGCACGAATTTGCATTTTCAAAAGCACCTTATCATTCAAATTTTTAGAGATATGGAGAAAAAATTGGGAGAGAAGAATTATCAATCAAGAATCAAAAAAAGATTTGGAAGAAAACAATCCTATTGAGTCAATGATCTTACTTTTTTTATCCAAATCCAAAGAGTTAGAATGTAAAGTTGTACCTCCAATCAAAGAAAAAAGTGTGCCCAATTCCACACTTTCTCTATCGTTAAGACTTCTACGAAATCCAAAATTCGAAGACTTCGAATTAGAATAAGAACTAATCATTGAAGTAATACGAGCATCATGGAAGCGCGAAAGATTATAGAGACGGGGATATGAACACGCTAAGGATGAATCTCCAATCCCAAATTCCTCCAAAAAACAAACTCTCTCCCTTTTACCCACAACAAATTTAACATTTTTAGAAAAGGTTGTAATCATTGAGAAATGTACTTCCATGGGTTTCGAAAACTATCCTTTTCAACCCTTTTAGCATTCTTCTCATTGGTTTGCAAACTATATTTGCTCCTAATAACCAAATGTCACAATGAATTTTGCTTCAACAGAAACCTCAAAAAACCAAAGCTATATTCCTAGCCTTCAAGTTATCCATCGCAAGACCACTTTTAACTCTAGGTCTAGAAATATGTCATCATCCCTTCAATCCTCCTTGCCACCAAAGAAGAGATTTTAAAAAGAGACAAGAAATAAATAGGAATGCTAATCAACATTGACTGAACTAAAGTAAGCTTTTCACCTCTAGATATGAATGTTTTCTTCCAACCATTCAATATTTTCTCAATTTTCCCAACAATCGGATCCCAAAATCCCAATGCTAAAGAGTTACCCCCAAAGAAAACCCCAAGTACTTAAGGGGCCAATCTCCCACTAGGCATCCCAACGAATAGGCAACCTTGTAATTTTCTCTTGGCTTGAATTAATTCAAATAATAACACTCTTATCCATATTGACTTTAAGCCCATACATTATGCCAAACACTTCCAGAACCTTCTTAAGATTCAAGAATTTCTATTCATCCCCTGAGGAAAAAAATCGTATCATCAACAAATTGCAAGTGAGACACTGCGACTCTCTACCAATTATAAATCCCTCCATAAGGTTATATCTCTCTGCTCTCATTATTAGCCTACTTAATCCATCCACTATCAATGTAAACAACAAGAGAGATAATGGATCCTACTGTCTAAGCCCCCTCGATGCCTTAAACTTCCCCTTTGGTTTGCCATTTAACATAATTGAGAAATTCATAGACTGCAAGTATCTTCTGATTCACTTTCTCCATCTACTACCATAGCCTTTCGCTTCCAATACAAACTACAAGAAATTCCAATCCATATGGTTGTAAGCCTTTTCAAAATTAATTTTCAACATAATGCCTTATACACCTCTAGATATATAATATTCAACTCTCTCATTAGTCCCTAAAACCACATCCAAAATCCATCTCCCTCTAACAAAAAGGCCTTTGAAAATTTTGAAACAGTATCACTCAAAGTCTCTCTAAGTCTCACTGATAGCACTTTCGCAATGATCTTATAAAGGCTAGTAGCAAGACTAATAGGTCTAAAATCCTTAGTCTTTAGTGAACTCTCTTTTTTTGGAATGAGACGGATAAAAGTGGCATTAGTAATAGCATTCACCAGACTCACCACGCCATTGCAATAAAACTCATCAAAAACTTTCAATAAATCACCTTTCACCACCTCCCAATACTCTTGAAAGATTGCCATAGTATACCCAGGCCAGGTGCCTTATCTTTACTACACTCAAAGATAGCTTTTTTGATTTCATTCTACTCAAAAGGTCTTTCCAACCAACCTGCTTGTGTCTCCCCATTAGGACACCAATCTAATCCTACTAACCTAGGTCTACAACTCAATAGATTGTTGCGATGAGTTAGAAGAAAACTTACATAAGATTACAAGTTGTACCTTGGGTGTTTTATATGACATTTATCTTCTTTTTCTTTGTGAGCTATCTAAATACTTTAGTGTTTCACAAAGCCATACTTTCTCCCAAGAAATAAGTATTCAGAATATTCCTTTATTCTGTGATGCAGCTGCAGATGAAATGATAGAATATTTAAGAGGTGAAAATGACACATTGCGTGCACAAGTCTATGATTTGAGAAGTGAAGTGGCCTCAGTAAGGCAAGTTGGTTTCGAGAAGCACTTAGGTTTGTTGTTTGTCCTGAACACAAATATAAATGACATGTCATTTTGGTTGCAGATCTACAAAGGATGAGCAACATGCTGAGTATCAAAAGCTTTTGATACAAGAGAACCAGAGGAGTAAGAATTAATTATTGTATGGTAGTAAGAAGTAATTGCTCAATGTTGTGTCTTATACTAGCTTAACTATTAAAGTTCTTGTGAAGCATTCATAATCATATATTTGCATGGAATTATTGTTCAATGTTAACTCTGATCTAAGCTCGATGATTGTATCCTTCATTTTCTTGTTCTACCCATCCTAGGTCAGAGCAATATGAGTAGGTTTTGTATCTGCTTACAGTGCACATCAATTGTAGAACATGAATAGAGTGGGTACTTGTGAATTTTCTGATGTAACTTTGTGGACACCTGTGGTTGTTGCAACCTAAAGAAACAGAGAACTGAGCTATTTAAGTTTTCTTAGCATGTGGAATTGCAATTATATCACGAAAGACACCTTCAATTTACAAATCAAATAGACATTATAACCTGTGCTAATGATCCATAAAAAATTGAACTAATTGAATTTGATTTGAGCCATAGTGGGGAGATCCAAAACAGATCTGATGGACAAAAATCGTGATATGATCTAATCAGCAGATGGACGAAATCAAAGTGTATTTAAATCCAAGTATGATATTCCCTCCATCCCCAAAAAAAATGTTTTTCTTTTCCTTTTCAGATGTCCCATTGAAATAGCCTATTTTAAAAAGTCAATATGCAGGAAATTTTAATTTCCTTAAATACTCTTTTTGAGAAATAGTTATGAAAGTGTATGATGTAGGACAAATTTGGGGTGGTCTGGGAAATTAATTGTCTCTTCCATGGCAACCTTAGATTTCTTGATTTTGCTAAGCCATTGTTCCTATAAATAATGTTGCATGCCGCAAGTTTTAGGAATTAGCGGTAAACATCAATAAGACTTCAGATAGTTTTTATCCTATACTTTCTTGTGGATTCTAGGTTTACACCATATTATCTTGTGGATTGGGGTTTTGTGTGACTGTTCTTGCATTAACAAACATTTTTTATCCGTCTTATCATTGCCACTCTATCAAATGGTATAGGAGTGATGGCTAATCATCAAAATGATGAAAACCTGCAGTTCAAATTATTGCCAATTGTCCTGACAGTGATGTTTTTAAGTTCGTTTGCCTCCATTATTTAGCGGCTTAAATTTGTTGCAGATAAAGAGCTTTCAGAAGAAATTGAAGGACTCCATAACTTACAACGAGAAGGACTATGTTGCAGTGCAAGGGATGCCAATACTGAACGTAGACAATTGAATACACCCAGGGGTGTTCAAGTTGGATCAGATGCATCCAGTGGCTTAGACATAGCAACAAGGAAACGTACCAAACGTTCTAGGACAGAGACAGAAATGAAGAAACGTAGCAGACATTCTATGATTGAGACTGATGTTACAGTTACTCCTAGTACCATTGATGAACCTGCCAACATGCCAGTAACAGATCCACCAGACAAATTATGCAAGCAAAACATGTCCAGTAGTGCTCTTTTGAACATAAATCTGGTACATATGGTAAGCCATCACATTTTAATGTGATTACATTTGTTTTTTTTCTGACTTTTTTTTTTGTGTGTAAATATGAAGCCTGAATGCTGTAGGAGAACAATTCACGATTCCGGTACGTTTCAAAATTCTAATTTTGCATTCGTTCCACCAGGTAACATGTCCTGTATATAATCAATATTCCACGGGTTGTTTAGGTGGTGATGTGCAATTCACTGGTCCTACCAAGTGCATGTTTCAAGATCTTGTTGAGTGCTTAATTGGAATGAAATTATCCACCGTCAGTCAAGAAGATGAAATCCGTATATCAGCCCTTCATCAATCCAGTGGTAATTTTTCAGTTTGAGTTGATGTGGTTTCTTGAACCCTGGTGACTAGCACACACTTTCACAATTCTCTTCTGTGGCATATTAATATAGTTGTATTATGTGAATATTTTGACTACCCATTAAGTGTTTCTGCAACAGATGTCTGGTCTCTTTTAACTTCCCAACATAGCTTTTATGGCAAAATCCATTTTATCCCTCCTGATTTGGTCCTGCAGCACTTCACCCCCATCGTTACAAAATATCCACAAAACACTCTGAATTTGATGCAATAGTTGTAATTTCTGTCCGATAACAGAAATTGTGGTACATGCATCTTATAACTCTTTGAATTTGATGCAATAGTCATAATCTATATTCAATGACGGAAATTGTGGTATGAACCGAGCATGTTTTTTTTGCTTAAATTTAAACAGTAGAAAGACAGAAATTCCCTTCCAATTCATGTGAAAGACAAAAATACGCATTTTCTTCTTTTTCTTGCTCCTCCTCCTTCCTGCAATTTTTGTTTTGGAACTTATGAATGGCCCTGACTCATTTTGGGCACAACAAGTCTAGAAACTGGTCTTTCTTATAACCAATTCAGCAATCCGTGAATTAGAAAAATTAAGGGGCAAAAGAAGGTATCAAGTTCATTTTACTAGTGTCGCTAATGGTGGTAGTTATTCAGAATTTCAGATTGATTGAAAATCACAAGAGTGTTGTGTGAGAATATTTGAATTATAGGGAGGTGAAGTGCTAAAGGGCTAAAACATAGAGGTATTATATGGAATTTTACCCTAAATTTTATGTCTCTTTTGCCCCTTCAAAACTGATTGGCATTCAGGAATTACACTTATATCTTTCTCTTGCTGCATGAAAGCTTGGATGGCTAGAGATCTGGCATCATTGCACCAATTAATAAAGATTAATCTTCATAAAGAAGATGGCTTGCCTGTATAGATGTAATGTGGTTTATTAATAAATGTTTGTTTCTTATCAAAAAGGAGATGAAATTATGGTTTTTAACCACTTAATGGATAATTGATTTGGTAATTGTAAAAATTCTGAGGACAGCAGATGTACTTTAGTTAGGCACAGAACTGGTTTTACAAAATGAATGGTGTTATATTCCATGCAAATATACTGGTACATTTCTGGTTCTCTTGGAACTAATGTACCACAACTTGCAATAGATAAGCTCATATGGCCTCTTTGATATATGACTCTTGAAGTTTCTTGTCTGATAGTGATTGAGACTAGGGCTGGTAATGGATTGTATTACATCGTGTTCGTGTTGCAAGTAAATTGTTTCATTTCAAAACTTGTGCAATTCATAGTCAACGCATTTATTGTTGTATTTGTGTCATTGTTGGGTTTGTGTCATCCTGTTTATTAAACGGGTCTAGTACCTGATCATTTACAGCCAACCTCATGCCCGACAATTCTGTATCAATTTCATATAACTAACTATATAAGATTGATGGGTCTGTTAAGAACTATTAGATCTTAATTGGTGGTACGTCTAATCTTTAATGTGGTAGAACCTTTTGGAATATGTATGTCTGCATCTCTATTGTTGATGGTCGCAAATGATTCATTGCGTCTGAGTGCAATCAGTATTGTGACAATTACTCCATGCTCCGCATCCAAAATCTTCCTACTACGTAATCACTATGATTGTCATGCGTAGTGGAGCTGGAATCAAATTCAATTATAAGGTGTGAATTTAGGAGTTAGAGTTTTGGAGAGAGGAAACCAGAGGAGGCGAGAGAGAGTTCAATCTCTCTGCCTCTCACACCGTTTATAAATATATGTATTGGGAATAGACAAAAGACTTGTATCCCTTGAGGGATATACTAATTACAATCATATTATTTCTATATTTATTGTAACACTCCCGCTCAAGTTGGAAACTATATATTATATAATCCTAGCTTGGAACAAATTCCTCTCAAATGACTACTACTCAAGGACTTGGTAAATATATCAGCAAATTGATCTTCCGACTTGACAAATGGTATGATAATGTTCCCATATAAACCCTTTCTCAGACAAAGTGACAATCAACTTCAATGTGGTTCATTCACTCATGAAACACCGGATTAGGAACTATATGAACCGTAACTTGATTATAACAAAACAACTAAAGCAGAGTTTGAACAGAAAAACCAATTTCCTAAAGGAAGTATTGTAACCATGTTAACTTACTACAAGTATGAGTCATTGCCCTGTACTCTGCACTAGATTGTGCTACAACTGTTTATTTCTAAGTTTTCCATGTGACCAGATTACCTTCCAAAAAGTTGCAATATCATGTAATCTCGTATATTTATAAGGGAATCTGCCAATTTGCATGTGAGATATCTAGTCGAGTAATAATAAGATAATCTAACTTTCCAACTAAGTGACAATACCATTTAGGATCTGATCTGAGAGACATGATTTGGATCCATAGGGGTATCAATTGGTTAACCACCCAAAAAACCTATTTCATTCAAAAGATCAATCACATACTTTCTTTGTGATAAACTAATACCCTATTTAAATTTGACAACTTTGATACCGATAAAGTATCTAAGTTTGCCTAGGTCCTTGGTATGAAACCCACACTACAAATACTGTTTCAACTTGACAATACCCTCAAAAACATCACCAGGAATCGCAATATCATCAATATAAACAATAAGACGGATATTACTTGCACTAGTTTGTAAATGAAATATTGAATGATATGCTTGACATCTATTAATGCCAAAGTCAAGGAGACTGTTTTGTTAATCGAGGAACAAAAGAAGAGAGGAGAGAACAGAGGAAAAAACGAAAAGAGAATAGAACAGAAAAAGGTGAGCCGATTGTGGGTGTTTTGATACCATGTGAATTTAAGAGTCAGGATTTTGGGGGAGAAGGAGACCAGAGGAGGCAAGAGAGAGTTCAATCTCTCTACCTCTCATGCAGTTTATATATATGTATCGGGAATAGACAAAAGACTTATATACCTGATGGGGATCGTATAGGAATTGGATAGATATTGTAGATTAATTATAATAGTTATTTAAATGCTTTTAATATTTATCTTTTAAGCAATTTTTTTTTACCTTTTAAGGGTTTATTTGTCATCAGACCATTACTTATTTGTTTTATGGTTTTAGTTTTCTATATAAAAGGATGCATGTAAGGGTTTTATTTAGACTAGACTTTGATTATTATTGATTATTGATATTGAATCCTTCTTCTTCAAATTCTTTCTCTGTTCTCATTCCCTTCTTCTTTTCTCATCTCTTTCTTCTTCTCTTCTCATCCCTAATTCTTCCTTAATACGATCTACATCAATTCGGTATCAAAACTAGTACAATCTACATCAATACCCCTTGAAGGATATACTAATTACAATCATATTATTTCTAGATTTGTTCTAACATAAGTAGTAGCCTTTATTCTAGTGGTTATTACTCTAAAAGAAATTTTTATTATCCATTTTTTGCCTGGTTTTAACGATAGAGTCCAAGGCCATTCTCAAATCTTTTAAACAATAATTTATCTCAAATCAATTTCCAGGAAAAAAAAAAAAGTCTCTCCAATCTCCCATAATTAAACTTTTAGTAAATATCAGATGCAATGCTTTGTTGTTGAATGCTTGACAAGTGGGTTGTGGCTGGCCAAGATGCTTTGATCAAGTAGTTTTTTTTTTTGGTAAGTTACACTTTTGCCTCCTCAGCTATGGTCTCGGGCTTACTTCATCCTTTTAACTATTCAGTTTTTCATTTTTGCCCTCTCAACTTCTTGAATTGGTTTTGCATTACCCCAAAAACAAATGCGTGTAATGTTTGGAATGGAGAATATCCATGTGTAGTGAATATCCATTGTCTCAATCCATTTGCGAATTGAGACAATGTAAAACAACAAAACAATGGTTAGAGGAACAATATGAGAAACATGATAGTTGAGGCAGCAATGTGAAACCAAGAACAAAAATTAGAAGGCAGCAATGTGAAACCAAGAACAAAAATTAGAAGTGTGAAAAATATGATGGGTGTCCTAAGACACAGTCGAGGAGGTCAAAGTATAATTTTCCTTTTCTATTGGTTATTGTTTACCAAAAAATAGCTACTTTGTTTTAAGCATCTAATTGCTGGATGTTATGATCGTGGTTGTTTCAGGTTATTCTTTCAGTTTAACATGGATAAAGAACTCATTCGGAGAAACAGAGTTGCTATACCGTGTGTCATCTCTGGGGACGTTTGAGAGAGTGGCACCCGAGTGGATGAGGGAAGTCCTGATGTTCAGCACCAGCATGTGCCCTATTTTCTTTGAGAGGGTATCCCGTGTTGTAAAACTTTCTCATTGACATTTTATTGTGTTTTTTTTTCTCTGCTAACAGAACTCAGATTTCAGACTAGTGAGCATGTATGGTCATTATGCTCTTTTCTTTTTGGTCTGAAACTCTAACAGGGAAGTTCTGATGCACTATTGGATTGTGTGTTATTTTCTGTCTTTAAACTGCAATATTCCCAGATGTTAAACTGCAATATGTATATCTGAGTACTATGACATGGAGTAATTTTCCAAGTTTAGTTTGGGGTGTCCAAAGTAATGATGTCGAACTTTGAGACAGTTTGTAATTTCCTGTTTCCTTTGAATGGGGTTTGGACCTGTTTCTTAAAGGTTGTAAAGTCGTACCGAGTGTATAAGATTTTCGTTTGTAGCAGCGTCATAGGGAGTAAGTGGCAGGTAATTTTATTCTCATTGAGGAGATTGATTCGTGATTAAGATAAATCTCCTAACGTACTAATTGGGTGAATGAACATTTACCATTGCTCTATATTCACTGTAATTGTGGCTCCAGTTCAAAGAAATGTTACTGTGGCTAAAAATATATTTCATTACGCATTTCGGAAGGGGGGAAAAACATTTCCATTACTATCAAATCTTTGGTGGCAGTTATCTAAATGTGTAACTGGATGGTTTAACACTTGAGAGAAATTGAAAGAAAATAACTTAGACAATTACCCTGACATGGCTTGATAGCCTGGACTTGGTCACGTTGAAACAAGAGACTCAGAGCCACCAGTTAAATTTTTCACCTGGTTCGGTTTGTTAGTTAATTAGGGGTAATTCGTGTCTCAAGGCACGATGTAATGTGAATGATTTTAAGTGGAATGTTGGTGGTTATTGGATGAGTTTGTTTGAAATCGTTTAATGGACTTATTAAAATTTGTCCTGATTTATAGATAGAATCTTGAGATCTAATTAATTTTCAAGAAATTAAAATTGATTTATTCAAATTAATTTTTTCCCCATATTTAGGTATTAGGTGACAAATGTATAATAAGAAATTATTAGCAATTTAGACGATAGTTGAGAAATTACATAAAAATATATAAATACTTTAAGAATTAAAATTATATAATTGAAAAGTTAAGGACTAAAATAAAATAAATGTCATACTTGACCTCTAATGTAATTACCCGATATTTTAAAATATTTCAATGAGATAATATCCTAACATTTCAAAAATTCTAAGTACGCCCCAAATTTATTTAACATTGCTATCTGCCCCACTGCAGCTCTGCCCATTATTGTGTTGAGCCTTCCCCTAGAAGCTCTATACACGCCCACGCACAGTTCTGCTTTGCTACGCTCGAACTCAGTTCTGTGTAATGGCCGCAGAAAACAAATCTAAGTCGAACAACGGCTCCAAGAACAACAACAAGAGGAGGAATTGCTACCTCCCCCACAACGTAACTCTCTCTCTCTAATATCTCTTTCTCTCTCTCTGTATATGTATATCTGTGTGTATATGTGTTTTAAATTGCAGTTGCTAATGCTTTTTTCTTCTTGTTTCAGAAACCTGTGAAGAAGGGTTCGTACCCATTGCACCCAGGAGTGCAAGGGTTCTTTATCACTTGCGATGGTGGAAGAGAACTCCAAGCTTCTCGTGAAGCCATTAACGTTATTGAGGATGTATGTGTTGTTTATTTTCTTTTTTATCAACCCACAAACTCAAATTTCCATACGTTTATACACACACGCACAGACTATTTGTGTTTATGCAATTGGTTTCATATACTTGTTCGTGCTCTATGTAGTTATCATTTTATTCTCCTGTGAACGTGAATTACGATTAATTGTTTTTTCTTTTCAAGTTCTCTCTTTGGGTATATATCATTTTGAAATTGCGTTGAATACGTATGTGTCAACTGTATAGGTATGCAGTGGCGGCTTCGGGAGTTTTTTCCACCGGGTTGAGTTGCATCAAACCAACCTCAATTTCTGTATATATATCGCAGTATAACCAAATTGAGTCATAAACTCATGCCAATTCGAAATAGATAAAATAGGATACTCAACCCATAGCCGTTCTTGAACCCCTGGGGTGGCGGGTGAGTAAAATTCGAACCGGTAATTTTGCGGTGGTTGTTTGGACCTGATAAAGAGAACCTTGATATGTTGGTAATTTTTATATGGATCTGATGCAAAAGTGTTGGAACTAGGTCCAAGTAGAAATAAACATTAAGCTATATGGGCTTATAAACTAAAAAAATTGAGGAAATTGTGCACTTACCTCAATCCTCTACCAATTAGAAGCGACGGATATTTCTTACCACAAATAAAGTACAAGCTTGGGTTTAGGCACATACTAAGTCTCAACAAGACTCAGAGATAATGAGATTCAGCTGGGATATCGTACTAGACCGAGAAAAAAAGGTGTTTGGCAGTGGAATATGTTTGTAGGATTAAGATTGAGAATGGTTTAAAATCAGGCGACAGGGCATTTAGGAACACTGCACTTATAGGCGAAAAGTTGTGGAGTTCCCTAGACCGAATGATCCACTTTGACCTTGGAAGAGCAAGTATTCTTTTCAGGGGAATGAGTGAGGCACAAATTTGTTATTTGGGAGTCCCACCTTTGTCCTTGGAAAGCCATTGCTGAGGATATTGTATTCTTTTAGGCCATCCTAGATTCATCATGGGAGATATCTAGTTGAACCTTTGGTGTTTGTTTTCCAAAATTTCAGGTTCAGGTCAGAAATCTGTTTCAATGTTTTCTCAGTTGTTTGAAATTTAAAGTCCTGTAGTTTTATGGTTTTCATGGTTGTGGTTGTTATAGAAAAAGGAGTCGAAAAGGGGGTGAAAGAGCTTATTGCAATCTTGAGCTTTGTTGGTTTATTCCTGATTTGTATAGGAGGAGATTAGAAGATTTTGTTTGCAGGAAACTATATATTGTTGAATGTTTTAGAAAGATTGACGGACTGAGAGAACAAAGTGGGCTAAAGGCCAAGAAGAGGGGAGGAAGCGAATAATGTTTAAGAGGTTCAAGATTCTGAGGGATCTTTTGTTAGGATGCAAGCTAGCCCCTTAACTTTGTCCAATTGCTGGAATAGTATGTGAGAAGTGACTCTTTACAAAACCGAGTTGAAATGTTGGAAGTATAGATAATAGCCTAAATTATGATGTCACCCCTGGACATTTGCTAAGCTATTTGGCTACTCTAGTTATTCCGATGTCAGCACAACTGCACTTTATTTTTGAAAAATTGTAACAATATGACCCCCTCTGTCACAGGAGAACATAACATCACAAAAAAAATGCTGTAAATGGCAAAAATGTCCCTGTTATTTGTGGTGGGAACAAAATAATCAAGTTTCCAAACTAGTTCATTACATGGACAAAATTAGCACAATAGCCAAGCACCCGCTTTTCTTCTTCTTTGCCCTCTCTCTATATATATTATACACACATGGCTAAACTATCACCTCCCAATTTAATTTAAACCACAAAAGCCACATTTTTTTAAGTTGATGGAATTAGGTATGTATATGTTTCATATGTTGCGTATGTTCAATCTCTAGACTATAGCAATATTGCATCTTTTTGTTATTGTGGTTTTTGGATTATATATTTCTATAGATCATACCAAAACATTTTTCTTTGATTTTCGAATTGATTTTTTGGGTGGGGCTTCAGGAATACGAGGGTGTGGTTAGGGTTGTGGGGTCAGCTGGGGAAGAGGGTCCCGTGAGGCTTCCATTTTTAGGGGGGGTGTCAGGGGTTGAGGTTTTCCTTGGGGGGATGTCTAGACTCTAGAGTTCAACTATTCTCTTTTGCTTTCCTTTTTGGACATTGATCTTCTAAAGGAAACTTGATACTACATTTATGGTGGCAAATTGGGTAAACTATAACCTCTAATACTGTTTGTTCTTTTTCATTTTCGCCATTGTATTCACACCACCATGCTATTACTCATGTGCTTTTCAGTGGGTTTTTCTTGAGGGAATGGCACTATGTGTGGGTTAGAAATGTTGTCTAACATCACATTGATATGTATTTTTTTCCAGTTGTTTATTTGATGATATTGATATGTTGGTAAATATTTTGATGATTATGTTAGTTTTAATCAAGGAGTTGTTTATCGTTTTCCTTTTTTCTGTTCTTTTTTTTTTTCGATTCGTTTTTCCCACTGTGGCAGATCAGTATTCAGCTTTGCATATTCATAGTTCATGCTTAGTTAGTATGAACCCTGTGTAGCACTTCCATTTTTGGTTGCTAGCGCTACCCACGTTTTTTTCTTCTTATGATTTTGGTTGTGTATAAGCTATTAAAATAGCCGCTTGAATTCAGCTTGGCTATTCAAGTGTTCAATTTGGATGCAAATTATAAAATACATCATTCGCTCCCCCTTCTCTCTCTTTATGCGTGTGTGTCTATATATGTTAGAATAAATAAGTCGCTCTTCCTCCTCTCTCTCACACACACACACACATGCATATATATATATATATATATCCACATATCTATCTGTTTTTGGATCAGGTGGAACTGAATTGAGTCACTGTTTTGTTTTGTCTGTTTTATGCGGCAGTTTTATGAAGAGTTAGTCCTTGGGCGGGGTTCAGACTTGAAACATGCAGAGATATCAAATATTCCCTTGAATAAAAAAACTAAATTCACCTATTCTGATTCTTCTAGTAGTGATGATAATGATGAAGAAGATGATAATCAGAACAATGAAAAGGACATCCAAAAGAAGGGCAAGGAGGAGGTTAATCATGTAAGTTTAACAAATGATAATCAGAAGGATGATAGGGGCCATGATGCCAATATTGTAAGTTCAACCAACGAAAAGTCAGATCCTTGTGAAAAGGATGATGAGTGCTGCGCGAATGAAATAAAAGAAAATACGTACGGTAATAAGGAGGAAGCCAAGTACCATGAAAATCAAGAAGCTGAAGCTGAGGAGCCACCAGCAAAGAAACAATGCCTAGCAACAGATGCATCAACATGTGGAAAAGTCTTCGGACAAAAAATAGAGGAGAAGTCTGTTGATAAGTTAATTGAAGCCGAGCTCGCTGAGTTGGGAGACAGGAGCAAGGTGAGTCAATAACAGGCACTTAATTATGCAAGTTTTTGATTCTTTTCTTATACGTAGAATGGCTGGATTCCAAGCTGGTATCTTTTTCTTATATTCTTCAGTTGCCATTCTGTATTTTAACCATCTTATTCTAGTTATCCTCATGGAATTTCTGGAGTTCATTTGCAGTATTCGTACTGAAAATATGTGGGGGTTTCATTCTATGTCAATAAGTACTAGTACTTGCTGATCTTTTTGTTTTAAAAGTAAATAAAGTGAAGTTTCATCAAGGGACACTAGGGAAGCCTCTCCTAGTACATAGCCATATGAACTAAGATGACCCCATTTTATATTTGTACATTGTTGAACAAGTGTGCCTCCAATTGTCGTTCTTTTGATTAAATTGTACTTAAAAAGTTCTTAATGTTATGAAAATAGTGTTGGCACTATGGTTTTAATTTATTAACATGTGTTTTAGGTTGACGCCATTGCGAAATTTCCTGGCTCTGTGACAATGACAAATCCTTCCTAAACTTAGTTCTTATCTGGACTTATTGAATGCTTATCAAACCCATCTTTTCCTGAATGATTAAGAGTACTGATTGGCATGAGTTTACACTAGAATTATACCAATTTGCTGAATTAATCCTCCATGTTTTTCTTCCAGATTATAGACATTTGGTTTCTAACTAGTAATCTAGTTTGCTTACTTATTTTTTCATGGGCTGTTTTGTTGAATTGTCTGTTAAATATGACCACACTTATATCTTTCTTTTATCTCAAGATCTTGGTGGAAAACATTCATTGCTAGTTCTCATGGAGTATTGAAGTCTCTACCTTTTTTCAGCACCCCAATTATCCTTTCTATGTGACCTCATGTCTGCTGCATATCATATATTTGGACTCCCCTTTCCAAGTGTGACATATTGTAATCCATTTGGTGTGCACTATCAGACTGTGGTGTATGCTTGTGAAACTTCTGCTTATCTGGTTACATGCTCCTTTCCTGGTTGTGGCTCGAATTTTCTGTTTCAGTGACATTTTGTTGTCTTTCTGAGCAGAGGTGTTTTAGCAACCTTGATTCTGGTTGCAATGGTGTTGTCTTTATCCAAATGCGTAAGGGAGATGAATACCCCGGCCCCAAAGATATCGTTCAACACATGATGACTTCTGTTGCTGCCACAAAGAAACACATGTCGAGGTTCATTTCTCACTTCTTTCTATTTCATTAGTTCTCTATGTGAATAGAGGTTTTTCCAGGTTCATGTATATTGGTTTCATTGTTCAGTCTCCATCGGCTAAAGTATGTCATGGTTTTCAACAGGTTTATGTTAAGAGTGCTACCTATTGAAGTGACCTGCTATGCATCAGGGGATGAAATTGCAACGGCCATTAAACCTCTCATTGCACGATACTTTCCTGTAGAGACTGAGACGCCTCTTAAGGTAGCATAATTAACTTTTTATCTCTTGGTTTATCAATGATACTAAATGATTTTCATTATTTTTAAGTGCTGCGGATGTGAACATATTGTAACAGAAGAAGCCAAATGAAAAAAATGAATAAGCTACACAAATGGTATTGCGGCTTCCCATAAATTTGTTTTACAATTGCCAGAAAAAAATTTCCTTGATTTGCCTAGGATCGATAACCCCAAATTAGTTACGATTTGCGGACACGGAGCACCCTAAGTGTTGTATTTTGTAAGGGTGTTAGCAGTAACTACTTCAAAATCCAGACGCAGCCACTTGCAAAAAATGTGTTTATTTATGAATAATGTCTTAGTAAACAAGTGTTAATGCTTGTATGCATGCGGAAGAACAATAAGAACTGAAACAATGATGCAACTAATGATATATATTTCAGATTCCTTCTCAATAGGGGAATGGTTCTTGTGCTTCTAAAAACTCTTTTAGGACATGAAGAGACCTATAACTGGCTGCTGCCAGTAATGTTTTGTGTACTTTGTGATCTGTTGTAGGGGATGAATCTAATTTCTTGCTTAATTATGCTCTTTCAGTTTGCAGTTCTGTATGATGCCCGCGCAAATACTGGTATTGATAGAATGAAAATCATCGACACAGTTGCAAAATCTGTTAGTGGACACCACAAAGTCGATCTTAACAACCCAGATATTCACATAGTGGTTCAAATTTGCAAGGTAAGAAAGTGCTTTTCTATATTGCTTGTGTATAATACAAGCAGTTTTGTATTTGAGCTGATGCTCCCCTATATAAAAATACTGCACACAAGTAACAACCACTATTGGTGAATTTTTAAAAATTGTGTCCCAGCCACTAAGCACCCCCCTGGCTCCCTCAGGTCTCAAAGATAGAGTTGCTATCCCAGCTTGTTTTGGTAGTTACCTTTTTCCGATAAATGTGGGAAATACCTGTACGTACCTTGACCTATGGCTTGGAAGCTGCTAGCCAACGAATAATTAAAAAAAATTACACATATTAAAACGATTATTTTAAAAAAAATTGCCAGGCATGGCCCTCCAAAAAAGTTAGGTCGTAAAACAGCTCATAGGGAGTCAAAAGCAAGTAGAGTTAAAGGTGGGTCAAATTCACATAAGCGGAGGGAGGACACATTCATGAAAAGCAAGAAGCCGTGCCGTGAGGGATTGACCAACTATGAATAGATCTTACTGAAAGGGAAGAGTAGGAACATCTATTAGTCCATATCGTCAGTCTCTCCTCCCCTTCTCTTCTTCCCTCCCTCCCCTTTGGTGCCTTCTAATGAGTTTTTTTCATATAAAATATTTTTCTACCAGCCATTTAGCATTCCTTCTCAATTTTTTGGTTAATTTACTTTGTAATGATTGAAAAGATCCATAAAACATGTAATTTGAAAAATAACTTGACAATTGGGAAACAGGTACAGTAAATCGATATGCATAGCAAATCTGCCGGTCAATGTGATTTGAATATTGTTATACACATGCTACCTTTCCTTTGGGCAATCTTCCCCCCCCTCCCAAAAAAAAAGGGTAAATTACACTCACACCCCTTGACATTTGACTTTATTACACGGATATCCCCTCACATTTCAAAAATTACATTGAGACCCCAATGGTTAGATGGAGTTAACTCTCCTAATAAAAAGACAACTTTGCTCCCGTGTTTAACACAAACCCAAACCTTTGTCCCTCTGTGTAACCCAAGCCCAAACCTAAACCCCAATTTCTCTCTGACTCTATCTCTCTCTCGCGCGGGCGTTCCCACCAGCGATCCCAATCATCAGTCTTTTCTCTTTCTCTCCTTCAACCCAACTCTGTGTGTGCATATGTGTGTATATATGTATATACATATATATATATATATCCATTTGATTCAAATGGCTCTGATACCAAAATACAACAAGTGCGGAATTGCATGAAGTGTGAGGAGAATTACAAGCTGTAGATAGAAGTTGGAAATAAAATACAATTTTCTTTTCTGAAGAAAATGGTTTATTAAAACATACAAATTACAGTATAAGAAAATAAAGATAAAATACTTACAACACTAGAACTAAAGGTCTAGTGGAGAAGTGAGGATAGGGGTGAGCTCTTCTTTTGCATTATGAAGAAGGCTTACAATATCAGAGTGTATACAGGCGTGTAATGTTAGTCTGTAACGACTTGCCCTTGAATGGAGAAAGAAAATCCTTATATAGGCGTAAGAATTGTTGAAGGAATCTCTGTCATGATTTTTCTTTTACTTTAACTCTTGGGAAAAATATTTCACCTTCTGCTTTTGGTGGAAAAAGTGGAGTAAAATGGCTTTTACACAGAGTAGATGTTGACTTGTGGGACTGGTGGGTCCTGCTGTTGTCTGGAGAATCTTCTTTCGGTGGGAAAGCAGATTTGAATAGTGACTGTCAGCTGCTTTTACTGAAAGGGCCGAGTGATGTATTGTCGTTACATAAAACGGACAACTTTTCTTTCTCTAATGAGAGAAAGTAGTGATTGAAGCCATCTTATGTAAGGATAATAATCACGGAGATGAAAGGTCAGGAGTGAGGTCATCACAGTCTTCGTAGGGATTCTGGACATTTTGGAGGGTGTCCAGAAGGTTTACTAAACCTTGTGAAGAGGTGGATGAATCACTCTCACTGTCAGAGTCTTCAAAAAGCTTTAACAGTAGTGTTGCCTTCTTCTTCTTTTTGGAGGACTTCTTTTTGGATTTAGAGGAAGAATCCTTAGATGAGGACTTCTTCTCCTTTTGCTTGACAGCTGGAGGTTTAGCTGAACTCTGTGGTTTTTCTGTAACCGTAGGAGATGGTTCAACTGCCTTAGCTGGAGTTGCTGGAGTTACTGGAGGCAAGGTTGGTGGGACCGCTACTCGGGTCGGCATTCTTACTGGGAAGTCTTTTTTGACAAGATCAATGACTTCCTGTTGCTGGAACCTGGGCCATCATTTGGCATAGAATTGCCTAACTAGGTTAAACGCTGCAAATTCCCAACTCCACTTAAGGATCCAAAGAACTCTGTACCTGCAAACAAATATTAGTAAAGAAGGAAACTGACTCTTGTGTTTTCTAGGTAGTTAAATAGACGAGAAGACGTCGACTTGATCTTGAAGATTAACAGGAAAAATTCCAGTAATGGGGCCATGCATAAACCACCACTGTGCGAACCAGGCAGGAATCTGGTTCTTGAAATTTTTGTCGAATCTTAAGAACCAGGAATGGAGTAGTCCACATTCTTGTGGAGTAAGACCTTAAACCATGCTTCTTTGTAGTCATAGTAATTAAAAGGCCTAGAATGAAAAGGTAACTCTCAGAGCAAAGAAGGGTGAGAGCCCCAATAAGAAATTGAAATAATTTTTAATATGTGCAAGAATGATAAATAACCTTGTTTGGGTTATTTTTATCATTAATTGGCTTGGTAACAATGGATTTGGTGTAGTACAGGATATCTTGATAAAAAGTATGAGTTTTTTCAAGATTTGATGGGATAAGGTCCATCCTGTAGGTAAGTAAGACTGGGCCAACACTTGTGGGTTGGTGATATGGGTATAAGGAGGTTCAATCACACATACATTATCCACCTTTAGTAATTAATGAGGGAAGAAGATCTGATGTATATTCCAGTATCTCAAAAAGGGATAAGGAAATATCAGAGGAACTAGTGTTTGACGGCCTGGATAGTTACCTCTAGTGTTTTATTTGCATATTCTTACTTGTTTTAAATCTCTATCTTTTTATTTCTTAAATCACCTATTTGTTTAGTCTTACTTGGTCACCTAGCCTTAATCTATCCAAGAGTGTGTAAGCCTCTTTGTTTGTCCCGTTTGTAAGTCCAGGTGTGGCAGTTAAGGGATTTTAGGCGAGAAACTGAGGAAAAGACAGATTAGGGGGTATGAATCAAGTGACTAGATCTAATAGGTAATTTAAAATTTGAAAAATCTAGATTTAAAAATGAGTAGATTATTCAGATCTAACTCTAGGGCTAGCTCATTTAGATCTTCATCTAGCATTATACCTAATATAGTGAATGAAGAAGAATATGAGTGTGAGATATCCTAACCTAATTGGATAGGATGGAATATACCCAAAGTCTCCCGTAGGGAAATTTATCAAACTTCTTGGATGTCAAAAGCATTCAATGAAGAATTACAAGTCAAAACTATTGAGTCAGTTCATCCAATAAAAAATAATGAAGAGATTTGTCGACTTCTCAGTAAAGAAGCACTCAAAAAGCACAAATCAAAAGGATTTAATTTTATTCACTTAGGACTAGTACAAGTAGCTATTAAACCTCTAAGTTAGACTGGCAAAAATGCGGTTGTCTTATTAACCCTTAGAGATGCTAGGTTTACAGAATTTCAACCCAGTATCATAGGATTAATGCAAGCAGGCCTACATAATGGACCACTTTATTTTGATTGTTATCCTAACTTTACTTTAAGTCTAGGATGCAAAAACACTCACAAAGCCTTAACCTTAGGAATACAGCTTTCAGGAGAAATTACTACTAAACTTGAAAAAGAAACTGAATCAATAGTATTTATTTATAAGATTTATTACAAATGCATCACCACAAATATGAATGTGCATACATTAAAGAAAAGTCCCAAGGAAAGTACCTTATTAATGCAGGCTAGTACTAGTACTTCAAACATCCAAGTTCCTAGGAAACTTTATTAGAAAGACATTGAACTCCCTGAGTCATGGTTGGTAGAAAATGAAAATTATAAGGATGACTAGTCTACCGCCACTGACCTAGAGACAATTCAACAATTGCCTGACGGAAGAGTAAGGATCTCTTTCGATTCTGCAAGATCCAGTAGATCAAGCAGATTTAATCCACCTTTAGTAATTAATGAGGGAAGAAGATCTGATGTATGTTCCAGCATCTCAAAAAGGGATAAGGAAATATCAGAGGAACTAGACAAAAAATTTAAGCTAAAAGGAATTGCTAGTTCGTCCTCCTCCATTAGCAGACCTACATACACTCCCATAAGTGTACCTATGCAGTCTAGATATACAGAATTCAAGGAAATAGAAAAAAATGAGTTCACACCATCTACTTCTCCGACCCCTACTGATTTTCAAGGAAACCTAGGTGAAGCCCCGATTAGCCATCACCTATGCACCATCACTAGGGAAAAAGAACTCTTTATGCCTGACATTTACAAATTGAAGAAACAATTCAAATCTAAGATTAATGAATCTCAAAGACTAGGATTTGAAAGTTTAAGTAGTAAAAAACAAAGAGAAATCCAACATAATTGGATTAAACTAATGTACAAACTGGAGTCTGAAATTGCTTTTGCCGACTACTTAAGTAATTTTCACAAAGAAGTAAAAGTAGTAACTAAGCACAATTGGAAGACAGAAAATGTCACTGTTTCCTCCAGCCATCCTCCAGTAGAGATCATCACTTTTAACTATATGAATAAAACAATCACAGCCTCTCCTTTTAAGATTCCCAGAAGTGAGTTTGATAAAAGCACACCAGAACAAAATAATTTGGTAAAAATGGAAAAAATGATTATAGAACAAAACAATTTTACTAACCAAAGCATAATCACCATAGGTAAACAATTAGATAAAATTGAAACTAAACTTGATGAAGTTAGGCCATCTGTTAAGAAACTTGAAAAACCCTTAATCAACCTACCCACAGATAGGACAAATTTGGGTTTAAAAGATAAACAGATAGCTCAACAACTTGATGTACTGCTCCAGAGGACAGAAAGACAAGGTTCGTCCATGACAGTCATCAACAGAACCTCTGATAGTTCAAAATACGATAGCTCAGAAAGCTCATCTGATTCTGACAATGAGATTAGGGAATTGGAAAGACAGTTTGCTGATCACAATATTAACCAACTTAATTCCTCTAAACCTGTTCACAAATTAATAAGTTAATTTCAGTTCCTACTAGTTCCACAAAGAACTGGTATTTCAGACCAACACCGCCTGATCTTCAATATGAAGAAAAAAATATTTTAAACCAATTTTCTGTTCAATCTAACAAACTCTATGAATGGAACATAGATGGGTTAAGTGATCAAGAAATTCTTAATAAAATAAGTCATATGTCCATGGTAGTAAATAGTTACGTCACCAACCTTGATACCCCTGAACCTGAAATTGTCAAATTAGTTGTCTTAGGTTTTACAGGTGTACTTAGACATTGGTGGGATAACTACCTTACCCAGGAACAATAAGATGAAATTATTAATGATGTTTTAAAAGATGATGAAGGGGTCCCAATCTATGATGAAAGACATAATAGAGCCACACCTAATGGCCTCAACACCCTTATCTTTACCATCATCAAACATTTTGTTGGCACACCCAGTAACATAGCAGTTAGGATCCATGACCAGCTCACCAACCTTAGGTGCCCAACGCTTAGTGATTTTAGATGGTACAAAGATGTATTCGTTTTTAGAGTTATGGTCCGAACAGACTGCCAAAAAGCATTCTGGAAGGAAAAATTTGTTAATGGTTTGCCTAGTCTCTTTGCCCATAAGGTTAGAGAAGCCCTCAGCAAAGACACTGGAATAATTGAATATGATTCTTTGGCTTATGGAGAACTCATTAGCACCATCTAAAATGTAGGGAATGAAATGGTGTATTGACATGAGAATCAATAAGCAATTAAAAGATGAAAAGAAAAAGGCTAAGTATGAATTAGGTGATTTTTGTGAACAATATGGTCTTCAGCATATAGCACCATCTCAGACCAGAAAACACAGACACAAATCACATAAGCCTTATTCTAGGAATAAATCTTACCACAAACGTAGCAAGAAACTATTTCACAAACCTGAATCTTCTAGTCGTCTCATAGGAAGCCTAAAAAATCATATAGGGTTCGTTTGGTTAGAAAGAAAAAGATGATAGAAAGTAAAAGTGATAGAAAGTGAAGTGAACGAAAGAAAAGTGAAAAAAATATATTTTCTTATATGTGTTTGATTATGATAAAAATTTTGTAAGGAAGTTTTAAGAAAAAATTATTCTGTAGTTCGGAAAGCAAGAAAGTTGCAATAAATTTTATTTAATTGTCTGAATTACCCTTATGTATAATTATTCAAAAGTGGTTGAGAAGATGAGAACTGAGAGGAGTTGTGGTGTGTTAAAATAGGGGCAAGGTGGTAAACAGTCAAACAGATTGGCAAGTTTCACGGGAAAAAAAAAATTTCATGCAGATTTTGTGGGAAATTAAAAACCATCAGATACAGGAAAATTTGATCATGCGGGAAAATTTTTTTCCTGAGAAACATTCGTTTCCTGCTAAACAAACGACAAATTATTTACTTATTTTCTCTTTCCCCCTTTTTCCACCATTTTCTCGCTAACCAAACAAAGCCATAAGGAAAAAACTTATAAGAAAAAATCATCAGGAAAGGGAAAAGGTAAAGTTCAAGATGATATTAAATGTTTTAACTGCGGAAAAACAGGCCACATTAATCCTGATTGTCCAGTTAAAAAACAAGTCAAAATGTTAGGTTTAGCCCCACAAGAAGAAGAAGAAATTCTTAAAATCTTTAGGCTGAATAACCCTAGTTCCTCTGAAGAAGATTCAGACAACTCGTACAGCCTTGATGATTCTTCAGATTACTAGTCTGCTTCTGATCACCCTAGTGAACCTACCATCAAATTAGGTTGTAGCTGTCCCAAAAAGATTAAGGTTATCACTAAACAAACTGAAGAACATATCCTAATTGATCTAATCTCCAAGATAGAGGAACCAGATCTTAAGGAAAAATATGTTAAGAAACTTAGGAATTTGTTTGTTAAAAAAGACACAAAACAACTTGTTCCTGAAAAACAGTTGATTAGTCTTAATAAAACAATGAAACGATTTAGTAAGGAGAAAAAGAAAGAAATCACCTTACAGGATCTCCAGAGTGAAGTCAATAAATTAAAAATGGAAATAAAAGATTTAAAGGCTCAAGACAAAAAATTTGCAGAAGCTTTAAGTCTTTTACAATCCCAAAATTATTTGAAAAAATCAAGGGACTCAGATCCTGAAGATATTTAAAATCCTAATGACCAATCTGAACCTGACAATTTAATTAATCCGTTTAGTAGCAACAGGGCATGTTCTCAGGGAATACCCGTAACCTCCACCTCTCGAGTGGAAAACTCTGGTTTAACGAACTTGCCACCTCATAGTGGATGCTCACAAACTGATGATAATATGATTAATTTAATTAATAGGATTAGTATTCAAAAATGACATTCTAACATAAAAATTATCATTAATGATAATTTTGAATTAGAAACCATTGCCCTTATTGATACTGGTGTAGACGTAAACTGCATCCAGGAAGGATTAATTCCAACTGTATTTTATGAAAA
>CM042195.1:8577966-8589038 GCA_023539305.1 Ilex asprella | reverse complement strand
CATGTTCTACCTCACCTTGTTCCCACTGTGGTCCTGTGATTTTTGTGCGTGTCATCAAAGATCGTAGTTCTTATCAGAAAAAAACCCTTCATTTTAAGGTCTTTTTTTCAAACAAAAGATTGTGGTTGCTTTCTAGTATCTTCACGAGTCCTTCAAACATTTCCATAGTGTCTGCACAACTTCTAAAAGAATTTCAGTTGTATTCTCCATTCTCCTTTTATGATTAACTGTCCTCCTTTTCTCTTCTGCTACAGACTTGCCCTCATTCAAATAGGGTTTAGATCTCGAATTTTGGCTCTGCCATGGACATTGATTGCATTTTGAACTCAATGAACCTTTTTCTGTATTAACTGAGAATGATTCTTCATTCTTATGTTTCAAAGTGTGATGTAAATCTAGTTAGGATAGAATTCTAGAGAAGATTTCCGTTGGGAATACATCACCATTCCGATTTCGAACCTATCTAAACCTTTAAATTTTTGCCTAGGAATGATTTAAAAAGTCGATGTTCTCCCATGATTATTTTGACAATTGGGAACATAGTGGACTAAACTAACAATGTAGGAGTAAATGATAAAAGGATGGCATAAAGACGGAAGTGTTGTTAAATTGACATGAAATTCTTCCTTAAGCCCAAGGCAAGCTAATTTTTCTAGCTTTTGGACATTGCTACACTTTATGGATGCTATTGGGGGAAAACTACATTTAGTGAGTTGTTTCCCCATTTACTTTATGAAGCATGGACACGCGTCTGAACACACGAGGTGGTATGAACATGTTGACAATGGATCCCAAAAAAGAGGTTATGGACACATCAAAAGTAGGGCAACAGAGTTATATACATTATATATATAATGGTGAAGTAACTAGTATGCTAGACAACTTAACATGATATGATTCTAATGTGAAACTTGTAACTATTAATCATAGTAACCCATGAATGCCTGTGTTACATAGGCAAATACATGGCAAGGATTATTGTGTATGCATGTACATATTGAAATATAGATAAGTAAACATGTACTTTTGTACTCATAGGACAACTTCCTTTTTAATATAAGTACAATTATGAAGGCTTCTCTGCACATCCAATACCCACTCTTCCATAGTCTCTTCCCATGTCTTATTTATGTCATGAGAATATCTATTATATGATTTCCGTTAACAACTATACTTCATTTTAATAGTTTCTCATAAAAGAAAGAAAACAATTTACTATTTTTGCGTGCTAAGAAGGAAGTCGCATTCATTTTTCAGGGCTCAGGTGTTGAACAATGTTCAAGATCGGTCATAAGTTCAAAACTCTAAAGTTTCATTTTGAAATTATCAAGATATTGAATATATATGTCAAACTCACATCTAGAGTAGTCAGGAAGTATCATGGTTTGATATGTGACTAACATGGATAAGAATCCTTCTCCGAAATGTCCATGTTTTTTAGATTTCTAGTTTTATCAAATCCTTCTCTAGATTTAATAAAACTATTGGCATGCTCATGCCATAGCATTGGGTTTGAAGTTGGCTTTATGGCTAGATTCAATAGTTGATTTTGATGTGCTTCCAGAAATAATAGTGGATATCTTTATGAGGTCCATATGTTGGGGGATATTTGTGTTTTTTTTGCCTGAACATACCTTTTTCCCATGGGGGCAGTTGTGAGGTTATGCACAAAGTGTACGTTGATATGAAGTCATATTGCTTTGTATGTTCTAGTCCTATAGCCCCATGAACGTAATTAGAGGATGATGTCTTAGATGAGTTGGCCTTGATCATAAATGATGGTTTGTTGCCAGGACAGAGTTTTCAATTGATTCCCCCTCCCCCATCCCCCCAAAAAAAGCATGTTAAATTTGGATTGATACTGAACTTGTAGCTGTTCTGATAAATGAATTTAAAGATCTATGTGAGAGATGAAAATTTTTGTTGTTGTCATTGTTAATTCCATTTTGAAACATAGCTTATGCTCGGAGGGTGTATGATTGGAAATGGATTTTTTTTTATTGTAAAGGGAAGGATGATGTTTAGTTAATATATGTATATGGCTTTTTTTATTCAGATTAGATATAATATCGAACCCCTTGCATGCTCATATTATTAACTTTAAACCAATCATCTTGAACTTCTTCACTCTTATATCCCGCTACTGGGTGTGTTATGCATTTGATTGTTCCAATGTGGTTGCTTCCGCTACCCATCGGTTATTCTCTTATTACATATTTTGAGATAGTTTGTTTTTAAGGTGATATTTAACTACTAAGATACTGTTAGATTCCTGATAAGGTAATAAAATAAATTATCACATAAATGTCAATTATTATATTTGATGACGAAAATTGAAAATAAAATAAACAGTTTATGTTGTTCTGGAATTAAAAATTCGTATTTTCTAGATTAAACTAAAAAAGACAATTACTCTTACACCGTGGGATGAAACCCTCGTCTGAATCGGAAGATTGGAGAGTTCAGCCATAGTTGGAAATCTGAGATATCAAATTACCAAATCATGATAAGCTTAACGTAAATGCTGAATCGAGGTTAGTAATGATGAATATATGTAAAACAATTAAATACTTACCTTAACCAGAAGATTCAAATATAGGTTGGCATATCGGGAAATTTTAAGTGCGTCATTGCAAGGGTTTACCGACGGATCTCGATGAACATGACCTAACCAAGTAGATCTAGGTTAGAAATGATGGATCTAATGTATATCAAGCCCAAAAAAACACTTGAAAAAAGTACAGAGGAGTTGTGTGTTTTGTCTTGAAGAGTTACATTCCCGAGGGGTTTTAAATTTCTTGATTTTAGGTCCATGCATGTAATACAGAAATTTTGGATTGCAAAAGAAGGATTTAAGCATGGAAGAGGCTGTTGAGTTTTCCAAAGTTGGCAGTACGAGGAGGACTTTGGAAGTTGTGTTTTGTTTCAACTTTTTTTTTTTTGGTTTGGGGGGAAGAGGGGGTTAGGTGGAAGAGTGTCCAGATCTGACTTTCGAAAGCACTAATTCCATGTCACCATAATACAGCTTTAACAGACCTTTCAGCTCTGTGATGGCTGTTCCACCAGTGATTTTATAGGTCCTATATTGTAGACTAGTCATAACTTGTGCCTGAAGGCACGATAAAATATAAAATTCGAGTGTCCAAAAAATTCATCTACTATATTAAATTTTTTCAAAATATATAATTATAAATTAATCAAATATTAAATAATTAAATATATGATAAAAATAAGTGATGTGATATTTTTAGGGAGGAAATATATAAATGATTATACATGTGATAGAAATGAGTGATGCGATTTGACGTTCGAGTCTGATAAAAGAATGATGGGTGAGGTAAGTGGTTGGTGATGGTTTTGAGGAAAAAATATGACTGAGATAAAATTTAAACACACTTCTGTTTTATTATATAGATTATGCAATTTTTCAAATTGTTTTGTAATTATTGTGAAACTTTTTATGCATTTTTTCATTCATTTTGGCATTCAGTCAATCTTGAGATAGATGTTTGGCACCAAAATGTATCAAGGGCCTACTAATCTCATTACCAAAACCAAATCAGCCATACTTGTGCTACAAAGAGACATAAAGACATCCCCATACCTCTTAAATTGTCGTTGGAACCGAGACTAGTTCTTTATATGCTGAAGGGTATTGCCAAGTTGTAATAGGAGCTTTAGTTGTAGTGCCAAGATGATGCCATACCTTGCTTGTGTCTACTGTAAAAGTCGACTATAATATATTGTTAGTTTTGTTTTCCATACCTATACATTTATAGATACCTCTTAGAAGTTCTTTTCTTCTTTTTGGTTCTTCTCTTGGACTGAGTTAGCCACCAATTTTTGCATTTGTAGAATACTGCTAACTTTGGCGATTCATCTTTACCTTTGCTAGTGTGGGATTTGTTTCTTTTTGTATCTAAGTTATATGATAGTATAATAAATCACGGATTACTAAAGATTGCATAAGTTTACCCTATGTGCTTCGAATAATTCCCTTAAAGCTAGCTGCCTAGTCTAATTTTTTGACATGATTCATGTGTAGTAGAGATTACCATTCTAAGTTTCAGGCTGTTAATTTTCAGATTGTCGTCACGGTATACATATTCTTTTACTCTTGATCATTTCACTTTCTTCCTTTTTGTTGTTATTATGACTATGTGATTGCTTCAATCAAGTATTGAGTATTGTGTGCTGTTGAATCTGCAGGTCAGATCCATGCGACACTGGATACTCGTTCCATTATTACCACACAAATGATGTGCCTGTTGTCATTGAAGCTCTACAGCCATCAAACGTTCTTTATAGTACAATATTAAGTGCAATATTCAAGCATTGGGATCTATCTAATACAAATAATGGAGCAAAACGTGGTTTGGACTCCCAGAATGTCACTATATACTCGCATTTTCTAGTGAAAGGACAAATGCCTGCTAATCCTATGCCGTCACTGCTTTTGGAAGCTTCAGAATTTTGCATGAAGGATGAAATTGTCAATACAGGGAAACCCAAAGAAAAGTCTCTGATATCCGTGCATCCTAGTAATAGAGGATGTGAGGTCTCAGAGTTGGTTCATTTCAATCCAGTCAATGTGAACCATTCCATGACAATGGAGAGTCTATTGGCAAGCTCTCAAGGATCGGCTGATATCTCTCAAGCTATCTCAGGCATGAAGAATATTCAGAAAGATGGACTGGAATGTCCGGACAATTCTGCTGGTATGTCAAATGATTCTGAGATTCCAGGGCAACCTGTTTGTGTTGGTGACTCTCCTCTCGCATCTAGCAATTTAGAGGTTGAACAAGGAAAAAGTATTCAATCTGCCAATCAGGGTGGCACATCATCCACAATAACCACAAGAGGGAACATGTCCCAAGGGCAGAGCGGAGCTAGTTATGTGAACTATTATGTTTTTGCACGGACAGCCTCCTCAGTTGCTGAAGAGTTCACGCGTAAATCGTCGGGTAAGATCTCTAAAGAGACTGCAAGATCAATTGAGGATATTATTTCAGGACAGCTGAAGACCATATCAGATATATCTACTGAGTTTTGCTGGCCAAATATCAACAAGATAAATGCGGATGCTAGGAAAGAGAAATGTGGGTGGTGCTTCTCTTGCAGATTTCCAGATGAGCAGAGGGAGTGCTTGTTTGTCATGAATGATGGTGGTCCTGTTGTTGAAAGTTTTACGAGTGAGGTATTAGGTATTCGTTCAAGAAAAAATTGGAAAGGTCATTTTATTGATGTCATGTGCCATATCCTTTGCATTGAGGATCGTTTGCAGGGACTTCTGTTGGGTCCATGGCTGAATCCACATTACTCCAAGCTTTGGCGAAAAAGTGTTCTCAAGGCATCTGGCATTGCCTCAATGAAACATCTTTTACTCACGGTAAGTATATTCCATTTTTTACTTCTTTTGACCTGAAGTTCGTTGTTGGGGTGCATCTCCATTTATTGGTTACGTTGGTTCAATTGGATTGGTTTTCAGGGCCTTATTCTAAGATCTGGAAAATTGGTACACTCAACTTGAATTTACTTTTGTATGGAATTCCTTTAGCCAACTTAATGCAATACTGTATCAAAATTTCTAGATTATGCTTTGAGGTCAGTTTGATGCTATGTAGTCAACTCATCTCAATGGAGCCTTGTCCCAAGTATTTGGACTTGGCTACATGTATCCTATTACATCATTGCATTCTGTGAAAAGCCATATTTTCCATTAAACTTTAAGATATCATACCAGTTTCATCTCATTAAAAGCTAATTTCGGTATACCTCTGCCCCTTTCATTCCCACAAATAGTTTTATATCGCATCTCATCACAGTTGTAGTAATATATCTTCTAGAGCTTGTCAAACCACCTAAGTTTATTCTCTATTAATTTATGTTTTGTTGGACTTGGTGCTACTTATATCGTTGAACGAGTATACTTGTTATTGATTCTATGATTTCTGGTTTTGGTTCACATACATGTTAACATTCTCAATTTCCTCCACACTTTGTGCTTGTTGTTACCTAGCACATACTGGTTACTAAACATATTGGCCTGTAATGGATGACGTACTTATTGGGCAAATTTGTTACCAAAAGGCTCTCCTGATCATATCTAATCTAAAATCATTTCTCACTTTGTCAATTTAAGAATTAACCAATGCAACCCAAACCTAGAATTTTGTAGTTCGGTTGAATTTCATTTGGAAAGGGTGAAGTTGCAACATGTTTTTAAGTATCATCAAAATAATTATGAATTCTGTTGTCGGCTGCATAAGGCAGTTCCTGCAATGGAATAATCCAAGTTATTGTAGAGTTCCAAAAAACACCGGTCCCCAAGCTATTTACATTTTGCAATGCTTGTCAAAAACATGGAACATTTTTATGTAGAACGCCAAATCTATAGATCTGGAAGATTGCTTCTGATTCCTACCTATTTTCTGGATGAATAAGATGACTTCAATAAGTTAAAAGTAAAATTTTTAAAGAATAGGGAACCTCAAAAAAATTATAAGCAAAGGGCCTTTAGCACCTCAAGCTTAAAATTCGTATAATCCAATCAGTTGATGTGATTAATACTCCCTTTGGCCCAAATTTTAGTCCTTCTTAGGGATCTAAATTTGTTATGAGACAAGTAAGTAATAGTTGAAATCTAAAGATCTAGGGTTTAGCAAGGAGAAGAGGGAAGAGAAGGAAAATATTAGAACTGGGGTTAAGGAGAGTGAGAGTTAATCAGCCTCTCCTCTCATCATCCATATTTATATTAACTCATATTAAAGTGAAGATTACAATAATACCCTTAATTGAAATGACCAAATATTCTACACTCCGCAAGTTGGAGCATAGATATCTCTCATCCCCAACTTGCATACATCAGATTGAAAGATTCTATTACTAAGTCCCTTAGTAAACACAACAACTAGCTGTTTCTTGGACGTCAGAAATGACATACAAATCAACCCATCATTGAGCTTCTGTTTAATGAAGTGCCTGTCAATCTCAATATATTTTCTTTTGTCATGCTGAATCGGGTTGTGAGAAATATTTATGATAGCCTTATTATCACAATACAGATGCATAGGTTCAGCATTAGAGACACTCAAGTCTTCCATTAAAATTTTTTAGCCACATAAGCTCACTAATACCATAAGTCATAGACTCATAGCCCAGCCTCTGTACTAGATCTAGGCACCACAGTTTGCTTCTTACTTCGCTAACTAACTAGATTTCTTCCTATAAAGGTACAGTAATATATAGTAGACTACCTATCCTCAATAAAGCCTGTCGAATGTGCATCTTTTAATGCTTATATTCTCAAATGACTTTCCTTTGAGAATAATATTCTTTTGTGCGGAGATGATTTGAGATATTTCAGTATACAATGAATTGCCTCTTGATGAGGCACATGAGTAACAATCATGAATTGACTAACAACACCCAATGCATATGCTATGTCTGAGCGAGTGAGAGAAAGGTATATAGGTTTCCTAACAAGCCTCTGATATCTTCCTTTATCCACTTGATCACCTTCATCACTTATCATCACTTCTCTGTTTGTGGTTTGCCACAATAAGTAAGTCAGTAGGTCTATAACCTAGTATGTTAGTTTCCTTCAGGAGATTAGGGGTATACTTCATTTGTGAGATGAAAATGCCTTTATGTGATCAGGCCACTTCAATCTCCACGAAATAGCTTAACTACCCCAAATTCTTGATCTCAAATTCTTTAGTAAGATGAACTTTTAGTTTGGACACTTCCTTCACATCATCACTTGTAAGTATTATGTCATCAACATATAATATAAGAACGAAAATCTTACCACTCCTTTGTAAGTAGTAGTTTCCCCGTATCCAAACTTGACTTGTCACACCACGCACTCGGAGGCTGCTTTGGTTTATAAAGGGATTTCTTTAGTTTGCATACTTTTCTCTTTGTCGTTGACGAAGGAAATCCTGGAGGGATATCCATGTACATTTCCTCCAATAAGTCCCCTATGAGGAAATGCATTCTTTACGTCAAGTTGTTATAAATCTCATCCCAGATTGGCATCATAAGAAATGATAACATGAAAGAAATTCATCTTCGCTATAGGAGCAAATGTATAGTCAGTGACATAGGTATGAGACTCTGAGTGAACCTCTTAGTTACCAACCTTACTTTGTATCTATTCATTGTACCATCTGCATTTTGTTTGATAGTGAATTCCCACTTACAATCTATTGATTTTTTTCCTGACAGAAAAGACACAAGTTCCCAGGTTTCGTTCTTTCCCAAAGTACTCATTTCTTCAACCATGGGTGCTTTCCACTTGGGTTTAGCAGGGGCTTCTTGATATAGAAGACAAAAATGAAGCAAAAGTACGATAGGAGGAAAACAAAGAGTTATAAGAAACAAATTTAGAAATAGGATGTTAGGTACAAGTCCAACCTCCTTTTCGAATAGCAATAGGTAAAGAACTATCATCAGCATGAATACTATAAGGAGACTCATTACCTAATAAAGGGGAGAGATCTTAGGAACTAAGTCTAGAGGTGATGATTGACTTGGTGCTTCATGGGTAGTGATTTGCTTAGTTATTTGTCGAATATAGCATCACAAATCCTCCCTATCCAATCTTTTACACATAGTCTGCACCCTGAACAGGTGTTTCTACTTGACTGAAGCCCTAATTAGGGGTTAAGAGGAGGAATCCATCCTCTAACATTTATTCTTCAAGACACTGCTCCGGTGTTCCCTCTCAAGAGGTGTTGGAGGATTGGAGAAATACGACTATCGCATGGAATGACATTCATGGATACACTTTCCTGGACTGAGCTTGATAACATTTATACTCCTTTTGGGTAGTAAAGTAGCTAATAAAAACATAACGCAATGCCTTAGGATCCAACTTTTCTCTAATTTTTCGATAATCATGCACAAAACACACATAAATATACTCCTTTGGAGGCACAAAGTAAAGAAATGCCGACCCTTGAAGCAACCTTACTGGAGTAGCAAAATTAAGAACTCTCAAAAGCATGCGATTGATGAAATATGCAGCAGTGAGTACTAAATCTCCCCAGAAGGATAGATGTACACCCATAGTGAACATCAAGGAGCGTGCCACTTCAAGGATATGTTGATTCTTCTTCTTTGCTACACTATCTTGCTGAGGTGTATCCACACAACTAGATTGGTATAGAATTTTATGTTCCATAAGGTAAGCCCAATATTCTCTCTTAAAGTACTCGGTCCCATTATCAGTCTAGAAAACCATAATCTTGGGGTCAAACTGAGTATTTACTAGGTTTATGAAACATGTAAATGTTTCATCCTTGCTATGCAACAAATAAACTGTAGTAATTCGAGTGTAGTAGTCAATGGAAGTAACAAACCATCTATATCCAGCAAGAGAATCACGAGATGGACCTCAAACATCAAAATGAACAATCATAAATGGAGTAGTGCTTCGATTATTATTACTAGGATAAGAAGTTCTTATATGCTTGACAAATTCATAAGCATCACAAATTTTTTTTTTATTACATTGTTTCACGAAAACTTTTTTTTTTTCTAATTCTCTTGCTTATGGATGACCAAGTCTTTGATGCCATTGATGTAACTGTTGGAGGACCATAGAACCAGAAGTTTGAAGTGTCTGACAAGGTTGATCCTCTAGCAAATATAATCTACCATGAGCTCTATCACCGTCAATTATTGTCCCCATTCCCAGTTCTTAAAAAATACAATGAGATAGAAAGAATGTTACAGAGAAGTTTAGAGACTTTGTAATGCTATTGAACGAGAGTAAGTTAGTAGAAAAATTAGTGACATGAAAAACTGAAGGCAAAGACATGGAAAGAGAACAATGAATGGAATCTTTCCATGATACTGATGACAATGAGCCATCTACTACCCTAAATTTATCTCTACTGCAATATATAGAATAAGATGAGAAAAGACTCTAGGAATTTGTCATATGGTCAATGGCTCCAAAAGCGATAATCCACGAATTAGGGAAACAAGATGTAAAAGCACCGAATGTGTACCTGTGTGAGCGAAAGGGGAAACAGTAGAAGTGGAAATAGATTTAGAAGTATCAAGTCGGGCCATCAAACACCTAAGAGTCTGAATCTCATCTACACTAGTGTCATTTAAGGTGTAAAGCAAATCGAAGCAAACAAGTCTACTGAGGGCCTAGGCGAAAAGCTATGTGAATGCCTTATCGAAGCAAAACAAACAATATAAAAAATAAACAAATATTTTAGTTTAATGCTTTGATTACTCTTAAATATTTAAGTTTTAACTTTACAAATACAAAATATTTAAATACAACCAAAATAATAAATATGTATATATTTTAAATAGACAAGATGTTAAATATTGAATATTATTGTATTCTAAAAATAATCAATTGACATAATCATATCATCTAAATGAAAAGCTAGCAAATGTGGGTTCGATCCCCACCTTGATTGATTAATATCATCACTAAACAAAGCACTCACAAATTGTTTAATCAAATAGATCATATAGAAAATTGATTAATCAATTTGGTTAACCAAACAAATTGATTAATGAGAGCATTTACCACAAAATAGAGCATTTAACATCATCTAATGATAACAAGACGGATTACAAGATGAATCAATCAATTTATTTTATACATCTATATAATAAAACAGGAGTGTGTATGAATTTTATCTCATTAATATTTTTCTCCTCAAAACCATCACCAATCACTTACCACACCTATCATTCATTTGTTAGACTTAAACGTCAAATCGCATCACTCATTTCTATTACATGTTTAATCATTTATATATTTTTTTCCTAAAAACACCACATCACTCATTTCTATCATATATTTAATCATTTACTAATTAATTAATTTGTAGTTAATATATTTTGAAAAAATTTAATATAGTGAGATCGATTTTTTGAACGCTCGAATTTTATATTTTATCGTGCCTTCAGGCACGAGTTATGACTAGTATACATATATAACATCATCTCTGGTACGGTTTAGTTGATGTTAGGAGGGGGAGGGGGAGGGGGAGGATGAGAAAATAAAAAAATTGCAGTCAGGCATTTGTTTTTCT
>CM042195.1:8566900-8577866 GCA_023539305.1 Ilex asprella | reverse complement strand
TTTCTAGAACACCAAACAAAATCTCATTCTTCAATGTATGATGTTGAATTGGAATAACCAAGATAATTTGGCCTTTGAAAATTAGGGATCTAGGGTTGTTCTTGGCTATCAAAAGGTTTAGGAGGCAGCTTTGAGGCTTACGATAAAAATGTCCCAACTTGAAAAGCCTTACCCTATTTATATGTCCATAATTAGGTTTGTCTTGGGGTCCAAGTGAACACAAATTCATGAACCACTGGTCGAACCGTCAGACCAGTTATCTTGAGCAGAGACCCCTCGAGCTGTCTCAGGATCATTTGAGTTGTCTGCAAGTTGCTTGAGTAGCCAAGTCATCTCATTAGGGATCTAAGGTTGTTCTTAAGCTAGAAACCAAGTGAAAACAAGATTTATTGAACACTAAAGAGCGTTGCTCAAATATGATCCCTTAAACTCCTATAGCCTAAAAGTATTTTTTGAACTTCTTTGCATGAAAGGCTAGGTCCTCTTGTCCCAAGTGAGGTGACTTGGATTCATATCATTCTTTTCTAATAGAGCTCAAGGCCATGCCCCTTGATTTTTTGAGCGCTTGGAGATTTATATCGAAAGTCAAAATTGATTCAATTAGGTCTTCTATTGACACATTCTCCAAAATTGAGCCCCGTTTCCAAGGTTGTGACCTTAGTGTGAAGCCTCTCCTGTAGAGATTTTAATATTTATCATTTGATCGTGGAATCATCATACTTGGTATCCAATGCGAAGGATAAATTTATAATATCACATAATTTGGCATAAAAATTGCTAAAGATTTCATCATCTTACATTCTCAAAATCTCGAACTGAATAATATACCTTTGGAGACGAGACATCTTCACTATATGTATCTCTTTTGTGGAAAACTGTTAAGATGTCACATGCCTCTTTGGAAGTCTCACAAGTGTAGATGCTCTGGAACTTGTTTGATGTTACGACATTGAATGTTACATTTAACCCTTTCGAATCCTACCCCACAGACTCGTACTTGATTTTAGACGAAGTCTTTAGGGTTTGGTTTGGTGACTAGATCACCACCTTCGGTGGTGATAGTGATGGATGGAGGCTCCAACCCTCAAGCACATACAACCATACACACTCATCAATTGACTTTAGAAGAACCCTTACTCGATCTTCTAATATGCATAATTAGACCAATCAAAGATCGGTGGTCTTGCAACCGAACCTTTTTATTTTTGAGAATCCTTTAATAACTAAATGGCAATCATAACAATTCTCAAATAAACAAAAATTAGGTCAAGGAAACCAACACCAAAGTAAGCCTATGTGCCTATGTGCAATTCTCAAGGCAGTCACACTCGAATACCAATTGGGAAAGGAAAAAACTCAAGTGAATCTTCTCTCACGATTATACATATGAAATTTATAAACACAACCGACAGAGGGAGAATAGGTTGATTGAAATTACAGGTTGAACACTCACTAATTTTAACATAATCTATTGCAATTACCACATTAAATGATTAATTTGTCAATTAAGTATTTGAACCTCTTTTACCAAATCAAAAATAACCCGTCATGTGAATGTATGCAATGATATGTCAATTAATCAACCAACAACCCAATTCACAATAACTATGATCCCTCCAACAAAGCCAATATCTACAAAACTCAATTTGATGAATGGGTTAAATGAAGCAATTAAGGTGTCAAATTCATCAAACATTGTGTGTGTGTGTGTGCACACAAAAGTAAAGCAAAAATAAGAACATTCACAACAAAAGTAATTTGTTGATGCAGAAACTCTCTTTAGGAAAACCGCGAAATCGATCTCGGTTCACTTTTAAAGCTAATTTACAAGTACGCAAATCTTATACCTTAACCAATGCTCATTTCCATTGTAAATCTCTCCTCTAGATTCCCTTACCAAAGTCTTGAATATTTTGACTTAGACGTACTCACTACAATGAACCTTCAATGTGTGATGTTGAATTGGATAAATCAAGATTTTTTGGCCTTTGAAAATTAGGGATCTAGGGTTATTCTTTACTCTCTAAAAGTTTAGAAGACAGTTTTGAGGTTTACTAAAGAAATGTCCTGGCTTAGGAAAACTATAAGTTTAGAATTAGATTTGTCTTGGGATACAAGTAAACACAAAAGTGCGAACTGCCAATCATCTTGAGTGGTGGGAGAGCGGCTGACACTAAAAGGAAAAAAAATAGTTCAAACTAGTCATCTTGAGCAGAGATCATTTGAGGTGTCTCAAGGCCAATCGAGCCGTCTACAAGTCGCTCAAGCAGACTGCAAACGGCCAAGAGGGTGATCTCAACTAACCAACTCATCAGCTTTCGTCATTTTTTTTCCTAAGTGTTCAAAGACCACTCTGATCGAAGGTAAACGAGCATAAGATAATCCCTACTGATTTTTAAGCTAGAAACCAAGTGACAACTAGATCTATTGAGCATTAAGGAGTGTTTCTCAAATAGGATATATGATACATGACTCATCTTATATTTTCAAAATACATTTAAGGTTTAGGAAAAAAAAATCATGAAAAGCCTAAGAATCATTCATGGATATTTCTAAATCCAATTCCATTAACCTTGTTGGTGTAATTGTAATAAAGTTGAGAAGCAAAGTACAAAATAATAAAACTTAATATGAAATAATTCATGCTGAGATACAAACTCTCTTTAAGGAGATTTAAGCTCTTTGCAGATGGCAAAAACCAAAATCAACGCAACAGACCTTCTTGTTTGGCTTATTCCTTCCAGTATACAACAGTCTGACAATTTGATTGTATGATTGTAACCAATGTATATGTATTATATATTTATATATAAAGATTCATGTATGTATATTAAGTTGGACCAAAATAGTTTTTTAAGTGTAAAAACTAATTTTTTGGACAACTTTGAGCTTAAATTAAAGTGGAACTTGTTCGTTGTTTCGAGTAAACTTTAATGAATTCGTATTCTACTCCGTGAGACAAATAATATAGTATGTTCACTTGCTCAAATCGAGTAAGAAATGAATGAGAAAATATGTTCCAAAGTGACCCTCTTGAAATGTGAAAATAAAAGTTGTGCAATGTGAGATTTGACACTAATCCACATTGGTTGAGGAAGAAATTCTACATGGGCATATATAGGCCAAGTTTGTTTTATGGGATTGGGCTCCAAAGGGTATTACAGTTTTATGAGCAGAGCGAGTGTCTACATGCCTTCGGTTCTTCCACACACGAGCACTGCCCACCCGCCCGCTATGCCTCGACAGGGCCGGGCTCGGGTGTGGGTGTGTTTTAGACCAAATTCTATTTTTTTTGGAGAAAATTCGTTTAATTAATTAGGCGAGAATTTTTGAATTTAATTTAATTTTCGGTATGCAATTGGATCGCACTAGTTCGGATTTGTTGCTTTCCTCCAGTTCGAAATTGAGTTGTGTCTGTTCATAGAGAACAATCACACAAGTGGTGTCTTCTTGCTTGCCACCAAAATGTCTGTTTGGAAAATCACCAAAATGTCTATAAATATCCAGGCTCTCATTACCATTTTGCATTAATTCATTCATCAATCCATTTTTAGAGTTAAGACAGACATTAATGCATTATATTTCGGCATTAAGACAGTCTACATTTGGAGAGTATACAACACAATTTCTAGTTCGCTGGACGGATATATTGCAGTACTACTTACACTCGTGTAAAGATCATTGTATCCTGGGAGACAGACGTTTGATATTCTATAAGCACCGTGTGTGAGGGTAAAATCTGTCTTAAGGATATACTGTCAAACACTAGCCTTGATCTACATCAAGTTCAATAATAGTTCCTGTTCTGCAACCGGGTTAATATTTATATTGGTTTGACAAATAGTTATGTGTAACTATTTGGTAAGACTATTATCAATGTTTCGTTAATACTATAATAATTGTTTATATATTCTGTGTAACTGTTTCGTATTTGATTATTATTATTTGTTATACATTACATATTTCAAATCAAAAATTTTAATATGTGATTTTACAATATTTGGATTACAACAAACAACATATATACATAGCTACGATAAATTATATATAATATTAAAATGTATCAACAAACCTAATTAGCCAAAGTCTAAAATTTAAACTAAAGTTCTAAGATATCTAAGTCTTTCTAAGCATTGAAAGTGCGTTGGAGACCTCTTGATTTGACTTTATAGCTTGATCTTCTTATTTCTTTGAAATTTTAGGAATTTGATTTTTGATCATCATGATTATAGACTTAAGTTGAGATTTATGTTAAGATTTTACGAAATTAACCAATTATAATCAACCCCTTCAATAGTCTCCACCCCAAAAACCTTAGTTGGTTATAGGTTTTTTTTTTGGAGTAATTTATGTGTCCGTCATCAATTAGATCTTTTAGATGCAAATTAAAAAATTTAGAAACTAAGGTGGCATAATTGAAAAAGTATAGATCGAAATGCGACAAAAATGAATAATACATGGGCTAAAAATGTATTTAGTAAAAAATGTTTTCAACATCTACTTGATAGGCTGCAGATGAGGGCCCCACTACTTTCCATACGCAAGCCATGAGACACACAATCTTGCAGTTTTTGTGGATGAATTCAATCTAAAGATTTTTTGGTGGACAACTTAAATTGACCTTTTTTTTGCATGTCACTTCAATTAAGGTCTTGGTCATTGTTTTATTATTAACCGACTAAAATAAAAAAATAATTAATCTGAATTATACAAGATAGTGACTACAACAAATAAAGCAACAAAATATAACAGTTCTTCTTGATGCAATAACAAAATTGCCACTCACCACCCTAACAATTTTTTTTTTTAATTAAATTGTCAAAGGTGTTCGGATCAATTTATACGCATCTTGACTAATTTCATCCCCGATTTGATCAAAGACAAGTCATTCACATCGAAATTAGGGTATTCATATGTGATAAACTGAGAAATAAATTTCTCATGGTCCCTCAGTTTATCGCTTGTGGCAAAGATTCGAACTTATTATTTTTTGATTTATAATTTATCTCAGTTACCACTTGAGCTAACCCTTGAAGTTCACCCTAACAAATTCACCAGAGCCATTGGACATATCTAAAGTTATGTCGGTGAATTTTATTATTTTTTTTCAGATCAAAAAAAAAATTCAAGAGGATAGTTCGAATTAAAAGATCATAGATACATTTGTCAACCAATCGGGTCTGAAACTATTTTGAACATGATTTTCACTGTCTAAATTGAATCCTATTATACTATCTGATGATTATTTTTTTTCACAATTTATTCTTGAATCCATTAAAAATAAAAAAATTCACTCCAAAAAATCGACTGAATCTTCCCATCTCAATTAGAAGAAAAAAGGTGGTTTAGTGGCAAGACAGGCCGTTCAAGGGTCGTCCTTGACTCCCACGTGGTTAGCAAGCAGGGTTCGATCCACGGGAACTCCCTGTCTTGTTCACTAGTGCTCTTGTGGTGGTGTGGTGACGGGCGACCCCAAAGGGGTACAGTAGCTATGGCCAATCGAACATTCCACATCGGGAGAGGCCCTCATGGTCACGCTCAAGGGGGGTCACTACCTGCTGGTTGCCCCCCTCCCCCATTTTTCTGATCAAAAAAAAAAAATATTAGAAGAAAAAAAAAATGTCATAGCACGCCAATGGTTGTGGGTTTTTTTTTTTTGACTCCCTGTAATATAGTATTTTCTACCTGCTGTATCTCATGACATGATTGTGCTTCGCTTTGATCAAGACGTTAAAGTTGTTATAAAGTTTTTTTAATTAGAATATATATATATATATAGGGGTCAAGTTCAAGCAACTTGGCCTATTGAGGACATAATGGTTTGCAACGTTAGCATTCTAGGTCTCATTATGTAAGGGTGATAGTGAAATCCCATGCCTGTGGACTGTGTTGTCCACGTTAAGTTTTATTTATGTGGACAAAACCACCCATCATCAACCATGGTCAATCATGTTTTATGCTTTCTAAAATATCTAAAAGTTAAAAGAAAAATTGTGATTATTGCACAATATTTTCGTTTATAATAAGAGATACATGATCGACAAACAGTCTTATCCTCCAATTTAAAAATGTGCCTTTTTTTTTTGTTACAGCCCAACGTATAGTTCGATTAGATGAACAATCGCTTGAAGTCTAACATCTTAAATTTTGAGTGAAGGAAAGGTATCATGCGAGCCTCAGATAATAATTTCATCCACTCAATTGTCCTCTGTATCGTAATGTTATCTTAATTATCCTGCGAGCCTCAGATTATAATTTCACCCCCCTCAATTGTCTTAATTATCATGCAAGGTCTATATGGTACTTCTATTTTAGTCTTCGGTTTTACATTGACCCATTGTAGACAACTAGTATAAATTGTGAAAAGTCGTGTTACTTTATCTATTGAACTATGTGATTTTATTACACTTTATATCAAATTCTAGGGACAAAAGGACATGCCTCATCCGATACATCATGGATGTTTGGATTTTGGAGAAATAGGAATTCAATGGGCAAATGAAAAACTCAATAGTCAAATGGCTTAATTGACATAGATAATATAATTTTAGGGCTAACTAGGTAATTAACTCCCAAAAAAAAAAGTGGATTCAGACTTCCTGCACATTGGTTGACCACTGTAGGAATGTTATATATCTCTCTCTCTCTCTAAACAGCACCCTTTTCTTTTTGGTCTTCTTTTGTCCGCCTTCTTTGAGACTGCTCTTTTATGAAGAAGTTGCATTTTCCACTGTGCTAAAAGATTCCAACTTTTTTTTTATTTGATTTTGACTAATTCAAAACCTAACAAGTAGATAGGCTGATTGTGATTACAGGAGGAGGATAGCCATGGTGGATGGGAAAGTTTTATATTTGGTAGGCAAATAGGGGTTGGGTGTGGGGTTAGTGCTTACCTCTACCTCTATCTCTACCTCTAATGTGTCGGTAAGCTACCACATATTTGTACCGAAAGTACTTGACTTAATTGTTATCTAGAGTTATGTCTAATTACTGTGACAAATTCAAAGAATGTGTGACGATACTCGAGTAGACTCAGTTCGATTTGAAAGGAATTTTATCAATTATTAATTTTAAATTCATTATGAATCAACCACTATTTAAAAAAGAACAATAACACCCAAATAAGTTTAGACTGTATACATTTATCCATCCTTCATTTTCGAGAAATTTGAACTTCTAAGATTTGTCTTATGGTTGATTATAGGAGATTTTTGCGGGACACATGATTTTTAATAAATTAAAATCTGATCCATCAATAGATATTTCTAGAACCATGGACAACACTGCACAGGGGCGAGGGTGGGCATGGACCCACTCTCAATTTTTTAAAAAAAATTATATGTATATTTATATTTATATATTCTAAAAATAATACACATTTTTTTATTTGTGGCCACCATATAATTTTTGTATTTAAATTATTTAGTCTTTTTTATTGTATTAAGATTTTTTTAAAATAATCTTAATTTTATTATTTATGATTTTTTGCAAATGAAAGTTCTTGTTATTGACTTTCATTTGATTTTTTTTTATTTTATAAGAAATTGTATATTTTTATTCGAGTATTGATTATAGTTTTTATTATATGACAATCAATTTTCAATTTTTTTTAGTATCTTTAGCTCTTAAATTTTAGTTAGTAGTTTTACTATGCGAATATCTTAGTGATAATATTTGGAATATCATTTATTGAATAAATTTAATGAATTGTTAATACCTAACTGATATTTTTTTATTACAAAAATGGCAACTAGCTTAATTTTTTTTCAATGATGATAATTAGTCATTTTTTATACATATACAATTAATGATACCAAAAATTTTCCATGGTTGAGCTCAACCTAGAAGCATCTTGGGTCTTCCAGTTCAAGTCTTCAAATCAGGTCTTCCACCTTGGACCTTTTAGCTCGGGCTCTCAGCTCAAGTCTTCCACCTTAGACCTTTTAGCTCGGGCTCCCAGCTTAGTTCTTCCAGCTCAAGTCTTCCACCTCAAACCTCTTAACTCGGACTCCTAACTCAGGTCTTCCAGCTCGAGCACATTGTGATAACAATATCTCAAATTTTCCAAAAAGTCATAGCACTCCTAAAGAATATAGCATCTAATGGTCAAAGATTACAGACACATGAGTCATAATAACCACCAGAGGATCACGTTAATTACGCAAGAATCCCTACTGTTACGAAAAAGGACATTGTTGTTACGCAAGGATCACGACGGCAATCCAGGGATCACGTTGACTATGCGAAACTCCTGCACACTATAAATAAGGACCGATCCCTTGCTTTTGAGGGCAGTAGCATATATGTGAATTTTTCCCAAATAATAGAAAAACTCATAGGAGTAAGAGACTCTATTAGAATGGACTAACCAAGCTTTAAAACTGGTGAATCACTATAAATCTTATGTCTATCGATTTCAAGGTTGTTGTTTATGTAATTTTATATTCACCACTATGAGCCTAGTAACTCAAACTGGCGGCCCAGTGACTACCCATTATCTCTTTAACTCATTTCCCCACCCCTTTTTTTGAGCCTCGAGCTCTGTTACACAATCGTGTAAATTACACCATCAACAATATATATTATGTTTTGGTCTTTTTTTATGTTAAATGTACTTCATGTATCAAATATAATATAATAAATATAAATACAATATATAGTATGATTAATTAAGAGAAAAAAATTAAATATGTAATTACAGTGTCCATCCTAAACAAAATCCTAGGCTCCACTTCTCCCTAGAACCAATTCTAGTGTAGTGCATCGACAATGTTTCAAAGCAACCACCATTGCAAACACGACTGAACTTTAGAATAATCACAAATAAAGATACCTCCTCTATTTTTTTTATTTTTTTTAAAGTTTTGGATTGTTTGAAGTTGATAAGAGCCAAGATGAGGCGACAAATATCTATCTGTAATTAAAATTGGAATATTACAATCGAAACGACACACTGAAGCATGTATGACAAAGTTTGTGTATCTGGCATTTATTTTTAATTTTTTTAAAAAATATATTATATTAATTATAGGAAGCTCTCGGACTAATTAACCAACTATAACCTGTTAAGAAATCACTTTCTTTAATTAATTTAATATAGTTCAGTTGATTGTTTGGAAGCAATGATTAAAATAATTTTATTAGGAAGAAACAAAGATCACATGGTGCTTAACTATGCTAATGAGCTCTTTGTTTAAATATAGAAGGGTAGGACAGAACTACTTACCCAAATATAGGATTAGTCATTCTTGAATATAAGACGGTATTACCTAATACCAAATTACTTCCCGATAAATCTAAATCCACTTGCAACAAAAGATTTAGTCACCCCCAACCATTATCTCTAGAATCACCACACAACTACCATAGCACCACAACCCTACCATCCAACCGTATCACTAATGTTAGAAATCGTGGTGGAGTGGTAATATTGGGGATAATGGTGGTGATGGGGGTTGGGAGATGACAACGCTGATGATAGTGGTTAGGTGTTGGTGTTGTGGAAGTCATGACGATGATCATGGTGAGGTGGTCTCCACAAGAGTGGGGTGGCAATATTTGTGGTGGGGTTGAGGGGATGGTTGTGATGGCAATGGTGGTGGCTATGGGGTGGTTGTTGGGATTTGAAAAAATAGGTTATAATTATTTTTATGGTATCATAAATATTTTGATTAGATTTCATTTTATTTTAGTGAAAACAAATTATCCAAACATTGGAATAAATTTTCATTATCTATTCCAAAACTTATTCCTATTTTTTTTTTTACAAAGATAAGAATGATCATGCATATTTCATGTCATTCCTATATTTATTCTAATTCTGCTTGAAACTATTAAGGTATAATGACACGAATTTGAACAAGTTTAATGATTTAAATGAACAAATTATAATACAAATTCATTGTTGAAAAATAGTGCTTTTTTTTGATAATTTTTTTCCAAATTGAAAATTGTTCTTAGTCCATGAAAAAGAGAAGATAGAGAAAGAAATTACTTTGAGATGATATTTTACTTTAAAAAAACTTGAATTTCGACCTTTAGACGTTAATTGTACTAAAAAATTTAATGATAACAATTTAATCCGAGTTCAATGTAGATTTTCACACCACATAGATCGAACCACAATGGGATTTCAAGTGAGATCCGAATGTATAAAAACATTCACAACAATACATATGTAATTATTATCGATTCAAGTAGGACCCATTAGATATGATAGATTTTTCACCGCATGAGTAAATAATTTACTATTGAAAAAACAAAGAGAATATCCACATGAGAAGATGTGGATCCGATGCTTACGGACAAAATCACATATTTCAGCATATACAACAACAAAGTTTAAAAGATATTTATGTAGAAATTGCTTGTCTAATATTGTTCAACTCTTCTACAAGGATCAAATTTTTATTTCAAAACGTCCGAAATGTTTTCGTTTTTTAAGGAGACCGGAACGAATCAGTGATGTAATCGAAATTTTAATATTTCGAGATATTTCATAACGTTTCGACGTATTTTATAATGTTTTAGTGAATTTGCACATTTATTTCTAAATGTTTTAAGATATTTCAAGAAATTTTGATATATTTTGATTAATATTTTAGAAAAATAATTTTTAATTTTTTAATTTTTTTCATTATATTTTTGAAATGGGTAAAAACGTTTTCAAAACACGTCAATTTTTTTTATTTTTTAAGGGTGCGTTTGGTAACCTTTTCGTTTTTATATTTTTTTTTCATAAAAAAAACGAAACTTAATTTTGTTTTTTGGGTGATAAAAATAAAAAATAAAAAATATGTTTGACAATCATTTATATTTCAAAAATTGTGAAAAACAAAAATAAAAATACATATTTGGTATTATATCAAAAATTCACCACCCAAATCCCACCAATTAACCCCCACTGACCATCCAACCCCACTGCCTACCTATCGAAACCCACCCCCACCCACATAACCATATTAGA
>CM042195.1:8543417-8558192 GCA_023539305.1 Ilex asprella | reverse complement strand
CCCCCTCTCTCTCTCTTTCTCTCTCTTACTTGTCCTCGAACAACTCATCTTCGTCGGAATACCATCACCAAGACCGGCACCGTTTCAGCTCCGACCAGACACGCTCAGCTCAGAGAGGCTGAAACTGAAAGACACCAACGATACGAAACGCCGCCGTATAATGGTTGACTGATTGATTTTCTTGGTTTCTTTTCCACACAAACAAAACGCCCACATACAGTGGAAGGTAAGGAGATGGGAAGGGTGGTGATGGGATTGGCGGTGGGGTGTGCGGTGGCGACGTGTGTGATAGCGGCGGCGATGGTGGGGAGGAGAATTCGGAGTAAAAGAAGGTGGAGGAGAGTGGTGAGGGTGTTGGAGGAGTTGGAAGAGAGTTGTTCGACACCTGTGGGGAGGTTGAGACAAGTAGTTGATGCTATGGCTGTGGAGATGCACGCAGGTTTGGCCTCTGAAGGTGGTAGTAAGCTCAAGATGTTGCTCACTTTTGTCGACAATCTCCCGAATGGGTAATCATATATACGTTCTATCTCTCTGTGTGTCTTTGATGGGTCTTTATCTTTTTGTGGGTTTCTTTGACGGGTCTTTATTTTTGGGTGATTTTCTTTGATTGGTCTTTGTGCTCTTAGGTATTTCTTGAGGGGGTCTTTGTGTTTTTCGGCTTTCCTTTGATGTGTTGTGTTCTTCGATGTGTTGGTACCATGGCGATAAATAAGTGTACTCTCTCTCTCCCTCCCCGTCATTGGCTTGCCCTTCTTGAAAGGGTTTCTTTTTGTTAACTATGTGTTTTGGTTAATTCGAAATTTCTGGTTAGCTTTGCTAAATTCATGGTTTTGAGGGGGCTACTGTTTGATTTTCGGTGTCTCTTTAATCTCAGTTAGCGTTAGTTTTTTTTTTGTTTTTCACTTTATTTTATCACCAATTCATAATATTTTGGGGGGTGACTGCTATTTTGGTTTCTTTATTTACGTGTCTTCATCGACTCAGTATGGATTCCCTTGGGTATTTGATGTGCATTTGTGTCTGGTTGCTGTGTTTAGTTTGTCAGCATTTGTGGCAGAACTGTTCATATTTTGTGATGTTCCGTATTTTTGCATAAACTCTCATTTTTTATGCGTTTAAATAATCTTTATTGTAATACGTTTTCTTGATATTGGATACTGACGAATTAACCTTTAAGCATCTGGTAAATTAAATTTTATCTCTTCTTTCTTTTTGTTCAAATCTCAATTTTTAGTATTTTAACGAGTACATTGCATTGAACTCCACAGGTTGGTTCATTTGTATGCGTGCGATAAACTAGAATTCTTATTAACTTTTGCTGCTTCATTGAAATTGGCAGAACTTTCCCTTCTGTTTCCAGCCATCAAATTCTTTGAATTGGACTAGTTTTTTTTGATCGGATAGCAGAAAATGAATGTTCAGACATAATTTGATTTGAGTCATTTGCATAACTGAGCATATGCATATGTTTCTATTGGAAATTATTTATTGTTGAATGTATTATTTGTTTTTCTTCCTCCCCATCTTTCACAATGTTTTACCTTCCCATTCATATGCATGGACTATTTGTTTCGATCACTGTGGATGGCTTTGATCAACAAGATTATGGGCCAGCTATTGGTTCCATGGTCTTTGATGGTATGTTGACATTCTTCAGCCGCTACTGTAAGCTGGCTGTTGATTATATTTTTTCTTCGAACTGTTAATTTTTTGATTTTCATGGTGTTGATATCTATGATGCTGTAATTTGATCATGACTAATATTTTTCAGGAGTGAGAAGGGAATGTATTATGCTCTAGATCTTGGAGGTACTAATTTTAGGGTCTTGCGGGTTCAGCTAGGAGGCCAAAGGTCTGCTATTGTTGGACATAATGTCGATCGGCAAACCATCCCCCAGCATCTTAAGACCAGTACGAGCGAGGTGGCCGAGTTTGTACCTCACATGTTCTATTACTTCTAAGCATACATTTGAAATGTTCAAAAGCATGGAAATTGACATGGTTTTTCTTTGCTGGCAGGAGCTGTTTGATTTTATAGTATCATCGTTAAAGGAGTTTGTTGAAAGGCATGATATTGTTGCTGATGTTTCACAGACAAAAAGAAGGGAACTTGGATTCACATTCTCGTTTCCTGTGAAACAAACGTCCGTCTTGTCAGGCACTCTAATCCATTGGACAAAAGGATTTGCGATTGAGGACATGGTTGGTTGGACAATGTTCTATGCTAAAAGTGTCTTTTTGAAAATGTGATACTATATTTTCCCGAAATATTCTGGATTTGTGAACTAATTGGTCAGAAAAATTTGTATAGTATTGGTGCCAACATGCTTTTTTGCTTTCCTGTTTGCTGCGTGCACTTTCCAGTGTGGTTAAACTATTGCTTCAACCATTATTAGCCAAGTGGTATTGGGTTGTTGCAAGTGCTAACTAATATTCCATTCCCTTATCTAGTTCAATATATCATCATTAAAATTTTATATAAGCATATAATTACTGTGCTACTGAAAGAGATGTTGGGAATAGATGCTAGAAGTATAAACCAGATTTGATTTCTTGGCATATCCTTGTTGATGGTGTAAGTGGAGTTTTATTGGACTGGAACTTTAATGGGTACAAAATTGTCTTCTTGTCAGGTTGGAAAAGATGTTGCTGAGTGTTTACAACAAGCTATGACTAAAAGAGGCCTGGATGTGCGAGTAGTAGCACTTGTAAGCACTTTCAGTCCCTTTTGTGTAATTTTTTGTCTGATATTCATTTTTCAGGGACGAATTTGTTGTATGTGGATTTTGTGAAGTTTGACCAAGCAGTTCCTGTTAGATTTGTATATATAGTCGGTCATCACTAAATTCTTGTTGCAGTAAATAGGCTTTGCAGTGAACATCGTTGTGCCAGTTTTCTGTCTTTCCTCTCCCCTTCCCTTCCTCTCCCCTCAAAACATTATTAGTTTGTTTGGACCAAAATGATGGTCTCAAATGATATGATTATGATTGTGATGCTGATTGGTTGTCAAATAAATGGACGAATAAGGAATATAGCAAGAATAGATAATCTAGCAACCAAATAAATAATGTTGTGGGGGTATTAAAATTTGCAAAAGTAGTAGATTATTAGTGTACTCAGAATATACCTATTAAACCAAAAGGCAAGTTTTGCAAAACACCATAACTCATAAAGACTAGCCATACTTTTGGTACAATGTCATGGGCAACCAAGAAACCACACGTACAAAAATTAAGTGTGGTGGAATATTGAGTTATGCAGTAAGCTTTTTGTGTTATTCATGTGGTTTTTTTCAAAGTTTTTCTATAACAGACTATGTGCTGTATTTTGTGCATATTATATGCTATTTTACCTTTTCTTTGACAAATCATTTAACTGAGTGCAATTCATGCATGGCTGTCTCAATTAGCGGCACCACCAGTCAGTATATCTGTCTAGGCAAATGAGTGAACATAGTCCTACAGAAATGAGATTGTGTGATTAAAATGATAAAAGAGATGTGCTTAATCACTCTTTACACTTGTGTGTCAAAGTGGAATAATTCAAGAAAATTTCATCTTCGATTTCATTCTGTTCTGTTTGACTTTGTCTGTTAACTCACTAGGTTTCAGTCGTACTTACCCTATATGTGTGCACATCTGTCTTGGCGACACGCTAAATTTTCACATGGGTAGAGAGATGGATGCATGCATACATGTTTGTGCCTATAATGTAGTTGTGCTTATTTGTAAGTTTAACTTCATGTGGGACTGATAATAACTTCTATTGGCCTAATCTCTGTCCTCTGGGCAGTTAAATGATAGTGTGGGAACACTAGCTTTTGGACATTATCATGATGAAGACACAGTTGCTGCTGTGATAATAGGGACGGGTTCGAATGCCTGCTATGTGGAGAGGGCAGATGCTATAATCAAGTGTCAAGGCCTTCTTACTACGTCAGGATGCATGGTATCTTCCCTTGAGTACTCTAGTTTTGCATTATTTGTGGCTTAATGTGAGGATAAGAAAGCTTTTTTTAGTTGTATTGAATGCTTATCTATTTTCTTGTTGATCAGGTAGTCAATATGGAATGGGGAAATTTCTGGTCATCTCATTTGCCAAGAACATCATACGATATTGATTTAGATGCTGATAGTCATAACCCTCATGAACAGGTAAAGTACGGTCTCTAGATAGCATATGTTTCTGGCACATTTTGTATTTGTTATATGTTAGTAATGATATCTTTCTGTGGCAGGGTTTTGAGAAAATGGTATCAGGAATGTATCTGGGGGAAATAGTAAGAAGAGTAATTCTTAAGATGTCACAGGAGTCGGAGATTTTTGGACTTATTTCTTCTAAGCTATCAACACCCTTTGTTTTGAGGTATATATCTATCGTTACTCTCTCTCTCTCAAACACACACACACACACACACACACAAAATATGACATATGAAAGGCTTGAGTGAATGCTTGAGTTTTATGTAGTCTGCCTATTTAGGCAATTTGGCTCTTTATATTCCCTTTTTTCTTTCGAAATTAATTCGAGATGCTGTTGGGAAGCTTAGTTTCATTTCAAATAATATCTGTGGTAGGGATTGGGAAAATAAGTGGGATATAAAGTATTACTTCTTAATTCTTTATTCTTTCTTCTTTCTACTCTTCTCTTCTCATCCAACTTCTTCAGTGCACATTATTTGTTATTGAAAGAGGAATTCATAAAGTAATGTTTAATGATTTAAACTGAGTGAAGTAGATGGCCTGAGCGATTTAATCAACTCATTTATTTTTGTAGACGAATTACACAATAACAATCTTTAACTACACCATTACAGATAATTGTATGGTAAACATCTTGAACAAAAGTTCAATAACCCATTGCTTATTGTATAGGGCATAAGTTTTGGCTTTGAGTATCAGGTGTATGCCACAAGGTTTACATGAAGACTTACTTTTTTAAAGGAAATGGTCAAATATTTTAATAAGATGTAATATCGGAAAAGGGCAAAGGTATCACACAATGGAGCTATTGACAAAACCTGCATATTTTGCTAAATGATGAGCTACTTTTGTTAGCCATTGTGCAGAAAGTTGATTCTTTGAAACGACTGAACTTCTCCTTTCCATGGTGAATGTCAGATAAAATCAGACCTGAAGCATCAAATTCTCCAATGCCACTGATCTTCATTACAACAATAGTCTCCTAAAATGATTTTATCACACCCTTGTTGGAGAGCCAGATGAATAGCTTTTCTTGCAGCCAATAAAGTAACAATCCAAATAGCACATACATGCGCCCATCCTGTTGGGTGGATATTTTTTTTTAGGGTTTTTGTGGGGGTGGGATGGGATGGGATGGGGATGAAAAGTTGAACTTAATATGCCTGCATGAAGGTTTCCCTTTTCTGGACATTAAATTTTGTGAGAATGAAGTTGTTTCTAGTCTGATTTTGAATGGCTCCTACTTTATTGTGGAGTTACCAAGGGGGGGCTGGTTTGACCCTAGCAAATGTGAGGACATTTGAAGCACTGAGCAAAATTATTTTGCTAGATCATCAGACAGTTTTTTCACCTATTAGTTAATGCATTGTATGATATGGGGGAATATTATCTGTGAAGTTATAATAACTGGAGATAGTCATGAACTGTATTGTTAATGTCGACCATCTACTTGGTTGGTCCATAATATTCGACGTGGGTTTACTTTGCTATGCGGTGGTTGCATCTGTAGTTAAATCACTTCGTGGTTTCTTCACAATATTATTTTCAGGACACCGTTGATGGCTGCTATGCATGAGGATGATTCCCCCGACTTGAGGGAAGTATTAAGAATTCTGAAAGAGAGCTTGGAGGTAGATCTGTGTGCATCACTTCTTGTTGCGTTTGAGTTTGCTCGGCTCACTTCTTTTAATCTTTGTCTGCTTGTTGGGTTTTGGCATTTCAGATCCCTGACGTCCCTCTCAAAGTTCGAAAACTCATTGTGAAGGTATGTGATGTAGTGACCCGGAGGGCTGCCAGGTTGGTAGCTGCTGGTATTGTGGGGATATTGAAGAAGATTGGTCGGGATGGGAGTGGTGGCATTACAAGCGGAAGAATCAAGGGCGGAAGCCATAGTAAGATGAGAAGAACGGTTGTGGCAATCGAGGGGAGTTTATATACAAGCTATGGTATGTTCAGGGAGTACTTAAACGAAGCGTTAACAGAAATCTTAGGGGAAGACGTTTCCCCGTATGTCATCCTCAAGGTCATGGAAGATGGATCGGGTGTCGGGGCAGCTCTGCTTGCTGCTGCTCATTCAACCTCAAGTGTGGATATGATACAGTAGCTATAAATATGTTCATTATATATAGCTCCCTGTAAATTGTAGAATTCAATTTCCATATTGATATTGACCATATATAAAAGGGAAGGTTGTGTATATATCATATGTTCCTAGGTTTGTTGTATACGTACGACAAATATTGCAGCATTATTTAACAAGGTTTCATTCATTTTTTTTAAAATATGATATTAATGGTGTCATCAGAATTCCTCCTCCTAGCAGAGCTTGTATAATGTGTAGACAGAATGGTTGTCTCAATTCTCAAGTGGTGTTAAAACCTTTTTCTAGTTTGGTTGGCCTTTGACGTGTAATACCAGGATTTCTTGGAATCAGTTTTTCTGGCTAGGAAATCAGGCGACTCCTCAAAAAGGTACTCTCTCTCTCTCTCCCTCTCTCTCTACAAGAATTAAGGTTTTTTGAGATAAATTTTTTACGGCGGCAAAAAAGGCTGTTTTAAAAAAAAAAAAAGTTTTTTTGCGACGGTAGTGTTGTAATAAAGTTTATATGTTTCTGCAAATACTATTTGTGATTATTGTTGTCGCAATAAAAGATTTTTTGGGACTTTATTTATTATGGCGAAGTAAGTCGAGTTTATTACCAAAGTACCGCCATATTCAAACCTAATTACCAAAGTACCGCCGTTCTAAACTTATTTACCAAAATACAGCTGTTTTTAAAAGCGGAAGTGGGAAATCCACTTTCATATAAAAGCGGAAGTACGAAATCCGACTTTAAGTTAAAAGCGGTTTTACGAAATACGCTTTCACTTAAAAGCGGCCTTCCCAAATCCGCTTTCTATTGAATAATTTAACTGGTGAAAATTGTTTTTAAAATTGAAAACGTATTTGGTAAATACGCTTTATCAAATGAAGCGGATATGCGAAATTCGCTTTTATTTGATTAATCAACTACCCAGGCCCCTTTTCGGTTATTCTTCGACTTCGCCCGTGTCTCCTCTCTTCTCTGTTTTGTCTGTGGAAGCGAGTCTCTCGCTTTTGTCCTCTTTCTTCCATTATTGTTTCTGTTTTCAACTTACAAGGGCCCCTTTCAGCCCTTATAATGCACAAAGCCTCCTGCTGAAATCCAAGCGTAGCCCTAGGTTCTTCGAAGAAGACAACCGAGTTCTAGGGCAATAATCGGCTGTGAGATTCGCCTGAGGTGTGACATTCGGCTGTGAGATTCCATTCTAAGCCCTAGGTCTGAAAGAAGGAGAAGACTAACATTGGGCAGTAGACTGGTACACACCCGTGGGCTAGGTCTAAACGAAGGAGAAGACATCGGTTCACATGTTGAACACAAAAGCTTCTATTTAACAGGTACGCAGAATTGAGTCTGTAATTCGGAAAAAAAAACCCAAGTTAATTTTTTCATTGCCCAATCCCCATGAATGATGAATTCAGAAATTCCCAAGTGTTAGTGCAAATTTTCAATCCTCATTGCCCAATTACTGTGTGATTCCAAAAATCCACAATTCTTTTGAAGATTTTGAATACCGATTAATGCTGCAAGTAGTTTGAACTGCATCCTTACTTGTGAAGGTATATTTTGATTCAGAAATTTATTTTCTACTGCATCAGAGTGTGAAGGCAGCCATATCTGTTTGCATATACTTGATTTTTCGATAACTATTGATTTGTTGTTTCTGAATTTGATTTGTATTTTGCATTAGTCTGTTGCATTTGATGGTTTAGAAAATAAATGAATTTATGAAGCTGTAAGTTCGTTTGTGCAATAGACAAAGTTCATCAATAATGGTTTGCTTGATACCATTATTTGAGAGCCAACTGAGCTGGGTTTTGTTGTAGACGAGAATCTTATACTTTCGGAGCGTTCTTTTTGTTTTCTAAAATTTGGGTAATGTGTTAATTTCTTATCTCAAGGCACCAATTAGCAATTAGTAGGGTCGAATCCTTGACTTCAAGGATTAGGGTCCCCCTCAAATTTTCTGGTCTAAAAGGCTATGGTGACTGCCCTGTTTTATTTCAGATTTTGTCCAAAGCACTGCCAACTAATGTTGTAAATTGGACATTGTAAAGCCTACTGCCAGACCCTGATAGATGCTCCTGCCCTGCTGCTACTTCTTTTGTGGATGTATGGGACAAGCTAAAATAAAAGCTCCCTTTGATCATTTTAAAATGATTTTCTACCTTCGTTTAATTGCTAATTATACCATCCTATGTTTTTTTTTCCCACCACGTATATGAATTTTATGAAGTTTTATGCAAGACATGTCATGCAACTGAAAAACTAGCAAGCTTCATCTACATGAACAAAGAAAGGGAAAAGACTTGTTGGTTTTCACTAATCTTCTAAAAAATTGCTCTCTCTCTCTCTCTATATCTGTCTGTCTCTTTCCTCTTTCCCTGTAGTGGTCATTTTGTTGTGCACATAAGCATGTAGTTTTTGATTATGAGAATGTTCTACCTAGAGAAAGCTAGGTTGTTGAATCCTATTATTTAATGTGGCTTACATTGTGGGTTCTCCCCTCTCATACTAAGTATGAGTCCCTTTGATTCTGATTGTGTTCCCGTATACATACAACTGCACAAAATCATAATTTGAATTGGTGGAGAAATTGTCACCTTAATTCAACTGAGTTAGTATGTCAAACAGTGCACATTTAGATGTCTCATCTACGAAGGGGCGAGGAAGTAAGTTGATGATGCTTTATTGACCTTTTTAAGTCAATGGTTGTGTGACAAAGGTGGAAACTATATGGAATCTCTTTTTCATTATACTTTTCAAGGTTGCTGTGCTATTTGAAGTTGCTAGATATGAATCTGGACTGCATTTGTTGAACTTACTTCGAAATATACAATTTTTTGTTTGCATCCAGGACCCATCCGTGTGGGGTAAAGCATTCGGGCAGTTGAAATTTGGCGGAGGTGCATTTTATACATCTGTAAGTGCAGTGTTCCTTTACTTCTTTAAATTGTCATAGCAACGACAAGTTCTTCAAATTTATATGTTGTATGTCATTATGATAGAGAAATTTATTTATTTATTTATTACAGACTAGCATGTGTATAAGCATCTGCTATTTGTTAGTTGGTGTTGTCAAGTTGCAAGGAGTGAGTAATATTTAATTTTATGCTTTTGTTGTCAAGTTGCATATTAGAGAATTCTAGAGCAACTGGTGACGTTTATCATTATATTACTCGAGTAGTCATGCACTATGATACTAGATACAAACGTGTCACCAACATATTGCTTAAAACATAAATTGCATCATCCATATTCTTGTAGCCTTGACAGACATCTTGCCCTTGATACCTCCATTGGAGCAGTCTATTATGGATATCCCTTAGCATCAGATTTCCCTCATCTCCGTCAATTTTTAGTTGGAGCCTTTTCATACACATGAGCGAACAATTTCCAACTTTCAATTTAGTCCGGCATATAAAATCAACTCTCTTCCGTCTCTAAGATTTAAGCTGTGCCTTGATTTGAATGACATCAGTTAAATAGGAGACAAGACAGGCTCTTGCTACAGCCTCCTTTTCGTCACATATTTTAGTCCATGAACCTACATATTCCTCCTGTTCAGACTGCTATAGTTTGTGTTTCAATCCAGCATTCTGGATTTCTGATGATGGATATACTGTACCAGTGGCAGCATAATGCAGAAGCAGTTCACAAGCTTGTGTATCAAAAGTTCTTCCATCAGTAGCTTTTAGACAAAGGATAGGTGTCAATTGCGATGCTAACCGAAATCATGATGCTGATATAGCCACCCTTAATAACAACATACAATAGAGATACAGAAAGCAACCCTACAACATTACAAAAACATATTCATTGATATAATCAAATCTGTAAAAGGTTCTTCACAAGCCTATGCAGGAACTTGAACTGCCCCCAATCTATATCTCATTAACTTTCTTCAAGACTTAGGAACTAATATGAAAAATGTCACATTTACAACAATTTTTGCCCAATTAAAATGCACGAGAAAACTTCAACTCTTTCAAATACTGAGAACTGCTTTGGCTAACTATCATGTAGTAGATTTATGGGGTGAGAGTTCCACAGCTAGAGTACATGCATAAAACTCAACACATCTGAGCACAAACAGTACTATATTAAGGTATAATACTTGAGTGGATAGACATTACCAATATGGTGATGTAACACTAAATTTGGATATATTTAAAATTTACATAACCAAATATATATGGGTGAAAATTACTTAAAGAAAGTATTCCTATGGAAATATTTTTTTGCTCTGCAAATTTAAAAACCTTCAAATTTTAACATAAATCATATTTTTTTTACAATTCATATTGTGATGATTCAACCATGTGACGGTAAATTATCAACCCAGCAGTGCAGCCATACATGCAGTTAAACCTCTCATGATCCATTGCCCCTGAAAAAGTAGCTCAATTTTCTAGCCCAATGTTGGAAAACTATAATATATATGTTAATCTGACAACTATGATGCAGTCCCAGTACAGATGGACAACAAAGGTATGGTAGATGTGTTTGTCAATGGCCATGCTTAGTCATGTGACATGCACAACGGAATATAGAATAAGATAAAACATTCAGTCATATATGCCTCATTGGCTTCATCTAAAGCACTGGTGGACTCATCCAATAGAACTAAGCATGGTTTGGAAAGCAGCAGGCGTGCAAATGCAAGGCGTTGCTGCTCACCAAGAGAAAGAACACTAGACCACTCATGTGTAGAATCCAGACCACTAAACTGAGATAATAAGTAGCCAAGGTTAACATCTTCTAAAACTTAGATTAGGTCATCTGTTGTGGGCTTCCGAGGCATAACACTTGCATATTCTGTCGTTGGTACACTCATCAGGAAAGGCAGTGAGCCTGTAAAATAGATTTAGTAGCAATATCAACTCCAGTATTTATCATTGCTTACAACATCAGTCAGATCAAATGGGAAAAGTACATATACCTGTATTTATCATTGCATGGGAGTAGAAGAATAATAATAAAAAATTTTTTGGATTAAAAGTAAGAATGAAATTGCTGCAATGGCGAAGTTAAGCAGCACCTGACATTTAGCGATAAGGTGTATTGGAAAGACATAACTCAGATAAGCGATTATACTAAAAGAGCTGGTTACTGTTAATAGATGATCCACCTCCGGCTAATTTGCAGGGGATAAAAGAGTCCAACGGTGACCATGTTAACTACAGAATCCAACAGTGGTGCTAATGGCAATTGTAATAGGCAACATAGACAAGCATCACTAGGATCTGTGATCCTGCTCACCACAGAGAGGTCACTGACATGTGCAGAAGCCTTTCACTGAAAGAACGAATTTGTAAAGAACTTATCTCTATACCCTTGAGCAACTACATTGTGAGTTCGATATACCTATCTTTACTGAAATTTCTGCCATATCCAATCAAGATATGTTGGTTTGCTACAATAAGTGGAATATGGAAAATAACATGACCCATTCATCATAACATTAGTAGGGAGAGAGGAGGCAATTTGCAACAAAAAAGTTGTGTTGTAACTTGTAAGATAGGCTGTGTTGAATGTTATGTAACCATTTAATTGTTTAGCATTTATATCTTCAAATATGTTTCCATGGAAGCCTATGAAGATCAACTCCACTAAGAGTATATAAATGTTGATATTGAGCAGGATTGTTTGGGTGTCTTCTCTGGAATATTATATATAGCCACTACCGCAGCATGGATTAAAGGAGGAGGTTTGTTTGGATTAAGATATATGATTTATCTATATGCCATTTTTGTTTGTGTATGTCTTTCATTGTTGGCTTTGAAGTCCTCTCAAGATTGTCTTTTTTTGTAGACCCAAAAATCTGGTTCCTTGCTATCATCTACTTCATTGTGGGGTTCCAGGAGCCTATGTGTTGTGGTATCGTCCACTATATCGGGCATTCAGGTCTGAGAGTGCTATAAAGTGTGGGTGTTTTTACCTGTTTTACTTGGTAAGTTTCAATATTCTCAATTATCTGGGATCTATTTAAACAATCATAGCTGATTCTTTATTTCTTTCCCCCTGTTCACAGCTTCACATTGGCTTCTGCATTTTTGCTGTGGATGCTCCTCCTGCACAAATAATATATGATGCATTCCATGGAAGGTATCACATTTCAACTGGAGCCGTAGTCTTTCTGTTCATCATCTGGGGATCCTTCTTCTTCTGTGGACTTTCTGTCACAACTAGTGCTGCCAGAGTTGTGAGTAAATCTTTCTCCCCTCTGCGCAATGTGTAAAATTATGTCATTATATCAAAACCCAAACGATGGCTGATCTGGGCCTCCAAAGTTAAAACCACTTGACCATTTGTCAAAAAGTAATACATTTTTTTGTCATATGTTTTGTTTCTTTTTCCCCACTGTTTCTTCTTTTTTTTTTTGTTATGTTTGTGTAGTGGTAATTTTCCTGATTTAGCTAAGTTAGGGTGTTTAAGCTAAGTAAACAGATTGACCATATATTCCCAACATATTTGCTGTCCTTGTCATACAACGGAGCTCAACCCGACTTCCAACTAAAGTTTCATGAGCATGGGTTGATCTTGGATTATTGGGCTAAAGTAAAAAGTCATAAATTGTAGGTATTGTTTGATAATGTTTTCTTCAATGTTTTTTCTGGTTTTTTAGAAAATTTTTAAGTAACTTTTTTTTTATGTAGCGTTTCTTGTATATATGCATCTATACATGTTTGCTTTCGGTATTACGTCATGATTAAAGTGAGGGATAGAGATAAATAGCACCTACCACACTTACATGTTAAGTCAGTTTACGACGGGTTGATGATGTCCCATTATGTTTTCAAGATTGCCACCTACTATGTTTTCAAGATCGGCACGTTTATGTTTCTTAAGGTCTTCTCGAGTTTAACAGTAAGCGTAATGTTAGGAGGCATTTCTCCTGAGAAAAAGGGAGACGTGATCATAAAACTGCATACACCAGTTCCCACATACTCTATCTTATAGGCCAGATAATCAGCGTGCGAGCAATCCTTTAGCACAAAGAACATATACAACTAGCCTTCACCAACAGAAAAAAAGAAAAAGAAAAAGAAAAAGAAAAAATAAAATAAGACTACCCTATTGTGAAGTTCAATGACACATACTAGGTTTCCTGGAGAACAGTTATTTCTTATCCTTCTCGTCTAAATAGCATGGGGTGAGTGCTGAAATAGAAAGACCGTCATCACTCAATGGAACTCACTATTCATAAGTTGACCCCTCTTCAATACATAATGTTTAATTTTTTGAATTTAACTAAATCAACATTCATGAAAGTCATATATCAACCCCTTAAATCTCCTTATTAGAAGTCTTTGAAAACAGTATGTCATGATGCCTTCACAAACACAAAAACTGAAAACATTCCTCTAAGATGTGACTAATTTTTTTTATTTGAAATATGTTTGCCCCACTAATCAACAATCCTGGGTCTAACCCTTATGTAAAATTTAATATGTCATGCTATCTCAGACAGTAATTTGAAATATAAAAATTATTTGATAGTATACTGTATATTGAAGGTATAAAATATCGCGGAGACGCGCCACAGTAATGTGCTATTGGGGAGGTAATATAATCTTCAATGAAGGTTGTTTATCGTACAACGAAAATCCTCAACATTGTATAAAATTAAAACAAGGAACAACATATGAGGAATTATCCACGAAGTTGTACACGATAATGTAGCTGGACAGTACAACATCACGACTACAACTAATATGTCGTTTTTCAACATTTTTGGGGGATCGCGTGCAAGAGTACATGGAATTTGAAATAAAAAATGATGACGGTGTCACAACGATGGTAGATGTAGTATTTGAGAACCGAGCACTGAACAGTATTGACTTGTACATACAGGTAGTGCCTACCCAACATTTTCCTCAGCCAATGATGAATGAGTATGGCCGGTATATCGACTTCCTTACACAGGAGAGCATCAATCCGTGGTCCAGTTCGCATGCGTTTGATGGGAGTAGTCATGCAGCGTCTTCAAGCTTTATGGCGAACGAAACTTTTACAACTATGGATGGCCCGGGCGATGGAATTATGCAGGCTGAGCCTTATGTCCTAGTGCCAGACCAATGTCATGCTCAATCAAGGACTGAAGTCATTCAAAATTTAGTTCAGTCAGACGCTGATTTGTTGTCGACCCAGGCAATGCGTGTAGTTGATCGTGCGGCAGTCACAGACGATGAGTACGAGGACATTACCTTGATGGACGATGTGGAATATCATAATGATAACGCTGACGATATTGGTGGGCCATCAGTCATACTGGAAGACATGCACCGTATGCATGAGCCATCGTTGGCCTTCTTCACCGATGATGAACTTCCCCAATTGTCTGCCCCCAATAGTCAAACAAGATGTCCAATGTGGGATCCGGATCGGCCTGAGTTATCAATTGGTCTAATCTTTAAGGGTAAATTGGAAGTGCAAGATGCAGTGAAGATTTATTCAATCAACAATCATGTCCAATTCGAGGTTGTTGAG
>CM042195.1:8506374-8523415 GCA_023539305.1 Ilex asprella | reverse complement strand
CACCACCACCACCATCGCTGTCACCCCCACCATCGCTGTCGCCGCCACCACGGTCATTGTAACCCACCACAATCATCACCGTCTCTTGCCACCACCACCACCATCATAGCCACCGTCGCCACCATCACCGTCGCCACCCCCACCGTCGTTGTTGCCACCATCGCCACCGCCACCGCCACCACCACGGTCATTGTATCCCACCACAATCATCACTGTCTCTTACCACCACCCCTGTCGTCCACCACATCTCACCTCACTACTACCGATACTTAAATTTATTTATCTCTCCTTTATATTTGTGATTTAATTTTGGATAGGAATACAAATATGTTTATTGTTTATCATTTTTTATTACTCTGTGCCTTCAGGCACAACCAATAACTAGTATTTAATATAATACAAATATTTTACTCACATAGATTCTCATTAAAATAGAAAATGAAAAACTTATATCAAATAATAAACTGAGTTTCACTACAAAATGTATGATTTGAATATATTACTCTATCAGGATTGTCCCAAAACGAGCCTTGCTAAGGACCGAGAAACAATTAGGGCTCAACATGCTTCAATTTCTTAGTCTCACAAGAGATTGAGCTCTGTAGTTTCTGAAAGAGATAGGTCTGTCAATAATTTTCTTGACTTTCTAAATCAGGTTGGTACCCTGATGCTGTTGGAACCAAAACAGTTTTTAGTATAAAAATTAAATTTTTGGTCGAAATTAAAATGGGACACAATTGTTATTTTGAATAAATTTTAGTGGGTTCATATTCTACTCCGTGAGGAGAATAATGTAGTATATTCACTTGTTCAAATCGAGTAAGAAATGAATGAGAAAATAAGTTTCAAAGTGACTCTCTTGAAATGTGAAAATAAATGATGTGCAATGTGAGATTTGACACCAATTCCACATTGGTTGAGGAAAAGATTCAACATGAGCATATATATGCCAAGTTTGCTCTATGGGATTGAGCCCCAAGAGATACCACAATTTTATGAGCGGAACGAGCACCTACATACCTTCGGTTCGACCACACACGCTTGTGCGCGCCGCCCGTTTGCCTCTCCATGACCACGACCCGACCCGGCCAGGCCGGGCTAGGGTGTGGGTGTGGGTTCAACCTTGCCCTATTTTTTTTGGAGAAAATTCATTTAATTGAATGAACGTGAATTTCTTAACCCAAATTAATTTCGGTATCCATGAGTCAGATTTATGCTTCCTTTTAGTCCGAAAGTTTGGATTTTGTCTGTTCATTGAAGAACAGTTATTAAAAGGTGTCTACTAGCTGTTTGAGTTTTATTTGAGTTGTGTCTTTTAGTGTGGTGACTGTCCGAAAAGTCACCAAGAGGTCTATAAATACCCAGGTTCATTTTTATTTTTATAAATTCAATTAATCAGTCTGTTTTCGGCATTAAACCGAACATTAGTGCATAACATTTCGGTGTGCATTTAAGAGAGTATGCAACACAAGTTTAGTTCGCTGTACGAATAGATTGAAGTGCTACTTCTATTCGTGGAAGATCATTATATCCTAGGAGGCAGATGCTCCATATTCCATAAGCAGTGAGTGTGGAGGCGAAATCTATCTTAAGGACATAGTGTCAAACACTTGCCTTAATTTGCTTTGCTTTTTGTTCTATACCAGGTTAGTATTGTTGTTGATTTGACAAATAGTTACGTGTAACTATTTTCTGTTACTCTTTCTTAACACTGCGATAACTCTTTCCTATAATATTTTTTGTTTCTGTGTTACTCTTTACTGTTACTGTTTTGTTAACATAATTTGGTCTATGTAACTGTTTCGAGTATATTGTTACTATATTATTATATCTTATACAGTTCACATCAGAAATTATAATAAGTGATTTTACACTACATTTGAAACACCCCGTGGTCAACAGATGCTACTTTTTCTATCCCTTTTGATTAGCTTATACCCTAAGTCTCCCCACCTAGTGAACCTACTCGGTCAACTTCGACCGAGCCTGCACCTATACTTGTTTTGGATGATGATCCACTTGATGTTCCTCTAAGTCTTCAGTCCAACATCCCTAAAAGTCTAAAAATTTCAATGTCTTTTCCTCCAGCTCCTATTGAAAAATCCCCCTTTGGGGATGAGGATTCCCTAGCTATTATCTCTGGGTGACACAAACGTGTCACCAAGAAGAGAAAGGTTGAAGAGAGTGGTCCATCTAACCATGTTGAAGTAGTGGTTTTTGCCTTTTGTTCTACTTTGAAGGCTAAAGGAAAGGAAATCATTGTGTGAGATTCAACAATGGAAGACATGAATGTGACGGTTGGGACTACTCGGGGTGTGATTCTCTCCAGTGATCTTGCTGCCAATGAGAAAATGTTTGACGATGAGATCAATCGAAGTGCTATTCAGCAGATGATATTGGTATATCAATCTTAGCGAGTTTATGAGGTTGGGCGCATATCATGAAGAAGGAAAAGGCCATAAAATAGGCTATCTTAGACCTTATATCCACTTTGAAGAAAAATAAAACCTAGACTCTGAAGTTTTCAAGCTTTGCGATGAGGCGCTGATCACCTGAAGCCTTTGAATGACGACTTGAAGTCCTCAGCAGCAGTGGTCTCTTGCGAGCTTTTCTAGATCCAAGAGGAATACTCCTCTCTCCTTGAGGAATTTGAAGCCTTCAAAGCCAATTCCAGAGCTCGAGAAGATAAGGCTTTTGAGGAGAGCTTTTGACCCATCCCATGGTCTTTTTTTAAAAAAAAAGTCCCAAATAAGGGTGGATTTGAAAGTAATTTTCAAATATAGACACTTTTTAAAAAGGTCAAACGGACTAATATTTTTAGGCTAAAGACACCAGTCAATTTGATGTTTTTAACCCATACTGTAGTAGCTTAAAAACGTCAGTCGAAATGACATCATTATAATAGACGTCAAACGGACTGACGCTGTTTGAATAAACCCAATTATTTGAACTTGTAAAGGCCTGTCTGCACCAACAAAAGACCAAGCACCATTGCCTCAATAAAAAAATAAAATAATACATATATAATAATCAAACCACTCAACTTGTAAATGATTGTCTATACCGACAAAAGATCAAACACCATTGCTTCAATAAATAAATAAAATAATACATATATAATAATCAAATCACTCAATTATTTTATGTTGTACCACCTGCACATAAAATAATGTTAAATTTTTTTCTAATAAAAAAATTAATTAATAATATTGTTTTGCTATTTTAAAAATACACTTTTTTTTATCCTACCTAAAAATGTTTTGCTCCCTCTTTTTCGAGAGAATGAGTTTTTTTATTTATTAAAAATTTAATTACATTCAATAAATAAATTTTAATAATTTAAAAATACTTATATTTTTTGACATATCAAACTCCACCGACAAGACCAAGCACACCAAATATGTAATGCTTGAATAAATTAATATATGTTTGGATAATTATCATAACTACTCTTAAATTTTATCTTGGGTTTTAATTTAGTCCTTAGTGATAGGTTTTGTGTCTTTTTTTCTGAGTAAAATATAAAATGTTTATTTAATGAAAAAATTAATTAATAAATAATTTTTATATTTAAAAAATACATAAATTTTGTTTATGTTATTTATTTGAAAATTTAATCACATTTAATAAATAAAAATTGATAATTAAAAATACATAAATTTCCTTTATCCTACTGACATTTTTCTCCCTAACAATAATACCTAAAAATATTTTGCTTCTCTTTGTGAGATGATGAGTTTATTTTTATTTAATTAAAAATTTAATTACATTCAATAAATAAATTTTGATAATTTAAAAAAACTTAATTTTTTTAGCATATCAAACTTTAAAAATTAAAAACATATACATATAATTAAATTTAAGGTCTCATACAAACTGTAAGCATTACACTCAATAATTTCTCCTGTAGAAGTATACGTTCTGAAAAAATATAAGTTATTCAGAATGTATAAATGTAAAGATAAGATGTCAACAATGTGGTTGATATTCAAAACAAAATAAAGGATCATTGAGTACACATAAACATGATGGGTTAAAGGTGTCAGACGCATCATCGTCCAAATAAGAGAAATCAGAAAGTTTAGGATCAGAAACAAGTAACGGATCCTCTAAAATTTTAATTTTGGCATATTTAGGATAAAAATGCTCTATTTTAGTATAATCGAGTCCGTTAAAACGATCAAGATGACACTGCATTTGATCATTTTCACCTTCAAGCCTTGAAATGACATCATTATGATTGTTTGAATTTTGTGAATTGGAAATATCAGTCGAACGTGCCTTTGGTACCGCATTTCCATGCCAACGACAAAATACTTCAAGGTCACAACGTTTTTCATATAACTGTCACCATATTGGTGTGAGTTCGATATGAGCACCTGAAGGTGGATAATTAGTTGTAGGCTCAACAATTACATGTCCGGCTTGTTTGAATGAGTGATAAAGGTCGATGGACTCATTGAAAAATGCACTTTTTCATCCGTACCACGTTACACCTTTGGAGTTGGTATATGATTCGATAGAAGAGACTTTGTTCAGCGATGTTGAGTTGTCTGTCGAGCGTTCACGCTTGTTACCCAAAGATGAACTATTTTGGTGATTCTGTGAAGAAGAACTTGCATGTGATGTGTTTCTATACATTTTGTTTGGTGATGATATATTTTCACAACCATGAAGGGTAGTATATATATGCTTGGTTTGACATAGTTTGAAACTGATTTGTTAGTGATGCAAAATGACAATGAAAAAGTTTGGATATGAAAACACACTACATAAATAGATTAAATTGACAAGACACTGCATAGATTGACTACACACTGCATAGATTGATTAAAGTGACAACACATTGCATACATTGACAATTATAAGATGTGACAATGAAAAAGTTGAGATATGACAACACACTGAATAAGCTCATGAAACAACAATAATGATTAAAGTAAATAGGACATAGACATAAACGTTATATGCTTAATAAGGTGAACAATAACTAATTTTTTTAATTTTCATCAAATATATACTCATTTGATAGGTATTGTTCATTAGACAATACCTTAGATCGCTGAGTAGCTGTTAACTCCCTGCCAAATGCAGTTGTGACCATGTCAGATGCTATTTGGAGCATATAATATCGGCACTTACGCAACATCATCCTATTATTCTCCTTTCGTATACGTTTAACTACTGTTTCGTAGTTGACTCTATTCTTTCGAGGCATGATAAGTGAAAGTCTATGTGACACCGGTATACCAAGTTCTCTCAGATCTGTGCATAATGATTGTAATTCATTAGCACGAAAAATTGACTCTCGACGAAGTTCGGCATAATACTTATTTGGATAAAAAAATCTCACTCTTGTAATCACCATCTCACTCTTGCAATAACCATTACACACTGGTACGCAGTGACTGCGTCAACACACTGAAAAATATAGTCCATTGATTTTAATAAACCCTCATTCATCATGCGCCATAGTGATTCACGACCCGTGATACGTTTAAAACCTGTGACAACGCACTAGTGCTGCTGAATAAAAACTAGTTACAATGATTGATAATTGCATTATTGTCAATCGTTGTGACAACATACTAGGTTGTTGTGACTAAACACTGGTTAAATGTCAATCGGTGTGACTACACAATGGTTCACTGTTAGAAAGTGTCACTAGATATTATTGTGTACTCCGTGACCGTGACTACATAATGTTCTAATGTCATTTGCATACTCACATAAATAAATTGCCTATAAATATGAATTCATGTGAAATGTTCAATGTACAGAATTCATCTCTAACAATGAATTTTAGTCTGAGAACCCTGTTTGAAACTCTGGGTTATCATTGGACTTTAGACAATGAGTTCTTTTCCCCAATGAGTCCTCAGTTACTCTATTCACTAACAGCTACGAACACAATGATGAAAAAATAGCAATATCGCTTGACAGAAAGAGAAAATCTAAGCTTAGATTTTTGTTCTTGCAACATAAGAAAGCCTCGACAGGTTGCCCTTGGTATACCTATTAACACCCTTCAAGAATTAAGCGAGCATTGCTTTGCATTCGAGTTGAGAATAATTGAATGACAATTCGTTGTAATCAGTACAATCTGCACCGTATTACAAGCGACCGTGCTGCAGAAAAAAGGATGCACAAAATAATTTTAAGCTACCAATTGAGTGGTGAAGCTAGATGTATTTCTGATCATTACCTGTCTGACGAAGATGAAGACCCATGAAGATGTGTCCTTGAAATATTGTGTTATAATAATTACACTTTCGTATTGTGTTATAATAATTTTGCAATATGTTTATATATTATGTTTCTATGTTTTGTTTTTATGAAATATGGTGTACTACTCTAGTTTGTAAAGTCCATCTAAATTTTAATAATATATGTCATGTTATTCAACAAACATGTTTTTAGAGTATTGAATAAATAATCTGAAAGATAGTAATGAAATAACATTACATGAAACTATGAACACAAATAGATTTTATATACAATAATAATATTTACAAATTTTATACAAACAAATGTAAAAAAAATAAGACTACGTCCCACAAGGCGGTGGTCTCCTCTACTGCTTTGGCCACTAACCATCAGACGGAGACTGTATATCTTCTATGACTCCACCATCTATTGGATCATGTGTATGGTGTGTATGTCGATCGACTCCATGTCGACCTCTGTCTCGACCTATGTATGACAGTGAAGGGTCTTGTGTAACTCCCTCAGCTGGAACCTCAACATCATCGGAGCTATCATCGTATAGAATAGGAGAAGTAGGTCGTGTGGGCATTAGTGGAACAACACGTGGAATATATGGCCCAACAGATGGAAGTGATGCATCTTCCGTAATGTCTGACGCTAGTGTAGGTGTGAATGGAGTTGCTGATGCATCAACACCGAGAGAGGTCAGCGGTGACCCACATGATGTAACAGTAGGACGATCAATTGGTGATGAAAATTGATGGTGAACGACCGATGTAGAAATTTCAAAATCAAAAGCTAGAACATATGAGGTAAATGGGCCTGCCTCTGCAACGGTCTGGGTAACGTATGTAGCCGATGGACCTGCATCTGATAATGTCACACTAGTATTCACGGCCAGTGGGGGAGTCTGCTCATGCGCGCGTGCAGCTGGCAGTTGAGGTATACGTACTCCCCATTGTCGTGCATGAACTGGGGCTATAACAAAATGGTTGTCATCTATTTGCCGGAGACTGCACAAGTCGTCCATGCTCAGAAAGAGCAGACAAACACCGGTAGCTTAGCTCCTCCATCTACCTGATGGCTGCCTGATATATCCCCATATCAGGCTCCCTACTAACAGTTTTATAAGCTGTGTGGTAAACTTGTGTAAGTGTCTGTGCCTGCAGAACAAAAAAAAAGCGATTATAATCAAAATTAAATAATTTATATACCGTATTTTATTTGAATACCAAGTAAACAACACATGCTATCGGCTCCATGAAACTGTCGACGGGCTAAAAACCAACTTTAGGGCGCGACATCGGTGGTCCAATAAGTAGCCTAGTGATACGCCGATACCACTCCATGTAGGGATCAGTGGCGTCCATCATGTCGAGTGTAGGTTCGCCATGAATAATAAAATCTCGCTGATGAACCCACATGCTGATGTACCGCTGATGTGCGATCGTCTAATCCTAATTATGTTTGCCACTCCTATTTGTGGCATGCAACTCATGACTGGAATCACATGGGGCTGGTATGGGTTGTCTGCATTCAAATTGTCGCATAACACGGTCTGAAAAATGCCACTCCACCACATCAAAATATATGAACGAGGCCCGAGTAGTCCATAAGTCCCGTCCATATAAGCAATAATCAGGTAGGGTGGCCAGCACATTAGCAGTGAATGACTGTCATATCATCTACAGTATAAAAATAATGAATTTTGTTAGATGTACCCAATAATTAAAAATTTCGCAAGAGTTTTCCCTACATGTATGACACCCAATTTTTTTTCTTCCAAAAGCACCTATTGCATTATATATTGCATACACAGAGTAACAACAAACTACGTAAATGCCACTATGGTCCAACATTTGTACATCCAACTAACAATCATACCTACAACATCCAACAACAACCAACTACAACACATCCAACAATAATCTTGTGCAACAACTATATGAAAACACATCCAACAACAACCAACAACAACACATCCAACAACAACAAAAAACATCTGATAATTAAAAAATAATATAGAGTTTCGCATGTATACTTGCTCATCGCGCATCTGATCCAGCTGATCTCTATAATGTCTGAGGACATGAGTAGGCGTGTATTGCTTAGAAAATGAAACATCCCAACTGCATAGCATAAAAAATAAGATTAGTTGGATGTACAGTATAATACTAATGAATAGTAAAATATCTTACCTACACCCACGAGGCCCTGATGGTAGGTCATCAAGAGCTAGTACATCTGGTACAGGACCATGTATCAGTGCAGGTGGTACAACATCTGCTAGGGCAGCGTTCGAATGTACATTATGTAACGGGTCACGTGGGAGTAATCGTTGTGGACGTATATGTAATAAACTCTCTCATGCCCATAACTATATAAAAAAATAAAACAGTTGTAGTGTAACATACATTTGTCATTACATTAAACAATATATATTTGGACAAACATGACACATAAGTTTGCATGTACCTATACTAGAATAAGCAAGCCGCCGATGTAGACTCTGGCATAAGAAGCAATAAAATCATCATCTGCATCTACTGTGACACCTCCATCCAAATGCCCCCGTAATTCTGAAAGCCTGAGTAAAGACCCGTCAATAGCCCCCTCCACATGTGCATGAACGATCTTCATGACACACAACTTGCTCATGACCACCACCAGTTGACACTTCAACAAGACCATGCTCTCTATGAAATGCCGTTACGTCATGGACACGACTCATTTGTTGTGTATGTTTTAATCGCTCCACAACACGCTTAGAAAACTCCACCCCTTTTCCTTTTCTTTTTGCAACTAGGTCTCAATGTTCAAAATGATATTTAGTGACCCGATAAAATTTTGACTGCACATAAGCAGTTATGGACAAATACCTAGCACCTTGGAGAACACTATTGAAAACCTCTGAAATGTTGGTTGTCATGATGTCATAGCGTTGTCCACCATCATGTGCTAATGCCCATTTCTCCAATGATATATCAGTCAACCATTTATACATTTTCTCTTTGATGTTGCGTATCTGGGTCATCAAATAATCGAACTTGCGAACAAGTCTTGCATTTTCAGCCCTCCACATAAGATCGTACAAATGTGCATCCTTAAATTTTGTATTAAAATTACTACGAACATGTCGAAGACAAAAGCGATGATAACCATGCGGTAGATGTGACCTAGAATTTTCCTTGTTCACAGCCGCAAGGATCCCCTTGTACCTATCAGAAATTAAACATATCATTTCCCGATGTCTAAGAACAATCCGTTGAAGGTAATATAGGAAAAAAACCCAACTTGAAGTATTCTCCTCTTCCATAATAGCAAAAGTAATAAGAAACAACTATTTATTAGAATCAAAAGCTGCCGCCACCAACAGTTTTTCCTTGTACTTTCCACGCAGAAATATCCTATCAATACTGACAGCAGGTAGACAATATTTAAACTCTTGAATGCTAACTTTGAATGTCCAAAATACTCGTAAAAAAATTATATTCATGAGTTTCATAGGTGTACTGCCACTTCACAATTGAGCTAGGGTTACACTTCTTGATGATACCCAAAAATTTTGGCAACATGTCATATGATGAGTTCCAATTACCGAAAATCTTAGCAATTGCTTTGTTCATCGCAATCCATGCTTTCTTATAAAAAATATCAAACTTGAACTTCTCCTTTATACTCTTCTAAATTGTTGACATTTTGGTTTGTGGTGTATCTCCCATGAGTCCCAGTATATAATGACAAATGAAGTCAGAGTTTAATTGTCGATGGTCACGACTCATCCTAGGGTAGAAGCAGGTATGAAGTCTATCATATTGCGTGATCTGAAATATTTTTAATTTTTTTCTAAAACAAGCACGCAGTCTCCACGTGCAGTTAGGTTGCATGTATATGGTGCATTGGACAACCCACACAGTTGTGTTCGTCTCGACCACGATAAAATTCTGATTCAGCCTGATTGAATACCATTTAACAGCTCTAATCAATGAAGCTTTAACCATGCCCTTTGCCAACTCCATCTTCACTGGATTTCACAAATTTTGTTCAACTGATGGTACAAAGCTATTTGCTTCAGTATACTGACCAAATTCAGTAGTTGTGAATGAGATAGAGTAAAACTTATGCATCTCCACCACATGAGTAGCCTCAAAGTCTTCTTCATTCCCATCTTTGTCATCTGCCTCATCAATCATTACTTCCTCAAACTCTTCTTCTTCGTCATCGTCATCGGAGATATCTGTACGATCACTGACACACATTTCTTCATATTCCCGAATTGAGCTTTGTTACATTATTGGTTGATGGACATCATCTTGTTCACCCAACTCAATTCTCGCCTCACCCATTTCAAAATTATGACTCAATGAATTGTTGACTGAGTTCCCACCGTATGTCGCGGTTCTAGTTCTTTGTTGGGTGTAAAAGTACAGTCTAGACTCATCCATTACCTGCATCTCCAATGGAGTTAAACATTCACCCATCACACCAGAAGTTGGATATGTCAATGGACCCATTTCTCACCTAAGCAAATCAGTGTAAGACACAATAGTTGTTGTTATGCACCATCCGGTTTGACTATTGCCTATGCCAGCATTGAAGTCCTCCGTCTCCGTCTCCAGCATTGAAGTCCTCCGTTTCACTAGCTCATCGTTGACAATTTTCAGACCGACATATGTATTTATGTTTGGTCCTAGTCCTATTCCAACTGTAAAAAGATATCTACAAGTCAACTTCAATTTGTTATGCGCCCTGCCCAACCCCATTACAGTGTAAATTTTACTCAATAACTCTGACAGTTTGTGTACCACTATTGATAACAATACCACCTTTGGGAGGACAACTGTATGATAAACCCTCCGAGCTATAATTCATTTGTCCACTCCAATATAGAAAAACGGTAACTTGTTTTCCCACCATTTTAATTTGTTTCGGCTATGAAATAAGTTTTGTTACTTTGATTGATTCAAAATCAACATGTTTATTTTGAAGTAAATGTGGTGTTTGATGCCTAAGAGAAATAAATACTGAACTTCCATTAAGATTGAGAGAGACAGACATGGAATAGAGAACCTACCAAGGGTTTTAGTGTAATTTTCTCTAAAAATTAGTAATATTTATACTTGACGCCCAATAACAATTACCCTTTTGGAAAGAGTAATCATGACTTAGACTGGAACTTCAATTATGTTAGGAGTGTAGATGATACGATATGAGTTGCTATTGTGATCCTATGAATTACAATATGAGTTGCTATATAGACGATACAATACAGGTCTAAATGAGTTAATAATACCAGATGATCAAGTGATCCAACCATTACAAAATAAAAGAGAAATAGTAGTCAAGTTGATATAGACCTGTATTTGTCCAACACCACAGAGAGTATGAACCGATAGATCGATGGATACTTTCTTGATAAAAAATTAAAACCTGAGTTTGTTAATATCTAACACCTCCATTAATGATGACCAATTGATGACATAGTTAAACTGAATCACACAAAGAAATATCCATTTACATATAGCAAATGCGGTTTATATATGCAATAATATGATTTGAACCTTTGTTAACATAATTAGCCGACTTAATTCATTGTAACTATTGAATAGATTGTAAGTCTCAATAAATACTAAAGTTCATCATTAATCCAATAATTATACATAACCCACCAATAAATTAAATTAATAAATAAAATCCAAAGTTTTATTAAATCAAGTGGTGATAGTTGTTGAGATTCGATTAATAATTTCAAAGTTTTCATGTTTATTCATAGTTGTGTTTGGAGTATGGGATGAGTAAGAGATAACATGCACAAAAAACATTTGTGGAAGAATAATCTAGAGAAGTATGAAAAATAAGCTCAAAAAGGGGCTTGTGATTTGTGGTTTTTGGAGGTAGTATGTTAATTAGATATGTAGCAGCTGCAAATGCATGAAACTAAAAAGAATAAGGAGGAGATGCTCCAGTTATAATGTTGAGAGCAGTTTCTGTAATGTGCCTGTTTCATCTCAACATTTTCATTTTGTCGAGGGTTCTCGAGGCAACACTTAGCATGATGAATTCCATGAATAGATAGAAAATATTTCAGTTGACAACTTGTGAATTCTCCTCATCCATCAAAATGAAACACTTTAAGCCTTTTGAGACAATTGATTTGTAATATAGGGATTAAACTAGAGAAAAATAATATATACATCAGGCTTGTTTATTAAAAGCAAAATCCAAGTAAATCGGGAACAACCACTACTAGCCACCCAACAACCACCACCAGCCACCCAACAACCACCACAAATTATGACCATCTTATGGCTCATTATTGCACAAATGGATGGCATACTTCAATGAGTAAATAAAATGATATTATTGCTAAAATTCCCAATTGACTCTGTTTGAAATGCCGCAAGACATAAAAAGTTCAACCAACTTATATAAGCTACCATGTGGATTGTGAGGTAGGATAAAGAACATCTTAACATCTCCTACTGCCTTCTTACTCATTAGAATTCAAATAAAAGAGTTTTTATTCACCTCGATTTGCACTAAATGTACAAAGTATAAAAAAAAATAACATTTTCAAATCTGCTATCCCAAAAGTATCCTATTCGTACCCAAAAAAAACCCAAGACGGGTTGTCTTTGACTATGTAACAAAAATATTCTCCAAACATTGTCCATCAGCGAAGTCATTAATAAATATTCATCTCGCACTGAAATAAAATTTAGCAGATAATTTTCATTAAATTAAATTAAATTAATAGATAATTCCAATTAGATTAAATTAATATGAAAATAAATTAAATTAACAGAGAATTTAATTTAACTTTACATGTATAATTAACAGTGTATAATAATCATTTTCACTTCTTGTGTACTACGGGAGGTTCTTCACCAAATTGTTGACATAGATCTAGTTTTGAATCTCAAATGCACAGAGGATTTTTCGGTGAAAAAGCATTTGAGAAGTGGAATTTATTCCCATGCTCAAGAATTTCTTAGCATGGGCAACTCTGGGCTAAATTTAAATATATAGTCACGTGACGATAAGATGAAACAAAATTTAGCAGAGAAATTTCATTAAATTAAATTAAATTAATAGAGAATTTAATTTAACTTTACATGTATAATTAAAAGTTTACTACAAACTAATAACACAATTAAAAGTAATTTAATTGAAACGCATACTGGAGGAGAGGAGAAGGGTGGTGGAGGTGGTGTTCGCAAGTGGTGGTGTTCGTTGTGTTCGTGGAGATGTCGCCTGAAAGAGGTTGTGCTGCTGATTTGATTCCTGAAGGAGGAGTTTGGGAACTCAAATTAGGGCTCAGACAGAATGGGGGGATGCTAGTTGAGATTTCGCCTAAAGGGATCAGCGGTGCTGGTGATTTGTCGCTGTGGAGTTTCGAATGGTGATAATGATGTTCCTGGTGGTTCGCCTGAGAAGAGGTTCAAGTGGTGGAGGAGGGTTTTGGTGACCTTGGGTTGTAGCTTGGGTGGCTCTTGAGTGGTGGCCATTGGTTGCAATAGCGGTGGGAGATGGGTTGAAATTTTAGGGCTCAGACGATTTGGGGGAAGAAAGGAATAAGGGAGAAGAGGGAAAGAAGAGGAAAATGTAAGTTTCGGACTTTAGCTAAAGACGTCAATCCAATTGACGTGTTTAGTCAAAAACGTCAATTGGACTGACGTCTTTAACTTACATACTTCTCAAACTCTTAACTTAAAAACGTCAAATGGACTAACGTTTTTAGATAAAGACGTTAGTCCATTTAACTTTTTTAGCCTAAAAACGTCAATCCATTTGACGTTTTTAAAAAGTGTCTATATTTGAGAATTACTTTCAAACCCACTCTTATTTGAGACTTTTTTTTTTTTTAAAGACTATGGGATGGGTCAAAAGCTCATTTTGAGGATGAAAAGGATAAAGAAGAGCTTGCTTAACAAATTTTGATGATCAAGAAAACCCATTTAAAGAAGGGTTGGGATAAAGCTCTTAATGTCGCCGGTGTTCCTCTAACTTCCGAGATGTACTCTTGCCATGTTGTTGGTCTTTCGAGCACTCAATCTGCTAGAGGTGCTTTTACTTCTTCTGTTGCGCTGACAACCAACCTCCCCTAAAATGTGTTTTTTTCGATACTCATGGCTGTTTTTTCTAATATAAAGAAACTTCTGCTTAATTTATCTTTTACAACTGAAAATTTCGACCTGTCCATATTTTAGAAAATTTACTATTAGTCGTTTTCTAATAATTCGTGCTCCTTCCCCTTCCAGAGGCTGGACCTTACTAGAGAGCTAGGGCCTCAAATACGTAAGCTCGACCTCAATGAAGGGTTAGGGCCTCAAATTTTTTTCCTCCCAAAAAATATTTTAAAAAACCATTCGCAAATGGAGGCTAATGTAAGGCATGATAATAATTTTTCTTTTTTCAATATTTCATTCCAAATGAGATTGCAAACATGTCACATAATACTTTGTCAGATAAGTCATATCATATCAAAATTTACTCAACTTATGTCCGACTCATTAATAATCTTGCTCTTAACGTGTATAATATATGTACTTGGCCAATTTCGTTTCGTGCTTAACCAAAATCTATTTGACTATTTTGTATCCCAAAAATTTGACCAGTCCAACTGTTTTTCACTCGAACCCATTGAGATTAAGCACATTAACCCCATATTGAATTCGTGTAAGATTTGCCAGTCGTATCAAAATTAACAAGCATAATGCTATGAGCAATCAATGACAGTCCGATGTGCATTAGTCGCACTAGCTGAGTTTCTTAGGATACCATGTCCTCCTTATGCATCACAAGGTTATAGCTTGATTCAACTAAATGTTCACAATCCGTTCATATACCTCACTTAGAAAAAACACAGTCCACCGTAAACTTTCTCAGACATCTCCGAAACTAGCAAAATTTAGCACTTGATTCTGTATGCCAATTACAAAGTGCTATGGACGACGATAAGGGCAGGGACAACCCAGATTCAAATTCACCATCTTCATCGGACAAAAAGAAGAAATCTTATTTCCCGGTAAGAAAGTAATACCCAAAAGAAAAAAAAAAACACAATCATAAAAAACAAGTTAATAACCAGGAGTTACATCTCGACTCATCGCTAGCAAGGGTTAATGATGTGAACTTTTTAAGTAATCGATAATTCTGGTCATCTCTATAGTAACTATGTGTGGGTTACAATAGAAATTCCTAATCACCACACTTCCATTTCCATTTTCCTTTTCCCAATTCTCCCATACAGGTTTCAACACTACAACTGCTTATAGAAAAGAACATACGCTTGGTCATGCATCACCTTGCTTGTGGGGATGGCAGTAACTGAGGCATCGTCATAACGCAGCCACTTGCCATTTGAATGGCGGGAATCGGCAGTATAATGTCCCCTAGACGGTTCTTTCCCATGATGAGTAATAGTTGCAACTAGTTCGTATCGTCGACGCTGTGCCAGCAAACCAAACATTATTAACAGTGAAGGTAACACAAAAAATCCACGGCCCTACGATGGCCATTCAATCAGATGGCATCATAAAAAAGGCTGCAAAGCCATGAAAGGTGAAACTTTCATGCTCAAGTATTGACAAAGACAGTTGGAGCATTTTGGTCTTTTTTACCCATCGGGGCTTGGTTGAAAAATCCATCTAGAGTCTAGATTCAAGTGGCCAGGCTACCAAAGCCACATTACAGAGAATCCAATCAGACCAGCAAAGGTGTATCCAAAATTCCATGTCAATTTGAAAAAAAGTTGGTAACACTCTCAATGGACCGCAGCTCCAAAGAAAACCTTAAAGGGATTCTTATTTTTTTTTTCAAAGCTAATAATTTCTTTTGTTTTTTTACAAGAGACAGAGAGTTACAATGGACCATATTTTAGGTAAATTACCCTACACCTCCCTACAATTTGAATAGAAAACAAGTAAGCCCCTCATGGTTCCAAAAATCAATGATTCATCGCTGCAAGTTTTTTGAGGGAAGTGCAACACCTAACAGGATTAATCGTCTCGTATCAAAAAAGCAAGAAAATTGATGATTTTATTTTAGTATCTAGAAAATTGACTGACCTTGAAACTATCAATTTAAAAGAATTTTTAAGCATGAAACTTTAGGCCAAGACTGTAAGGGAGAAAAGTGTAAGATTTCAGATCATAGAGACATAAAAGCTTAGGAGCCGAAACTACAGAAGTAAAATATAATTCGCAAAAAGCTAGCTAAAGAAGCGAGGCAACAAAAATATTTTCGCAAAAGACATTCACAAGAACAGCAAAGTCACAGCAAGGAAGTTTACAGAAGAGTATGATGTTATAATTGCAGTAGCCTAGAAGGGCCAGTAACTATTGTTGACTAATACATTAAGGATGAGCGAACTAGGACTAAAGAATGAAACATTACCTCAGAAGATGGTGAAACAAGCAACTCACGTCCAAGAACAAGCTCCAGGGGAAAGTGCACAGGTTTATGCAATTTGGTGCTTCCTTGGCTTCCATAGCTAAAACGCATTAAGTGCAATATCATTATTTGGGAAAGCTCCAGTACCCTGACAGATTTACTAGCGCTCACAACCTCCGCCTGGGATTGTCAAATATTTACGTGAATAACAAACATTATATGAAGCATTTCCCAGATATGACATTTAATATAGTGGGATGTCAAAAGCAAGAATGTAACCTATGGACGTGACAATAGGTTACAGTTTTATTAAATGTTTAATTGCATTTTCATCACATTTTCACCATTTCATTACTAGAAGCATGCATTCTTAGCTTAGAAAGCATTCACTTCCTACTAGAATAGAAGGTAATAAATACACTGTTAAAATTAAGGAAAT
>CM042195.1:8466339-8506364 GCA_023539305.1 Ilex asprella | reverse complement strand
CCTACTAGAATAGAAGGTAATAAATACACTGTTAAAATTAAGGAAATAAAAGCAAAAGTGAAAGGAAGGAAAAGTATAAAATTATAAATGAATTTTTCACCATTGTGTTTTTGTATGGAATGAATGTGTATATGTTATGCAGTTAATAAATAAGAGATACATATATATATACATATATATATTAAGGGATATGAAGGTAAACAACATATTTTAACAAACATAATTAACTTTTTATTCAATTTTCCTCCCAATTTTGGAAGGATAGATTTTGCTAAGTCGAAAAAAGGCTAATCCTTCCACTTTTCTGTCATTCCAATTTTACTTCCTAACATGATGTTTTATTTCTTTCCCCTTTTTTTATCCTTTTACTTTTCTATCATACAAAATAAAGCATAAATTTAGGAATCTATCCCTCTGAACACCTTCAATAGATGGAGAATAATATTGTGTAATGGCTTTAAGAAAAGATCTATAAGGCAAGTAACAATTAAGTGTAGACATGAAACTTAAATCACAAAATGAAATGAGGGAACAAGATGGATACCATCTTCATGGGAAAGCAAATGAGAGAAACACAAAGAGAAAGAGAGGGAGAAACCTCCCGCAAAAACCTACGAATATAATCCAATGGATTACATCAAAGATTATGGAGATTAGTTCTATAAAAACAACTACTAGTCAAATAAGCTCTGACAACCCATATAAAAAAAATTAATTAATCGCTAACACGTAAGTTAGGTCGTTAATTATATTTCTATTTTTAGAAATTTCGAATACATCCATAGCCCTCAAATGTGAATTCCTTACGTTAAAACGAGTCAAATGACTATAATATAAGTTATATTTCATATGGAAATAAATTTTTTTAATGGTATCCGAATAAATATGATAAATGTGTAACATATGTTATATATACGTGTATATGTACGTATAAGTGTCAAGTTTTAGAAGTGCATGGCTTGATGGGGTGACAAGTATTGCATGGAAGGAGGGGTGGTGTGGCTAAAAACAAATGTAACAAGTGTAACAAAGAAAAAAAAAATAAAAAAAAAAGAGAAGGCGACAGATGGCTAGGCCATGCAACCAAAAATTTGCCAAACTTGGCTATAAATAGCCATAGTGGTTGTAGAGCAAAGCTCAGAAGTTGTTATAGAGGAAAACGCCAAAAAAAAGGAAGGAAGGAAGGGAAGGATGAAGGAGGAAAGAGAAAGAAGGAAGGAAAATGTTAAAATTGTGTCAACCTTGGAGTTCAATCTTCCAATCGAAAATTTAGGTAACGTTCTTGGGTCATGATATAGCAATTTTATAGGTTCAACTCACTTAAATTTGATCCTCATTAAATATTTTCGGATCAAATTCAGATATTGTCATCTTTCGTTATTTATCCCAAAAATTATCTTTGATTTTACTAAGTTATTATTACTTAGTTTTATTCTAAAATATTACTATGTTTATTTTGCTACAGTACACACTACCAAATCGAGGTAACGTCAAATGAAGGGTTTCTTTTGTCTTTTGGGGTCATTGATGCATCTCATGCAAATTTGAGAATTTCATATCAAACCGATGTTTATTATACAATATTAAATATTGGTTTACATTATCCATGAGGTTAGATTTGGGCTTTGACAATAAATCGTGGTTCCTACACATACGATATTTTTGAGCTAAAACCCTAATTATCTTTTAGAACCAATTGACATATAAAATGTTCTGAATTTTATTAAGTCGTGTTTAACTCTTTACTCATCATGATTTTGATGAGTTTACATTAGATGCACATAACTGATGGCAGATGGTTAGTAGACGCGTGGTCCTTGTAAGGATCCATAGAATTCCTACTAGTCCTTGGGTTCATTGGTTAGTAATATCGATTACTGTAAACAACTTGTGTGGCACCACAGAATTTTCAATATTTGTGTTTCAAAAAATGCAAGAAGGGCATTGGGTTTCTTAGAGTGTAAGAACCCAAAGTTTTCTCCAAAGAGGATTTATCTGTGCACCAGAAAATTGACGAATTGTGAATATCGATGTGTTGCATTCTCATAATTTTAATTTGATCTATTACTGCACTTATTTGTTAACTTGATTATATTTATATATCATTTTAAAACTTTGATAATCATTGATAAAAGTTATCCTACTGAGCTAGTGAACTCATCCTTATTTAATATTTTTCAAAGGTTGGAAGAAATCTAGGGGAATAAGTTAGTGAGACTACAAATAGAAGCTATTACTGCTATTCCTCTTCAGGCAATGTTATGTTCATGATGTAACCTTGTTCAAGATATATTTTAATTTAAGAAGTATTATAATGTGTCATAGATGATTTTTTTTCTTAATCAGGGCCGATTATTTTAAAATAATTGGAGCGTGACATAAGAATTTCCGAGGGTTAAAATGTCATGGAAGAATATGACCATGCATAACCCGATGAAACCTCATCCCCCCCCTTTCTTTTTCTCTCCCTCTTCTATCCCAAAACAAGAAAAAAAAAACCACCAAAAAAATATAGACCCTTGAGAAGTTCTCAAGATCCGTGGAGCTAATACTACTGTTGTCCAGAGGTATTCTAACCATGAAGCAACCTTGTCTACTGATGCACATAGAAGGCAATATGTCACATTAAATAAGACTATTTGACCGAAGCCAGGTAAACAAAATAGATGGTAATAAGTTAAAACATCATACCTTTCCGGCAGCTGATGTTCGGTACCCTTCAAGTGTCTCTGGTGCAGAAAACAGACGAAGTGCATCTTCTATTGCGCGTACAGGCTCTGGGCAAATATTAAGGTGGAGGAGAAGAAATGGTTGTATAGTAGCTGAGGCTTTATTACCTGCTTGTGTAAAAATGTACAGGCTATAAGATTATATAAAATTGCAGCCACCAAAAGATTCAGCAAATGTAAAAACCGAAAACGATCACTAACACTGAGCTAAATTCAAAATTTTCATGCAGAATTGAAACAGATTATAATAAATGTAACAGAAAATTCTTATTTCTAAATACAACCTGAAATATGTATGCTCTTGTATAAGAAACCTGAGTTCAAGGTTGCCATCTCACTTTCAAAAGACATTTTCATCTTTCTTTTTTACCAAACTGAGTTCTACCTAGATCCTTGGATTTAATTGCTTAGCATGCTTACCCCTGTATTTGATTGGATCTTTCAGAAAATTAATTGCCTGATTGCTCATGATTACTAGCTTGTCACCGTTTAATTGTCTAGTTCAAAATTGTTGGTAATTCTCATGATTTTTCCCATGTTGAAAATTTTGCCAATGTTAAAAAGTACTTGCTTGTTATCTATGATATGTGCCTCACCTCGCACCTTAGTCCCTAGGATACCTGAACCCCTCAGTGTACCTAGCGCCTGAAGTTACACCGGTTTCCACCATGATTAAGGCCCACACATGTTATAATCTAAGAAGTACGGGCACGGACACGGGACATGGATATGACACAATACGGACACATATACACAATATTTCTCAAAAAAATAGAACACAAACACGTTGAGCAGATAATTGTGTTTTATAAATAAAATTATATAATTTATCACAGATATGGTAATAATGATCTGTTATTCATAAAAAAATTCAATATTTTTTTGATAAGTAAATGTTATGTCTAATCATTTAATGTGAATTTTTAGACTAATATCATAATAATCAGTATTTTTGTAGATGTGTTCCAAATATATATAATTTAAATGATTGGTCTTATTTTCTCAATTGCTCTTTTTTAAATATTTTTATGCATCTTTTGCTTTTGTTATTATCTTTGGAGTACAATTGTAACATGCCTAATCTTTGATCCTTATATGTTCTCTTATAGCATAAGATACTTATCAGTCAATTTTTTAAGTTTTGTTAATCACATGTCAACACATGTTTATTATTTAGTAGTAAACACGGTTTAAATTAATATTGGACATGTCACCAAATAGGTGTCGGACACGTGTCTGAGAAGCGTCCTGTGTCCATGCTTCATAGGTTATAATGAATTGATTACAAGATGTCCTTGATAATTTGGGGCCTAATTGTAATATTTCATATTCTCGGCATTGCATGTAAGAAATTGTACAGTTTCTGTGATGTAAGATTGTAAGGCTTACCCGAAATACATTTGTAATGCCCATAAAGTAAAATCTGTGGGCTAATTATCAAACTTGCACCCACTTTTTCCCACCAGCCCTAAACTAGGTGCTAATCTGTTCTACTAATTTTTTCTTCCAGAAACTCTGGCGAGGCAAGTGAAAGGTAACAGTCCACATCAACTTGGCTCACTCCTCGATAAATGCAGATCTTTTTCAGACAGCTAAATAGTCCAGGAAGCCGAGTATAATTTTTAACAATGATAATAGGGAAGGAAGGGGAAAACATGAAAAGAAACATAAATAGATACTCTAGCAAGAAAAAGAACATCACAGAGAAATAATTCCAAAGTAAAGCCATCTTATAGAAGAAATGTCTACCAAAGCAGTAAAACATAAAACTAAATCAATGACAAGGAATTGACTGATTGGTAGGAAAACTTGTTGAAGGGGTAAAATAAAATCCTGCTCAGGGTTCAATAAAGCAAAGGCTGTGAACTTGGCTTACCTCTCGCCTTCACCACACTTCTCAATTGACCGCCAAAAATCGCGCTTAACTTTGATGGAATGAAACTCTGTGTCCGTGTAATTGCAGTTTTGTTTTTTGGGCCAACAGTCTCCCATTCGTCATCATCATCTGCATCATTCACTGATGAAACCAAGGAGGCTTTTCTCCCATCCCCATTTGGAATTTGCCCATCAAGTTTCAGCAATTCATCATGCATCTGGTGCATGACAAAACTAAGGAACTCCTGAGCATCTTCTTGCCTGGAAAAGATGAGCAATTCAGCCGCCGGCCACCCAAACCCAAGACTGCGAGTGCAAATACAGAAGCACAGAATAGCAAGTGAAATATTATTTATAAGGTTTGGGCTGTTAATCGAGTCATGTAATGTCATTTCTGATAGCTTTGCATGGGTTTGTGTTATATTGGGCCTACGCTGTGTTCGTGTCGTGATCCTTTTAATAAAATATTTTTTAATTTCAAACAATTCATATAGTACTAGATCAAAAGGTCAAAAAAGCAAAATAAAAAGTGCTTGATGTTTTCTTACAATAGCAATTGAACAAGTTATTTGTGTCTAACATTAACTTGAAGCATTTAATATTCATGCTTGGCCCACCAAACTTTATATCATACAATAGAAAGCAGATTGGTAACAATAAAGTTATCATGATCCCCCAACAATAGATAAAATTCTTTTGATCCAATAAATTTTTTATCATAAAGGCAGAATCAAACATCATCATTTTACGAGGATCACTTTATCAGGTGTGTGCTTTGGGCATCGAAAAGTTAGCATGAGTTCAAACACTGGATATTGGAGTGAAATTAATTGTCGAATCTCAGCAAACATCTATTCTCTACCATTTGAATACGAAAATCCAAGTAAAAGAGCAGCGGAAGTGTTTTAACCATTATGTTCTCAACTGACATAGACATCACAAGAAGAAATGTAAATGTATGAACTTTCATTTTGATACTGTTTTATAAGAACATCTTGTCCAGACAATCTTACAGAATGTTAAAGAATAAGAGACATTGCAAGAAAGGCACAATACACAGCCCAAATGAAGGATATCCAGCTACCAGCCTAGGATTTAGCAACAACTTTCTCTTAGGCAGTTGATTGCTGAGTTTAGGCGAACAGATCAAACCAGACAACTAGAGAATGTATAACTTCATAAACACAAAGGTGCAAAGCACATTCCATACACAAACCTTGGCCTGCCAGATAAGTTATTTGCCACATCAGGGGTGAAATTTTTCAGAACGGATTCAAACATGACAGGACGGAAAGACCTTCCACTTTCCAAAACACCCATCTCCTTCTTTGGGCTTGAATTAGAGGGCAGGTCAAAATCAGAGATAAACTCAACAAATGCACGTAACGTTGGATACCCAACCTAAAAATAGGGGAAGAAACAAAAAATTCACATAGAGAAATTAGAGATTGAACATAAAAATTCTTGTAAATAAAAGAAATAAATCTGCAGTCTACCTCGGGTATATCACGACTCCTAAGTTCCTGCAAGAGTTGAACAAAGGAAGAACAAGAGAGAAGAGCCTGCAGAGTAGCATTGAGAAAGCATAAATTCCCCACATTGACTAAACCTCGAGGTAGTAAATCTCCAACAGTCACAATAGGCCCATTTGATGCCTTAGAAACTTTCTCCTTGTATAGCTTGAGGTTAACACCTTTTGATGAACCAATCAAAACGTCATCTGCTAAAGGTTTAGAGGATAATGTCAGACCTTCAATGCAAGGTCCCCTTAGACCGGACTGGTTTGAAGGATCAGAAACATTTTCAGAAACACATGACTGAGATATCTCTACATTGTTTGGTTTCAATTCTTCTATACCACCACTATGGAGAACAGAACATGAATCATAGTTCCTATTGTTTTCATCTGAACTTGTTACTATTTTTGATACGTTTTCTGGTATAGAGCCAGTCTTGGTGACATTTTCATTATTGAGCTGCTTAGATGGCCCAGACTTTTTAAAACTGTCAAGCTCTGACAATTTGTCAAAAATGCCCACTGATCTTAAAGTTGTAGAATCTAAAGAACCAAATGTAATTTTTACATCATTCTTTGTCGGTTGGCCTTTCAAAAACTTGATCTCATCTTCTGTAAATGACCCAAATATCAACACCTAAGAGGAAACAATGAATGGAAATCAGTGAACCATAGAAAACTGTCAGGGAACAAAGCATAATTACAGCAGCCACAAAGAAATATAAATGAATGTCAAAGGCGTGTCAATTTGACTAGATTAATGAACTCCTCTCATCAACCAGTAAGGAAAAGATATACAGTGAGCTAGATCTTACTCGGTCATTCTAAATTCCTGAATAAAGGGCACCATTTCACAGCAAGTTTAGACTATTCAATGTTTTCCGCTAAGCAGCAGAAACTCCAATTATTTAATCACCTTGGTAGCTACCACATAAAGTTTTAAACAGCCATGATATAGAAGAATCATTCAACAACACCATCTCGTCTTAGCTTCCCACCGAATTTCTGCCATTTGTCCCTTAAAAATTTGGAATTTCACTTCTCAATCCTGAAAGAATGACTGAAACTTCAACCGAATGTTCCAAGAGTCATAAATTTGCATCAAAATTGTATTATTCACATGACTCCCCGGTTCTCCCACTCCCTTAGATATCTACCAGTTCAAATCATAAGGTTTTCCAATTAAATACTCACCCTTTCCACACTCATATGTTCTTTTCATTTTGAGGATCAATCCTCCCAAAATTGTACTAGCAATTTTCACCCATTATGATCCCTCACTAGATTCAACTTCTACTCATCCTTTTACAAAGCTATTCTATAGTCCTTCATTTCCAGAGTCAACATTTAAAGTTGTCCTAATTCACATAAATTCTCCACCAATTGAGCTTTCTGAAACTAGGCAGCCACGTTTTTTTTTTTTGGATCAAAAAGGGCAATTTCATTCAACAAACAAGAGGTTGATTACAATCAGAAATAAGTAAGTCCCTAAGCTCAGATGGTGGATTCACCACCCAATCCTGAGGAAAGAGATGAAAAAGTCTAGCTTTGGCCACCCAGTGAGCCACCATATTGGTAGCTCGAGGCCCGTAACTGAAATTAAGATTTAAGACCGAAGGTGCAGTCTTGATGTCTTCTATAAAGGCTGCTATATCCCATGGTGGAACATCTTCACCGGTGCACAGTAGGATGAGGGACTGGTTGTCGCTTTCAATTGTAGCACGATGAAGGTTCAAAGAAAGAGCCATGAGGCATGCTTCACGGGCTGCAGCAGCTTCAGAAAACAGATTGGACACTGTTGGAATTGGGAAGGAAACCCCATCAATAAGCGCTCCCCCAGCATCCCTACACACCACTCCAGCCGAAGCAATGGACCTGTTAGGATTATATGCACCATCACAATTGATTTTGACCAAATTCTAGGTTGGGGGGAGCCAACGAGGGGCCTGTGGTGAATTCTCTGTGACCGGATTTGCTCGGTTCCTAGACCTGCATGAACTTGAGTAACACATATCTCTCCAACCCATAATGACCCTATTAATGGCGTACAATGGGTTAGGGTGCTGGTAATGAAAGATGGCTTCATTCCTCATTTTCCAGATTGTCCACCCAACGAAGGCCACCTTACTCAAAACAGCCACAACTTGTTTGGAGTCTTGCGCTGCTTCCACCAAGTCTGAGATCCAATTACAAATATTGGGGATACTTTGCTGCCCCATTCTGAGGCCCAAATCACAACCAAACCACACTCTATAGGTCCAATCGCATGAAAAAAGAAGGTGTTCCACAGTTTCAACCTCTGTGTTGCAGATCCTACACAATGGGGAAGTCACACATCTTCGTCTAAATAAATTTTCTTGGGTAGCCAGGGCGTTAGTCATCACATTCCACCAGAAATGCTTGACTTTTGGAATGGTGTTAAGCTGCCAGATAAGCTTCCAAAGTCTTGGATGAGAACTACTGGATGCGCCCCCTAGATACTTGAGCTTCAATTGTTTATCTTCTCTGGCTAGAGCATAACCTGACTTCACATTGTAAACACCTTTAGGACTAGGATGCCAGACCAGTTGGTCAGTGCCCATTAGTTTTGCAATTGGAATCTGAGAGATAGCTACCCCCTCCGGTCTAACCACTTGTTTTATGACATTAATATTCCATACCTTTGTAACCCTTAGGATAATATCTTGCACCAAGTTAATCTCACAGTCAACCGGCTTGGTAGAAGAGATTCTAAAATTTGGGAGAGAGGGAACCCATTTATCATTCCAGAAGTTGATCTTGCCAGCGGACTCCCTTTCCAAGTAGATCCCTCCCTAACAGTAAACTGCTCCACATCCATGAAAGTCTTGCGCCCCCTTGTAAGAAATCAGTATTAGGATAATAGATAGACTTCATAATTCTAGCCCAAAAGAAATTTGGACTTTGGATAAGACGCCACCCTTGCTTAGCCAACAAAGCCTGGTTGAAGTATTGGAAATCCCTAAAGCCCATACCCCCTTGCGCTTTTGGTAATGTTAACTCATCCCACTTCTTCCAATGTATACCATTTGCCTCCGAATTCTTTCCCCACCAAAACCTCCTCACCAAAGAAGTAAGCTTATCACAAAGCTTTCGAAAGAAGGCTAGACATGACATTGCAAAACTAGGGATCGCCTGCACCACTACCTTGATCAACACCTCTTTCCCTGCTTGGGATAGATAATTTTCCTTCCACCCTTGAATTTTCCTCATAACTCTTTCGACTAAGTAATTAAATGTCTCTGCCTTGGATCGACCCCAGAAGGAAGGAATACCCAGGTACTTTGCATTACTTGGGAGAGCATCAATGTCCAATTGGTTGCTCAAAGAATTTCTTACATCTAGAGGAGTGTTTTTGGAAAATAGCACCCCTGATTTCTGAAAGTTTATGAGTTGCCCCGAAGCCGCACAATATCTCGACAGTGTACTCCTTAGCTGTCTACCTTCCTGTATAGTAGCTTTCAGAAAAATAAAGGAGTCATCGGCAAAGAAAAGATGGGAAAAAGTAGGGCTTCGCTATTTTATTCGCATACCAGAGAGTCAACCTTCATGCACATCTTTGTATATAAGTCTAGAAAGGACATCCGCAACTAGGAGAAATAAATATGGTGAGATTGGTTCGCCTTGTCTAAGTCCCCTTTGCGAAGTAACTTCACAGCAAGCAGCCCCGTTAATCATAACTTCAAAATTCACCGTAGTAACACATTGGAGTATAAGATTAATCCAAGAGTCATGAAAGCCCAACCTCTTCAAAATAGCTCCCAGAAAGTCCCATTCAACTCTATCGTATGCCTTGTTGAGGTCTAACTTGATTGCCATCAGGTTCTCTTTACCTGTTTTAATCTTTAGGGCATGGAAAGCTTCATTGGCAATAAGAATACTGTCTTGGATTTGACGATGAGGAAAAAAAGGAGCCTGGTTAGGGGTGACAAGGAATCGAAGGATGCTCTTCAGTCTATTGGCAAGAGTTTTAAAAATGATCTTGTAAAAAAAATTACATAAAAGGGGCGAAATTGGAAAAGTGTTTCAGCAGAGGGTTCTTTAGGGATTAAAACTAAGCTGATTTTGTTCAACTTTGGGCTCATCACTCCTTCAGCAAAAAATTCTGGACAACTTTGCAAACTTCCCCTCCTATGATGTGCCAATGTCTCTGGTAGAAGATTCCCGGAAAACCGTCAGGGCCTAGGACTTTAAGGTCACCCAATTATTTAACAGCTCTCAGAATTTCATTCTCAGTAACAGGGAGCATAAGCTTAGCATTCATTTCGTCTGAAACTAAGCGAGGAGTCACTTGTAGTACATCAGAAAAGTCACGGGAACTAACTGAGGAGAAAAATGAACTGAAATAGTCTGATATGTGGGAATTTAGACTCACCTCATCCCCAATCCAATCACCATCAATGGTTTTCAATCTAAGAATTTGGTTTCGCTGCCTTCTTTGGATTGTAGTAAGGTGAAAAAATTTTGTGTTCTGGTCTCCATGCCTTAACCAATTGATTCTAGAATGCTGCATCCAATACATCTCCTCCCTTCTCCTCAATGAGTCTATTTGGGTTTGTAGCTCTCTTTCAAGACTGAGATTAATCTTTTTTGGAGCACTTCTCTGAACCATTTTAAGCTTATGATTGAGATCTTCTACCTTCTTCCTGCTGTTTCCAAAGGCTTCTCTACTCCAGTTTCGTAGGCTGATACTGCACTCCTTCAATTTGCGTGGGATAGATCCCGTATTGGAGTTGTGGTTTGGAGGGAGCCAACTTGCTTTGATAATCTGCTCACAATTATTAGAATCCAACCACATCGCTTCGAATTTGAAGCAGTAAGGGACTTTCTTTCTCTTCAGACCAAAATCAATCATTATTGGGCAGTGGTCAGAACCTAACCTTGATTCATGAAAAACTTGAGCATAAGGGAACCAAGTCCTCCAATCTAGGTCGGCCAAAACTTTGTCGATTCTTTCCTGAACATTTGCAGCTCCTTCCCTGTTATTAGACCAGGTATAGGATTAGCCTTTAGGATCAATTTCCATAACTCCACAATCCAATACTAGCTTTTAAAATTCCTCAATTTTCCTGCCGTTTCTCGTTCTGCCTCCCAACTTGTCCCAAACAGCACCAATAATATTAAAATATCGACAATCAGCCAAGGGGGGTATGGACCTCTCTAAGGGATCTCAGGAAACTCCACACCTTTTGCCTCTTGTTGAAATCCGGATCAGCATAAATAAAAGTTGATTGCCACACCGCTGGGGGTTGACTAATTCTACACCTAGTGTTGATGATATTCTGATTTTTGAAATCAATGTGAAGATCCAAACCCTCCTTCCACCATAAAGCGAGGCCACCAGATAACCCGATTGGGTCTACATACTCAAAATACCTAAAGTTCATAGAACGGCGAATCCTTTTCAACTTATCAACTTTATTCTTCGTCTCCATAAGGAAGACCACATCCGGGCGATGGGACTGTATAATCCCTCGGAGTGAGCGAACTGTCCGGGGTCGCCCGACTCCCTAACAGTTCCAAGAGATAATTAACATAACTTGTGTGGCTGTTGAGGGCCATCCACCACCGCCACTGTTGCCGTCGAGCGAGCTTATGAATCATCCAGAAAGAAACTGGGAACTTGAGAAATCCATTGGGACAAACTAACCTGCAGGTCACCTTCATCAATTTCTTCTGCAGAGACTCCTGCTTGTTTGATTTACACCTCAGTTAGGGGTTCCAAGGTGTGATTATTAGGAGCTTCCCCAATTCTTGAATGCAACTTCTTCCTGCCCCTGCTCCTTATGTGTTTTGGCGAGCTCTTTTTGCCCTTAGTATAGACATAGGCCTTCAGGGTTGAGCTCTGGGGTTGGACCTCGTTGGATTTTGGGGAAAACAAAGACAGATGAAAGGTATCAGACGCCGCTTTCCTTTGTCGTTCATTACCTCTTGTACCCACCTCCTCAGTAGTATTAGACTTACGTTTCAGGCACAAATTCTGAAAGACTTGGGCTAGGGTCTTTTCAGTCTTTGGGTTTAGATGACAATTTTAAAAATTTCTTAAGGGCCTTTAGGGGAGCAGGTTCCAGTAACTTAGGCACATTTAGAGGAGAGATGGGCCTTTGGATGCCCACCAATTGGGCTAATTCCTTGATTGGTCTCTCTGGAGGTTCTGTCACAAAGTATCCCAACTTGCATGCCTGAGGTAAATTTTTAACCCTTTCGCCACGTGTCGAATCCACTGAAAAGGACGAACTTTCCCCTCTACCCCTATAACCTTCCTTAGTTGATAAATCTGCCAATGTATCGTCTCCACTACCTTCCCTCCCCGACTGCTCTGCACTCTGTGAAGATTTACTTGACTTGTTGAAGAAACAACTCCACGTGGAATGAGGGCATAGGACGGGAGGGACTCATATTCAGGAGGATTCCCACCACTAACTGACAGGTTGTTAGTAGTGTCCTTAGTGACAGCGTGTAAGCCGATGACCCTCTCAGAATCCTTGTGTACACGCTCCGGTGCTTCAACGTCTTCTCCGGCGACCGATGTAGTGAACTTTATTTTAGAAAGCCTCTCTTCGCCTCCTTTCTTTTCAGACAATTTTCCCTGAAAAAGGAATTTGAGGATGTAGGCATAGCCCTTAAATCTGGACCAAACTTCAATTGATCCCCAGATAGTTTCTCCCAACACGAGGATCTTCCATGTCCAATGCGACCACATCGGTAGCAGAAGTCTGAAAGCCGTTCATACTTAAAACTGAACCATACATCATCCATGTTTTCACGCATCAAGTAGAACCCCTTTTTAAACGGATCTGTGATATCAATCTCACAGCGAACACGCAAGAAATTCCTAGACAGCAGTAACTCTTCTTTGAATTCTTCTAATTGAGTAGGGATCCCCAGAAATTCTCCCAGTCTATAGGAATTATTTTTGGTCATCATATCAAGCGGTAACCCCCAAATTTGCACCCAAAATTCGGTTGAGTTGAACATGAAGTCTCTAATGGTTGAGTTGGGGGGACACTTTTTCAAGACAACCAAGTTACCCATAACCGACCATGGGCCTTCATAAAAAAATTTATCTATGTCTTCCTCATATTTGAAACAGAAAAGGAAGATATTCTTCTCCCAATGTGTGATAGAAAATTGCCTATGCGTCTTCCAGGCTTGCATCAAAACATTTCCAATACCCTTCTTATTTAGTGGAGTTTCAGTCATAATTTTGCCCATCAAGCAGGATTGTTGAATCTCCTTGACCGTTGTGGGGTTAGAGAACAGGGATAGGTGTGGCTCTATTGTAAAATGTGAGTTTAAATCCTGCTCCATATGAGACAGTCGAGTGGGGTTAACTGCGGAGGACCGATTAGAGAGGGGTAGGAGTAAGTAGGAAATTATGAGGTTATGGCCTACTGGTTGAAGGTGATGTTAGGGCGGGAAAGCTTCATTTGGGCCAGAACAGGAAATGATGTCAAATGAAGGAGGAGGTTCAGGCAATCTGAAACGAGAAAGTTTAAATGAGGTGAAGAAAGTAGATGCGTTGCCTGGAGTGATGGGGCTCGGGCCGTGGTTTGGGGTAAGAGGGTTGGCTCTAAAAGGGTTTTATAGAAAGAAAATGGAAGAATCCGGGTTTTAGGGGTTAGTCTATGATTAACTTGGATAGATGGAGACGGGAGGGAAAAGAAATTACGAGTTACTGGGATGAGATCTGGTATGATGTCAGATTTGTGGGATCATTTGCCCTAGGCGTCAATGGAGGTTTTGCTGAGACTAGCTGCTCAGGTGAAGGCTCTAGAGAGAGGGGAGAAGCTCTCATTTTAGAGAGAGGTCTTACAACTTCCCAGCCACGTTCAGTTGGGAAAGTTTTCACAATGGTTTAAGAGGAATTCCATTGACCTTAGCAAAACAAAAAGCCCGAGTGTGGACACGTCCAATCTAGTTGTGCTAAATTATCAACCTTCTTGAATCATGAACATGGTGACAGCTTGCCAATTAGAATGTTCAAAATCACATGCACCTCGTATGTGATCAAACTTAATTCAAGCTAAACTAAATGAAGTTAGTCCCACTTGCATTTGGCTTACACAGGTTAATGATGCTTGGGGGCAAAACCAACTCAACTTGCTGAAAAACTAGTTCTAAGCATATGAACTGCTAAGACAATTTTTGTGGTAAAGGTTCTAAAAGAAAGCTGAAGTACTAGCAGGCTATTACCACTGCGATAATCTCTTCCAATGATGTTAGATAAATGAGCTAAAGAAAATCAATGGCACCATTCCTTTCCAGATATGTCTTCAAGCTCATTGGCTACTTCCTGAGATACGTCTTCAATTTCATACTTCTTTATGCCCTTAATGACATAAATGGATTGTTTGCTTCCAAATGCTTGTGCAAACATGTATACAATTAACCTACCAACATAATTAATCCCTGAACAATTTAAGCACAACATTTGCTCATCCTAGTGTTTGTGACAATCAAACTAAGGGAAAGGCTTGAAGCTACTATTTCTCAGTCAGTAAGCGAACTTGGAACACAATTTCGAAATCCATGAATAAATTGGTTTGCCACTAACAAAACTCAGAAAAGTTATGCAAAACCACCACATCATGGTTTCGCCGTTGCACAACAAGCATTGCTAAAGGTTGGTTGCCATAACAAGAGCCTTGCTTGCATGTCCCATGTACAAACTTTGAAATATGAAATTCAAAGAGGAAAACAAAAAGAAGTATGGAGCAAGAGTGAGGTCTCCCGCATGAATCAACACCGATATAAAGATTTATGGAACAAGAAACACAACCAGGGCAAGATAGTAGAGGCTTTGAATGAAAAGGAAATGGATAGGCCATTTTACTGCCGCTGAACGATTGAAACTCTGCTAAGGGTTGAGATTGGAATTGAGAAAGGAGCTTTTCTTGGTTAGACTTAGGGTGGGGCACTTTCACAAAAGACAAATCATATTCCTCTTTCTCCAAGCTGGATGCATTAAATTGACAGTAAATCCTGTATCAGCTTCTGCCTCTGCTTCAAACTGAAAGCTCGTCTCAAACAATAGGAAAAGAAGTCAACCGGGGATCAACATTTAAACCAATGATCAAAGAAAAGGCAAGTAAATGCCCAGGAAAAACAACAAAGCAAAGGAGAGTCAGTGACTCAGCCTCATGTAGCTCAACCAACCCAAATCCATATCTCTATCTCATTGTTATAGTGAAATTTCGTGTAATATAACATACCAGAAAAAAAAAAAAGGAGTGAAGAAAGAAAGGTAAAGAGATTTTAGGAATGGACTATGGATGTAAGGGTGAAATTTTAATTTTCCTTAGGTATTAAGTGATATAACCAATTATAGATCACTCATAGTAATATCAGCATTGTTTCATGGGCGGAGAGAGAGAGAAAGAGTATGAAGCCAAGTGAGAGAGAGATATAGTGTGAAAGATGCCGCACCAAGACCAAAGAGAGAAAAGAATAAGAAAAAGAAAGAGGGAAGGAAAAGTAAGGGAAGTGTAAAGAGATGGACCTGTGATCGTCTGTCAAAAGTCCAAAGAAAAGGTTAGGGCAGAACTGTTACTGAATATCGAAGATTGTAAAGGGGAAAATAAAGTGCAGGTGAGAGAAAAAAAAAAGAATTCGAGATTTATTTGATCCGAATATCAATTGACGAAATTATGTCTGATTTTGATGAAATTATTTATACTGTTCTTGCTGTTTAGATTGCTATATCTATTGCTTCCAATTTTGATTATGTAAGCTGATTACTGCACAGTGTGGTTCCGTCCTTAATCTTCATCTCATTGCAAAGAGTATTTGTTTTGTTCAATCCTGAAATTGTACTCTTGTTGGTTATTTATTACTGTGCTGAAATTCTATGAGTTTCCAAAGGTTGAGTCTCTTTTGGTTGTTCTTGAGCTTATTACTTGGGGAATTGTACATGTAAGGTGCATTTACGGCAACGTTGTATGATGTGAGCCTAGCTGACAGGTACTCGCGTTGTACCTGTCAGGACATTAAGATGGACCACATATGTGACTAAGTGAAGTGAGCAATTGATATACCTATCCTAGCTCTATATCTATCCTAATGGAGAGCCAATAAGTCAGGTAGGCTCAACCCCCGTCACCCCAACACAAAAAATAGAAATGCCTACGAACTTTCACAAACCAATAACACCAAGCTCACCCTAGTTCCCACAAGACATCTGTCAATACTTAACTTGAAATCAGCATGACTGCGAGCGGTGCAAGTGATACTAGCTCCCCCAATAAGACAGTTGCTACTACTAATCAAAAACCAATAATGGATAACAAAGTTCTCTTCTAGCTCCCCCAATAAGACAGTTGCTACTACTAATCAAACCCCAATAATGGATAACAAAGTTTTCTTCTATGCGCTTTGTATTACCTCATAAGTCGCAAGAATAATACTTAAAATTTGTAACAACCTATAACATTTGACTAAAGAATCACCTCTTACGGTTTAGGAGGAGGGGGAGAGATAAAAGAGGGTTCTTTGGGGGGTTGGGGGGGCTTGCACAGCTTTCAAAAAGTCACTCTCTCCAACCTAAACTATCTATCCTTAGAAATAGCGTGTGAAAAAATCAATATAGTATTTTTTGGTTTTTCCAACAAAACTAAGCACTTTTTTTTCGTTATCATTCCAAAGGCTTAGTCCCACACTTGATGGTAACAACCCCCGCACTCCAGCGCCTGTTCTACTATATTTAGAATAGCGGTCGATTCCTCCGAAGTTACATTCGCAACTTAATGTTGTGTTCACACAGTGATATTCTATCTTTACAAGATAACTATCTGTTAAATAAATGAATAATAGAAATTTGTTATTTCCAAAAAAAAAAAAGAAGAAAAAAACACCAACAAGCAGCTGCAACCAAAATCTAATAATAGGCAGTCATGGTTTCCATTATAATCCATACTCTATGCATAAAAAAAGTGGCTTAGGACTTTCTGAACCTACAATATAAAATGCCCACAAGTTTGAGAAGGCAGTCATTTGCACAACATCACTGACCTGAAACAGTCAAGCTAAAGTTTGGACCATCTCATCCTCTCATCCATAAAAAAAAGTTCTACATGATGTTTTAGAAGTAAAAAGGAAGTTATGCAGTGCTGGTCCCAAATTACGGAAGGGCAAAGAGGGGCAGATGGGGAATAACATAACCCATTTTGAACATAAAATGGCTACCCATAGATTCAAGCCTGCAAGCTCACGGTTGAAAAGGTATGCTTCTACCTTTGCACCAGGCAACAAACCCCTAAGGAAGTTTATAGATGGTATTATTTAAAAAGCTTACAAAAAAACCCATCAATCGACATGTTTTGATGTTTCTTTCAACCAATGTGTGGGAAATATAAGCACATAATGAGCTCAAGAAAAGGCATAATTCTTTACTACTAAAACACTCAAGTAAACTCTGGCTGTCTTGCATTTAGACAAAATCATAGGAAATTTCAGTAAAACTAGCACATTCCAAAAATCTACCGCAGCAAACAGCGGACCCTTCATCCCGAAGAAAACATGACTGACGTTTTGCACTTTATTCTCTCCAAGTCTAGGCTTTCTACAAGCACTGACACTTCAGCGGAAATTCTGAATTCAGTCATATTCATTGCTGAATCCAATTAAAAGCTGCACACTAGTCAGCCTCCAAACACTACCCTTCTACTATTTTTCCAAGCAAGGCACACTGCAAAAATATAAAGCCTCACCATAACAAAAGCAGGGTCACATGATGTTTAAGACACTGTTAATCACAATTCCTTTGCATGTTTCATCCAAACACTAGTTGCAAACAGTGGTGCCCACAACAGAGTCCAACCAACAGTCACTAATTAATAAGCTAAAAAAAGGTTGAAGATACCTACCATAGTATATTTCCTAGCAATAGTTTCATTTCCGAAAAACATTCAAAAATCAATAAAAAGAAGGCTCACATCCCAAATTCTACTTTGTCAATAAATACAGCAGCTAAAAATGTCATTTATTTCCCTTTTTCCTCTCAAAAATTTGTCCAGCAACCAAGAAGAACGATAAATTGTTACCTCATTTATAATTTAAAGCAGACAAAAATACACAAAATAAGACAAAACGAACCTTTTGATCAGTCATCTTGGGCAGAGAAGTGAAGATTGGAACAAGAAACCCTCAAAGAAAAGCTGAAATCCGAGCCATCAGTGACGAAACTAAGCCGATTAGGGTAAGTATTGAAGAATAGGGTTTGCAGCCGAGTACTGGCAAGAGGAAGAGAGATCGAAACGGCCACGGAAGACATGAAAATTAGGGTAGAAATATAGCGGGTTTAAGAGAGAGAGAGAGAGAGAGTTCAATTTAGAGTTTGTCTCTCTCTGCTTAGGCCCTGAGTGAAGCAAAGAATGGCGAAAGTGTGGGCAAGAAGAGAAGAGAAACAGGTACAGTGAACAGGTAATAATTGGAGAACTGAGAGAATGCTCTGAAACGATGGGAAAGAATACAAATTTCGGCTAAAATATATTTTTGTCCTCCATAGTATGTATTTAGTGTTTTTTAGTTTCTAATTTTTCAATTATATCAATTTTGTTGCTAAAATTTTTAATCAGAAATCGTTGACGATTCTAGTCATGTGTCAATCACGTAATTTTTAAGTTTGTGTTTATTTGGTCTCTAAAATTCTCAATTTATATCTATTTAGTTCCTAAAGTGTAAATTTGTGCATTTTTAATCTCACGTGATTGGCACGTAGTCAGAGCCATTAACGATTTTTTTATGGACGTTTGAGATTAGATTACGTAAATATAAATTAAAAATCTTAAGGACCAAATAGGCAGAATTAAAAAATTGAAGATCAAATCGACACTACATGCATATTTTGAGGGTAACAAAGTGTATTTTACCCGAGAAAACTTCTGTTAAGTGATTCTAATTTCACTTTTCCCACGCCAACTATTGAGTTTTTACATATTGCCCTCTAAACTACTAGATTGGTTGCACATTTGACCCAAGATTAAATGCCTATCTGATTTTGGATAGAAAATGTCAACATGTGTAGTAAAGCATTCGTTTGTAATGTCTAAAATCTAGACAATGTGACATTAATAACTATATTTGGTATTCTGAATTTAATTTTAAAGTGAAACTACTGCTCTCTTCATCAGTCTCTTAGAGCTGAAGTAGTCAAAAAAAGATTAAAAAAAATTGTATTTTAGATATCAGTGCTTGTCAGTGCTCAAACAATAAGTACATTCGAATTTAGAAACTTTGGCTAAGAGATCAGTTATGATTCTACAAATTTAATTTTTTATTCTTATTAAGATTTATTTAAACATAAATATGAAAAACTATACCCAAGAGGCCGAGAGAGAGAGAGAGAGAGTCAATTACCTAAAAAATACATTCTTGGTGTAAAAAATCCTCACAAATCTATACGACTTTTTAGAGAAAATTTGTTAGCTACGAAAGATTTTGGGAGCAGAATTTAAGAACAAAGGATCCTTAAGCAGAGTTTGAGGTTGTGATTCCTCAAAGGTGGAGAAACTTGGATGGTTAATGGGATTGAGAATGAGCTCTTGGTGTTGCCTAGAGCATTCAAATCTTGATGAGGAACTCAGAAACTGGATAAAGTTCGAGAAGTATATAACGCAAAATTTATTCGTTGTGCAGCAAGTCTTTAGGTCTTAACAAGACAAAAAAATTTGGTTCAACTATTAGGAATTTCCGGATCATTTTATATGCACCTCTCAATTAATTTTCTCACTAATTCTGTCAAAGACAAAACCATCCACACCTTTAGTGGATAGTTTGGCTTGTCTAGGTCTCAGGTTTTTTCTCTTTTAAGTTTTTCATGTGAAAAATCACGTGCCTTTGCATGTATGTTTGATTGACATATTTACATGCAAATTTTTTATTTTTTTGTATCACTTAATTGATGAGATAGATTAATTAATTGACTATTTAAACTTAATCACACATTATCCATATTTGAATTATACTACTAGTTTTTATTGTTGATTTACCGTGTGTGCGGGAGATGAGACACAACTTAATTTGGTTTGCACCCGAACTAAGACCTTAAACCTATTGGAATGAGCAACCTGACAGTAACAAAGAAACGTTAGAAGGGATGCGAGAGGTGTATTCGACGATTCCTTTCCGATACTAAAGTCAATTTCTGAGGAGGGAGTTGAGCACCAGGCTATCGTTGAGTTCAAGTTGCATACCTTTGTTTCTTGGATTAGTCTACTATTTATATCTTCTAGGAGAGATGTTGAGTCATACTAGGTCATCCAAATCACCATGCTTGCAAGAGGGCTTTCGATTGGTTTGTACCAAGGACAACTAGAATCGCCATTTGACCTGATCTGTTGGAAAGAGAGCACATAAAGAACAAAAGAAAATGGGAGAAGGTTGTTATTTTATTTAAAGAATGATCTTCTTAATTACATGAGTTTACAACTAAAAAACAAAAATAAAAGCAACAAATTTCCTAAACTTTAGCTACTAACATTAACAACTAGTAAATAACAGAAAATCAAAACAAATCTCCTAAAAACTTGGTCAAAGAGCATGTAATGCATTGAATATCAGTTGCAGTCCTTAAAACCTGAACTTAAAGACACCTGCAGCATCCATATCAGAAACCCATATCCACATCCATATTAGCCATGTCAGCATCCATATCAACAACCCCTGCAGCTACTGATGCACACATTCAACACTCCTCCTTGCATCAGTGGGTGGAGATTCCAAGTTTCTCTCTTAGAAACTCAAACCTGCTTCTAGGAAGAGTTTTAGTGAAGATATCTGCTAATTGGTTTTCAGTCTTGCAATACTTCAAACACACTGCACCATCTTTTTGAACATCTCTGAGAAAGAATAACTTTATACTGAAAAGTTTTATTTTTCCATGAAAAACTAGATTGTTGGAGATGACTATGGCTGCTTGGTTGTCCATCATCACCTCTGTACTCAATCCCTTGCTCCAAGTGTAAATCAATTAGAATTTTTCTCAGCCATAAGGCCTGATTAACAGAATCTGTGGCTACTATAAACTCTACTTCAGCTATGGCTACTATAAACTCTGCTTCAGTTGTTGATCGTGGCTACTATAAACTCTGCTTCAGTTGTTGATCCTGCAACAATTTCTTGTTTTTTTGAACACCAAGAGAACACACCTGATCCAAAGCAGAAACAATGGCCAGAGGTACTTTTCATGTCATCTGAAGACCCTGCCCAATCACTGTCAAAGTAACCCTGCAGCTTGAAACTTTAACATGTACTGAATTTGATACCCATAACTTAAGGTCCCCTTGACATACCTTAGAACTCTTTTTGTTGCTTGAAAATGAATTTCACTTGCACAATTCATGAACCTTGATAGTACACTTACACCATGCAAGATTTTTGGGTCTTGTTGTTGTGAGATACATTAAACATCCAATTAAACTTTTGTAAAGAGCATAGTTATCAGAACCGGACCGGACATCGAACCGGTAGAAAGACTGGTTCAATGGTTTACTGGTTCAACCGTTGGATCAACTGGTCAGACCGGTTATATAATAAAAAAATATAAAATTATAAACATAATAATTAATCTAAAATTTAGGACTTTGACAAAAATAAAAAAATAAATATAAGTAAGTGAAAAACAAATAGTGAACCAAAAAATTATTTATCACAAAATCTTTGACAAAATGGAATTAAAAGAGAAGAGAGATAAAATTATGTAATTAAAAGTTGTAAATAAAGATGCAGGTTGTGTATGTACTAAAGTCCAAATTGCACAGACAATTAAGCCTTGGGAAGGAGATGTCGCCTGTATGTAAGTGAAATGAGGCACACACAGTGTGAGAGAAAGAGAGGACTCAATAGAGATTAGATCATAAGAGGACTCAATAGAGATTAGATCATAAGAGGACTAAATAGAGATTAGATCATAAGAGAACTCAAAGGTGCAGACAAAGACTCAAAGGAGATCAAATTTCGTCTTTAGATCATCAGAGAACTCAAAGGAGCAGACAAAGAAGGAGATCAATTCATCGTTGAAGACGAAAACGATGGTTGTTCATCACCTGGAGAAAGAAGAAGACGACTAGACCGTGGAGAATGGATGCCATTTAGGGCAAAATTACCCAAAAAGGGGGATTTTTTTATTTAAATATCATTTAAAATCCAAACCGTCCAATTCACAGGTTTTGAACAAAACCGGCCGGTTTAGCGATTAATCAGCGATTTACTTCCTTATACGGTCCAACACAAAAACCGGACCGGTCTAGACTCCGGTTCACGGTTCAACCGGTCCGACCGGCCGGTCTGGTTCGGTTCTGATAACACTGGTAAAGAGTTTCATCTGCTTGTTCAGTTTCATCATCCTTGTACAACTTCTCCTTTTGACACATTGGAGTACTCATGCTTTTACAATTCTCCATGTTAAATTTCTTTAGGATCTCCTTTGCATACTTCCTTTGACAGATGAAAATTTTTTCCTCTTCCTGTTTAATCTCCATTTCAAGGAAGTAAGACATTTTTCTCAGGTCAGTCATCCCAAAGACTTGCATCATGTTTTCTTTGAACTGTTAGATAAGTTCAACATTGTTACCTGTAACTAGAATATCATCAACATACAAGGAGATCACAATTAAGTTAGCTTGATTACCTTTGACATATAAAGTTGATTCACTAAGGCTTTTAACAAAGCCTAAGTCTAACAAATGCTCATCAATTCTTCTATACTAAGCCCTTGAGGCCTGTTTTAAACCATACAAAGTATTCTTCAATAGATAAATCTTGTTCTCATGCCATTTCACAGCAAAACCTTCAGGTTGCTCAACATAGATTTCTTCCTCCATAAATCCATTTAGAAATGCTGATTTCACATCAAGTTGGTAGATTTTCCATCTTTTTTGTGTTGCAATGGTTAATAGCAGCCTGATTGTATCTAGCCTTGCAACAGGGGCAAATGTATCAAAAAAATCCACACCAAAAACTTGAGCATACCTTTTTACCACTAACCTCACTTTGTGCTTGTTAATTGAGCCATCTGCATTTAGCTTTGTTCTAAACACCTGCTTGACTCCAATCACCTTTCTATGTTCAGGTCTTTCAACAAGTTCTCAAGTCTGATTTTTTTCAATCATGGAGAACTCCTCCTGCATTGTAGCCCTCCATTTGGGATCCTTTTCAGCTTCCCAATACCCTGCAGGTTTAAGAATTGCAACGTTGCATCTCTGATAAACATCAGAGAGAAATCTAGTGCCTCTTACAAGCTAGTCATCAACTAACTCATCCTGATTTTGTGTAGGATCAACAATCATCTTCTTTTCTGGATCAGCAATCAGCTTCTTTTCTACTGTATTCCAGCTCCATTGCTCATTCTCCATGAAGTGCTCATCCCTGCATATTAGAAATTTCCTTGTGTGAGGTTTGAAAACTATGTAAGCCTTAGATATTGAGCTATATCCCACAAAGATGCCAGGCTCAGATTTCTTATCAAGTTGGTCTCTTTTAATATGTGGCACATGAGTAAAACACAAACATCCAAACACTTTAAAATTTTGCAAAGAAGACTTGTAACCATACCAGGCCTCAAAAGGAGTTTTCCCATTTGATGCTTTGGTGGGAAGTCTGTTTAGCAAAACTACAACAGTGTTTGCAACCTCTGCCCAATACTCCTTAGGTTATCCTTTTTCATAGAGCATGCACCGGACCATTTCCACAATTGTTCTGTTCTTCCTTTCACTCACTCCATTCTGTTGTGGAGTGGAACAGTGAGTTGATGCTCAATGCCTGCTTCATCACAAAATAAGTTAAATTGTTCTGAAGTATATTCTTTGTCATTGTCAGACCTTAGAACTTGAATCTTGCAGCCACTTTGGTTCTCAATCCACTGCTTGAATTTTAAAAAAACTCCTGCAACTTCTGACTTAAATCTGAGAAAATAAATGCAACACATTCTGGTGAAGTCATCAATAAAAGCTATGTAATATTTACTGTCTTTAAGTGAGGGAGTTCTCTGAGGTCTAGGCAGATTAGTGTGGATGAGTTTCAGCTTCTCAGTTGCTCTCCAAGTTGACTGTGAGATGGGTAATGTTACTTGTTTGCCAAACTGACAAGCTTTGCAATTTGACACATCAGTTTCCAAGTGAGGCAATCCCTGAACTAGCTGCTTTCTTTGCATAGACAAGACTGCTGCATGATAAAAATGACCTAGTCTTTTGTGCCAAGTCTCTGTGTTGCTCATAGCAATAGGATAAGTTGCTTGCTCCTCCTTCATTGGATCTAGTGAGAAGCTTTTGCCTCTCATTTTGATTCTTGAAGACTTCCTTATCATTGACATCCTTGATTAAACATTGTTTTATCTTCAAAGATGACTTTAAATCCCTTCTCAAGTAATTGTCCCACACTTAACAAGTTTTGGTCAATATCAGGTACAAATAAAACATCAGTAATTAGTTTAGTACCTGTGCTACTTTCAATTGCTACAATTCCCTTTCCTTTGATAGTAATGTGCTTACCATTGCTAATTCTGAATTTTGATACCTCTGATCTGTCTAGCTCTCTGAAAAGTTCTTGATCATAGGTCATGTGATTGGTACAACCACTATTCACTAGCCAACATTCACTTGAGCTGCTGCTTGCAAACCAAGTTGCTACAAACAACTGCTCTTCCTCCTCCTGCTGGTTTGCAACTTGAGCCTCATTCCTCTGTGAAAATTATTTTTACAGATTCTCTCGTGATGCCCCAACTTGTTGCACATATCACACTTAACATCAAGTATTCTTCAACACTTGAAAGGTGGATGACCCTTTTTGCCACAATGTCTGCAAGGAGGAAATTCTTTGTTGTTTCCTCCACTACTGTTGCTGGTGTTAGTAGCTGCTTCTGGTGTGCTAGAATTCTTATTTTTGTTTTTGTTTTTATTTTTGTTTTTCTTGCCTTTTTCTCCACAATTGATTTGCAATTTAGCTTGCAATGCTCCCTCCACAGAACCTTCAACCCTCATTATTCTTCTTTGTTCTTTGGCCTGCAACATTTAGAAGTTTTGCCAAGTTGATTCTTGACAGATCTTTAGCATTCTCCAAGGAAGAAATAGTAGCTTCAAATCTTTCAGCGATAGTTACTAGTATTTTCTGAATTATTCTTGAATCAAAAAATTCAGAACCAAGTAATCTTACCTTGTTGACAATGCTAAGATGCTTATCAGCATATTCTTTGATTGTCTCTGACTCCTTCATTTTTTGCATCTCAAATTCTTTGACTAGATTCAACACTTGCATTCCCTTGATCCTCTCATCTCCTTCATATTCATTCTTGAGGAAATTCCAGATTTCAAATGCTGATTTCATGGTCATAATTCTGGTGGAAATTGCTGGTGAGACAACAATAAACAAAAAAGCTCTTGCCTTTGACTTTCTTGCTTTCCTTTCCTTATGATTTCTAAGTCGTGCCATTGTTGAATTTTTTGGTAATGGAAGAACTTTGTAGTCTTCCTCAACAGCTTCCCAAAGATCATTTGCCTCTAGGTGTGCCTCCATTCTGACTGCCCAGACATGATAATTGTCACCATTAAACACTGGTGGTGCTAGTGTTGTGAATGGTGTTTCAGAATCCATTTATTTAATGGATGGAAGCAAGGTGTTTGGGCCTTTGGTGAGGTTCACTCGATTCATTCACAAGTCTCTTTAAGAAGACAGTTTTGATACCAATTTATTAGAAAAAGAGCATATAAAGAACAAAAGAAAATGGGAGAAGGTTGTTATTTTATTAAAGAAAGATCTGCTTAAAGACATAAGTTTGCAACTAAAAAATAGAAATAAAAGCAACAAACTTCCTAAACTTTAGCTACTAACATTAACTAGTAAATAACAGAAAATCAAAACAAATCTCCTAAAAACTAGGTCAAAGAGCATATAATGCACTGAATATTAGTTGTAGCCCTTAAAACCTGATCTTAAAGACACCTGTAGCATCCATATCAGCAACCCATATTAGCATCCATATTAGCCATGTCAGCATCCATATCAACAACCCTGTAGCTACTAATGCACACATTCAACATGGTCAGATAGACATATCTCGAACAGAACACCTGCTTCACCTCAACCCTTGACATTCCGCATGCATGAACATATGAGACTGCATTAATAACATTAAATGCTCGGCGTCCTAACTAACGCCGAATACTTGTTGCGCATTCAAAGCCTTTTGCCTTTGCTTCCCTAAAAGTTAATGTTTTTCAGATATAGGCACGTGCTTATGTGGAATATATTGATTATTGAAGCCATAGGGCCGAGCGTTTATTAAGCATTTAAGAACACTTTTCACGATATGTTGCAATGTAGTTTTATGATCTTTCTGACCTTTTGGGGAGACGGAATCACGCTTGCTGTTCATTCAAGTATGAATCTTTAACAGACAATCTACACATGGTCATAAATCGATAGTGTGTCCTCGGCTCTTGTCATCATTGTTCCCCTGGCACCATTGTACTTCAGACCGAGTTACGCCGAGCCAAGAGTGCTGAATCACCCCGAGGCACTCGCCACCGATATGCCAAGGGGTGTTGACTCATTTCTACCCTTCCCTCCGGCTCAGTGTGGGTAGACTTCTGTAAGTTGGTGAAGCGTTCGGGATCTCTTTGCTGGTCCGAGCATGCCTTCCATTCCAGACACCATACCTCATGCAATGATCACTCTTTTGACGGAAACGGGATAGTAGATGCCACGTGTTCGTGACTAATTGGCCTGACAGACCATGTCCTATCACTGTGCTTTATTTTTGAGAAGAAGCGAAGAACTATGCACCTCATCTAGGTTCTTAGAGTTTCATTATAGACATGATCCACACTCCCATTATACATGCAATTTAACTTGAAGGAAAAAAGTGTACTCTAATAAAAAAAATCATCAAAGCAAAAAGACAAATCAAACACTATCAAGCAAAAATATTTAAAGAGGAAAAAAAAACAAAAAAAAAACTTAAAAAACGTTATGAAACAATACCTTATTTGTAAGTAAAACCTTTGGACTAAGTTGATAGAACATAATGATTTTTTTGTAATAAAACAAAATTTATTATATATATTTTTTCCCCAAATCTTAAGCCTGCAATATTGAATATATAATTATATCCCATGATTTATGGGATTTTATTTGACTAATTAGCCATATTCAATGAGATGATATGTATTCTAATTTGAGAAATGCTATAAAATCCAAATAAAACCCAAAAAGTTATAACCTAAATGTATATCATCACTTGAATGAGTGAGTCTCATCAATTTTTTCAGTGGGACCCACTCATCACACACTCATCCATCGGATGATATGAATTTTAATTTTAATTTTTGAATTTCATTTGAGTTATATCTCACTTTCTTTCTAATTTATGGCAATCCCTATGTTTGAGAGGTATGATTGTTTTGTTGCTTTATATATAGGGGCATATCTCATATGTGTGGATCAATTAAGAATATTAGAGACCTAGTCATAGGTACTAGCACCGAACCACCCTAATTCTTTTTGTCATGATTTCTTGTTCATTCATTTTATTTGTTCTTAGTCAAATTTTAACATGGTATCATAGTGAGTCAATCGAACCATGCCCAATTTACTTACACATCGTATTTGCACGATGTTAATTTGGTTATAATATGTGCATATCCTTCTTTGTGTGTTGCATGATGTTTATTCCATGCACATGCCTTTATTTCAAATTTGCATGACATTCATCTCGTGCGTCGTGTCTGCATGATGTTCACTCCATGCTCAGGGTTAACCTCTTTATATTCGCATGAGACGATCATTTCGTGCAAATTTTCTCACAACTTATCGTTCAGGTTGAGTCAATCCAGACAACCGTAGTTCTGGTCTGGGCATCAAATCCCGCGTGATGAATCATTCTGTGCAGTCTAAATTGTTGTAGTCTTTGCAACTTCAATTGTCGTTGTCCCGAAAACTTCAACAAAGTTGGAATCGTGACATCATTTCCATCTGCCGTGCAAGTTGGACACTTCAAATCTACAATTTTGTGTCCAACTTGAGGGGACTATTCAAGATAAAAGTTAAATGTACAAAAAAGAGTCTTCTGAGGTTGAGTCAATATTCAATCGGTGCTTGATGATCTAATTCAAATGAAATTTAGATCTCGTGTGTTTAGCAACAGGTGGTATACAATATGTTCTTTCTTGAATCTCTTTGGAAAGAATAATTCTTTGATTATTTTTGGTTGTATTCTATTTGGTTGTGTTGTTGTAATTCTAAAACATATTGGATACATTGACTGTGTGTTTGTATTGATTTGAGACAGGAACGTGGTAGCCAAAAAGTCCAATGCATTGCTAGTCAATAGGGCCCTGGAGCGGATTGAGGTAGAATGATTAGTGAGGTGCTAAATCTATGTTCTGATCTCGCATGAAATGGGATATCTGAAATATGAGTTTGTTGCTTCGAATCTGTTGTTTGAGATATTTTTGTGATCCTTGGTTTATTTGGTATTCGCTATCGTTGAACATATTATTTCTCATCGTTACAATTTTATTGAGGCAATTAACACTCTATAAATTTTAACTGGATGTAAATTATCAATTTTTTAACTGAATAATGTCTCTAAAAAACTGAAGCGTTCTGGGATATTATGAGATTAATTAGCCACATTAGTGGCATGATTTGATATTCTGACTTACGTTAATCCATACGATTCAAGGACATGATTTTGTTTGCCATCCTATATAAACGGGTGTATCTCATGCATGTTGATTAATTAAGAATAATATCTATATAATCCTTTGTGGGTTTTGTGTCGTGGACTTGGGTCTTAGGACCGAACTATGTTAAATATTTCATTTGTTTTTATTTAAATTTTAACAAACAATAACTAGGGAGGGATCCAAGGTTTAGACCGGAGTGGATTCATTTGCCAAGTCTTTAATGGGCCTTTTGGATACTCGAGAGAAATTTCGAGGACAAACTATTAAAAATTACAAAAATTATTATTCCTTTAGAATTTAAGAACTCATGGAAGACCCATTTGAAAGCAATGAGTTTCACTTTATTTTATGGCAAGACAATCTTAGTATTACAATCATGGAAGAAATCTAGTATTGAACTGAATAAGAATTCATGAGAATGACGTGTATTTCTTCTCTTGTACTATTTCAAGTTGGCCTTCATTCCTTTCCTATTCTCTTTTGGGTAGTTCTGTAGTACCAATTTTTTTTGTCTCATGACGAAAGTTACAACTTTTTGTAACGACTGAAAATGCGAGAATTCAGTGTGGAAGCAGACTTGAGTGTTGAAGAGACTGCAAGGGTCAAGTGCAGAGAGCCATGCCAATTGAACATGATCTTGGACTGGGTGTGAGTGTGACAGTGTGTTGGTGGCTTAGAGGTCGAGGTCGAGGTCGAGGTCGAGGTCGAGTGGAAGGAATTGAGCAAAAACTACGGTTTAGACATACTAGGGTTGGTACGGTTTTGGACAATTCAGAGGTTCGGATCTGATTTGCGGAATTAATTGGACAGCATGTTTTTTTTATATATATTTCAGCAAAATAACATGACATGCATTTATGGTAACAAAATATTGAAATATTTAATCAAATAAATGAATAAATATGCTTAAATAATCAACATGTTTAATTTAAATCACAATTCAAAGGCTAAAAATCTCAGAATATCAAATAATTAATGTATTAAATTTTTTGGATTTTTTTTTCTGATTTTTTTTGAGATTTTTAAGTAGCATGAAAATATGCTCGGAATTCACTAAAATAGGAATTTAATTCCAAAAAATTGAATTTTTAGAATTTTACTAGCTCTTTCCATTGGAGTTGTTGAGTGAGTAACCCATTTAAGCTTACTTTTAGGCAATCTAAAACATATTATTTTTTCTGGGATTTAAAAATTTAAGGAAAATTACTATCATATTCTAAATAGTTATACGAGTATACAGAAAAAAATGGGAGTAAAAATGGACACTCAATGATACTACACTCTCTGCAAGGCGAGAGTAAACATGCACAAGAAATTGAAACTTATCTTTCATTTGCTCTTGCAAGTGACACCCCGCCTTCCGAACTTCCGTTTGCTTCACCACCACTATCATTAGATTCGTCTTGATCTCTAAAATACAAATGTGTTTTCAAAATTCATTTTCGACCTTGTTAGAGTGTGGGGGTGAGCTGCACTCTTCATCTATGAGAGTGAGATTCGTTTTGGTTTGGTTCATCTTCAACCTCAAAGACTCTAAAATGTTGATTTTTAATCACAACTTTAAACGCTCATATCTCTCAAGTAAATCGATATCAATCGTGTAACATACCGTTGGAAAGTTTATTAGACAAGGATTTTAGACATATAACAATCACAAGGGCAGCCCAATTTAAGGTAGTCCTCTACATGTACAAGGCTTGTACCATGTTAGTCCAGTTCTGGAATGACTCCTTCTAACCAACTGTGTTCAGGACACCTATGGGTACCCCAATTTGATCCAACCCAAAGTCCAACAAAGAGAAATGGAGAAAAGAGTATTGGAAGGAGGGTAGATAATTGAACTGAGTTACTCAAATTCGACTTGTTTTGGTTTGTTCTGGCAAATTTGACTCGTTTTCTAAACGAACCGAACTAAAACATTTTTTTAGACTGGTTTAGAAAACGAGTACGACAGACTCGACTTGTTTACGTGTAAATAATCAAGCTCGACTTAGATTTGGCTCGTTTTTTTACGCTTGTTCAGGTTCAAAATATTTTTTAAACGAGTTAAATTTGAACAATTTTTAAATTTATTTAAATAAACCAGCTCGACTTTTGTTCGTTCGATTATTAACCCTAATCGAAAGGCATCTTGATCCCCTTTTTTATTGTCAACAACATAGTTTCCTTTTTCATATTGCTGTGTATGTCATCTCGGTGACCTAGAAACTAATACATCGACTTACCAGGCAGCACGGTGAGCAAAACTGATATCTTTCAAGGGAAATAGCCATCAGTTGGTATTGTACCAATGACTTTGATTTGGATGATTTTTAATCATTGATTAAACAAAACAATAAAGTAATAAACAATAAAAAAATGAAAAAAATGTATGCTTGTCATGTTTTTAATGGATGATAAAATAAAATTCAGCAACGAAAAAAATTATTTTTTGGTATCTTTTTTCGAAGGACAACGCCAGACACTAGAAGGATTAGTCAGCGTTGGCCAATCACGGACTATATTGGGACATGCTCTAATTCAGTTCAAATTACGATAATCAGTCTCTGAATTTGAGAGAATAGTTGCATAAGCCTGAATAACTTGTAACAAAAAAAAAAAAAAACCACTCAAATTCATAGAACCGCATGCATAAATGTCTCTATTATATATACGGAGGCCAACTTACACTTTGACCCTTTAATTACCATATTTTCAGATTATATATATCTCAAAATATCCCGTTATGAATAGGTCACTTGCCCCTCAATTACATTACTTTTTTTCCCAGTTTATCACAATTTAATGGAAATTTCTGTTTGAGTATTTATAATTACAGTAAGTAATCAATAAGGCATTCTGAGAAGCATGGCAGAAGTGAACTGAGGTTGGATTATAATCTGAAGATGAGAAGTATACTGTGTTCATGGATAAGTCTACGGTATCGGCAAAAAAAAATACGATATCGTATTTTTATTTATAATTTTTATGGATATTTTTATTGTAAAATAACCCAAATACTTTTTTTCCCATTTTAAAAAGTTGATGGGTCTTATTCATCCAACGGTCTCCTTTCATTTGGGATGAAAATTTGGGTTGAAGATTTGTGATATATAGTATTTCTCATTTTTTTATGAGTAATGCTTTGTATCCCAAAAGTGCATCCTAAATTAATGGGAACCATTGGATGAGTGGGTCTCAATGAAAAAAATTGGTAGGACCCACTCATCCAATGGTTCCCATTGATTTGAGATACAAATTTGAGATATAAATTTGTGACATGTAACATTGCTCTTTTTTTATGGGGACCATAGTCTAAGTCGTGTGTTCATTAAATGAACAGTTATCCATCTCTTCTGTGTTTAATACGTTTGGTTGGCATTCAAATTGATTAGTTGGTCCGATTTATTGTTTTAATTGACCAGTAATCCCAAATTTCAATGGTCAAACACCTAACTCAATAAAAGAATTTTCAAAGGTCAAAACCCTTCACGTTTCAGCGTTTTGAATAAATAATTTTTCGTATTTACTTCGAATCTATCTTAATCATGAAAAAATATTCATATTGATAACACGTCATCATTATCTCTTAATCGCGTGCCAGTAACCTGTATCATCGGGTGGTTTCTTGGTCCTCGGCCGGAGAAAGAGTTTGGGAAGCATTTTTTTTTTATTTTCTTACGTTTCATAATTTAATTTATTGAAATAAAAATATAAGTTGTGTCCACTCACATTCTATCACCTGATCATATAACCACTTCTCTAATTCCCCCAACTAGCTAGCAACCTCTCATTGTTTTCCAAATAATCAATTTTTATACTTCTCCAACTTCTCAAAATCCTCTAACTTCGCAAATGGGGGCTGGGAACAAAAAATATGACTTCATTTAGTGTTGTTATTTATTATGAGTTTTGGATTGACAGTAAACTCTATTAAATATTGGAATTTGCTCTTCATTCAATGATTTCAATGAAATTACAGTGTAATTCTATATAGACATAAAAAGTAGACTTGATAATCACAACCATTGAATAGGTAGTGGGTCCCTATAAATACTAAGAGTCACACTGAAATCAATGATTATAATTATAAGTCTACTTTCCATGTAACATTGCTCGAAACTACATTATCAAATCAGCACATTAGACCAAATTTTTAGGTTTGAATAACATTACTTAAATAAAAAATCTCAAACGTCTCTCTCTCTCTAAAACACAAAACTTAAAAAATCTCAAATATATATCTCACCCCCTCTCTCTCCCTCCCTTGAACACAACTCTTTTTTTTTTGTTTGTGTTACGATTTTTTTTTTGTTTTCTATTCCAAAAAATATATCAAAATATTTTTTTATTTTTTATTTAAATAAAATATTCCCTAAGATCAACTATCACAAGAAAGATCATGTTGATAAGTGATACTATTAATATAAAAAGACATGGTGACAAAATTTAAATATAAATACTAATAGTACTTTTAATCTCAAAAAATAAGAGGAATAAATTTTAAATAAAAAATATTAATATTAAAAATAAAAAGTCTCATTTTTTGTTATCGATTTAGTCCTCAAATAGTTTTGGGTAGGAGCGACAATCATGTCATGTTAAGTCGAATTCATGTCGTGTCATTTTGGGTTTATATCAAGTATTAATCAATCTTAATTCAACCTATTTAACTAATCATGTTGTGTCAACCTATTTATTTTTGTGTTGTATTTGTGTTGATCCATATACCTTATGCATAAAAAAATTAAAGCTCATTTTGATGTCTAAAATTTTATTATCACTTAATTGAACTTATGCTGGTACTTTTTTTATATAGTACAAAATAACTTAATAAATATAATAATAAAAATGAGAATATATATTTTGTTGTACAAGAATTATGTCACTATTTGATAAAATATATATATAAAAATAGCATTTTATTCTAATACTATTATTTAAATGTGTTGATCGTGTCAATTTCATGTTATTCATGTTTGACACTAGCCCAACTTATTTCTTATTCGTGTTAACAGATTATATCATATACGAGTTCGTGTCAAGAAATGACCAATGCTAACCCACAAATTTCCTGTCAACTTAAAATCGTGTTTTCGTATTGTGAAATAAATACTGGGATGAAATTAATTGTTGTAATTATAAGTCTAATTTTTAAGTTCATGTAACATTGCTGGAAACTACATCATCAAATTTGACCAAATTTTTTGGTTGCATATTGAGTTGCAAAGTTATTGGTCGTTATGATATGGAGGGAGAAAAAGGTAATTATATTCTATTTGAGTATTTATAATTACAGTAAGTAATCAATAAGACATTCTGAGAAACATGGCAGAGGTGAACTAAGGTTGGATTATAATCTGAAGATGAGAAGTATACTATGTTCGTGGATATGAGCCGAATCCAAATCGATATCGTATTTTTATTTATAATTTTTATGAATATTTTTATTCGATATCGTACCATAGTCTAAGTCGTGTGTTCATTAAATGAACAGTTATCCATCTTGTCTGTGTTTAGTACATTTGGTTGGCATTCAAATTGATTAGTTGGTCGATTTATTATTTTAATTGACAAGTAATCCCAAATTTCAATGGTCAAACACCTAACTCAATAAAAGAATTTTTAAAGGTCAAAACCCTTCACGTTTCAGCGCTTTGAATAAATAATTGTTCGTATTTACTTCGCATCTATCTTAATCATCAAAAAAATATTCATATTCATCGTAATGGTGATAAGCACGCCATCATTATCTCTTAATCGCATGCTAATAACTTGTATCATCGGGTGGTTTCTTGGTCCTCGGCCGGAGAAAGAGTTGTGAGTTTTGGATTGACGGTAAACTCAATTAAGCATTGAAATTTGCTCTTCATTCAATGATTTCAATGAAATTACAGAGGTAGTGATTTCACAACTATTAAATAGGTAGTGAGTCCCTATAAATACTAGGACTCCGAGTGAAATCAATAGTTGTAATTATAAGTCTACTTTTTATGTAACATTGCTTGAAACTATATCATCAAATCAACAAATGAGACCAAATTTTTAGGTCTTAATAACATTACTCAAATAAAAAATCTCAAACATCTCTCTCTCTAAAACACAAAAAAGTAGTCAATCCTAACCCATTAATTTCATATCGATTTTAAACCGTCTTTTCGTGTTGTGTCAAAAATTATTGTCCTCAGTCTTGGGTCGTTCCTGTTGACGGAGAATATTAAAAACTTGGTAGAGCATTAAAAAGAGATGGAGACCAGAACTCAAAGATGCAAAGTATATAGACAGATATCTATCAATTCTGGGTTGAAGCATTTGGTTGGATTTAATATCTCCTAATTAATTAGTTGGCTCATTTTCTCGTGTTAGTTTAAAGGCAATGTCAAACGTCACCCAAGAAAATCTACCCTTCGTTTTTCTACTCTTTGAATAAATAATAACTCTTCCTATGGAATTCGTATCTATCTATCTCCATCCATACATATAATAATCAGATTGTGGGTAGAGAGAGCTCATTTCTTTAGAAAGAGGTCACAATATATTATATGGAACATGAAGACCCAGCGTATTCAAAGTCTAATAGAAGATGTGGTTGGACTTTAAATTAAGCAGGGGGCCAGGATTTTCGTCTTCATCTTCACTTCCAATCGCATCAATATCTTTTTCAAACTTTTTTATGTCTTCCTCCTCTTCATTAGTTTTTTTCAATTACTTGCCTTCCACTAATTTTCTTATTTGACAATTTTTCTACGCCCCACAGAAGCGATCTTCAATTCCAATCGTATCATTATCTTCAACATCAAATACCAACAAGGCTTTACTTCCTCCATCTTTTTCAAACTTTTGTATGACTTGCTCGAGTAAATATTCAGTGTGACGGTGACACCACGTCATCACTGACACGTGGTGTAACCATCCAATTAAAAAACTAAAAATAAAAAATGTGGATCCCACTAATCCTATGTGTTATTGATTGGATGTGGTGGTTATTTGTAGTTTTGAAAATAGTGGGGTTCACTTTTCCTATTTTTAATTTTCTAATTGGATGGTGGCACCACGTGACAGCGATGACGTGGTGTCACCGTTGTATTCAATATTTACTCGACTTTCTCCTCTTCATTAGTTTTTTCCAATTACTTGCCCTTCTACTAGTTTTCTTATTTGACAATTTTTCTACGCTCCACAGAGGCCATGCAAATTATATAAAATATTAAAAATGATTGAACAAGTCAATAAAATAAAAACTATATATACTATTTACCTAGGATGTTTATCTTTCTTTATTTGTTTATTAATTTTTATTTTTTAAATATATACACTGCGAATCATAACGTATCGTGTATTATATAATACATTGTAAAACAATACACTTAACAAAACGTATTGTTTTAGTCCATGGACAAATGCCGTTTGATCTAAATCTGGTCAATAATCAAGACTCATTTTTATGTCACGAATTCCATTGTATTTTGAAACCTAACAAAAACCTGAGCAGATTTAGATAACAAGTTAAAACTGTTTTGTATATTATTTTGTAACATTTCTAAAATTTAAAAAATATCACCACCACCACCACGTCTACCATGTTAAGCATATCCATGATTCTGATTCTCCTAAATTAATGAAAGTCAAATCCAATTGCATGATTGTTAATATTGCAAATTCTTCTCAGTTAAAGGAAGCTCAATCTCCTTACAATGATTCTACCATCATTCTCGTGAGATGAACATTGATCTCATTGACTCCTCTTTTGTATTTAGAAAGTAACAATATTGTACTCCTTACATCAAGGAGAAATTCTTGTAAATTGTACATTAAAATTTATTTAAATATACGGTACACTCACAGCGAAAACAGGTTGCCAAAATCATTCTGCTTTCACTTTTTCATACCATTCCATCATCACACTTCAATCACCACCACTGGTCCACCACCACTACACTCTCATGATCAACGTTCCACCAACATCACTACACTTCCATCATCACCACTATGATGTCCACCACATTCCCACCACCACCACACTTTTGTTTTCACTGTTTTTTGGATTGTTGCCAAACTGTTTTTGTAATCATATAATCAAACAAGTTCCGTGATACAAAATATTAAAAATATTTTTTTTAAAATTCTTCCCAAAAATAATTTTTGGATTTTATTTTTTGATATACAAATCTATCTATCTATTTATATATATATATATTTAGTTGAGATGAACTTGAAATCTTTTCAAAAAGAGAAAACATAAACTCAGAAAGATTGACTAGTAGATTCTATATCCTGACGTTGATTCAAAACACATCATATATACGGTTTACAGGTGTAATACAAAGGAAAATAGCAGGTAATACAATACGACGATCCCGCAAGTATGAACTCGGTGTCATTTTGGTGCATCAACTTCATATGATTAATAATTACGTGGCTTTTGATGACGGACGCCAAATGTTAACTTTTGTTTATTACTTGAACGTAAGTCAGTGAAAAGACCATTAAAAATGAGAGATACTAGTATTTTATCTTTGAAAGATTTTAAAAGTTTTACCATTGTCTACTCAAATATTAAAAAATTCACATTATACCTTTGTATTTCTCAAAAAGTGTAAAAAAAAAAAAAAAAAACAACTCGACGATGCTGGGTATTTTTTTAAAGATATTGTTAGAGCTCTTTACCATATGATATTATTTACTAGGGCATTTCTTCCCATAAATGTTCAATTGTTCCACGTCAATAGACAGAAAATATGACATTATTTAAAAATGTTATGACCCAGTACGAGACTTACAATCTTTAATGGTGCAAAATACAATTTAAAATTTTCAAAGGGCATTACTTTTTATAAAAATAACTTGCAAACTTCAAGAAACAACATATCAAAGTGAGGGAGTTGTCTACAGCAATGAAAAAATAAATCTCGATACCTCACTGACTTTTAATACATTGTGAGTATTTTTATTATATTTATGAGTGTTTTTATCAGTGTTGTGGTACCAATAATAAAAACATTTACCACAATAGTGGTAAAAATACTCGTAATGCTGTTAAAAATATCCACAAATCAAAAAAATTGTTATAGTTAACAATTTTATGCAACCATGTTATTTAAAAAGTAATCATTATATGCAAATTTATAACTTACAGAACGCATCAAGATCAATGTTTGTACAATACTCTCGCAAAAAAGATTAGTTTGGCTCAAAAAACAAAAAAAGAAGAAGTTATTTTACACTTATAATCATAAATTTTGGTGTTTGATTTTTGGAATAAAAATTTTGCAGCATGTTTTAAATTTTAACAAATTGAAATTTTGATGTTCCGTTTAAATTTTGGCTCGTAAATTTTATTTTCTTTGGCATCATTATATTAGTACCACATTAAAATTAAATTTAAATAACATTTTCAACTCGTTTTTAGAATGACTTGCATTTTTTTCTTCTGTTGACCAGCAATCTCATCAAAGCAAACTTAATGAGCCACTTGGCCCATGTGTAGTACCGTCCCTATCCCGCCAATTACTAATTTGTGCAAACAACCTACAAATTTTTAGAGTTAAGTTATAATATTTTAGTGTGTTTATTGTCGATCCTAAACATTTCAAGAACCATCCTAAACGTTAGAATCAATCTTAAAATGTTAACATCAATCCTAAACACCAAAAAAATAATTTTGTCTTCAAAGTTTGTAAGTTCATCCCAAAAAATTGTTATTTGACCTTTTTGATTATAACTAAATCTCTAAAAATTATATCTTCATCCAAAAAATTATAAATATTGATGTAGTCTTTAGCTAGGTACCACAGTCAAACTCCTTTGTAAATGTCACGTTCATCTAGACCCTACAACTAACCCTATCGAATAGGGCATGATTTGTTGATTTTCCAGCACTCAATCTTGACTTTAGGTTTAATCTTCGGCTGGCCGTTGGGGATTGGCCAGGAAATAACATAGAAAAAATTTGTGATCTAAGTACTATAAATAGATGGAGACATTTCTCAGCTTTTGCACACAAATTCAAAAACAAAAAGCAATGACAATGATCACCTCAAGAGCTTGTTTGCTTTCACTTCTTTTGGTTTTCTTCTTCACATCTTCATGGGCAGCTTCAGCTCATGAAAATGAAGGTTTTCTTCAATGTTTATCCTATCGATTCCAAAACACCATCTCAATTTCCCAAGTCCTTTACACACCAAAAAATCCTTCATATTTGTTTGTCTTGAATTTCTCTGCTCAAAACCTAAGATTCACTACTCCTTACACTCCACAACCTTTAGTTATAATAACCCCAACGCACGAGTCTCACGTTCAACGTGCCGTGTATTGTTCTCGAAAGTATGACATACAAATAAGAACTCGAAGTGGAGGACATGATTTTGAAGGTCTTTCTTATGTTTCTGAAGTACCATTTATCATCATTGATCTGAGAAACATGAAATCAGTAACTATAAATATTGAAGACAACACGGCATGGGTTCAAGCTGGTGCGACTCTTGGCGAACTTTATTATAGTATTGCAAATATGAGCAAAACTCTTGCCTTTCCAGGAGGTCTTTGCCCTACTGTGGGTTCTGGTGGGCATTTTAGTGGGGGAGGATATGGTGTGTTGCTACGTAAATTTGGTCTTGCTGCTGACAATATTCTTGATGCTCACTTCGTTGATGTCAACGGGAAAATTCTTGACAAAAATTCAATGGGGGAAGACCTCTTTTGGGCTATTAGAGGAGGTGGAGGTGCTAGTTTTGGGGTCATTTTGGCATGGAAAATAAATTTGGTTGTTGTTCCAGAAACTTTGACTGTTTTCCTAGTTAATAGAACCTTGGAACAGAATGTAACTAAGCTTATTCATCGATGGCAATACATTGCACACAAGCTTGATGAAGACCTTTACCTCAATGTCTTATTGAGAAATGCAAATCCTGATCAATATGGAAAAAGAACAATACAAGCCTTTTTTTATTGCGTCTTTCTTGGTGGAGTTGATAGATTACTTCCATTGATGCAAAAGGAATTTCTCGAATTGGGTTTGTTGAAAGAAGATTGCAGAGAAATGAGTTGGATTGAATCTGAACTCTTTTTCTTTGGTGGACAATCACTTGATACTTTGTTGAATAGGACTTACCAATTCAAAGCCAAGTATAAAATAAAATCAGACTTTGTGAAGCAACCCATTTCTGAAAGTGTACTTGAAGGTATATGGAAAAGGTTTTTGGAAGAAGATGTTAGTGTACCAAGCATGTT
>CM042195.1:8438660-8454338 GCA_023539305.1 Ilex asprella | reverse complement strand
ATAGGATAGGAATATACTTATATGTCGTGTGTAACTTTTATGAGAGTTTAAACTTAATGAATCTATTTTAACTTATTTTGGAGAGGAATATAGTAATTTAATTGAGAGAGATATGTTTATCTTACTATCGGAATAGGTTTGATAAATAATTTTGAAGTCTCAGTTAACAACTTATTTTGATCAATTAACTGGAAAGAGAGTGGCGAGATTTATACGAAACATTAGGAAAAGTTGTAATCTTAACTTCTTTTATCTGATAAATTCAACTCTTGATTATTAAATCTAGCTTTAGTTTTAAATTAGTCACTTCATAGTTCAATTCCAATTGTTTAAATAAAACTGAATTGATACAAAATTAGTACTTAGAATTTATTAGTAATAATTTTTCGTGGGAACGATACTTTACTTATCACTTTATTACTTGGTGATCGTGTATACTTTCACGTAAATTGTCAATATCAAATTTGAACAACGCACACACACATTTCTACACCTAGTCACACACACACACACACACACACACACACCCCTTTACACTTTCAGACCCACCACCTTATATGTGAAACATGCATAAAGATATTTCATAAAACTTAAATAATCCTACTTGCCTCCCCCAAATTGTTAAGTTATTCCAAAATCAATCCAATATTATTTTCATACACAAAATTCTATATAATAATTAATTTCACATAATTGTAATTAGTTCACATAATTACGCTAATATATATGCAATGCATGATTGAGTCCCACATGTGAGATTCTCAAAATTGGAAAAATTAGCTCTCTTCCTTGTCATTGCCGCTAGGCGTCTACGCCATTATTTTTGGAGCCATACCATCGTGGTTGCCACAGATTAGCCAATCAAGAGAATATTAGGGGAAGCTTGATGTCTCTGATAGACTGCTAAAGTGAGCTATGGAGTTGAGTGAATTCGATGTGCAGTACCAGCCGAGGGCCGCCATCAAAGCACAAGCATTTGCAGACTTAATGGCCGAGTCCACAGAAGTCCCAAGAGGAAGTATCAGGCACCCCTGCACACTGACTCCACTCTCTAGCAGACTAGTCCAGACGCTGTCGAAGGAGAACTCCATGACTCGGAGAAGGAGCTGGAAGCAGCCCCGCAAACTAGGTAGTCCTAGGCGCCGCCCAACCTGCCTATGGCGTTGTTCTCTCAGCCCTCACCACATTCCACTCCATCTTCTCTCCAAGTGCCAACTCCAACACCCACTACACCATATTGGAAACTCTACGTAGATGGGTCCTCCACCAACGAGGGTGGCGGAGCCGGACTAGTCCTGATTAGTTCGCATGACACTCCATTGAAGTACTCTATCTCCCTCCACTTCGCCATATCGAATAATCAAGTTGAGTATGAGGTCTTTATATCATGCCTAAGATTGGCCTTGGAGATGGAGGCCTCCAACCTGACAGCCTATAGTGACTCTAAGCTCATAGTCAACTAGGTGAGAGGAGATTTTGAAGCGAAGGAAGAAAGAATGCAAGAGTATCTGTCGGTGGTCCAAGCCTTGCTCACAAAGTTTGCCTGCTTTTAGATACACCATGTGCCTCGAGAGGAGAACTCTATGGAAGACGCACTCTCCAAGTTTTCCTCTGCCAACATACTTATGGGCCTAGCGCTGACAGGTCATTAGTTTGAGCCTAGCACCTCCAAGACATAGGAGGACGATGTTTACTGTGCATCCTTTGTAATCCAACTAGATGACTCCTATCCGAGCCTACCTAGAAGAATGCATTCTCCCAGACGACCCAGTAGAAGCCAAAAAGTTGAGGATGAGAGTATCCAGGTATATCATACTGTAAAACACCCTTTACAAAAATAGTTATTTCCTTCCACTACTCCGTTGTCTCACCCCTAAGGAGGCAGATTATGCCATTAAGGAGATCCATGAGGGGATATGTGGGCACTCCTTAGCCTATAAAGCAGTTAGACATGGGTATTATTGGCCTATTATGATACGAGATACCTGAGACTTTGTCAAAAGATGTGATAAATGCCAACGCTTTGTAACCGTGCCCAGACAGCCACCTAAAGAGCTCACAGCCATCCAGAGCCCATGACCTTTCTCCATGTGGGGAATTGATATCCCGGGTGCCCTCCCAGTAAGTTGAGCTCAGTGCAAGTTTGTAGTTATAGCAATAGACTACTTCACTAAATGGTCAGAAGCAGAGGTCTTGGCTAGATTAATGGACCAGAAGATAAAAGACTTTATATGGAGGAGTCTAGGCTGCCACTATGGGATACCTCATGCCATTGTGAGTGACAACGCCAAGTAGTTTGACAACAAACTCCTCAAAAGTTTCTGTGAAGACCTCTAAATCAATCAACCGGACTACAACCTTGCCCATCCACAGACGAATAGACAAGTAGAGGTGATTGTCAAAACCATACTCCGTAATTTGAAAGCCAGACTAGAGACCGCAAAAAAGAAGTGGGTAGATGAACTCCCAAGGGTACTATGGGCCTATCGGACAACACCAAGAAGTCCTACGGGCGAGACACCTTTTTCTCTAGCCTATGGGACTGAGGCAGCGATGCCCGTTGACACCGGGGTACACTCCCTTACGTTGCGTTTGGTACGTAGTAATGTATTTATGTAGGAATGGAATGGACATGAGAATGGAATGAACTTGGGAATGGAATGGAATACACATTACCATTCCAATGTTTGGCAATTAATTAGGATTAAGTCTTAGAATGGAATATCCATTCCATTCCAAAGTTTGGATAAAATAATTTTTTCATTGGAATGGAATGAAATTTAACCAATACATCCATAATAACTAAAAATAATTGATAACATTTTTTTTATGATTGTGATTGCCTTTGAAAGTTATGTATAAAAAAATTATAAGTAGAAAAAATGAGAATCTATTCAAAAAAATTAAACCCCTATAAATTTTTAAAAAAAAATTGAAAACTTTGTGAATTCAATAGAGCACATGTCCAAATCCAAAAAGAAAACTATCAAGACAACTAAGAATTTTATTCGAACATGCAAATTGAACCAAAAAATAATTCAATGAAAAATAAGTCCAAAAAATAATCAAGAGTATATCGAAAACAAAAACAAGTTGAATAAAAACAAGAATTCTTAAATTCCATTCATTTAATCTCAATAGCGTTTGAGGTAGAATTTCAAGAAACAAAATCATTCTCAAATATAAGTACAAAAAATTACACTCTTTGTCTTATTGTTCTCCACTCATCAAACATTTTGTTTGCTAAATTCAATCTAAATGTTGACCACTCGTTAGATGTTTCAACCGTGGTAATACGATCGTCATGTGCATCATTTTCCACTACAAGACCTGCTGCATCTACCTCCACCTCGATTGGATTTATTGGCATTAGATCCCTGATGTAGTTGTGAAGTAAACAACAAGCTATTATTATACGATTTTGTATTTTGATGGGATAGAAAGACGGGCTTCTTAAAATAGCCCAACGTTTCTTCAGCAGCCCAAAACATCTTTCGATTACATTTCTTGCAGAAGAATGCCTCATATTAAAGAACTCTTTAGGTGTTCTAGGTTGGTGACCATCTCTCCATTCTTTTAAGTGATACCTTTGACCTCTAAATGGGGCAAGAAATCCCTCGCCGTTGGTATATCCCCCATCCACAAGGTAGTAGGTATCACGATTCACCACCAACCCATTCCTTCTAATCATGACATCTCTAAGCACCCTGCCATCTGCCGCTGACCCTTTCCAACCAGGTAATACATAAATGAAGCCCATGTCTTGTGAGCATACTCCCAAGACATTAGTAGCAATATCTCTTGTTCGGGATCGATACCTAGGCTTGTCCTCAATTGGCACATGAACACTTATATATGTCCCATCTAAGGCTCCAACACAGCCCTAAAAATTCAAAAATTAAGTAGGAATCATATTTCCATACAGGTTCAAATACGTGAACATAAAATTAATTTAGACAAGGTTAAGTACCTTGAACCACTTCCATTTTTCATCTGTGGAATCTTCTAGTACTGGCTCGGGAGTCTTGAGCAAATGACTTTGCAATCTTATCACAGCATTCAATACATTCTGAAAGTGCCTACTAATGGTCTCACTAGACCTCTTAAATCGTTGTTTTATAACTCGATTTTTCACGTGATGTGCAAGGATATGCAAGAAAATAGTCACTTGCTCATCTATTTCCATATTTTTAGTATGTTTTAACTTTCCTATTGTCTCAAGCATGGAACATAACCTAATGAATGCTCGTCCATTCATCCTAAGTTGAGAAACACATGCGTCATCACTCGCATAAGCATAGTCATAAATAATAGTCCTCCTTGCAAAGAAGTCATTTTGATACCTTTGATCTCTTAATGATTTTTTTCTCATATAGTAAAGGATGACAGTAGACATCATATGGAAAAACCAATTGACTAAATGCATGATTTTGGTCCACAACACAAATAATGCAATCAATTTCTTCATCTTTATCATTTTTCTTCTTGCTAGACTTAAACGAGCCATAACTGTCACAAAAAATTACAAAGAAAAAATCAGTATTCTGACTTTTGAGAATTGCTGAAATTCTAAAAACTCAATGCTGGAAGACTAACCTTCGAGAATTTGATGCCTTTCTTTGTAACTGTTCAAAGAGGTTGATTGAAAATGGGAGCTTTTCTGAAACAGCTAGGACTTGATTCTCAAAAGACACAATACATCCGATCTCTACCTGAAGAAGAAATTTATAACCAATCTTCAAGAACAATTTAAATGTAATCTGAATCAAGAGTTATCTTTCTATTGGCATCCATGTCAAATGACATTTATTTGATCAGTATTTCGCCAACAACTTCACAATAACACATAAGGTCAAAGTGTGATACAGTTGTGAAATTTTTTTTAAGCACTTGAACTGCTATAATGAAAATTGGGGGCCGAGGAAGGAACCAAGCATTTGGATCAACCAGTATTCGAATTAATTAGTATGCATTGTAATAATTTCCCTTTACGTACTAACAAGTTTTGTGACATGTATCATCATGGACGTTAAAGAAGATATGCCACACCAAGGCCTGAAACTAGGTTGGACATTTAAGCTCCATTTGGTAGAAAGCATTTCAAATTAGGATAAAGAGAAGGTAGGATGGAACTGAAAAGGTATTCTTGGAAATGGAAGTTGCTTTTTAGTCTTTGTTAGCAAACACAAAGGAATGGAATTGAGGAAGAAAAAAGTGCTATTTCAACTAACCAATTACTTCCATAAATCGGCAAAATCTAAAATTAGTAACAAAAAAAATTGAAAACTTTGCAGATTGCTGCCATATGCCTGTCTGATAATCCAGCAAACCGCCCTACCATGCTTCATGTTCTGAAATTCTTGAAAGGGATAAAAAACAGAGTGAGTGAAAATTAAGGGATGCTGTCTAGATAACACTGTTGAATAGCTAGTATGAAGTTATATTTTAGTAGTTTGAGTTTGCTATATAGTTTATGAAGAGTTTCAAATTCTTAACTTTGTAGTCCTGTGTCTCACCTGACTTGTATGAATACCTTATAATCTGCAAGATTTATATAACTGCTGCTTGTGTCTCCATGGATTCCATGGTTCTTTTGTTGCACAGAGGAATTGTTTCACTTCATTTTATGTTAACATGTAAAAATGTAGTAAATGAAACTTCTTGCATATTGTGGAAGATAAACATTAAAACAATTGAAAAAATTGAGAGTTGTCCATGCAATCGAAGAAAATCTACCTCATGTTATTGTTTATCTTTTTCACTATCAGTCTCAAGTTTCAACAAAAAAGAGGGTTAGGATTATGTTGGGTAGTCGACAATCATCATGAAATTCATTAGATCTTTCTATTTGTTGGTCTAAAGATAGTTAGCAAATGTATTATATTCTCTGGTGCTTATGATCTGTCACAGAATCTATTGATAGATTAATGGTAGATCATACAATAATTAGCTTTGGCGTCTATGGAATGTTTTCAAATGAAAAATAAGCAAATCTAGGTAACCAATGATCAAGAGATAATCTGGTTCATGCACTTATTTGCTCTAATCTTGTCATTAACGGTTTGCTGGGGCACTCACACACACACACACACACACACATATATATTAGTAACAAAAAAAATTGAATCCCTTGGAAGACAAAACAGGACAGAAAATGGTAATTCAAGAATCACGACCTAGGTGGACATTTTGTCAAACATGTGACATGCATCTAGCATAACTTTAACAGAAATCCAAAATAAATCAAGAGAAGGCCTCAAAATAAACAGAATAATTCACTCCAAGATAAGAGAGTGAACACAATGCCCACTAAGAATGTCTTCCAATAAAGGAAGAAGCTTCAATGTTTGTAACTATTTTGCAATCTTGTCTTCATAACAGAGACATGCAACATGGCTCGAGAAGAACAGATCTAGGGTCTCTTTCTTGAAGATTTATTTTTCAAGAAGAAGGAGAGGCTGAGGGTGTAAGGGTACTTTTATCATACAGTTGGCAGACATGTTATTCAAAATGGGAATTAGAGAAACAAAATTCTAAAATTGGATTTGAGATTGTTGACTAAATAAAGAGAAGAATTACCTGAGATTAGTGGCGTTGTCAAATTTTGTCTGGTCGTCAATCTAGCCCCTTGCATCACAATTCACAAAGAGATGAGGAAGAAGCATACAATGGCTAGTTTGGGATGGACAACCATGAACTGAAGAACGATGAGAAGAGAGGAGAAGATGAGAGGAAAGTCATATAGGAGAGGAGAAAAGAGAAGACGAAAGGAGAGAAGAAGGTTTGGGGCCAAAGAACTGAAGAATGATGGGCAGTGAGAGAGAGCGAGAAAGAGAGACAGAGGGGAATAGGAATGATCGATATGAATTTAGCCTGATTACTGACCAATACGGAATGGGCAATACCATGGTTTATTTGGGAATGGTCAATCCCATCATTTATGGGATTAGTTATTCTTTAGGAATGGGAATGAAATTTTAATCCTATAAACCAAACAAAGGAATGGGTATTACTAAGGAATGACCATTCCATTCTTGAGGTCTAATACCTTGTACCAAACACAATGTTAGGATCTAACACCATGACCCTATCAGTAATGAAAAATACCTCCGCATCAACTTTGACTTGGTAGAGGAGGAAAGAGAGATAGCCATGCTCTGGAATATAGAGTACAAGTGTCACATGACCAAAGTACTACAACTAGAGGGTGAAGCCTCATTCCTTCTTTCCCGAGGACCTGGTCCTCAAGAAGGTTATCCTATCTATCAAAGATTTTAGGGAAGGAAAATTGGGACCCAACTGGGAAGGACCCTACACTATCACAAAGGTGGTAAGGCCTAACACTTACAGAGTCTAGAATTTTGAAGGAAAGGCTCTGACTCATCCATGGAACACAGAATAGCTAAATAAGTATTACCAGTAGCTGGGGCAGTAAGTTATGGGTTGGAACGTAGACATTGTTTGAATAATTTACCTTTTATCTTTGTCAACTTTTTCAAGTATTCACTTTGAATTATGGAATAAAATTTTGCAATATTTTCTTCAAAAAAAAGTTGTATTTCATTCAAGTCCATGAATTTTTTGCACAAAGATAGACATAGTCTGTTAACAAAACAAAAATACAAAGGCACCACACTCTTAGTGACACTCACTGCTTCCACTCTCATAGTCATCCTCATCATCAATCTCAGGGGCCTCATAAGGTTTAAAGCCAGAAAAGTCATAGGCAGAAAGTGCTACTGAGACCTTCCTCCTGAGTTCATTGTAGTGGTCAATGAAGGCACCGGCCCAGGCCCTCTCAGCAGCATCCCTTATCCTCTCTATCTCCACAGAGTGAGCCTTTGCCCTGGTAGCTCTCTTAAGTGCTACACGAAAGGCCAGCCTCAAGTTGGGCAGCCCTTTCGTGCGCTAACCTCAACTCCTCAACGACATCCTCTCGTGCCTACCGCTTGAGCCTTAGTTGCTTCGCGGCATACTCTCGTGCCTACCGCTCAAACCTAAGTTGCTCCTCAGCAGCCTCACGCGTCTGCAACTCCATTGCTTGACTAGTGGTTTCCTCCTTGATTTTTAGGGTGTTATTAAACAATCAGGGCAAGACAGCAGCCACCTATTTGCATTAGAAGATGAAATCACAAAGAAAGTCAGGAACTGAGCCAATAAATGACAAAGAAGGCCAGATGCAAAGCAGGAGCGCAAGACATACCAAAGTGAAGCCCTCTATAGTAACATTAACTATGCCCTATGAACCTCGAGAGACAACCTTTGGGCTTCCGTACCGATCACGAAATCACACAGTCTCTCCCTAGCCAACCTCATATCCTGTAACATAGACATTGGGGCACCACCCAAAGGGGAACAACTTGACGGACCCACCGCCCCAGTAGGACAAGGCGCCAGAGCCTCAGCCCCCGTAGCAGTGCTAGAACCACCATTGGAGGTTGAGGAGACATCAATCAAAGAGGGAGGAGGAACATCATCGAGCTCTGCCTCTATGAGACCATCCTAACTGATGGACCCCGACTGAGAAGAACTGGGGGCACTGGACTTCGCCCTCTTGGAAGGAGGAGGAGAAAACACCACCTTGGAGGCGCACATCAACTCTACCATCGACCTATCAATAGGGGTGCCTATAGAATAGATGTAAGTCAAAAAGCTTACCATGTTGTGTTTTCAAGAGGACTACAAAATAAGTCAAGTACCTTTCTTCCTCGGCCTTGTAACTCGAATTTTGATGGGCTTGACCCGACCTGATTGTTAACGGTTTGGATTTGACAGTTTCCCTAGTTAAAACTTGAAAGGACTTGAGGATGAAGTTCAACTAGAGGTCAAGAATTAAGGATGATTCAATACAGTTTTTGTTTTATTTATGATAAAAATAAAAAATATGTTTAAGGAGCCGTGGAAATACCAGATGACAATATAATCTCGGAGAACTCCTTGGTTGAATTGTCACGAACCATCTGTAGTAGCCTCTCTTGGTCTGTGGATAGAGTCGACGGAGCTACAAGAAGACAGTTGGACTATGAGAACACACAAGTGATGATTAAGACATAAGTTAAAGGTAAAATTCTCACCTAGCTTGGTCTTTGGATTTGTATCCCATCGTGTGGGCACTAGGTCACGATTGGACTCGGAGGCCCACTTGTCTTCGACAAAGGAGAATTTTCTCTTCCACTTATGAAGATTGGACTTAAGCCCAGTAATAAACTTGCCTGATTTGGGGGTGAAGCGATGCCATCCCTGGTGGGGAATGAGATTCTCCCAAAGTACATATATAACTAGAAATTCTTCAAATGGTGGAGGGACAGTGACATTGTGCACTAACCGCCACAATGCAAAAAAAGTGGAAATCACCCTCCAACCATTAGGAGCCAGTCTCCCGGGAACTAGTGACAAGTGGCCTAGAACTCGACACATAGGCCCAAGAATAGGGAATCGTAGGCCTGCCTCCAACATGCCATCGTAAACAACAATCTCATCCAAAGAGTCGCAACATGCAGACTCATCGACCTCGGCATTACAACAAGCCATGCAGAGTGGAATACGATATGAAGACACTATGGTGGCAATATCTTCATCCCAGTTAAGGGAGCTTAGTATAGAGACTACCTTAGAACCATTGCCTCCCTTAGCACCTGGACCTCAATCGAGGTCCCTAACAACCTCCCTCTCACTTGAGTAAATATTCGCAACAGCAAGTTTAGGTCATTGCTAAAGAAAATAATTATTAAAAAGAATACGATTACCGGAAAACATACCTTGAGAACTAGTCTTGTCCAAATCGCTAATCGATCGCATCTTGGCCTCACGAAGGGAAGACTGAATCGTGCCTGGGGAGCCACTTAGAGTGCCTGGGGTGCCGCACAGTGCATAGTGGGTGTTGCTTGGGATACCTGGGGCACCCCCAGCCCATGGCAGGCACCCCTATCTCTTTTGAAGATTCTCTTTGCTGCTCACCTATGCCTTGGGTCCCTCTTGATACACTAAAATGTTTGACTAAGGTCTCCTTGCTCGTACCCAATCTCGTGCCAAGAATTTCAAAGGGTCTCTTGTTCCTTGTCGGGACCTCACGAGGACTGCCATGAGGAGAAGTACCCAAGTGACCAAGGTCCAAAGGAGGGTCACTCAAGCCCCTAGCGCCGCCCAAGGCTTGGGTGCTGCCCATAAGGGTCTACTCTCTGCCTTTTTCCAAGATCAAGAGCTCCTCTACTAGAGTCACACTAGGCGTTGCCCAAGGCCTAGGAGCCGCCCACCTAGCCATTGGCGTCGCCTGACCTTTGATCAAACTTTCTTGGGCTCTTCAACATTTCGCCCATTGTCTTTGAACTCCTCGTCTCCATGATTTTGTTTTTGAGTAATAAGAGAGCCAATAAAAGGAAAGAAATGGGAGAAATGAGAGAAGTGGTGACGAACAGTAGCCTTGAAGGAGCTTTTAAATAAGGGAGGCTTGGCTTTTTCAGGAAGCTTCTTGGAGAAGTTTGGTGAAAAGCTTCTTGGAGAAGTTTGGTGAAAAGCTTCTTAAAGAAGCTTGATGGGTTAGCTTCTTGAAGAAGCTCAAAGGAATTGCTTCTTGAAGAAGCTTGGAGCCTTTGAGAAAAACCTCTATAAAAAATGAGAAATGAGAAAAGATTGAGGAAGATGATAATAGTGATCTCTATTTGCAGACGAAGAAACAATGCCAAAAAAAAAAAATTGATATCAATAAATTCAGCGAGTCCCCAAGGATGAAAAGGTGCCGCGAAAAGCAAGAAAAACCCGTACTTGCCCAAGTGGAGATGAAACACATGCCCCAATTCCTTCCTCCCGCCAAAAGTCAGAAGTTTGGAGTATGGGGGGCAAATGATGAGCCCGAATTTGATTGGCCCCATCCATCAGAAAGGAATCCAAAGAGTCATTAATAGGTTAACACCAAAAGCCCCAAGGCCAACACCCAAAGCACTTGGGGCGCCGCTTAGGGGGTCACCCAAGCCAGGCGCCGCCCAAGGCTGCTCCCTATCCTCTTTCATCCTCTTGACTCCAATGCAAAGTTCAGCCCACTCCAGATCAAGTCCAGACCCAAGATCAAGTCCAATCCAACTCAAGGTCTTCCTCCAACTAAATAGGAACATGAGTAAGACAATATCGGGATGGAGATCTAATCCTATCATAACTGTACTTACCAAAATATTGGAAGACCCCTCACTCACGTCACCGCCTTACTAAACCAATATAATATAAGCTCTCTCCACAAGGAGAGACACATTGCCATCACCTTGAAAACCCTACACATCTCCCTGCACATGTTGCTTCTCTCTTTCTCTCTTTCAGAACTGTAATACTCCCGGATAATACTTTTCCAACGACTTTTGCTCATTAATAAAGATCTCCGGCCACTGTTGTCATTCTCAAGAGTGGAGTACGTCACTCGGACCGAATCACTATATACCTTTGTTTCACTTCATATTTATTGATTTATCATTGATTGTCTGTTTACTGCTCAATAATTACATTCTTGTATATTTTTGACTGCCGATTTTGTGCAACACCGATTTGTGCATCATCAGATCATAATCTGAAGATGAGAAGTATACTGTGTTCATGGACAAGTCTATGGTATTGAAAAAAAAAATATCGGTACCATATTTTTATTATTTTGTTGTAAAATAATTCAAAAAAATTATAAAAACATCCATTAATATAATAAAATTTAGAAATACGGTACCAAATTTGTTTACGAGTACTATAGTCTAAGTCGTGTGTTCATTAAATGAACAAATATCCATCTCTTTTGTGTTTAAAACATTTGGTTGGCATTCAAATTGATTAGTTGGTCCGATTTATTATTTTAATTGACAAGCAATCCCAAATTTCAATGGTCAAACACCTAACTCAAAAGCTAAAATAAAAATTTCTAAGGTCAAAACTCTTAACGTTTCAACGCTTTGAATAAATAACTCTTTGTATTTACTTTACATCTATCTTAATCATGAAAAAAATATTCATTCTAGCAATGATACCGTGTCAACTTTATCTCTTAATCGCGTGCCAATGACCTGTATCATTGGGTGGTTTCTTGGTCCTCAGCCGGAAAAAGAGTTTGGGAAGCATTTTTTTTTTATTTTCTTAAGTTTCATAATTTAATTTTTCGAAATAAAAATATAAGTTGTGTCCAGTCTCATTCTATCTCCTGATCATATAATCACTTCTCTAATTCCCCCAACTAACTAACAACCTCTCACTGCTTTCCAAATAATCAACTTTTATAGTCCTCCGACTTCTCAAAATCCTCTAACTTCCCAAGTGGGGGGCTGGGAACTAAAAATATGACTTTATTTACTGATCTTATTTATTATGATTTTTGAATTGATTGTAAACTTATTAAACATTAGAATTTGTTTTACATTCAATGGTTTCAATAAAATTACAGAGTAATTCTACATAGACTTAAAAAATAGACTTGATAATCACAACCATTAAATAGGTAATGGATCCCTATAAATACTAAGACTCACAGTGAAATCAATGGTCGTAATTATAAGTCTACTTTCCATGTAGCATTGCTCGAAACTACATCATCAAATCAACAAATTAGACCAAATTTTTAAATTTGAATAACATTACTCAAATAAAAAATCTCAAACATCTCTCTCTCTCTAAAACAAAAAATTTTAAAAATCTCAAATATATATCTCACCCCCTCTCCCTCTCTCCTCCTTTGAACACAACTCTCTTTTTTTGGTTTGTGTTACAATTTTTTTTTTGTTTTCTGTTACAAAAAATATATCAAAATATTTTTTTATTTTTTATTAAACTTAAAAAATTCAAAATTAAAATTCATAACATATTTGCTAAGATCAACTATCACAAGAAAGATCACGTGGATTAGTAATACTATTCATATAAAAAGACATGGTGGCAAAATTTAAATACAAAAACTAATGGTACTTTTAATCTCAATCTCAAAAAATAAGAGGAATAAATTTTAAATAAAAAATATTAATATTAAAAATAAAAGTCCCATTTTTTGTTGTCACTTTAGTCTTCAAATAGTTTTGGGTAAGAGTGACAATCATGTCATGTTAGGTCGTATCCCTGTCATGTCATTTCGGGTATTTGTCGAGTAATAGTCAACTTTAATCCAATCCGTTTAACTAATCATATCGTATTTGCTTATTTATTTTTGTGTCGTATTCGTGTTGACCCATATAATGTGTGAATAAAAAAATTAAGACTCATTTTGATGTCTAAAATTTTATTATCACTTAATCGAACATATGCTCATACTTTTTCTATATACTAAAAATTAATTAATAAATATAATAATAAAAATGAGTAAAAATATATTTTTTTGTACCCGAATAGGTCACCATTTGATAAAATATAAAAAATAAATTAGCATTTTATTTGTATACTACTACTTAAACGTATTAATCATATCAATTTCATATTATTCGTGTTTGACACTAATCCAACTTATTTATTATTCATGTTAACGGATTGTATCATATACGAGTTTGTGTCAAAAAATAATCAATCCTAATCCATTAATTTCATATCGATTTTAAGTCGTGTTTTTGTATTGTATCAAAAATTATCGTGGTTAGTCATGGGTCGTTCCTGTTGACGGAAGAATATTAAAAATTTGGTAGAGCATTAAAAAGAGATCGAGACCAGAACTCAAAGATGCAAAGTGTATAAACACATATCTATCAATTCTGGGTTGAAATATTTGGTTGGATTTAATATCTCCTAATTAATTAGTTGGCTCATTTTCTTGTGTTAGTTTTCCTAAAGGCAATGTCAAACGTCACCCAAGAAAATCTAGATGATCAAACCCTTCGTTTTTCTACTCTTTGAATAAATAATAACTCTTCCTATGGAATTCATAGCTATCTCCATCTATACATATAATAATCAGATTATGGGTAGAGAGAGCTCATTTCTTTAATTTTTGCAGTTTTAGTCTGTTAAATTACAAATAAAAGTCCCCCCCTTTAGAAAGAGGTCACAATAAATTATATGGAGCATGAAGATCGAGCGCGTTCAAAGTGTAATAGAAGATGCGGTTACATTTTAAATTAAGCAGGACAAATGCCGTTTGATCTAAATCTGGCCAATGATCAAGACTCATTTTTATGTCATCAATTCCATTGTTTTTTGAAAATTGAGAACTAAAAACTGAGTATATTTAGGGGTTGTTTGGTATCGTTTTTATTTTCATGTTTTCAAAAAAATAAAAACAGACACAAAAAATTGTCTCTATTTTGTGGTAAATACTGAAACATAAAACATACTTGTGGGTCATTTGTTTTTTTCAAATTATGAGAATAAAAACAGAAAATATTTTTGATAACTACTTTAAGTTATATCCTTAACTCTCATGTTTTTTCTTTCAACAATGCATGCTATTGTGACTTAATAAATTAAATTAATTTGATGAATTAATGATATAGTCAATAACATGCATTCCTTTTATTTTTATTTACAAAATTATAATGATTGATAATTGATTGAAATACTGATTTGAATGATAATTTAATCTCAATCCCATTTTTTTTTTCAAAAGAAACAAAGAATTTTCTTGAACAAAATGTAAAGAATTACAAGAAACAAAAAGGGAAACAAATCCCTTATTACACCACCAAATTAATGGCTTTAATCTTTCAAAACATAACAAAAAAAAAACAAAATTTATTCCATAAACGCTCATTCTACCAAGCTGCCATGATTGCACAGTCACAATGAATAAAGCACAGAGTGTTTCACCCTCAAAACTAGCAACCTCCTCTGATCTTGTACCACAAGCATCCTTCCTTCACATGGCAGAGAACCCACAACAACAAATTAAGAGGAATTGCTATCCTGGACTGCCTTCTTGTCCAAAAAATCTGCAACCATGTTCTCCTCCAATCCCTGCAACAGAGCCAAGATTTGAGACAAAATGCCCCACAACCTCCAAGAAACCTCATTCTTCCCCAAGAACATCTGGACTAAGACCTTGGAGTCAGATTCAATTAGAATCTTATACGCCCATTAAAACCCTTCAGCACAGCTCACGCGTGTTTCGTATTTCGGGTGTTTCCTAAAACACAATTTTTTTGTTCTCATTTTTTCGATTTGTTTCCAAGACAACCAAGATAAAACAAAAAATAAAACAATTACCAAACATATTTTTATTTTCATTTTTGACAAAAATTGAAAACAATAGACAAAAATGCCAAACAAACAACCGCTTAGATAACAAGTAAAAACTGTTTTGTATGTTTTTTTGAAACATTTCTAAAATTTAGAAAACATTACCACTACCACGTATACCACACCATTGTATCACTTCAATCACCACCACACTTTCATCACCTCCAACACCATCACACTTCCACCACCACCGGTCCACCACCACTACACTCTCATGATCAGCGTTCCACCAACACCACTACATTTCCATCACCACCACCACGACGTCCACCACATTTCCACCACCACCACACTTTTGTTTTCATTGTTTTTTGGGTTGTTGTTAAAATAAGTTTTACTATTTTTTATTTTGTAGAAATGTTTTTATAATCATATAATCAAACAAGTTTTGTGACACAAAAGTATTAAAACAGTTTTTTAAAATTCTTCCAAAAAAATAATTTTTGGATATTATTTTTTGAGATACAAATATATATATATATATATATATATATATATATATAT
>CM042195.1:8429142-8434192 GCA_023539305.1 Ilex asprella | reverse complement strand
CAAGCATAACAACCAATTGATAAGATGACTTCCTAACTCTTAACCACATCACTTTTACCAGAAGTGATGGGACATTTCTAAGACATCAGTACAAGCAACACGTGTCCTCGACACAAAGGGTTTCTCGAAGTGTTGGGATAGTGACACGTGTCCTCGGCTCAACTCCCCTCGAAACCACATGCGATTGACATGTGTCCTCAACGTGGTTGAATCCCCTGAGGTCTATTCTTAGACACGTCACATTGGCGCCAAGACCCCCCGAAGCAGAGGTGTTAAAATGACAGTTATCGTAACTTGGAGTTAGATTTGAACCATAATCATTGACTTCTCTTTTCAAAGCAGTCAGAATTGGCAGATGGGACATGTCCCCACCCAATGACGACGTTACACGTGGCAATGGGCACAAAATCAGGGGTCAAAAGTCAAATACGCCATTGCTCATGCGCAACCATCAGATGAAGACATTTAATGATCCCTCAGAGGGATGGGACGTTTTCATAACTTGAAGATTCCCAAGGAAAGAGCATTAAGTGCTTAGGAGTCTGAGCAGTTAATGCTTATAGTCCTCTCACACAAAGCGAAAGACACTCTACTCGAAGACTGAGCACACTTGCCCGTTCCTACTAAATGGGCCAATGGGGGACTTTCCCTTGAGGGGACTCACCTGTTCACAATGATTACCTTTGTAAAGGTATAAATAGCCCTTACAAGGAGAGAGCAAAGGTACGCAAGACTAATTCTCAACAATACAACAGTGTTTTTCACCCATTTCTCACACATATTGACTTCTCCGTTGGAGAGGTCACGTCGAAAAACACTTCAGCGCTCTTATAACTCTCTGTTTTGAGTGGCAAGTTCCTTCTTGACCCGCCGGAATCACGTGAACAACTGGAAAAACCATTCATCACCACTCATTAGGGCCTTTTTCACTCCCTCTTGCTTTGTGATCCTTGGCTTTCAGGTAAATTCCGTGTTCATCAAAGGAGAGATAGGTCCCTTTTATTTATTGTGCAAAAATCACCGCATAGAATGAGGCTTGAATTAGTGAGCAACCATAAAACCGATGACTTCCTCACTCTTACAATAAGGAGTATCTATTTCTAGAAGCTTATGTCATACCTTGGCCAAAAAACTTCATAATCCTGACAAATCTATAATATAAAATAGGACAAGTTTCAATAAGTCTATCAAACGGTATCAAATAGACTCATCCAACGATCACTAATAATTCCCAAATTAGTGCTTGAAGGTTCCCCAAATCTCATGCCTCCCCGGTCTCTCGCCACAAATCCCAAATTTTACGCCTGAATCCCAAGTCTCAATCTCTCTCTCCCAACAATTTTCAAATTCAAACCTTCTCACAAATCTTAATTATCATCATGTCTTTCTCCAAATATAACAAATCTCCCTAACCTCATCTCTTTCAAATTTTTTAGTTTGTCTTTGATGTTTTAACACCTACCTGCCCCTGCCAGCTGCCCACCATTGCCGTTGCCAGGTAAATTCAGACCTTCACTTAATTCTACTCTCTCTCTCTCTTTCTCTACGCTGTTCATTCTGCACACATAACATACACATCATTTCTATGAGGAAAAAAAACATACACATCATTTCTATTGAAAAAAATCAAAGGTGCTAATTTCTATTCTTGTTATTTTTCTTGTAGTTTATGAATTACAGAAAATATTATCGGACAAAAATGTTTTTATAAACTTAGATGTCAAAGGAATATTGTCTTGCTAAATCGGTACTTTGGCTACAACACTTCCGTGATGACTTAAATAAGTAGTGTTGTTTTTGTATTTGAAATCTTCATTAGTTGCGATTATTTGTGGTTGGCGTAGTTGGATGTGCAGTGCTCCTTTCCAATTAACTCGGATGAACATGGCAATTTTTTTGCATAGTTGGAGGTATGATGATTTGTTTACTTCTTTTGTTTTTCCCTGACTATGATCAAGAGCTGTGTTCGCTTTGATAGATTATTATTGCATTTAAAAACCCTTGTTGCAACTTAATTACTAGAAGGAAATATTTTGCATTTATTCTTTTGAAATTAATACACATTCTTTATTTTTTGTGAATATATGAGTTTAATTCATTTTTGTTACATAATTAATTTCAGATTGTGATCATGGAGTCAAAGCATATGGGGATGGGTTGGTTATTGTTATCCCAAAAGAATGAGTTACATTTGTTTGTTTTTTTTGTCCCAAGTTTGTTATCAAGCTGTATAAAATCCAAGTGACCGAATATGTACTTTGAACTAGGTCTGGAGGCATGACTGGATGTATAATATTTTGGTGTTTTGGATCCCTTTCTGTTTGACTGAATGGACACTCTTGATGTTATTCTATTCCTATTTATTGTCCATGTTGATAATTTTGATTGATTTCCAAGTGCAGCATTCAAGATTATATTGCACCTTAAGCACCTCCCCTACCTAATGGTCTAAATTGCAATAAAGGTGAGTTTGAAGGGATTATGGTGTTTATGGTTTGAGAATTTTCAAGAGGTGGCTAGATGATTGATTACATATGAGTTTTTTGTGTTTCTTTGGTGCATGGTTGGTGGCTTGGTATGAAACCTTATTGATTTTAAAGTTAATCTTCAGGATCACAATGATGGCCACCAAGGAACATATGATTAAACTATTATGGTTATAAATATTTATGTATGATATTCTTGGGCATGCAAGGGTCTTTCTGTGAGTGTGTTGTGTGCAGGTTAGCTGGTGCTCGGTCACAACTGTGGGTTTGGGAAAATATTATAGTCCGAGGTGTCGTCAGAGCATAGAAGACGAGACTTAGCTTTGAAAGGTATTTTTTTCTTTATTTTCAAGGAAGTTGTGGGTTGTGTTTTTTTTCCTTAATGAAAAATGAGATGTTCAACAATTGCATGTGAAGTTTGAAGCTTCATTTGCCTCTAAAATATTTGCATGTGATTGTGTTGCTTAGGTACAATGTGGTCTTCAAATTTGTGGATTGTTTGGTTTAGTTGAATTTTTACTTGGATGATTTGCTCAAAATAATTATTAATTCTCAATTTTTGTCGTTTTAATTCTATATTATTACTGGTTGATTTAGGCATAGTTGTTAGCCTTTTTTTTTTTCTATCAATTTCTGATATCTCCTATGTGGTTTTGATTTATAGGGTTAAATTCCATTTCTTTTGTGAAAAGCTAAATTTCCTTTGCTAATGAAGGTACTCATCTAGTCACATATCTAGATTTTCAGCAACTCACATGCTTTCAAATTCTCCAGTGGTGCAACTTTTTCGTAGTTGGAAGAAAAATTATTCTTTCATATTAGCTTTTGGGATTGGTGATTCGATGGTGTATTTTATGGCTTTATTGCCAACTCTTAAGCATCTCAGTCATCTATCTACTCATATTGGTCTTCTCAAGTGGTATGCTAATGGCCTCACCAATGGGACTTTAAATTATATAGTTGTACTTTTTGGTTGTTTGGACAAACCTTTGTAAGAAATTTCACAAGAGAGATGTAGTTTCTGAAAAGCAAAGAATTCATGACTTTTGGAGCTTATTTGACATCATGTGGTTTCTCCTTTTTTATTTTTAATATGTGCCACTTTAGAATGGTATGACTGTGATCAAGACCCAACAAACTGAGAGGAGGAATAAATGGCACTTGAATGTGGCATGTGCAAAGAATTGAGAGCGTAAAAGGTAGTTTTCTATTGGAATTTTCTATTGTCCATACATGGATTATTTCAAATACATTCATGAACTTGGTTTGGAAAGCAAGATTGAATTTTATAGTGGTACAATATGCCTCCCCTGTTTTTAGTGGTGCTGTAATATTTTTGTTGAAGTATTAGGAGGATAAAGGAAATGTGTAAACTTTATTTTATTCTAGGGGTGGCAGATTCATTTGCTTTGGTCTAACTAGCATTATTATGTGAAATAACTGGTGTTGTGTATTCAATATTGGTGAGCAAAATAGGTGAGTAAAATGGATTTTCCTCTTTTATGAATAGGAAATTTATTGAGCTAAGTAAAATGAGTGTTTCCTCTCGCTCATGCTTGAATTTTGGTTGATTTGTTTATGGGTGACTCATATCTCTATATTTCTCTCTTGAATGTTTTGTGGTTTTGAATGAGAGTTTTCTAAGCTTCAATCGAGACCTATGTTCATTTTTCCATTTTCAGAAGTGTTCCACGCTTTGGTGGCTCAATGGTTCATGAAAAAATGGTGTGCTCCTATCTAGGTATTGCATTCCTTTGAATTTGGTTTTTATTTATAAATTATGTGTTGGTCATATATTGATTTGTCATTGAATTTAGAATTTCGTAATTAATTTGATTGTGAAGGAGAAATAGCTAGCTAGTTGACCTAAAAATGTCTACCATGCCTTCATACTAGAATTTCAGTTTGATTCATTGCTTGCATGAGATTTGCTTAAATTTTCATTCAAGCTTAGTGATGAGTTTATTGAATTTCACCTTTTAGTTGTATTTTTTAATTACTTCATTTGGCTTGCTTTACCAAAAAAAGAAGTGTTAGCCTATTAGGAATTGAACTAGAATAGCAATGGTGTTTTGGATTATTCATATATTTATGAGCTTCATCTATTGCTCTTACCCCTTTTTTTTCTTCAAAATTTTTACAAACAAAAGATCGAGACCCATTTATGAGAACACAATAAAACAAAATTCTAAAAAATGAAAAATGAATTATGAAAGGTTTGCCACTTGCCAAAAAATGAAAGTTTTTATAAGCATTGGTTGGAAAACGAATTAATGGAAGGTTGTCATAATTCTTTGGTTTTGTATTTGAAAACAAACTCACTTTTTCACTGTGTCTGTTTATTGAATTAAGGGTACTCATGGCTATATAGATGATGTTTTGGGACTAACTTTTTTCACTGGGCCACCCTATCAAGTTGTGAAGGTATGTCTTCATTACAAATGTAAATCTGAACACGAAAGGTTGTTATCTTTTTAAGTGTACTGGGGCATTAAAATGTTGAAAAATATATTTGGTGCCTTTTTAAATTGTGAAAGGGTCTTAATTATGCATCATATATAACA
>CM042195.1:8421642-8424142 GCA_023539305.1 Ilex asprella | reverse complement strand
TCCGGATCAAACACAAAAAATTAGGCTCCACAAAAGCCCAACACATAATGCCTTCAAATACAAACAACTTCTAGTTTGTTATATAAAAGAATGATTACAATGTAAAAAGAATAAGTCAATACACTGCCCTTAAAGAAATCCTATTATATCGTTTTCTTTCTCAAGTTATACACAATATTAATAAGAGCCTTTCTTAGATAGTGGACTAATTCTACTCTTTAACCAAACGAATCACTTAAATTCTTGCATTTTATTCATTCTAGTCGACTACTCATCACACCTAATTAACAGAATCCACATCACTACTCGGTTTTTTAGAACATTACTTGCATACTAGGATGCCACTTTTTTAGTTATAAAATAAAGCTCGTTGAAGAAAAAAAAAATTATGAATAGAATCAACTACCCAAATTGTTACTCATCTTTATAGTTCAATTATTGATTATTGTTTCCTTTTCCAACTTGAATTCATGGGTTTGTGTCCCATTTTTCGTGGTCAATAACATAGTTTTCTATTTCATATTGGCTCTTGATGACTTTAGAAACTACTACATGATCCTTGCAGCCATTGAGATATTTTTTAGGGACAACACACCAGCCACTAGTGGAACCGCGTCAAAAGTATGTGTATTATATATACATATATGAGTGTAAACATATGACAACTTATATTTTGACTCTTTATATTATGGGAACTTCAGCCACAAGTATAAAGTCAAATATTTTTAAGGCAAAAGGTTTATTAAATACACAATTGACAAAAGTACCATCAATGAAGGAAGTTATTTAAAAACTTTCACCATATCCCACCACCACCCCCACTGACAGTGAACTAAAAGACAGTGAATTAAAAAATTCAATGTATTTTATTATATATTATGGATGAAAGAAAAACTAATTTTTTTAGTTCACTATCGGAGAACGGTTGGTGGGAGGTGGTGGATTTCTATGGAAGAAGAGTTGAATGTACCCATGAGAAAGATAATGACTCTTAGTTGGACAAAGTGCAAGACATAAGATATAATATTATCATACTAAAAAAAATGAGAAAAATTAGTTTAGACCTTTAACCTTAAAAGTTCAGTTGAATTAAATCTGACACCTTAAAAAGTACAAGTTTGGATTTTTTTACAAATTAAGTACCAACTCTGTAGGTTTTTAACAATTTTCACTTAAATTATTACGTTTTTTACATTATATCTTCAATTGTGGTTGTTAGATTTATATTGCAAAATTGCAAACATTATTATGCATTGGATAATTTTTTTTTTTAATTATTTTGGGAAGGGGGGAAGGAAAAGGGGCATTGGATAAAAATTAGTATTGTCACATTAGCTCACTGATTATGTCATTTGTTTAACTTTATCCTAAAAATCGGAGTCCGCTAAATAGATAGATATCTATCACTTTTGGGTTAAACATTGTGTTTGGATTTGGTATCTCCTAATTAATTAGTTCGTTCATTTTCTTGTGTTAGTTGGCAAGCATTGTCAAAGTTCAAAAACTCACACAAGAAAATCTAAATGGTCAGAACCTTCGCGTTTTCAACTTTTTGAATAAGTAATATGGGTTTAACGTTTCAATTTTTTAGTTTTTAGTTGACAAAATGAAAACTCAAAACTGTTTATGTTTTCATTTTTTAGATTAATTAGTAAAAAGTGAAAATGTGTTTCTATTTTTGAAAAAAATAAAAATGAAAATTAAATTTTGATAACTTTTTTTTTTTTATAAATACATTTTTTTCAATTTATTTTGTTTCCTGTTGGTAGTGCATGGTGCTAGTAGCGGTGGGGTGGTGGTGGGAGGAGGTAACGGGTGATAGTGATGGTGATGGTTGGAAGGGTGAGTGGTAGTGGTGGTGGTGATGGAAGTGTCGTGGTGGTGGTAGTAATAGTTGTAGAGAATGGTAGTGAGAGATGGGGGTTGTGGCAGCAGGGGTGGTGATGGCGGTGGCAGAGGATGGTGGTGAGGGGTGAGGGTTGTGGTGACAAAGGTGGCAGCGTTAGTGGCGGTGGCAGTAACAGTGCAGTAAGGGAATGTGGTGGTGATAGGTGGCGATGGGGTGAGTGTGAATGGTAACCACAAGTAGTGCACGACGGTGGGTCATGGTGATGGCAATGATATAGTAATAGTGGAAGCAAGGTGGTAGTTGGTATGGTGCCTGTTTTTAATTTTGCTGTGTATAAAAACATTGCATTTATATTTTTTAATTTCCAAAAAGTCATTCTAAATTTGAAACATTTTCTGAAAAAAAAAAAGACAAAAACATCATCGAAATGTTATCAACCGCATTGTCTTTTATATTTTCAAAAAACAATGATCTATTCATGAAAACATTATGATTTTTTTGTGACCAGTTACCACGACAGAAAGTCAGAATAGGAGGAGGAAGATAGAGATTATGGATACCATATATTTCTATAGGGTCATCAACAGAGACGGAGTCAGAAATTTTGTTCAGGGTGGGCACTTTAATTATGCACTCTAATTTTTTTTCCTT
>CM042195.1:8385923-8406155 GCA_023539305.1 Ilex asprella | reverse complement strand
TTTTTCTAAAAGTGTATAAGAGACAGGAGTATAGATATGTGTATTTATATATATATATATATATATATATATATATATATGGTATGTGAGCAGGTTATTGGGCCAGGCTTTGGGCTTGGGCTTCGTGCCGTGTAATTGGTTTAGGGATAAACCTAAGTCTTTTATTAAAAGATATTGAGCTCGGGCTCGGACGGGCCAACTATCGGACTTCGAGCAGTGTAACAGGACTCATGGGTAAGCTGACCATGAACACCCCTATTTGTATATTGAGTACTATGTCGTTGGTTTGAGTCTAACAATCGGCATCTTTAACATAAGATCAATACGACCCGCCAATTATTTCACCTAGATGATCTATTTTTTGTATACTTGATACGATTGTTTAGCTATAAGATAGAACTTGAGTCCAACAAACAATAGAAATAAAAATTTATAAATTAGAACCTACTACAAATTTTATTTTTTTTATGCAAGGTAAAAAAGGTGACCAGGTGTTGTAATCTCTAGGATGTTATCTTGAAGTTCTCACCTACTGTAAAATATTCGGTTTAAACCATAACTACTGATCTAAAATAGTAAAGCTCGTCACTACAACACCACCAAGAATAAGTTGGATATTCAACTCTTCCAGCAATATCTAATTCACAGGGATTACTATTGCAAGCGGGTTTGAACCCATGATTATTAAAGGAGGGCAAAACTTTCACCTATGCTTAAGTCAATTAGGCTACCCATCGCGGTGGTCTACCAAAATTGTTCACCCTTTTAAACAAATAGCGATGAAGAGAGTGATATATTCTCTCTATTTTCTTTCTTAGTAGATATTTACTGTGACTTTAAATAAGACCCATTATATAGAAGTGACTGTCCGTTAAGAGAGAAAATGATATTGGAATGGCTCTGGAACGGAAATACCAGAAGGAAAGAAGCAAAGAGTGCCAAAATCATGTTACTGATCTTTGTGTATTAGAAATTGTCTCCTTTTTCCAAATTGAATTCAAAGACTTGTGTTCCATTTTTTATGGTCAATAAATACCATTTTCATATTGGCTTCTTCTATGGCATCTTGAGGATTTGAAAACTACTAATAAGTCATCCTTAGCAGCTCGGGAGCAAAACTGATAATATTTTAATGACAACACCAACGAACCACTACAATTTATGGAAACGTGTGCAAAAGTGTATATAGATATGTGTTGTTTGTGGTATTTCAAATATGGTAAAATCACTTATTAAATTTTTTGATTTGAAACATATAATGTATAATAAAATAGTAATAATCAAGTGCGAAATAGTTACACGAAAAAATGAACCAGTTACAGAAGAATAAACAAAATAGCTACACGTAACTGTTTGTCAAACCAATAAAAATACTAATCCGGTTGTAGAACAAGAACTATTATTGAACTTTAAGTAGATCAAGACTAGTGTTTGACACTATGTCCTTAAGACTGATACCCTCACACACGATGTTTATGAAATATCAAACATTTGTCTCACAAAGTAAAATGATCTTAACACGAGAAGAAGTAACACTCTAATCTACACGTCCAACAAACTAGAAATTGTATTGTGTACTATTCAAATGCATCTTAATGATGTATGAAACTGTTTTAAATAACTAAGAATGTATTAGATGAATTGTATACAAAATGATTATGTGATTTAGTTATTTATAGAGAGAATGGTGACTAATCCGGGCAGTCACCATGTGAACAGATGTAACACAACAGTCACATCCAGCCAGAAGACACCACAAGCAACCAGTGCGACCCAATTGATACTGAAAATTAAATTTCGGATTAAGAAATTCACGCTCAATTAATTAAATGAATTTTCTTTAAAAAAATAGGGCTTGGACCCAGCCCAACCAGGTCGTGGCGTGGCGTAGCATGCGGCGCTCATGTGGTAGAACCAAAGACATGTAAGCGCTTGCTCTACTCATGAAATTGTGGTATCCCTTGGGGCTCAATCCCGTAGAGCAAACTTGGTCTCGATATGCCCATGTAGAACTTCTTCTTCAACCAATGTGGAATTGATGTCAAATCCTACACTGCACAACATTTATTTCCATATTTCAAGAGGGTGACTTTAGAGTTTATTTTCTCATTCATTTCTTACTCCATTTAAACAAGTGAATATATTATATTATTTCTCTCACGGAGTAGAATACGAACCCACGAAAGTTTATTCGAAACAATGAACGGGTCCTACTTTAATTTAGGTTCAAAGTCGACCAAAAATTCAATTTTTAGACTAAAGTAACTAGTTTGTGAAACTGTTTTGGGTCCAATAATATGTACACACACACACATATACATTAGTTAATGTATTAATTTGTTTATCTTCAGATAGAGATTCTACTATTCTGGTTTGAGAAATATTATTTAATTTATTTTGGAGTTCACTTATAAACTCAATTTCTTCAATGTCAGGAAAATAATTTTTAATTTCATTTAACTGATTTATATTTGATGGAGAATGATAAGTTAAAAATTAATTAACAAAAGGAATTATCATTTTTTATTTTTCTATATAAAGATAAAACATTTCTTTATATTTTTTAAGTTCTTCTTTAGTCATGGTTTTAAAATACCATTTCTTAAACTCTTCATATTTAGGAAAATTAAACTCCGCATTAATTTCTTTTCTATTAATAACAAATTCTTTTTGATGTAAATCCATAAAATCTATAGTTAAAATCCAATTTCGGATGCAGTTGGATCAATATAATCTTCTTCTAGAAAAGATTCATTAAAAGTTTCTTTATCTTTTCTATAATTCCATGGGCAATTTAATTACAAGAGGTTTTTATACCTTCAATTATGAGTCCTTTTTCTCTTCTCCGATATTGGACCGAAGAAAGAGATCTTCTAATAGGAGTATAATAAATTGATGAAGTTTTTGATTTATCTGAAGATTTTAAATAATTTTTAGAATTAGTTCTAGCAAATTTTATCATAACATCACCTTGAGATGATTGAGTGATTTGAATTATTTCTTCATTTACCTCTATTTTTTTTAGAAACAACAGATTTCAATTGTCAGGTTTATGGAAACTAGATCTTTGACCATTTAATAGTTTTAGGAACTTTAATTTTGTTTTTAATTGCATTCATTTCAATTAAAGTTGTTTGACCTTTAATATTGTGAAGTTTAGCTTCAGGACATAGAGTGTTCATAACTTTATAATGTACTCTATAAGTGAAAGTCGTTATATTTATTCCATCTTTATAATTGTACCCATAAGTTTTTATATTACATGTCAACACATTCAAAATATTTTTATCAATTAGAAAAAACAAATAGATCTAGAAAATAGTTAAAATAAAGTGAATCAATACTTAAACTTGACTGCATAACACTCATTAAAGACTGATCAAAATTAAGACATCTAGCATCTCTTAATGCTAACATAAAAGAAACATTTATTCCTTTCAAAGTTAATGGTTTTAAAACAACTTGAACTAAACCAATATGCAAAAATTTATAATTTTTTTGAACCTTTAAGACTTATCTTTCAGTTAAAAATCATAAAAAATCTCCATTTTGATTAAAAGGAGCAATCCTTTCAATCGTCTTAATTGTTAAATTCGATTTAAAATCAAAAGTGTCAATATTATAGATTTTTTTAGTTGGATATTGGGGTATATCCCAGTTCTGTTATTTATTTTCAATATCAAAATAATCAACTTCTTTCATATTTTTAACATAATCATCTTTATGTTTATTATAGAATTTAAATAAACTTAGTGCCATGTTTTATGGAATAACCAAATGGTGTTTTGTTGACTTATATGTTTCACTATTACTTTCTTCTAGTAGTTATTGTAATTCGTTTTTTAATTCTACTATAATACTGCTACAGTGACAATTGTTACAGTAATTCCATTATACAAGCATTCTCAACATCCTACCCTTGTTGTCAACGATTTACAAGGAATCAAACGGCCTAACACTCCTATCTACAGACAACGACCTAACATCCCACACGCGACTTTAGTGCAAACCCATAGGAAGTTCAAAGAAGAAGCAATATAACAAAATTAATCTAACAATTCCATGGTAGCAGCAGTATAAAAGAATTAAATCACAATTACATGAGCAACAAGAATTAGTAATAGATCGGCATATAAATCAACCGAATATACTTAAGCTGTCTTATATGACTCTGATACCAACAAGGAAGAGGATCGACGTAAAGGCACTAAATATAAGCGAATTTTATTTAATACAAAAATATATACAAGAGTTTACTTACACCCCTTTATATAGTGCCGGACTTGAAATCCGAATTTCAAAACAAAAATTATTATTCACAATTTTATATTGTTCACTACTTTAATAATATATGTTGACGTTAGTGTATACGTCAGCAATACTGCAGACTACTATACACTCTTTACTATTCACAACTTTAATAGTGACGTCAGGTCGCACATCACTTCTTCAGTGTCGGCAGGGTCGGCTTTATCCGAAAAAATAGCTATATCTTATCATTTCCTATAAAGTAAATTATATAGTATATTATCATTATAATCATGTAGATTTATCTCCATATCATCTTTTAACAAATCTTCATTAATTTCAATGTCACCTTTAAGAGGGGTATATCCCTAAGAATCCATAAAGTCTTCAATAGAGTCAATAGGAGTAAGAGTTTTCCTATCTTCTTTCTCGACTTTATCTTTCTCTTTACCATTTATGGCAACTATCAGAGTATTAGCAAGATCCATCTTCTTGGTTTTTCTCATACCAAATGTAGACATCATCTGAAGACGCATTTCCTTTATAACTGTGGCTTTAAGTTGCTCAGTATTTAAATGGATTTTTTCTTTCTTTATCCGTTCTTTAAGAACTTCAACAGGATTGAAATTAGTTCCAGTGTTTGTACAGGTAATGGGAACAATAGAGTTTGAGGTGGAAGGTTCATCTTCCTCTTTTCCCATATCTTTAAGACATTCTTCAATAATCTGACATTTAGAATCAGTGAGATAATTATTCCTAACGAACATGATATTCCCTGATTAATCTGGGATATCCGTTATGATTAAAATTACAAGCCAATGTCCACACCCAAATCCAAGGAACAAAGAATTCAAGTGGGAAATTAATAATTGGCTTGGCCAAAATATCATTGTCCTTTAAGGACAGACTTTTTCTTTATACAAGTCAAAATATTTTTTCATTCTTTCAGGGTATATCCTATCAATAGCTCCATGAGTTTCCCACCAGTTAGAAATTTCCATACATGGAAGAACCATAAATGCTTTATATTTATAACTTCATATAAGAAAACATTATTCCAACCTTCAATATAATCAAAATAGATATACTCCTTATATGGACTAATTCTTAGTGTTATGGGGAGAACAAGATCAAGACCCCAGTCTTTAGTAGATATTACCCTTAATATAAGGGTTTTACTATATTGAGGATCCTTACGATCACCGTAGTTAAAAAATCTCTGAAACTTAACAGAGTTAGTTTTAATAAGAATATTTTCATAATATGCTTAATATTTAGGTTTAAAAAATAAAAATGCATTATCTAATGTTATAAATTTTCCTGCAATATAATATGGATCAGTCATCCAATTAATATACTCATAATCAAGAGTCATTATACTGCTATAAGCAGGCAGAATATTTAACTCTGTGCAGTTTAGTTGGGGTTTAGCCATCAAAGCTTTTTTAATAGATTTTTTAGATCGACCGACAGTATAACTGTCACCATCTTTATCATCATGTATATGTGAAGATGAAGATTCACATTTATGTGAAGATGAAGATTCACCTTTATGTGAAGTTGAAGATCCTTCTTTAAGAAGTTAATTATTAACAACTTTAAGATTCAATTAAAGATGGATCATAAACATTGATCTGGGCTCTTCCACTAGGCCTTCCTCTACCACAGCCTCGACCACGATTAATATTCTAGTCTCGATTCATGAGAACCCTAAAAGAATTCCCTAGTTAGAAAGTCAGGAAGAGAATTTAATTCTCCTTTAACATATTTAATTTTAAAATAAAAATAAAATAAAATAGTCTGTCATCTTGCAAAAACCTGTTTAGATGCAATATTCGTTACATGTTATTTAAAAAAAAAATTGGCAGAACTACAATCTATTCTTAATAAAAATTCTTGATTTAATAAATTATCTTGAAATTTTCTCACACGTTTAACAATGGATCAAATTTCCTTATTAATAGTAGAATAATTTGATTGAGTAGATCCCCATTTTCCTGAAGTAAATCAAACTAATAATTCTTTATTGTTATTGGGATCCTTTTGTTTAAGAATACATCCATAACCTTTATCTGATGCATTAGTTTCAACAATTTTATACCATTAAGGTTTTACCAATGAAAGGCATGTTAAATATTTAGCTTTAAATTTAATTCTTTTTACTGCTTCAGAGTAAAGATCTGTCCATTGAGACGGATTCTTCTCAAGTCTAGAATATAAGATAGTAGTATCTTGAGCAAGATTTTGATAAAAATATGTTAAATAATTTAAACTTCAAAAAAATCTTTGTAATTACCTTTTATCTTTAATTTCATTTGGAAATTTTGAGGCAAATTCTATATTTCTTTCAATTGGAACTATATTTCCATTTTTAATAAAATGTCCCAAAAATCTGACTTTTAGTTGAAATAATTTCATTTTAATAGCAGAAAGAACTAATTCATTATGTTTAACAACATGAATGAATTCATTCAAATGTTTAAAATACTGATCAATAGAATCAGAAAAAATTAGTATATCATTAATATAAACTATGCAAAATGCATAATAGAGATTAAATATGTTATTCATATTATTCTGAAATTCAGATGGAGCATTTTTATATCCAAACGGCATAACATTTCATTCATAATATCCAAAAGGTATTGTGAAAGCAGTTTTATATATGTATTCCTCAACAATTTGGATCTGTCAATAACCTGACTTCAAGTTAAACTTAAAAAAGATCTTAGCATTATATAACCGAGATAACAAATTCTTTTTATTGGGGATGTGATATTGAATCCATTGCACCACTTTTATTTAAAGGCTTGTTATTTATTACCAGTCTGGGAACTCCTCGTTCCTTTTCTACAGCATTATTTACACAAAAAGTTGCACAACTCCAAGGTGAATAGCTTTTTCGAATCAATGATTTTTCCATTAAAGAGTCAATTTTTTTTTTTTTACACAACTCCAAATAATCTTTATTCATTTGAGTTGGCCTAGCCTTCGTAGGAATATCCTTTTCATCAAATTCTTTAATATATGGTAAGGTTACCACATGTTTTTTCCGATTCCAAAAAACAGTAGGAATAGTATCACATATGTCTACAGTTATTTTATTTTCAATTTCTTTTAATTTTTGTTTATATTCAAGAGAATCTAATTTGTTGGATAAACTTAAGATTTTTATATCTTCTTTCAAAAAATTTAATTGATTTTCTTTATACATCAAATTTGATTTTATCTGGTTTATAATTTTTATCTGTGGTAGAGTTATAAGCTCAAATAATATTTGTTGATCATTTATGGTAGTCAAAATTCTTTTAAAATCAATTCTCTCTATAGGTTCAATTAATGATAAAAATTGTGTAGCCAAAAATGCTAATTTATTTAAATTATCAATAAGAATAAAAGTTGTAGAAATAAAAATTCTTTCATTACATATCAAAACATTAAAAATTTTAAAATTTATATTTCATTTTGAACCATCAACAATGCTTACTGACTGAGTAGTTTTTTCAAAATATTTTGTAGGAATTAATCTTTTTTTTATACAGTTCATATCTGCTCCACTGTCAATTAAAACAATAGTTTTAACAGTAAATTCAAAGTTTATTACTATAATGATTTTAACATATCATTTCTAAAAATTTATTTTTTTCAATACATTTAAGTATTCATTAGAAGAATTAAATGATTTTATATCATCTTCCTTAATTGGCATTTTTTCCAAAGTTAATAGTCTTTGTTTTATGATTTTTATGTCTTCTTTTACACAATGGACTTCTCTTTGTAAGTCTTGTATTGTAGTAGATGTAGAAGAGATCTTCTTTATGTGAGAATTATTATTCAAATTCTCTGTCCTATAAAGGACTTCTTTTAATGAATAAGGTTGAGATATTGATGGTTTTTTATATTCTGAATTTATCTGCAGATATTGTTTAATAGATTTTCTTTTAGAATCATGATCTTAAATTTTATCAATAAGATCAAGAATTAAAATTTGTGACTTAGTCAAAGTATTTATACTTAATTTATTCATAGCTTTCCGAGCTATATGTCCAACATTTCATATTTTTCCACACTTAAAGCATTTAATAGATTTGTTGTCTTTTTCTTTAATAGGTTTACTTTCTTTTTTATAGCCTTTATAGCTAGTGTCATTTTGTTGATTCTTTATAGAGAAAGACTTGTCCTTTTTATGAGAAGACAAATCCGGATAGTCTTGTAAAAAGTCATGACTTAAAATAGTTAAAACTTTGTCTTTATTCTTATCACTTTTATGAAAAAGTTTATTTGAAATTTATTTAAATTTCAATGTTAAATTTTATGGAACCAATAACTGTAACATTTATAAATTATGTTATAATACCAAAAAAAAAAGGTTATTCCATAAAACATGGCACTAAGTTTATTTAAATTCTATAATAAACAGTTTATGTAAATTCTATAATAAACAGTTTATTTAAATTCTATAATAAATATAAAGATGATTATGTTAAAAAAATATGAAAAAAGTTGAAAATTCTGATATTGAAAATAAATTGCAGAACAGAGATATACCTCAATACCCAACTAAGAAAATCTATAATATTGACACTTTTGATTTTAAATCGAGTTTAACGATTAAGCTGATTGAAATGACTATTCCTTTTGATCAAAATGGAGTTTTTTTACAACTTTTAAATGAAAGAGAAGTCTTAAAGGCTCAAGAAAATTATAATTTTTTGCATATTAGTTTAGTTCAAGTTGCTTTAAAACCATTAACTTTGAAAGGATTAAATGTCTCTTTTATGTTAGCATTAAGAGATACTAGATGTCTTGATTTTGATCAGTCTTTAATGGGTATTATGTAGTCCAGCTTAAGTACTGATCTAGTTTATTTTAACTATTTTTCAGATCTATTTGTTTCTTTAACTGATAAAAATATTTTGGATATGTTGACATGTAATATAAAAATTATGGGTACAATTATAAAGATGGAACAGATATAACGACTTTCACTTACAGAGTATATTATAAAGTTATGAATACTCTATGTACTGAACCTAAACTTCACAATATTAAAGGTCAAACAACTTTAATTGACACAAATGCTATTAAAAATAAAATGGATGTTCCTGATACTATTAAATGGTCAAAAAAATCAATTTTCAGAAACTTGACAATTAGAATATGTGGTTCCTAAAAAATCAGAGATAAATGAAGAAATAACTCAAATCTCTCAATCATCTCAGGGTGATGTTATGATAAAATTTACTCGAACTAATTCTAGAAATTATTTAAAATCTTTTGATAAAACATAAAATTCATCAATTTATTATACTCCTATTAGAAGATCTCTTTTTTCGGTCCAAAATCGGAGAAGAGAAAAAGAACTCATAATTGAAGGTATAAAAACCTCTTGTAATCAAAATTTTCATGGAATTTACAGAAAAGATAAAAAAATTTTTAATGAATTTTCTCTAGAAGAAGATTATATTGATCCAATTACATCCGAAATCGGATTTCTACTACAATTTTTATGGATTTACATCAAAAAAAATTGTTGTTAATAGAAAAGAAATAAATGCAGAGTTTAATCTTTCTAAATATGAAGAGTTTAGGAAATGGTATTTTAAAACCATGACTAAAGAAGAACTTGAAAATTATAAAGAAATGTTTTACCTTTATATAGAAAGGGAAAAAAAGATTATTTCTTTTGTTAATTGGTTTTTAACCTATTATGTTCCACCTACTATAGATCATTTAAATGTTATTGAAAAATTGCAACATAAATGAGAAACTTTAGACGGAAAAACTATAAATATTTTTTATCCTACAACCACTGAATCTATCAAATTAAGTTTGAATGATTTTGAAGAAATCATAATGAATGATTGTTATTCCGGAAATACTATTTCAATAAAGCAAATTAATTATACAAATATTTGTTTACAAGTTATGGGCCAGCATTTGGCTAAGATAGAAAATTTAATAAAAAATCAAAACCTATAAGTTTTGTCCTCACCAGTTGATACTTGAAAAGGTCATTATCAAAGCACCAGTTGATACTTCTACTTTTAATCTGCACAATAAAGTGGAAGATGAATTCATAAATGAACTCATGGAAAAATTAAAAACCATATCTTTAAATGTAATCTCTTAGACAGAAGGAGTATAGCAGTTCGAAACTGAAATTCAACAATTTGAAAATTCTCTACATCAGTTACAGTCTGGAGAAATTAATAAACTTGAATTTTCTAAACCAAAGCAACAACCCAATACATATGCACAAGCTCCTCCTATAAAAACTTATTATCCAAGACTAATTCCTCCGGATATATTAAGTGAAGAAACATTATTTAAAGATCAAGTTGGATATGATGCCTCTTCTATATATGATTGGAATATTGATGGAATGTCAAAATATTTAATTCATCATATTTTGCATAGAATGTTAATGCACACTTTGATATGTCGAGCTAATAATCGTAATTCAGATCATACCACTGCTAAGTTTATAACTGCAGGATTTATTGGCCAATTAAAGGGCTAGTGGGATAACTATTTAAGTCAAATTCAAAGAAATGAAATTTTAAATACAGTAAAAATAACAACAGCTGAAGATGAAAGTATAATTACTCAAGAAGATATTGTTTATACACTAATACAAACCATATTAAAACACTTTGTTGGCACAAGCTTGCAAAGCACGGATAAAAGTAAAGAACTCTTAATAAATTTAAGATGTCCTACTTTAACACATTTCAAGTGGTATAAAGATGACTAAGATCAGATGCTAATAATGAATTTTGGAAAGAAAAATTTATATCAGGATTGCCTAGCTTATTTGCTGAAAAAATTAGAATTCGTCTAAAACAATGATATGGAGGATTTAAATCTCTTATAAAAATTATACTTATGGTGAACTAATTTTTAAATGTATTTCAGAAGGATTAGCTCTCTGTAATGATTTAAGTCTTAAAGCTCAACTTCAAAGACGAAGATTAACTGGTAGAAAAGAGCTTGAGAATTTTGTAATTAATTTGCGTATAATTTGGATATCCCAAAAAGACAAACCCTTTAGTAAAAGAAAACCCTATACTAAGTCCTATAAAAAAGGTAAGCAATTCTATAAAACGAATCTAGATAGAGACAAAGGCTATCAAGGCTATAAAGAAAGCAAACCTACCAAGGCTAAAGAAAAAGAGGACAAAGACTATTCTTAAATGTTTTAAGTGTGGAAAAAAGGGATATATTGCCTCTAAATGTTTAACTAAAAAACAAATAAATGAATTAATTACATATGAGGATCTTAAAGATAAAATTTTTAAAATTGTCTTAAATTCAAAAAGTGAAGTTGATAATTCATCAGAAGACTCATCCTCTAAAGAAGAATATAATATTAATGAGATAAGTAATTCATCCTCAGATGAAGCAAATTTAGAATAAGATATAGGTTGTTCTTCCCAGTGTCAGGCAGAAACTAATTATTATAAAGCTATTTTAACTATGAATGGATTAAGTATAAATACATTGACTAAGTCTCAAACTTTAATTCTTAATCTTATTAATAAAGTTCAAGATCTAGATTCTAAAAGAAAAGATATTGAACAATATCTGCAGATAAATCCAGAAAATAAAAAACCGTTGATATCTCAACCTTGTTCACTAAAAGAAGTCTTTAATATAATAGAAAGTTTGAATAATAATTCTCAAATAAAGAAGATTTCTTCTACTTTCACTACGATGCAAGACTTACAAAAAGAAGTCTATAATGTTAAAAAAGACATAAAAGTCATAAAGCAAAGACTATTAACTTTGGAAAAAATGCCAATTAAGGAAAATGACAAGGAAGATGACATAAAAATATCTAATTCTTCTAATGAATACTTAAATGTATTGAAAAAAATAATTTTTCAAACATGGTATGTTAAAATCATTTAGTAATAAATTCTGAATTTACTGTCGAATTGCTTTAATTGACAGCAGAGCAGATATGAACTGCATAAAACAAGATTAATTCCTATAAAATATTTTGAAAAAATTACTCAGTCGGTAAGCACTGCTGATGGTTCAAAATTAAATATAAATTTTAAAATTTCTAATGTTTTTATATGTAATGAAGGAATTTGTATTTCTACAATTTTTATGCTTATTGATAATTTAAATCAATTAGTAATTTTGAGTACACCATTTCTCTCTTTAATAGAACCTACAGAGAGAATTAATTCTAAAGGGATTTTAACTACCATAAATGGTCAACAAATATTATTTGAGTTTATAACTTCACTACAAATAAAAATAATAAATAAATTAAAAGAAAATTTAGAAAATTATGAAATTCATATTTCTAACCCCTCTTGGAGTGAAACTATTGCAAGATCATAAGAATTTTCAGGCATGAAGTCATTTTCACTTGACCCCATTACCAAGTCTCCAGAACTTCTTGACTGCATTTGTGATTATGCAAGTGAAGATATTTTCAACTTTGCTTCTACACGGCGAAAAATTGTTGCAAAGTTTCACTTTGGTGTCACTATTGTAACGTCATTGAAGAACAACTAATTGATGATGTTCCTATTTTTATGTTAAGAATTGCAAGAGCTACTAAAGACTTTCCTAAATTTAAGATTATACTAGAGATAAATGATTGGTATTATGACTCGAAATATAAACAATGGATAGAGACAGAAGAATTTTATTTTCAAATGTTAACAAAAATGGTGGAATAATGGTAAGAACCCAAGTTTATGCATATAAAAATGCATATTATTCGGATACATATAAAAATGTTTATCATGCATATAAAAGTGCATACTATTTCAATCCATATAAAGATTCTAATTATTTTAATGCATATAAAAATGTATATTATCCTCCTTTAGCGCCTTTTAGTAAATTACCACTTGAGGTTGTTCCTTATTATAAAAATACATAAAGGTAATGAAGAATCTTCACACAAAATCAGTAAGGAAGATCCGTTACATAAAAGTAACAATAAGGAGACAAGGGATAAAACTCTTTTATCTATTCCTTACACTTTAAGAATAACTCCATATAAGGAGAGTTATATTTCCTGGTTTCAAGCCTTTTTAAATAATTACAGGATATATCCTGAAAAATTATGTCAGATTAAAGTGAGGTATTGTTGGACCAAAACAGGTTTTTGGTCAACTTTGAGCCAAAATTAAAGTAGGACCCAATTGTTATTTCGAATAAATTTTCGTGGGTTCATATTCTACTCCGTGAGGAGTATAATGTATTATATTCACTTACTCAAATCGAGTAAGAAATGAATGAGAAAATAGGCTCCAAAGTGACCCTCTTGAAAAGGTGAAAATAAAGGAAGTGCAATGTGGGATGTGACACAATCCCACATTAGTTAAGGAAAAAGCTTAACATGGGCATATATAGTCCAAGTTTGCTCTATGGGTTGGGCCCCAAGGGGTATTAAGGCAGACAGTGTGTGCATTACATTCGGCATTAAGTCAGTCACATTTAGAGAGTACACAACACAATTTTGGTTCGCTGGACGGGGAGATTGGAGTGCTACTTCTGCCCGTGTAAAGATCATTGTATCCTGAGAGGCGGACGCTCGTGATTCCATAAGCACCATGTGTGGGGGCAAAATCTGTCTTAAGGACATAGTGTCAAACACTAGCCTTGATCTAATTGAAGTTCAATCACAATTCCTGGTCTGCAAACGGGTCAGTGTTTAATTTATTCAGACAGTACGTATGTGTAACTGTGTGCTGTAACTCTTTTGTGAAAGCCTGTCATTGTTACTCTTTACTGAAACTCTTTGTTGTAGCTGTTTCATCATACTGCCAGAAAACTGTGTAACTTTTTTGTGTAACTGTTTCTCCTGTGTAATTATTTTGTATATCACTGTTACTGTTTTATTTTACTTTAAGTTACATAATATCAGAAATATCAATAGGTGATTTTACTATTTTGGAACACATTTTTTTCAACAATCTTAAGACAGATTTTCGTTACACCATTAGTTGAATTACTCGTTGTGTTTCTGATACATGTTTTAGTGTTCTAAAATATTACAAATTGTTAAAACTTGTTTTTTTAATCTGTGATAGTTAGAAAAGACTTGAAAAATTTTGTTACAAAAATTTTTATGTTCTGTTTATGTGATTAATTCAAAACAGTGACATCAAACTGTTACAGTTACACTAAACAATGACTATTGTTTCTGTGTATGTTTTAAACAGTTACACCAAACAGTGACACCATACAGAAACGTTAAAACAGTAATTTCAAAACAGTGACACAAAACAGTTACACCGAATCTGTTTCACAACTTGCTTTGAAAATTGTTACTGTTTTCCTATTTTGAATAGTTTGTAATCTTTGTTGATCAGAAATGGATGCAAATGATAATAATGTTCCTGTTACTATAAATCATGTGGTGCCTATCTCTGTACCTACTCATGTGTCTCATGGAGAGAAACCCGAAAAGTTCAACGGGAATGACTTCAAGAGATGGCAACAGAAAATATTGTTTTATCTCACTACGTTGAACCTTGCAAGGTTTCTTCGTGAGGATGCTCCTGTTTGTAGTGAGAATGAGGCTGACCGCCAAGTTGTTGCTGCGGTGGATGCATGGAAGCACTCTGATTTCCTATGCAATTATTATATCCTCAATGGATTGGATAACACATTATATAATGTGTATAGTCTAATCAAGACGGCTAGAGAGCTGTGGGAATCCTTGGATAGAAAATGCAAGACGGAGGATGCCGGAATGAAGAAATTCGTTGTGGGCAGATTCCTTGACTACAAAATGGTGGATTCCAAGACTATCATAAGTCAAGTTCAAGATCTTCAAGTGATCTTACATGAGATTCATGCCGAAGGGATGTTGCTGAGTGAATCTTTTCAAGTGGCTACAATTATTGAAAAATTACCGCCAAATTGGAAGGATTTCAAAAATTATTTGAAGCACAAACGCAAAGAAATGAAGCTTGAAGACTTGATCGTGAGATTGAGGATTGAGGAAGACAATAGAGTCTCCGAAAAGAAAGTGGATAATCATTCCATGGAGTCAAAGGCACATGTGATTGAAGAGGGATATAAAACCAACAAGAAAAGGAAGTATGTTGGTCAACAAGGGACCAAGGGTGGTGATTCCAAAAGGTTCAAAGGCAACTGCTTTGTGTGCAATAAACCGGGACATCATGCAAAGGATTGTCGAAACCGTAAAGCACAAGTGAACCACAAGAAGAAGGCTGTCCAAGCCAATATAACCGAGGTAGAAAAACTTTCTGAAAATGTTTCTAACATAAGTTTTTCTGTTGTAGTATCCGAAGTCAACTTGGTGGGAAATACCAAGGAATGATGGATGGACACCGGGGCCACTAGACACATATGTTCGGATAAGAAGATGTTCTCGTCATATGAAACAATTAATGATGGAGAACAACTCTTCATGGAAAATTCCTCCACTTCCAAAATTGAAGGCAAAGGAAAGGTTATATTGAAGATGACTTCCGGGAAAGAACTTACTCTCAATGATGTGTTACATGTTCCAGAAATTCGAAAGAATCTTGTGTTTGGGTCATTGTTGAGTAAGAAGGGTTTTAGGTTGGTTTTTGAGTCCGACAAATTTGTACTCACCAAGAGTGGGATTTATGTAGGCAAGGGATATATGAGCAATGAGCTCTTTAAGATGAATGTAATGACCATTGTATCTAATTTTAATAATAAGAACACATCTTCTGCTTATATGCTTGAGTCTTCTAATGTATGGCATGGTAGATTGGGACATGTTAATTTTGATACTTTGCGTAAATTAATGAATTTAGAATTGTTGCCTAAATTCAACATTGATGCAAATCATAAATGTAAAATATGTGTTGAATCAAAATTAACTAGATCATTATTTCATAACATTAAAAGAAGTACTGAACCTCTAGAGTTAATTCATAGTGATACATGTGATTTGAAATATGTTCAAACTAGAGGTGGAAAGAAATATTTTGTTATATTTATTGATGATTGCACAAGATATTGTTATGTATATTTACTAAGGAGTAAAGATGAAGCATTGGAAAAATTTATGCATTATAAGAATGAGGTTGAGAATCAACTTGGCAAAAAGATTAAGGTAATACGAAGTGATCGAGGTGGTGAATATGATGCACCTTTTGATCGGTTTTGTCAAGAACATGGTATTATTCACCAAACTTCTGCGCCTTATACACCTCAGCAAAATGGAGTTGTTGAACGAAAAAATAGAACATTGAAAGAAATGATGAATGCCATGTTGATTAGTTCAGGATTACCTCAGAACTAATGGTTATGTTTTTACACTTGGTGGTGCAGCTGTATCTTGGAAATCCTCAAAGCAAACGTGTATTGCTAGATCCACAATGGAATCTGAATTTATTGCTTTAGATAAAGCAGGAGAAGAAGCTGAGTGGCTTCGCCAGTTTCTAGAGGATATTCCAATATGACCTAAACCTGTGTCAGCAATTTGTATACATTGTGATAGCCAATCTGCAATTGGTAGGGCACAGAGTGACATGTATAATGGTAAGTCTAAACATATACGTCGTAGACATAATACCGTTAGGCAATTGCTCTCAAATGAGATTATTTCTATTGATTATGTAAAATCAAAGGATAATCTAGCGGATCCACTTACTAAAGGTTTAACGAGAGAGCAAGTAAATTGCATATCGAGGGGAATGGGATTAAAGCCTATGACACAAGAGTCACCTTAATGGCAACCCAACCTAGTTAACTGGAGATCCCAAGATCTAGGTTCAAAGGGACAACCGAATTATGCGTTATTCAAAAGAAGCACTAAGGAGATAATCTCTCCTACCTATTCCTATGATAAACTAGTGCTGCCTGCAAAGTTTATTAGGGTAAGCTATACTTTTAATGATTCCTATATCTTGGAAAATCCAAGTGGGATATTGCAGGATATTCCTAATAGGAGTCACCTATATGGGTGTGAAGGGGCCGCTTCTGTGAGAATTTGTAAAGGCTGAATTCTCTAAAGCACTCATAAAAACCAGGAATTGTTCAGGGCCAAAATGAACACAATCATGAGAACCAATTGTGTTAGGAAAGAGACTGTGTGAAGTTTATTCGATCTGATTTATCAAACAGCTGAATAGTTCAAGACATCGCGTTCACTATTTAGCCGGTAAGTCCGATGGGCTTTCACTAGGGAAGGTTCAAGGCCAAAAGCTACCTATCTCGATGCACGATCTTTCCAAAGATGTACTCTCTATAGTTGTCAGCATTATCATTTGCATACTAACAGCCAATTTACCATTAATGTGGGGGATTGTTGGACCAAAAAAGGTTTTTGGTCAACTTTGAGCCAAAATTAAAGTAGGACCCAATTGTTATTTCGAATAAATTTTCGTGGGTTCATATTCTACTCCGTGAGGAGTATAACGTAGTATATTCACTTGCTCAAATCGAGTAAGAAATGAAAGAGAAAATAGGCTCCAAAGTGACCCTCTTGAAAAGGTGAAAATAAAGGAAGTGCAATGTGGGATGTGACACCAATCCCACATTGGTTAAGGAAGAAGCTTAACATGGGCATATATAGTCCAAGTTTGCTCCATGGGTTGGGCCCCAAGGGGTACCACAGTTTTGTGAGCGGAGCGAGCTCCTACATGCCGTTGGTTTGACTACCCGTCCGCCCGCCTCGCCACGACCCGGCCAGGCCGGGCTCGGGTGTGGGCTTGCCCTATCTTTTTGGAGAAAATTTATTTAAATAAATGAATTAATTAAAATGATTTTGCTTCCTTCCAAACCGAAAGGTTGTGTCTATTTATACAAGAACAGTTAATTCAAAGGTGTCTACTGGCTGTTAAAGGTTGTGTCCTTAGAATTTCTGGGTTATGTCCTTAGTATGGTGACTGTCCGAAAAGTCACCAATGCGTCTATAAATACCCAGGTTCATTCACCCATTTAGAAATACACAACAGAATAAATTCGGTCAGGCATTAAGGCAGATAGTGTGTGCATTACATTCCGCATTAAATCAGTCACATTTAGAGAGTACACAACACAATTTTGGTTCGCTGGACGGGGAGATTGGAGTGCTACTTTTGCCCGTGTAAAAATCATTGTATCCTGGGAGGCGGACGCTCGTGATTCCATAAGCACCGTGTGTGGGGACGAAATCTGTCTTAAGGACATAGTGTCAAACACTAGCCTTGATCTAATTGAAGTTTAATCACAGTTCCTGGTCTGCAAACGGGTCAGTGTTTAATTTATTTAGATAGTACGTATATGTAACTGTGTGCCGTAACTCTTTCGTGAAAGCCTGTCATTGTTACTCTTTACTGAAACTCTTTGCTGTAGCTGTTTCATCATACTGCCAAAAAACTATGTAACTCTTTTGTGTAACTGTTTCTCCTGTGTAATTATTTTGTATATCACTATTACTGTTTTGTTTTACTTTAAGTTACATAATATCAGAAATATCAATAGGAGATTTTACTATTTTGGAACACATATTTCCAACATAAAGTTGAAGAGCAAGATAGAAAAACTCCTACTCCTATTGACTCTGATGAAGACTTTATGAATTCTCAAGGATATACCCCTCTTAAAGGTGACATTGAAATTAATGAAGAATTGTTAAAAGATGATATGGAGATGAATTTTCATGATGATAACAACAATATCCTGTATAATTTATTTTACAAGAAATGATCAAATAAATATGAATTTTTGGATATAGCCGATCCTGTCGACACTGAAGAAGTAACGCAGGCCCTGACGTCACTATAAATTAAAGCTATAAATAGTGTATAGTAGCCTCCAATATTGCTAACGTATACACTGACGTTAATGTAAATTATTAAAGTAGTGAGCAGTATAAAGTTGTGAATAATATTTTTTGTTTTGAAATCCGAAATTCAAGTCCGACGTCTTTATGAAGGGATGCATGTCCGACCTATGGAGCACCACATCCCCACTGCATTCCCTATTGCATCTTGTACCGCCCCCTACACACCAGACCCACTCCTCATTTTCTTCCTCCTTTCTTGCACCCTCTCTGAACTCTTCTCTCTTGTAAAAAGCTTTCATCTTCTACCTTCTACACCACATCTGTAAATAAACTCTTGTACATATTTCTGTATTAAAAAAAAAATCATCAATCCTCCCTTTAATTGTGTTGGTATCAGTCATATAAGGCAGCTTAAGTATATTATGTTGATTTATATGCCGATTTATTACTAATTCTTGTTGCTTATGTAATTGTGATTTAATTCTGTTAAATTACTACTACTATGAAATTGTTAGAATAATTTTGTTATATTGTTTCTTCTCTGGACTTCCTATAGGTCTGCACCAAAGTCGCATATGGAATGTTAGGCCGTTGTCCACAGATAGGAGTGTTAGGTTGTTTGGATCCCCGTAAATCGTTGACAACAAGAGTAGGATGTTGAGAATGATTGTATAATGGAATTACTGTGACAATAGTCACTGTAGCAGTACAGTAGTAGAATTAAAAGACGAATTACAGTAGCAATTAAAAGAAGGTAATAGTGAAACATATAAGTCAACAGAACACCCTTTTGTTATTCCATAAAACATGACACTAAGTTTATTTAAATTCTATAAAAAACATAAAGATGATTATGTTAACTTATCATCTTTAAATTATATAAAATGGTTTTAGGAACTTCAATTTTATTTTTAATAGCATTCATTTCAATTAAAGTTGTTTGACCTTTAATATTGTGAAGTTTTGTGTCAAGACATAGAGTATTCATAACTTTATAATATACTCTAAAAGTGAAAGTCATTATACATGTTCCATCTTTATAATTGAACTCATAAGTTTTTATATTACATGTACATATATATATATATATATAAAGAAATTATAAAGATCATTAATAATTTATAGTGAAAATCATTATATCATTAATAAATATATCATTAATATATTTATGTATCAATAAATATATAATTATATTTATATACGTAAATATATATATTTACGTATATATATATATA
>CM042195.1:8347017-8368181 GCA_023539305.1 Ilex asprella | reverse complement strand
ATGTTACACTTTACACTTTCAATGTTACACTTTTCACGTATATATATTTATATATACAAGTATGTATATACAAGTGTATATATATATGTATAAATATATATATATACGTATTTATATATATATATATATATATATATATACACAAACATATATACACGTATACATAAAACCTATATGTATATACATGTATATATATAAATACGTATATATAAATATATATACAAGTATGTATATACATATTTATATATATATATATATAATTGTTTGTATCCACACACACATACATATATATTAACAAATACACATGAATCAAGGTGCAGTAAATATTAAAATTCTCCCATAAAACTGTGAGATATTTAATACACTACTTTTCCTAAAATGGGAATTTATGTCTTTGTATCTAACTAGTGTATTTTTTTCCAAAACATTTTTTAATGTGTACTTCCAAAAAAGTCTAATTAGGTGTACCGGTTTCCAAAAGTCCCTTTGTTTTTTAATGATGGGTTGGCCAAAAATTTTGTTTTTAATGTTAGTCTAAAAGTTTTATTTTTTTAATAGGTTTGAGTAAATTGTAATAGGTCAAATATTTGATTTTTTAATAAGTTTAGGTAAATAATAGTTAGCTCAATTTTATTTTTATTTTTTTGTTTTAAATGGGCTTAATTTTTTAATTATTTTGGGTAAATAATGTGGGTCTAATATAAATGAGGGGGGACACACATAATATATATGTATAAATATATAATACATATACCTCACTAATAAATAAATTGAGGGGGGGCCGTGCTCACCCTGGCCCATTCCTCCCTCTACCCATGGTTTTGCTGCGACAGTGAGCTGTTGCGATGATGTGGTGTTGTAGGTGGTGGGTTTCGGTGGGGATAAGAGAGAGAGAGAGATTACTAAGTAGGTGGTGGGCTAACATGGAAAAGGGGTTGCGACGGTGGTGGATTTCGATGAGAAAATGAGAGGGTTTGGAGAGAAGGAGAGAGTTTGGAGAAAGAGAGGTAGATATGGATGGGTTGGAATTATAAGTTATAATTTTAACACATTTTATTTCTACTGCAGTTTTGAGGGCGTGTTTAACACCTTCCGTTAAATTAGCAACATCCGTCCATTTTTTCACTTTATTTTCAAGTTGACGGAGGTTTAGTGAAACAGTTAAAACTACGACGAAATCACGTGCAAATGATTCTAAGTATAGAGAGATTTTTTGTATTTTACCCATAAATATAATTGTAAAAATATGCATCTACACTTTTTTTATTCTTCTATTTTTTCATCAAACCAAACACAAAAATAATTCTTCCTACTTTCTATCCCTCCATCCTTTTTCCATCACTCCTTCCAACTTTTTTCATCCTTTCTTATTTTTCTTTTGTTGAACAATATGTACATAATAAGGAACAACAAAGTTCAAACCTGCAATCATTAAATCTAACGACAATATAGTTGCCAGTAGGCCAACAGCTAAATTCTCCAACTCATAATATATTAGCAACCCATTGTAAAAACCTAATGAGTCAAGGACATAAGTCGACAAATTACCCTTTTTTATCACTATATATCATGAAATCCACACCTATTCTAATATTTGGTTCAACGGTCAAGAGTGTTTAGACTAGTTATGTGCATCTCATGATTTGGCCCCAAGCAGCTCTTTGGGATCAGGTCATCAGAGATTTATTCCGTATGAATTCTCTAATCTCAATATAAATGGTCTATCTTTGACCAGATCGATGGGGAGATTTAGTCGTTGTACAATTGGTACATTTAACATAAGATCAATATTGCCCGCTAGTTATTTCACCTAAATGATCTATTTTTTGTATACTTGAACTACTTTTCTAGCTGCAAGATAGATCTTAGGGTCCAACAAAAAATACAAATATAAAATTATAAATTAGAACCTACTACCTTTTTTTTTTTTGCTAGGTAAAAGGATAGTAAAGGACAATCAGACCTAACAACCCCTAAGATGTTACCTTCAAGTTCTCACCCACTATAGAATATTCGATTTGAGCCATAGTTACTGACCTAGGATAGTTAAGTACGTCATCATAGGGTAAGCTGGACATTCAACCCCCCCCCCCATAGTATCTAGTTCATAGGGACTACTACGGCAAGCGAGTTCGAACTCATGGTCATTGAAGGAGGGCAGGACTTTCACCATTTACTGAAACGAATCAGGCTACAAACTCGGTGGTCTACCAAAATTGATCTCCTTTCTAAACAAGTAGCGATAAAGAGAGTGATATATTCTCTATTATTTTCTCCCTATTTTCTTTCATAGTAGATATCTACTATGAATTCAAATGAGACTCATTATATAAAAGTAGGTATATGCTAAAAGAGAAAATAAAAGAAAATGATATTGGAGGGCCTCTAGAGCCGAAATACTAGACAATAAGAAGTAAAGAAGATTCTAAGAGATGTGACCTCCAACAGAGATTTTAACAGATTTCTTTCTATATATTGAGAAATTCCATATAAAGAAAAAAAAAATTCTCTACGAATTCCTTCAATCGACGATTAAGACAAGAAGAAAGAGAACTACATAGTGGAATCGATGTATTGTTCCGACGATGAGATTGGAGAAAATAGTGATCGGACGGCAAGAGTTGAAGAAAATTTGCATGAAAAACTCAGAGTGAAATCTAGTTGAGTATATTTTGTGTATAAACTGTGTGAGACGGGTATAAAGAGAAACCCTAAATGTGAACATTAAGATAAGTTTTGTTATTAATGGGGTGAGTGCAAAATGGGATAAACTTAGTAACTAGTGAGGTGGGTATAAAATGGGTGAACTTAAAACTTTTATGATTCATAATTTAATGGTGTGGAAACAGAGATTTGTGGGGTGTGAATAGCCCCACCCTTTAATGAGCTAAGGTCATAAGTCGACAAATCACCCTTTTTGATCACTATATATAGTGGTGTTCATGAGCCGAGCCGAGTAAGGTCCGTGAAATTTTTTTTGGGCTGGGCTGGGTAGGGTATGATCAAGCCATTACTTGGATGAGTTATTGATTGGGCCTTCGAGTATGAGTAGACTATCTGCCGTTCAACCCATCACTCATAAGGTGGATCTATTGGATGGGCCTATTGGGCGGGCCTCTACATATATATACAATTACAAATAGAGCCAAAATGGCAGCTCAACCTATTATATAGAAGTGGGTCTTTGCTAAGAGAGAAAATAAAAGAAAATGATATTGGAGGGGCTGTGGAACCGAAATACCAGACGGCAAGAAGCAAAGAGTGCCAAAATCATGTTACTACTCCTCTTTTGTGGTCAATAAATAGCATGGCTTCCTTTTTTCCATTGGCTTCTTCTATGGCATCTTGATGATTTGAAAACTACTAATAAGTCATCCTTCTTAGCAGCTCGTGAGCAAAACTGATAACATTTTTAGGGACAACACCAACGAACCACTACAGTTTATGGAAACGTGTGCAAAGGGTGTACGCAGATATGTACACACGCATACATACAAATTAATAACAAACCTTCGCTCCTATAATTAGTTGGATTCGAAATCGGCAGATTGATTGGTTGTTCAAATTTCTTGTGTTACTATTACAAGCAATCTCAAAGGTCAAACACTCATCCAACAAAATATCAAGGTCAACCCCTTCTTGTTTCATATCTATCAAAAACAACTTCTAGATATATTACTTACCAAAATCAACTTATAGGGAAAAAATTGGAGATATTACTTGTAAAAACATAAAAAATAGAAAATTAAAATTAAAAAAATCCAATCTTTTCTGTTGCCGAAATTCCATCAATTGAATTAATAAAAGAATTCTCTTTTATTAGTTCTTTGTACCGTGTGTTTCTTCATTAAAATTCATTCAAGGAAGTCCAAAACAATGCGTTTGAACTCGTTACAAACAATCACATAAAAACTATCTATTAATTAGATTTCTTCCATAAATAACAACAAATTTTAGAGCAAACATCATTATGTTAATAACTAGACAACGCAATGTCTTTCGAATGGGAATATATTTTAATATAATTTACTATGAAATTGTTTACTTCTTGTACTTTTCCTCATAAAAAATTAGTTTTTCTTTTCACTCGCGTGTTGTGTGGGATGTCAATAGACAGCAAAAGATTATAAAAAAAAAATAGACAGCAAATGAGGTACCATCTACCGATTGAGACACAATTCTACCTTTCAAGGAAATTTTGGCTGTTATATGAGACTTCCACTTTTTGATAACAATTTTGAAGACTTTAAGAACCAAAATATCATAATTGGAAGTTGAATAAGTGTGAGGGCAAAATTTCACTTTTCACCCAGAAAGATTTTAAGTTTTACATTTTACATCTTCAAAATTTAAATTTTTTATATTACACCTTCAATGTATCAAAAGTGTTGCAATATGACTCTTCTGTTAGTTTCCGTTATTTTTTATGTCAAAAATCAATTCATTGACACTAGCGAAAAAAACTAACGGAAAACTAACGAAAATCTAACAGAAAAATCACATTATAATACTTTTAATACATTGATGGTACAATATAGAAAATTTAATCTTTAAAAGTGTAAATTGAAAAACTTAAAATTTTTAGGGTACAAATTGTAAATAACCCTAAGTATTTTTGAGAAAACACTTCAGGATTTTAATGTGGGTTGAAATGTTCAATTCAACGGTAAATGATTCAGCAAAATCAAAGAAGATTAACACAATTTCATCTAGACCCCTACGCGGTTTGTTGATTTTCAAGCACATCATCTTGACTTTTTTAAACTTCTGCCGGTCCTTGTGTATTGGACAATAAATAACATGGAAAAAACTATTGCCTTTTAAAGTACTATAAATAGATAAGGACAATACTCAACTTTTGCTCACAAAACCAAAAACAAACAAGCAATGAAAATGATCACCCCAAGAGCCTCTTTTCTTTCACTTCTTTTTGTTTTTCTCTTCTCTACTTCATTGGCTGCTTCGCCTCATGAAAATGAAGGTTTTCTTCAATGTCTTTCCTATCAATCTCAAAACTCCACCTCAATTTCACAAGTTCTTTACACACCACAAAATCCTTCATATTTGTCTGTCCTGGATTTCTCTGCTCAAAACCTAAGGTTTACTACTCCTCACACCCCGCGACCTTTAGCAATAATTACACCAACACACGAATCTCGTGTTCAACGTGTTGTATATTGTTCTCGAAAGCATGGCATACAAATAAGAACTCGGAGCGGAGGTCATGACTTTGAGGGTCTCTCTTATGCTTCTGAAGTACCATTTGTCATCATTGACTTGAGAAACATGCGATCAGTTACTGTCAATGTTGAAGATAACACGGCATGGGTTCAAGCTGGTGCGACTCTCGGCGAAGTTTATTATCATATTGCAAATAAGAGTAGCACTCTAGCTTTTCCAGCAGGAATTTGCCCTACTGTGGGCTCTGGTGGACATTTCAGTGGGGGAGGGTATGGTGTGCTGCTACGTAAATTTGGTCTTGCTGCAGATCATATTGTTGATGCTCATTTAGTTGACGTCAATGGTAGACTTCTTGATAGAAAATCAATGGGGGAAGACCACTTTTGGGCTATTAGAGGAGGTGGAGGTGCTAGTTTCGGGGTTATTTTGGCATGGAAAATAAACTTAGTTGTTGTTCCACAAACATTGACAGTTTTCTCAATAAATAGGACTTTGGAACAAAATGCAACTAAGCTTATTCATCGGTGGCAATACATTGCACACAAGACTGACAAAGACCTTTACATCAGAGTCTCCTTAAGAAATGTGAATTCTAGTCAAGATGGAAACAAAACAATACAAGCTTCATTCGACTCTGTGTTCCTTGGTGGAGTTGATAGATTACTGTCATTGATGCAAAAAGATTTTCCCGAGTTAGGTTTGGTGAGAGAAGACTGCAGAGAAGTGAGTTGGATTGAATCAGAACTCTTTTTTTACGGTGGAGAACCAATGGAGTCTTTGTTGAACAGGTCTTATGCATTCAAAGCCAATTATAAGATTAAATCAGATTTTGTGAAGGAGCCCATTTCTGAAAATGCATTCGAAGGAATATGGAAAAGGTTTTTGGAAGAAGATGTCAATGTACCAATAATGGTGTTGACTCCTTAAGGCGGAAAGATGAGTGAGATTTCAGAATATGAAATACCTTTTCCACATAGAGCTGGAAGCATCTACAGCATCGAATACCAAGTAGGGTGGCAGGAAGAAGGGGTAGCTACTTCAAGAAGGCATATTAGTTGGATCCGAAGACTTTACAGGTATATGGCTCCCTATGTTTCCAAAAATCCAAGGGAAGCATATCTGAATTATAGGGATCTTGACATTGGAGTCAACAACAAAGGCAACACAAGTTATGCACAAGCAAGTATTTGGGGCACCAAATATTTTAAGAACAACTTCAACAGATTGGTGTATGTAAAGACGTTGATTGATCCTAGCAACTTCTTCAAGAATGAGCAAAGCACTCCACCGGTTTCTTCATTGTGGATAAAGGGAACTGGTCATAATCCTCGAGTAGGAAAAGACTCTCTGTAAAATGTTTGATCTTCTCTTGTTTAACCTTGAATAAAGGAACCATGCATGCCATGTCGATGATTTCTTAGGTAGTAGTAACATGCACGTCATTTCTAGGTGATATTTTAGTAAATGGTTAACCTGATTGTATTGTTCTTATATAAGCAAGTGTAATAATATAGAATAAATTGTACCCTTTTTTGTTTTATTACTCTTACCTTTTATATGGGAACTGTGTAATCAAAATTCAAATCTAAAGGTAAGCTAAGGAAGATAAAATAAATTTTTAAGATGGTAATTTTTTCGATTAGCTAATACTTTTAAGAATTATAGGGTATTACGAATCTATAGTCCCTTAGTTAATCGCAGAATCTTGGTGCAACAAGCAAGTAATTGATGCTTCAAACTTGCGTTTTTCACACTCTCTAACAAATAATTGATGAACTTTCATGCTACGCTTGCCGTGCTTAGTATGGGTTATCGCTTAGCACTCTTTCTAGCTGCATCTTGCCCGGCACCATAGTTTACCAGGAATCTTCATTTGACCTTATTTGTTTTAAGAATTTTAGGTTTTTAAAATGGGTTTTGCTTGGAGTGTTGCCAGCTCATTAGCATTTGTAGATTTAGGTAATATTTTCTGCTCTTTGTCTCTCTATCTGTGTGTATTTTGAATTGTTCTTTTTGGCCATTTTCAGATGGCATGTTCTTCAAATTGGGTTTTCCCGTGTTTTACACGATACATTGTTTTTGTATATGTGTTTGGAGTCGGGTGCTTTGTCTCTAGATTTTTGTGGTTGTTTTGAACAGAGTATTAATTATATGTGTGTATTTCTAAATTGGGTGTTTCGTCCTCTGTGTTTGGTGTGTGTATTTGTGTTTTAAACAAGGTGTTTTGTCTTTGTGGGTGTATGGGTGGGTGGGTGGGTGTGTTTTTTTTTTTTTTGGGTTTAATAATTAGTGGTGTCCAGACTAAATTACGCACACTTCGATTAATTCTCTCTCCGGATCCAGTTAAAGGCCGGTCATCCACGCCGGAACTAAGGAATTCATGAAGGATAAATCTTTCATGACCTAATCCTAAGGAATTGTTAAAATTCGAATTCAAAACATCTGAATTTACAGTTTATCTCTGTTATCACTTGATCTACCTTAGAATTGGTGTGTGTATTAACCAAGTGCCTTCTCCGGTCATTTGAAATTAGGATGTAATTTTGTTTGAATTCAATTGCCCAATACTTCCTCTCCCGTACCACAGCCACCACATCCCCTACTTTCAGCACCAACTAACCTCCCAGCCAACCTAATCCTTTAAAGATGACAAAATGTTTTGATTAAATATTGGCGTAACATTAACATTGTGCCTAAAGGCACTGACATTTCTTCTAATGACAGGTCTGCAAATTTCTATAAGGTGACCATTGACAAAATATTTTTAGACACTATTCTTAGTTTTAATTAGGTATTTAGTTTCAAGCATATGAATTTTATATGTTTTCAGTTTAAATTTATGACGTTCAAAAAAAAGTTTAAACTTGTTAGACTTTGACTATTAAAGTTTGGTTTTTTTCATCTCTTCATTAAAATTTGTCCTCACAAGAATCTTCATATAGGTATGTTGTTCCAAAATTTATATTGATCGATTGAAATGCTTGAATCGAAAGACAATTCTCAGGCGATTGATTGCGGATAAGTTCTAATACCTTGTTTCAGGACTTCTTTGAATAAATTCTTGAAGCGATAAACACATAGAATAATAAATCAATAAAAACAGACTTTCTTATTAATTCAATCGAATGAGTTTTAGTTACAGAATTATTGATTTAACAGTCTTTGATTACAGTACTAATTACTTCCTAAAAACTAACTTCAGCATTACTCAAAAATTCTATGATCGTAAGTCTTATGGGGGTTTGAGTTGTCCTTCTAACTCATTTTCCTCTTTTTATAGTCACTTCTTTCGACGGTTTCTCCCTTATCGACAGTTAGTTGACTTTGTAATTCTCAGACAACTATTTCCCCTTTCAAACCAAAGTTGTGGCTAGTTGCTTCCCGGCTTTCTTTAGATCTTGACACGTGGTAATCATTTAATAATTTTAGACTTGCAAACAACACATACATCGAATGTTTTTATAATTTTGTATTTTATGTCCAAACAATGTACTACTTTTTTGAGCATGTATGTGAAGTGCGGGTGTCTTAAAAATGCAGTTTAAGCTTTTAGTTTAGTGAGTGTCCATGTTTAGCGCTTAATTTTTCCTGTTCACAATCAATTTTTAATTTTTTTAAATTTCACAGTATCTTTCGGCACGATTTTTCGCTAGCATATATATAAGAAAAATAGTCATAATCTAGGAAACATCTAAAGATAAGGAGTTTTGAATTTGATTTGGTTTTAAATTTGGACATGTGTGTATGTGTATATAGATAGGTATGAAACAGAAAGAGTTTTAATATGAAAAAACCTCTAAAATATAGGAGCTTTTAGTTTCATATTCTGTTTTATTTGGATGAAACTACCACTCTAAGGGCAATTTAGTCTTTTTGTAATAAAGCGTCCTTTAACACCTAAGCTTCGAAAAAATTCATTTTGCAATTGATTAGCTTGGACCCGACCTATTAACTAGTCAAGATAGTTAGGCCCAGCCCATGATTGGCTATAGGCCCAAAAAATGGGCTAGACTGCCCCACTCGGTTTTCTAATATGTTGGTCATTCATACTTTATCCACTATAAAAAAAAATTCTAACAAGCCATTTTTTACTTTTTTTGTTCTTCATCGTGTGCTGTATAAATAACTACCAGCATCACAATCCTCCCTTTTTCCCCCTTTTCATCCTTCACCCCTCTCCCACCCTACTTAATTGATGAAAAAAATTTAGAAACTATGAGAAATTGTAAGGGGTAAAAACTAATTTTTTTAAAAAAATTCAATTAGATGTTGAGAGAGCGAAAGAGTGGTTATAGGAGCTAAGCGTTGAAATGTGATTGTAAGAAACCTCTGTTTAGTATTTAACAAAATGAGCAGTGAAGGCTTTTCAAATAGAGTGTACCATATTTGATTGTTGTATATATACTTATAGATTTGTGAGCATATGCGTTAGAATTGTTTGATTGATAACTACATTAGGTAATAACTCTATGGTGGTTATAAGGATTTGACACGTATTATGTGGCAGCTGGTTAGTTCTATTATATTTTTTCTTTTTTGAAAGAAACGGCAAGAATTCGATTAATTAGGAATATTCAAGAGAATGTAAATAATAATATTGACTTATATTATTGTTGTTGAGAATTTTTTGGCTGCGTAAGTGATAAATACAATTTTATTACTAGTGCTTTTATAAAATCTAGTATCAATAGTGTCATTTCAAGAACAATTTTTTTGTTTTCCAAATTCTTAATTCTTTGCAACGACATATGTGCCGTACCTTTTTGTAAAAAAAAGAAGAAGAAGTTATTTTAAAACAAAAACTAGTCTATAGGTGAAAAACATGTTATGATCAAGTGTCGATCCAAAAAAGTGGTACAGATGCATTTCATAATGGCCTACACTCAAACGAATATAGGATTTTCTTCATTGTAATGTATTTTGTCGCATTACCTATTTTGGCAAGAGGAATGTCATCATGTATGTTATTGTAATTGTAATGTATTTTGTCGCATTACCTATTCTGTCACATTCCTATTTTGGCTAGAGGAATGCCTACACACAAAAATATATGCAGCCGTAAGAATATAATTTTGCTTCTGCTGTACTCTAGGAAATAAAGGTATTTGGACAATACAATTCGTAACACATGTTGTTGCAAAAAAAATGCTATTGGGCTTTTGTCGCCAATATATTCCTTTGAGATAATAGAAATGTCGCTATATGACCGTCACAAAATTGTATTCTACGAAATAGCAACACTTGATTGACAATAAAAACATTTAACAGGTTTCTTCATTAAAAGTAAAAATCATAAACATTGGTCAGAATCTGTAATTGGCTTGCCTTAAATTGTATGCTTCTCACTAAAAGATTATCATTCTATGCTTATGATCCAATGACACCCTTATGAAGCCCTATCTTAATACCATTGTAAGCAACTTTTGGTAAAAGAAAATACATTTTGAGGCGATCTATTTGCGACACCTACAGCCGGCAAAAAAAAAAGGATCAGACTTTTCTCATAGTATATATATATATTTTTGGCACCACTGAATGCAACAGTAGAAAGTCGATGTGGGGCTGCCGCAAATTGGTATTTTTACCCTATAGAGGCATTTAAAGACAGTAAAGACATTTAGTAGGTGCCTTTTAGACAAAAGTAATATGCTCCTTATTAAAGCTAACATAAATGTTGGTTAGAAACATTAATTGGGTTGTCTTAAACATTATTATTCTAACTAAATTTTAAGATTATCATTTTATGATTGTGATTTATAGTGACACCCTTAAGAAGTGCTATACACATACAACTCTAAATAACTTTAAAAATAAAGTTGTAAAATAAATATAACGTACAATTTCTAAGATTATGTCGGCGGCTCGAAAAACCCGACACGAGAAAGATAAATTTATTGGCTTTTTGCGATGATCCATTTTCAACCAGTATTACCGTTGCCAAAAAAAGAAGTGACATGACTTTTCTTGCAGTATACATTTTTTTGTGGCACCACTTATTGCAACAAGAGAAATGGTATTTTACCAAATAAAAGCATTTGGTTGATAATGAAAGACATTTATTACCTTTCGCCTTAAAGGCTTCTCATTCATGCTAAACATCATAAATAGTCATCAAAATCATTAATTAGGTTGCTTTAAATTGTATGAATCCGATTCAAAGTTAAGATTACCATTCTACGGTTGTGATCTAATGAGACCATTATCAACTGCTATATATAGGCAATTGTATCAAGCACAATTTCACAAGAAGAAATTGGTTTATTTTGAGAAGACTTGGAGATGAACTCTCATAGGTCAACGATTTAGCAAAAAAAAAGGTTGGGGAGAATATTTTCCCTTCTTTTTTTTTTTTTGATAAATCGTTGAACCGATTAGAGTTCAATTCGACCAAAAATGAACTCTAGCAAGGAAAGATTTTGCTGAGAATGTTTTGAGAGCTAAGGTTTGTCCATTGAATTTGTGGTATGTTACTGATACTCTTGGAATTAGCTTTTGCAGGAAGTCATACACCTCTATATTACCAAAAAATAAATGTTTTAGATAGAGGTGTAACACGTTCACGAAAAATGAAACTACGGGCATTTCTCTTGTCACAATTGGGACGTTGCGACAAAAGTTATTTTTCAAGTCAGAAATCTAGTTGCATAACTTTTGTGATGGTAATAGATGTCATACATAAACCGTCACAAAAAGGTGGACACATTTGCTTCTTTTCTTTTCTCTTTTTTTTGACTTTTTTACGACGAAAATTTGTGCTACCACAAATATTTTTTTTTTCAAAAGATTGAGGGTGGACAAAGATCTTCGGTTTCAATGTGGCGATACCTTCCTATGTCAAATGAAACACAAAGAAACTCAAGCCTCCCACCTTTATACCATGTTGCATATTTTTCAATGAGTTCATTCTAGATATTGTTAAGTTTCTTAAATGTTATGTTGGGCAATTAACACAACATGAGTAATATTCCACTGGCAAGCAAGTTGCAACTTGAATTGGCCTAATGGCTACCGTCTCGTGGTTGTTTGTGAGTTCAAACTTCATTATCCATCATTTAAATACTATTTGGAAAAAAAAAAACTTACGAGCAAACTCCTCTATTATTTTAGATGCCGGTACATGCCTAGAACCAGCATCTCTAGGTTGGTCTTTCCCCCTCATTGCCACATTTTTGGACTTCAAGGGTATGTGATCTTACCCATTTAACATGTACCGTACGAGAAAATATTCAATACAACAATTATACAACGTCAGTATTATCACGTGCATTACAAGAATTTTTGCAAACGCTGGCGTCAACAAAAGCCACTTTAAACACCGAAAAATGGTTTTAACGGTGCTTTCTACTAAATGTCATTTATTCCACCGTCGGGAAAATTACCATGGATACTTTAAATCGATGTTTGCCCAGGCAAAAAAATTAATGCTAATTTGGTTGCCAGTGCTGACGACCAAAGATACCTTTCTTGGCGTTTGCATAAACACTGGTAAATTTCATTTAAATTAGGATATTAGTGGTGTTTACTGAATGCCTGTAATTATTGGCGTTTATTAAATGTTGGCAACTAATGGCATTTATTAGGGTGTTTATTAGTACTAATTTATTAATGCTTAATTTAAATTAGTCGAGAATTAGTGACGTTTATTAAACGTCGGATTTAGCAAACACCAATGGCGTTTCCCTCAAACGTTGATGATTAAACGCTGGCTATCACTACTTTTCTTGTAGTGGTGGTATCACTAACCAATAATATGTAAACAAATAAGAAAATTGACCCCACAAAAATTCATAACTACCCTTCCATATAAGTCAATAACTACTCATTCTCCTGTCATATAAGTCAATAATTATATCACAATATTAACATAGTATCACCGTTACATTAAATATATTACTCTTACAGGAGAAAGATTATAGCATGCCCCTTTCGGCTTCCAATGATTGTGTCATCCCTACAAATGTGCTTCAAAGCCCAATCTTCTCATTTGGACACCACAAAGCATTGGCCATCCCACAAACTTGTGGGTCTGGTACATTTACGCTTGATAATTTTAGAAACAATTCATAAACTTAACATAAAATCGATATAGGATGAACGGGGTTTCGCTTGAAGTTTGATGGCTTCGAATGATAAACCGATGGACCTATTAAATCCGTCAAATAAAAGACTTAACACGAACGCCTTTAAACATGACACAAACTAGTTAAACACAATTTATACATGATTTACATACGATACAAACCCTACACAAACTATTCACTAACTCTTCCAAATCCAATGGCCTCCTAAGATTAACTTTCGGTTGGGGGAGTCTTAAAGTACAGTTAGGCTTAACCCAAAAGGCTTTCAATAGACTGCTTTTTTTTTCTTGCAACTTGATTGTATTATCATTTGTCCTTATTTATAATTTCACCTTTTTAATACGGTAGTGTTACCTGAGTTTTAATCTCTACTATTAATTAAAAAGGCATTGGCAGCACCACATGGGATGCTGTGGGAGCAGTCAAGGGCGGAGCCAAGAAATTAGTTTAGGTGAACTTTTTTTTCTAATTGATCATAGAAATTCATAAATACATATTACTGAAATTATATTTAATACTTACAATTAAACATAAAAAAAAAATATCTTTTAAAAGCGTTACAAATCAACCCCATCAACATCTATTTTTTTCTATATATAAAAGCATGGTGACAAACTTCAATTTATGACTGTAGGTTCTTAAATAATAACACTCATTTGAATATAACAATAAACTACTCTTATAATTTTAAAACATTACAAAATAACCATAATATGTCCAAAACTTATTCGGATATGTCTGAAGTATATCTAAAAGTTAAGAATAGTATTAGTTTCACCTAATTTGAGATTTTGTTCGTGAAGACCCAATAATTTCTAACCATCGTATATATGGTAGCTTTATTAAACATTGTGACTCACTATTAAACTTAATATCACAATATATTAAGTACTGAAATTAAATTTCAATAGTATTGGTTAAAAGTTAGTAATCATTAAGGTAGAAGTTTTTATCCTAATCTATATCACAAGAACACAACAATAGGATAGACACAATTAAATATGTTTAAATTTTACTTATTAATTTTTTATGTTATTACTAGTAATGACTACTTGTCTAAAAACACTTTGTAATACCAAAAATTAAATATTGATCGTATAACATTTATAATTTATTTTTTATTTTTGCACTTTAATCACACAAATTAAATGAACAAAAGTAAAATAAAAGAAGTAGGGCAGAGATAAAAGGGGTGTAAATTTGAAATAATGAATTAGTGAGATTGTCTAACATTGCGAGTTGTGTAGTTAAAAATAAATTTGAAAATGAATTTTATATCATTGGATCAAAATAGAAAAATATTGAATTAATCTTAACCATTGCTATTTTTTTATAAATTAAAATTTTATTTTTTTAGTTGTAATATTAGATAAAATTATTAAAATTTGCCTCCACTATTGTAATTAATTTGTTGTGCGAGTATGCTAACCTGGCCGTAATACCAAAAGAAAAAAAACTCCTCGTAATGAGTGGTTTATTAGGGCTCTCAATTTTCAACACAATACGAATTGAATACGAAATTAATAGGTCGGATAGGAAATTGAATGAGTCAATGGATTAAAACGGGTCAACACGCTTAAACACGAAAAAAATCATGTCGTTTCTATTTCAAAATCAGGTCAACTTGATTTTAACCTGATTGACCAGTATGTTTTAAACGGGTTGACAGGATTCGAATACGAGCCTGACCTAATCCATTGTAAACCTGTTTATCGCAATATAGTTTACAAATTATATATGACTGATGTGGTCTTTATATTATTACTTATTAGTTTTTACTTCTAGTATGGTAATTGGCAGTATAGTTCTTAACATTATTATGACAATATACTAGTATAGTTATTGCTTTAATTTTTGGGTGAAAATTTGAATGCATTTTAGTTAATTTCATTTATGAGAAGTGATATATTATTTCTGAAAAAATTATTTAAAATTTTGAATGATTGATTGAATAGCATATTTAATGATAATGAACAGGCGTAGAAACAAGTTATATGTGTTAAACAAGTTCGTATTATGTGTGTTAAATAGGTTAAACAGATCATATTATGTGTGTTAACTCCAAAATGACATATTTACTAAACGTGTTAAATAGGTCGAGTTCGAGTAACCCGTTTAATGGTCGAGTTCGAGTTAGTATTTACACATCTCGGCACGATTATGAAACAGGTCAAGTTCAGATTTTGAAATTTTTAACACAAACTCGAAATCAACCTGACACATTTGACACTCCTATGGTTTATCAATGCTAGTGATAAGTCCATAATAATTCCAAGGACTTTTCATATTTTGCACCCCAAAAGATATCTCAATTCTCACGTTGTACATTAAACGATTATTATTTTTCCACATTGCACCATTAATGTCATAAATTGGTTCTAATGTACAATAAAATACAATACAATTCAAATTTCAAAAAATAAAAAAATAGCTTTATTTTTTGCGGTTGAGATCACTTTAAAGTTAATATGATGGTAAATATTAACTTCCCAAATTTAGTAGAAAAAATAGAATTCTAAAAGTGTGTTTTCTGTAACTTTTCAAAAATGTTTCTAGAACTTATAATTTTTCATAAGTACCTTAAAAAAAATTAGTATTCGAAACAATCCTACCACCACCCCCACGGCCCCACCACCATCAACACTACCGCCGCCACCACCACAACTACCCTCACCACCGTTGTCACCCACTATCACCCACTTCCACCACACCTACCACCACCACCAACATTTGTTACCGCTCATCACCACTGTCGCACAGAAAGCACTCATCGTCACCTACCACCACCATCGTTACTGTCCACAACCGTCGTCGCCTCACCACCACTACTGCCAACCATCATCACCGTTACCCACCATCAACATCACCCACCTATGGTTGCCCCTATTACCATCGTTATCCAAAACCCACCACCACCACGATCGTCAGCGCCCACCACAACTATCACCGTCTTTCACTACCACTACTGTCTACCACCACTCACTCTCACTATAACTAATGCTTAAATTCTTCTCTTTTTTTTTTATGTTTGTGATTTAATTTTGGGTGTAAAGACAAATATAATTATTATTGACCTTTTTTTTTATTGTTCTGTACCTTCAGACACGAGCAATAACTAGTATAATTATAGATTTGCTCACATATGTGTTAGATTTGTTTGATTGATAACTACATTAGATAATGACTCTATGGTGGTCATAAGGATTTTGGCTCATATTATGTGGCAGCCGGGTTCTATTAGTAAGCTAGAATGTAGGTAATAATAGTATTGACTTATAATTGTTTGTTAATTGTATTATAAGTGATTTTGTAAACTCAAGGATAAGTAGTGTTATTTCAAGAACAAATATTTTGTTTTCCAAAATCTTGATGATTTGTTGTTATGATCAAGTGTCGATCCAAAAAAGTGGTATGGATGCATTTTATAGTGGCCTACACTCAAACAAATATAGGATTTTTGTCGTTGTAGTGTATTTTGTCGTATTACCTATTTTGGCAAGACGAATGCCACCACGAGAACATTGCAAAATTATATATGCGGCCGTAAGAATACAATTTTGCTTCTGTTGTATTTTAGGAAATAAAGGCATTTGATGAACAATACAATTCGTGACACGTTGTTGCAAAATAAAAATATATTGGGCTTTTGTCGCCAATATATTCCTTGTGGCAGCACGTATTGAGATAAGAGAAATGTAGCTATATGTCCGCCTGTCTTCTAAGAAATAACAATACTTGATTGACAATAAAAACATTTAACAGGTTTCTTTATTAAAGGTATAAATCATAAATATTGGTTAGAATCAGTAATTGGGTTACCTTAAATTGCATGCTTCTCACTAAAAGATTACCATTCCATAGTTGTGATCTAATTACATCCTTATGAAGCCCTGTATTGATACCCTTATAAACAACGTTTGGTAAAAGAAAATACTTTTTAAGACGATCTATTTGTAACACCTACGTCGGCAAAAAAAAAGGATCGGATTTTGCTCGTAATATATACATATATATATGAGTAATGTTAAATAAACTTAAAAACTAGACTTATAAATTAGATTTAATAATCTCAATCATTGAATATGTAGTGAGTCCCAATAAATGTTGTGATCCACAGTGAAATCAATAATTAAGATTATCAAATTTAATTTTTAAGTTCATGTAACAATTAATACATCTATACCTTACATATATTTTGGCACCACTTAATGCGACAACAGAAAGTCAATGTGGGGCCAGCGCAAACCGGTATTCTACCCTATAGTGGCATTTAATTTCTTTTTAGTCGGTTATCCCATAGGGATTATCCCACATCGGATAACCTTTGAGTGTGTGTGTGTTAGTAGCATTTGATTGACTACAAGACATTTAGTAGGTTACCATTTGGACAAAAATAATAAGCTCCTTATTAAAGCTAACATAAATGTTGGTTAGAAGCATTAATTTGGTTGTCTTACACTATATTATTCTGACTAAATTTTAGGATTATCATTTTATGATTGTGATTCAATGACACCCTTAAGAAGTGCTATACACATACAATTCTAAGTAACTTTAAAAAACAAAGTTATAAAATAAGTATAACGTACAATTTCTAAGACTATGTCGGCGGCTCTAAAAACCCGACACAAGAGAAATAAATTCATTGCTTTTTACGACGATCCATGTTCAACTAGTATTGCCGTTGCAAAAAAAAAAAGTGACATGACTTTTCTTGTAGTAAACATTTTTTTTGTGGCACCACTTATTGCAACAAGAGAAATGATATTCTATCAAATAAAAGCACTGAGGTTAATAATGAAAGACATTCATTACATTCGGCCTTAAAGGCTTCTCATTCAATCTAAACATCATAAATAGTCATCAAAATCATTAATTAGGTTGTTTTAAATTGTATGGATCTGATTAAAAGTTAAGATTACCATTCTACGGTTGTGATCTAATGAGACCATTATCAACAACTATATATAGGCAGTTGTATCAAACACAATTTCACAAGAAATTGGTTTATTTTGAGAAGACTTGGAGATGAACTCTCATAGGTCAACGATTTAGCAAAAAAAAAATGTTGGGGAGAATATTTTCCCTTCTTTTATTTTTTTTTGGTAAATCGTTGAACTGATTAGAGTTCAATTCGACCAAAGATGAATTCTAGCAAGGTGGGATTTTGCTGAGAATGTTTTGAGAGCTAAGGTTTGTCCATTGAATTTGTTGTATGTTACTGATACTCTTTGAATTAGCTTTTACAAGAAGTCATACACCTCTACATTACCAAAAAATAAATGTTTTAGATGGAGGGGTAACCCGTTCACGAAAAATGAAACCACGGGCATTTCTCTTGTCATAATTGGGGGCGTCGCGACAAAAGTTATTTTCCAAGTCAGAGGTCATGTTGCATAACTTTTGTGATGGTAATAGATGTTGTACATAAACCGTCACAAAAGGTGGGCACATTTGCTTCTTTTCTTTTTTCTTTTCTTTTTTGACTTTTTTGCGAGGACTATTTGTTCAACCACAAATAATAGTTTTTTCAAAAGATTGAGGGTGGACCAAAGATCTTCGGTTTCAATGTGACGATACCTTCCTATATCAAATGAAACACAAAGAAACTCAAGCCTCCCATCTTTATACCATGTTGCATGTTTTTCAATGAGTTCATTCTAGAAATTGTTAAGCTTCTTAAAAGTAATGTTGGGTTATTACCACAACGTGAGTAATGTTCCAGTGGCAATCAAAATGTAACTTGAATTTAGTGGTTGGTCTAATGGTCACCGTCCCGTAGTTGTTTGTGAGTTCAAACTTCGTTACTTCCATATAAATACTGTTTAGAAAAATAAAGAACTTACGATCAACCTTTAGATCTTCTATTATTTGGATGCTGGTACACGATGGTGCTGCTAAGTTCATTTGACCATTGCCCTAGAACCAGCATCTCTAGGTTGATCTATCAGGTTGTGCCCTTTATTTATTGCCGGAGCATTTCTAGACTTCCTGGGTATGTAATCTTTGCCATTTAACGGTGACCCTAGGAGTGGTAAATGAGTGGGTTGAGTTGGTTATGGGTTGGGTTAAAATAAATTTAATTTATTTTTTACTCATCTAGTAAATGGGTTATAATGGATTAGTTTTATAACCGGTTGTGTTAAACCGATTAATCTATAAAATAATTAAAATTCTTAATAGACACATTAGTACACCAAAATATAAATATACACACACTAATTTACCAAAATACATACAAACTAATGTATTAAAAATATATACACTAAAATACACACTAATACACCAAAAATACACACATATACTAATACAAAAACTAAAACACGTTTAATTAAAAAAAATACACATAATGAGTCGGAGTGAATTGTGAGCTATGGGTTGGTCCATAGATTGTGGGTCATGGGTCGACCCATAAGTTATAGGCCAACACATGGGTCATGGTCTTACCCACGGGTCAACCCGTGGGTCATGGGTGGTGTATTAGTGTGTGTTTTTTGTGTACTAGTGTTTGTATGTTTTGGTGTATGTGTGTGTATTTTTTAGTGTAATAGTGTGTGTATTTTTTGGTATATTAGTATATATATTTAATTTTATTTTTTGTGTTATTTAATAAAAAGATAAATACTCAACTCAATGGGTACCCATTTGTAATTCATATTAACTCACTTAATTAAAATGAATCATATTACACAACTCATTTAGAACTCATATTAATTAATATAGGTACCCAACCCATTTATTTATGAACGGATTGACACAGATTAATGGATAATGGATTAAAATTACCACCTCTAAGTGACACTATGTCATCACCACATCTTTCAATAAGAATATGAAAAGTAAGAAAGTGAATCACATATATTATAGTAATCACCCTCTCCATGTCATTTAATAATTATTCGAGTGAGGTTTACCTTCCACTTATAAATTTATTATTAGATGACGATATTACGTAATAGTGATGACGTAGTGTTATCTTCACCCCCAATATTTACTTGTACCGTAGGAAGATTGGAGCATGCCCCTTTCGGCTTCCAATATTTGTGTCATCCCTACAAATATGCTTCAAAGCCCAACCTTCTCATTTAGACACCATAAGGCATTGGCCATCCAACAGACTTGTGGCCTGGTTCACTTGGGCTTGAAAATTTTAGAAACAATTCGTAAACTTGACAAGAAACCGTTACAGTATTAACGGAGTTTTGCTTGAAGTTTAGTGGCTTCAAATGATAAGCCGGTGGATCCGTTAAACCTGTCGAATAAATGACTAAATACGAATTCGGTTAAACATAACACAAGTCAGTTAAACGCGACTTATATACGGTTTACACACGATACGAATCTAACACAATATGAACCCGACTATACACCGACTCTTCCAAATCCAATAGCCTCCTACATTTCACCCCCTATTTCTTGTCATTGTAAATTTCAATATATTGGAAGAAACATCTTTAATGGAGTTGAAATTTATTCTCAGACAATATTCAAAATATAAAAATTACTCGGGAATAATTGTAACTGAACAATTTTTATTTTGGACTACCGGTTCATAAGTAAAAAAATAATTTCATCATAAAATTAAAACACGCAATAAGTAAAATTATTTATGTGATTTTGCTTATGAAATATCCTTTTATATGTGTATATATACATATAATTAAGCTTAAAGAACAGAACAAAAAAGACAAGTTCATCAAAAAAGAAAAAAATAGTACTTTTATTTTACTTTTAAAAAAAATGGCAAAATTCAGTTTATCCCCTCGTAGTTTGGGTGTTTTGCACATGACACCCCTATCATTTGGAAATCAGCACATTACCCTCTTGTACTTTTGGACCAATATGCACAGTTAACACCGTAAACAGAATTGACAAAAAGACCACCTTGCCCTCCTTAAAATC
>CM042195.1:8330848-8343393 GCA_023539305.1 Ilex asprella | reverse complement strand
CACTAAAAATTATATCTTTGATGATCTCTTGCTTATTTTCTTGAATTTCTCAATTGAAAAAATACCTATGAAATTGGGAGTTTTTGGATTTACTTGTGATTTGAAAAAATTGGTTGGTATTGCATCTCTTGTATGATTTATTGTGATGAACTTGAATTGCCTTTGAGAGCTGCCTAAAGTGTTAAATATTAGTCTATCCCAATTGTAGTGAAATGGTTGCCTAACACTTGTAGTGGATTATTGTTTGTGAGAGCAACTACTATTGTTCACGTAAGTTCGAGACTAATGGATGATATACCTTTCCTTAGAAGGATTTGTCAATGCCGTGGGATACGGTATACACCCTTCCTAAAGTGGTTTGTGATTTGGCCATGCGGAGAATGATTGAGATTGTGTGGTTGTGATGGTTGAACAAGATATAATCGTTGTGTAAATTCTTGAGAAGCAACCAACATACTTGAGATACAGATACAATTGAGAATACAAATATACAAGTAGTGGGATGAGATATATTGCGGGTAATGGTACAAATTGTGGGTTATTGTTTATTGTTGTGAAAATGGTTTATTACAGGAACTTGTTGGAAATGGTCTATGGTTGGAAATGACTTATTATTGGGAAATTGATTTTACTTCTTCATTTACTTTATTGATATTACTTAAACTTGAGATCGGATACACTGTCATTGTTTTCTTTCAAAAGTTATGTATGATATTTTTGAAATGAGACCGACTTGTTTTATATGTTTTTAAAACTTATTCAAATTTGGGAGGATGTTGCTACAAAGCTTAGTGCTCCCCCTTACAAACAATATTTCTTCTCAGATTTCGGTTTAGACGAAGAGCTCGAAGTTGATGAACAGGTAACTTGGGAAACTCAATTGGATGGAAGCGTGGATCTCGAAGGGGATGTTTAGAGTTGTTCTCTTTATGTCCTAGACTAGGAGATGCATTTTAAAATAGTGTATGAATGATATTATGTTTATAATGTTGTAAGATAATACTTGAATTTGGGGATGTAATTGTCATAGTTTGACATATTCTTTTGGATGATACTATAGATATTATGTACGATGAATGAAATTTTCTTTATTTATGAATTTTATTAGTTGTTCTCATGATATGAAATGATTGAGATAGTAATGTCGTCCAACGTGAATTTTGAGGCGTTACAGGTTTGATATCAAAGCTTAGGAATTAGGTCTTACATGGGAGTTATAGGTTATGGATTACGACTAGAGAGGTAGGACTAGGTCGAATGAATTGTTGACTTTAATCTTATACAAGTCTTATGCTTTAGATTAAAGTGATAGTTAAGGTGTCTAGAACATCAAGAAAACTAAATTATAATTTATGTGCAGGATAGACGATAGAAGTGGACGTGGACGTGGACCACACCCACCCCCACCACCTCCTCTCATTGTCATGAATGACATTTATCAATGCCTAAGGGAGCTAACCACTCTGGTACAACACCAGAATAGAAACAACAACCATAACGGGGGGTTTTAACCATTAGCTCTTGTACCGGGCAAGGGGGACGACAATTGAAGGATGATAGTTCTTAGAGAATTCTTGAGGCAACGCCCACATACTTTTCAAAGAAGCTCTCACCCTTCGAAGGCGGATAAGTGGATTCACCGGGTGAAGAAAATGTGTGATAGCATGGGAGTTACCGAGGATCTACAGGTCGACCTCGCTACATATCTACTAGAAAAGGAGACAGATCATTGGTGGAATTCGGTGAAAAGAATGAGGAATATTAATGCTTTCACTTGGGAAGATTTTGATCAAATCTTTCAAGACAAGTATTTTTTTGAATCGGTCAGGGACAAGATGAGTGCAAATTTTCTCGCTCTACGCAGGGTAGCATAACCGTGGTGGAGTATAAGAGAAAGTTTGGCGAGCTATCCCGCTATGTCACGGAATTCATACCTACTGAAGCCAAGAGGGCTAAATGATTCGAGCAGGACTTAAGGCATATCATTAGGGAGAAGCTTGTGGCTCACACGATCTGGACTATCGGGATCTTGTCGACAAAGCTGCACTAGTGGAGAGAGACACCGAGGATAACTAGTGACGATAGAACTTCACGAGAAGAAGTCTGATCAAGACTGGTGCTAGTAACAGTGGAGTCACACAAAGGGCAGCGCTGTATCGCCGACTTGACTAAGCTTTGGAGCAAAGGAATTAAGTTGTTCGAGGAGTTGGGGTTACTCACAATAAAGCAAGCACTGAACCATGTCAATGTTTCGCATGTGGAGGGTTTGAGCATTTCAAAAATAACTGCCCATCATTTCTACCAATGACCAATCAAGCAATCAGACAAGTACATGCAAATAAGCCATCACTACAGAAGCCACTATAGCAAAGACCGTTAGCAACTATAGCCCCAAGCAGTACCAATCAGGGAAGAATTTTTGTTTTGATTCAACTAGAGAAAGATGTTTCCGATGCAATTGGGGAAGGTACTATTCTTCTCTATAATTCTTGGGCCCAAATTTTATTAGATCCCGATGCAATTCATTCCTTCATACGCACTGCATATGTTATTAAACTGGGACTAGAACTTGAGAATCTAGAACATGCCTTGAATATTAACATGCTTATGAGAGAATAGTTGGATATTAGAAGGATGTGTAGAGGTTGTGTGCTTCGAAATGGGAAACAAGAATTAATTGTAGACTTGGTTGCATTTGATATGAAGGGTTATGACATAATCTTTGGGATGAACTTGTTATCCACTTTTCGTGCAATAATGAATTATTTTCGTAAACAAATTTCATTTCAATTACCGGGACGTGTAGGTTTTCAATTTCATGAATGATCAAAATTTTTTCCATCCATTTCTCACTATGGGTAATAGATTATTGAAAGCTAAGGCGGGGAACAATTTGATTTTCTTATCTAGATTAATGGGAGATGATCGGGATAAATCCCATTCGGGCGTGGTGGTAATAGTGTCGAATTTTTTAGATGTTTTCCCAACTATCCTGGTTACCCCCAAGGAGAGAGATTGAGTTTAGAATCGATCTATATTCGGGAATCAAATCCATATCCATTGATCCCTATAAAATGACACCTTTAGAGTTGAAGGAGCTAAGGAATCAGTTAGACCAATTATTGACTATTGGGTTTATCCGTTTAAGCACTTCACCTTGGGGAGCAGCCTCAATCCTCTTTGTGAAAAAGTATGATGAAACACTTCGGTTATGCACAGACTACAAAAGGTTGAATCAAGTGATAGTGAAGAATAAATATCCATTGCCACGAATTAATGATTTATTTGATCAACTGATGGATTCTAAGTATTACTCCAATATTGATCTTCGCACAGGGTATCACTAATTACGGATCAAGGAGGAGAATATCCCTAAGACAATTTTTCGTACTCGGTATGGTCATTTTGAATAAACAGTAATGTCGTTCGGACTGATTAATGCTCCTGCAACCTTCATGAATTTGATGCACAAGGTATTCCGGTCGTATCCAGATCAGTTTGTCATTGTGTTTATTGATGACATATTAATCTATTCATGGATACAATGAGAACATGAACACCATCTTTCGGTAGTGATTCAAACCTTGAGAAAGCATAAGTTATATGCAAAGATGAGTAAATGCAAGTTCTGGATGAAGGAAGTGAAATTTCTTGGTCATGTGACATCAGAACAGGGTATAGCTGTTGACCCCACAAAGATTAAAACAGTGATGAAATGGGAACTACCGAAGAATATGACCGAAGTACGTAGTTTTCTGGGAATAGAAGGCTATTACTGGCGGTTTGTGAAAAGGTTCTCAAAACTCGCAATGTGGATGACCCGCCTTATGAAAAAGAGAGAAAGATTCTTGTAGACTCAAGAGTGTGAACTAGCCTTTTGGAAGGAAATGTTGACAATAGCTCTTGTCCTCATTATTCTGAGCAGTGGGCAAGGATACGATGTTTACATAGATGCTTCATTACGAGGCTTGAGATGTTTGCTCATACAGGGAGGTAAGGTAGTTGTTTATGGCTCGAGACAACTAAAGATTCATGAGAAGAACTATCTCACTCACGACTTAGAGCTTACTGTTGTGATTTTTGCTCTTAAGTTATAAAGGTATTACCTGTATGGAGAAAAGTTTCAAGTGTTTTCTGATCATAAGAGCCTCAAGTATATATTTACACAGAAAGACTTGAATCTTCAACAAAGAAGTTGGATAGAATATCTAAAAGATTACGACTTCACACTCAACTACCATCTAGGGAAGGCTAATGTAGTAGTATATGCACTTAGCAGAAATTCTCGGTGTGAAATCAATGTTCTTGCTATTAATAGGTGGAAGATGGTTAATGCTTTAGAGAAATTTAATCTTTTAGTGGATAGACATGAGGATCGATAATGCTTATTTATTCTTATAGCTCAACCGATTTTTCAGAAAAGGATTGTGGAGTTACAACGATTAGATGCAGAGTTGAAAACTATCCGAGATAGATTGGAGAGGAATGAGGTTGTTGAGAACTGGTTTATACATGATGATGAGCTACAGTTTCATGGGAGACTATGAGTACCAAACAATGACCAAGTGAGAGAATAAGTATTGGGTGAGTGTCATCGTTCAAAATTCTCCATACATCTGAGTAATACTAAGATATATAGAGATATGAAGCGTCAATATTGGTGAAAATGTATGAAACAAGACATAGCTAAGTACGTTGAAAAGTGCGTGGTGTATCAGCAGGTGAAGGTGGAACATCAAAGACCCGGAGGATTACTATAGTGCTTACCTATCCCAGAGTGAAGTGGGATCACATCCTCATGGATTTCGTGTATGGTTTTTCGCGGACTTCATAAGGATATAATGTTGTATGAGTCATTGTAGATAGACTCACCAAGTCCGCTCATTTCTTGAGTGTGAAGACCACTGACATTTTAGAGATCTTGAACAAGCTTTATATTCGTGAAATTGTTAGATTACATAGAGTTCTACGCTTTATTGTGTCAGATCGTGATTCTCGTTTAGTGGCACAATTTTTGGTAAAGTCTACAACGAGCTATGAGGATAGAGTAACATTTTAGCGGATGACCAATCCAACAGAATGATACAAATTTTAGAGGATATATTACGAGCTTGTGTGTTGGACTTTAAGGGAAGTTAGAGTGATCATTTGTCGTTGGTGGAATTTGCATATAACAATAGTTTTCAATCTAGCATTGATATAACACCTTATGAGGCATTGTATGCAAGACCATGTAGGTCCCCAACTTGCTGGTTAGAAGCTAAAAAGAGTAACTTGTTTGGGCCAAAAATTATTCAGGAGACTACTGAAAAAATTCAACTAATTAAAGGGAGATTATGCACGTCACAAAGTAGATAGAAAAGCTATACAGATAGAAAAAAAAAGATCTTTGGAGTTCCAAGAGGGGGGCTATATGTTCCTCAAGGTGTCATTCAAGAAGGGAGTGTTTGGATTTAGCAAGAAGGAGAAATTAGCTCCAAGATATACTAGACCATTTGAAGTGATCAAAACGGTGGAAAAAGTGCGAATCAACTTCAGTTACCAGCCCAGTTGTCAAGGGTACATAACGTATTCCATGTTTCAATATTAAGAAAGTGGCAATCAAATACAACGCATGTCTTGGATTTGGAGGATATTGAAGTTTAAGGTGGAGCAACATATGAAGAATAACTGGTGGGAATTTTCGATACCAAGGAGAAGGTGTTTTGAAATAAAGTCATCAAACTAGTGAAAGTCTTGTGACAACATCATGGGGTGGATGAAGCTACCTAGGAACCAAAGCTGGAGATGCGAGAGTAGTACCCTCATTTGTTCTTTACTTAAGGTAAGTTTCGAGGACGAATTTTTTTTAAGGGGTGTAGATTGTAAACCCCCACATTCTTGTCTTTGTATAGTAAAGTAATGATTTTTAAATGCTCATATATGTAGTGAGGGAAGCATGAACTATATAGGTTGTAAAGGTAAAAGTTTGGAAGTGTTTATGAAGTTAAAACACAAATTTGATAGAACTTGAGTAGAAATTTTTTTGACACTATCTTAGTATTTAGACCATAAATTTTTACCTTTATGTCCATTTGATCTGAAATTCAGACAGTAAACACTAAACTTCCAAAGATAAAAAAAAAATATTTCACGAAAAAATTTCAAATCGACCTCTAAATAGGTCAAAACTTCATTGAAAGTTCAACTAAAAATGGGATGACATTCAAACATGAATGGATGTTCGAATGATAGTTCGTTCCAGTACTCTTGTCTGATGGAAAAGAAAAAGTATTAGGAGCAAGTGACGTTCGAACGCCAAATGACGTTTGAATGTGAAGCAAGAATTTGCACTAAGGATGTTCGAACGCTAAATGACGTTCGAATGTGATCAACGAATCAAAGTATCAGATGTTCGTCGGTTGAACTCTTTTCTTACCGTATAAATATATAAGGATGCCTCTCTTAGTTCCAATACAACATTTCTAACCCTATGAAGACTTAGAGAGGAAGAAAGAAAGGGAAAACACAAGATTAATAGAGATTTTTACATTGAAGTGAATCAAATTTTCTAGTTTCTCAAGAACATTGAAGAAGAAGAAAGGTAGGGGTTTCTTCCACTCTTGTTCATTGATGTTAGGGCTTATATACATATTTTGACTTTCAAGCTTATATATATGTATTTTAATCTTTGTTTCTTGATGATTTTACAAATTTTACCATGTTTTGAAGGAAATTATGGTTTGATAGCCATAAAATTTCATGTTCTTGATATCAAAACTCTATTTTTTCAAAAGTAAATTTTTTCTTGATTTCAAAAACTCTAGTGCTTTATTTGGAACAAAAAAAATCATATCTTTTGATTTGATATTTATAAAAATTCATGTTCTTGATGTCAAAACCTAATTTTTTTAGGAAGATGAATTTTTCTTCTGGATATTCTTTTGTTCTTAATTTCAAAACTCTAGTGTTTTGTTGAACACTAAAAATTATATTTTTTGATGATTTCTTGCTTATTTTCTTGAATTGTTCCATTGAAAAAATACCTATGAAATTTAGGGGTTTTTGATTTACTTGTGATTTGAGAAAATTGGTTGGTATTGCATCTCTTGTATAATTTATTGTGATGGACTTGAATTGCCTTCGAGAGCTGTCGTAGACTGCCTTAGTGGAGGTGAGATAGTTGCCTAACACTTATAGTGCATTATTGTTTGTGAGAGCAACCTCTATTATTCACATAAGTTCGATGTAGAGGGATGATATACCTTTCCTTGGAAGGATTCGTCAATGTCGTGGCATATGGTATACATCCTTCCTAAACTGGTTTGTGATTTGGCCTTGCGAAAAATGATTGAGATTGTGTGGTTGTGATGAGTGAACAAGGTAGAATCATTGTGTAGATTCTTAAGAAGCAATCAACATACTTGAGATACAGATACAATTGGGGATACAAATATACAAGTTGTGGGATGAGATATATTGTGAGTAATTGTACAAATTATGGCTTATTGTTTATTGTTTTGAAAATAGTTTATTATAGGAACTTGCTAGAAATGGTTTATGGTTGAAAATGACTTATTATTGAGAATTGATTTTACTTCTTCATTTACTTTATTGATATTACTTAAACTTGAGATCGAATGCACTGTCACTGTTTTCTTTCAAAAGTTATATATGATATTTTTGAAATGAGACCGACTTAGTTTATATGTTTTCAAAACCTGTTCGAGTTTGGGAGGATGTTGCTATAGAGCCTAGTGCCCACCTCCTACAAATAATATTTCTTCTAAGATTTTGGTTTAGAGGAAAAACTCAAAGTTGATGAGCAGGTAGCTTGGGAAGCTCAATTTAATGGAATCATGGATCCCGAGGGGGATGTATAGAGTTGTTCTCTTTATGTCCTAGACTAGGAGATGCATTTTAAAATAGTGTATGAATGATATTATGTTTATTCCGTTACAAGATAATACTTGATTTTTGAGATATAATTGTCATGATTTGGTGTATTCTTTTGGATGATGTTGTGGATATTATGCATGATGAAAGAATTTTTTTTATTTACAAATTTTATTAGTTGCTCTCATGATGTGAATGGTTTGAGATAGTAATATCGTCCAAGGTAGATTTTGGTGCGTTACACTATGAAGCACATGTGATTAAGACACATCTTAAAGGAGGTAAATAGGTTAATCAAATTTTAAGCTTGGACAAACGCCAATTTTAACATTTGTCTTCCATAATTACCTCTTCACAAATAGATTAAACAATCAAGTGTGAAAACACCTTTTAAACAAGAACAACCCTAAAAACCATTTAGATTGATGCAATGAATTTGTTGATTATCGATTAACACTCAATCTTATACAATGATCTCAACCAAGGCTACAACACCAACCAAACCACTATGAATGTTTTGAAAGGTAAACAATCAAAACATCAAACACAAAATATGTGTGTGTGCATGTTTTGGCATCAATTGCAAGTGTATAAGAAAATAAATGAATAAGAAGACCCAAGAAATTGTTGGCGCGAAAACCCTTCTTGGGAAAAACAATAGGGAATCACTTGAGGTTCACCAAAGCATAATCCACTCGGAAATAAATCAATTGCAAGTGTATAAGAAAATAAATCAATGAGAAGACCCAAGAAATTTTTGGCATGAAAACCTTTCTCAGGAAAAACTATGAGGAATCACTCGGGGTTCCACTTGGGGTTCACCAAAGCCTAATCCACTATCTCAAAGTCAATTTATAAGTACTTGACTATTATACTTCAACCAATATCATGGTTATACGTTCCTTTCCTTTAATAGACGTTTCCACTGGATACACCCACCGATGTTATGAACAACATCACTTGAACTCTCTACCATAATGGATTATACATGGCTCGAGCAATCATGCAACGTACCCACGACTACCGGTATACACACTTCTTCCAATGGGTTTGGTTGATCTCCAAGTTAGATCTTCTTTTCCTATGTGTGAGATTGCATTAGAGTATCAAGATGATTTTGAATTTTGTATTTAGGGATCTTGGGTTCTTCAAGGATCTCTTAAGGTTTGAGAGTTAGCTTTTAAGCTTACAAAAGAGATACCTTAATTTGGAAAAACTCTCTCTACTTCTAGGCTCAGAATATGATTTGTGTTATGGACCAAGTAAACAAAAATTTGTAAATTACCACTCGAGCAGTGATAAGACGGTCAAAAGACGGTTGTGATTGAAATGAAAAGAGGATCCAAACCAGACTGACAAATCAAGGACCGCTTAAGTTGTCTCAAGACCGCTCGAGTGGCTTTAGAGTGACCGATAGGGTGGTCTCTTTTGCCCAACTCGTCACCCTTTATCGATTTTATTCATAAGTGTTCAGAGACTGCTCTAACTGAAGACAAGCTAGCATATGACAGCCCCTACTAGGTTTTTGAAGAATACCTAAGAGTCATTAACAGATTTAATACCAATTTTATTTTACCCTAATCATCCTAAGTCTAGAATTAAACTAAGGGTTCTTGGATCTCTAAGGTCATTATCTTTGTCCTAACCTTGAAGGTGCATTCAGAGAATCTTTGATGTGTCGTTGCAGCTTGAACTCCTCCTTTCATTTAACACTTTCAAATCTTGAATTTTATAGCATCATGACTATGGAATAGGTTGAGATTTATAAAAAAACTTCATAAAATTATCCAATTACATACATATTCCTAACACATGGGACTCTTACCCATGGTCGTTTGATGTAGAAACATAAGATGGTCGACATCTAAATTTTACAATATCAAGCATTGAGGGCTTGATTGTCGTGACACACCATTGTCATAAGAGTGGGCCATTGGAAAGGACCGCAGGACAACAGGTACAACGAAAGTAGTGGTAAGAACACTGATTTTTTTGGGAGTCTAATAGGCGGGATATACATCTAAGCTTGCATCATTTGCATTGTTACTAGCATATGCTATCATAAAGCCTACATTTCATGCAGAGCATGCGCCATTATAGAGGTGGCCAATGCTCTTAGAACCCTTCGACTTGTGGAGGAACCTTAGATATCCTCACTTTTGTTTGGGCTTTTATGTGGTTCATTTTCCATCTCATTACTGTTTTTTTGTCATGGTGTTAGACAACATCTTTTCACTCCTAGTTGTGATAGGTATAAACTAGTGAGGTCAAACCTCCTAGTGAAGTCACTAAAAAAATGTAGGTGGGGAGTTAAATGATAGGTTAGCACATGTGTCTAATGTCAATGCCTTTAAAGGATGAGTAAGATAAAGGGATGGAAAAAGACTCAAGTTGGTCATTAACTTTTTGGAAAAAGATTTCTCAAGTATGTGGACTCAACAAATATTCTCACACTGGTTAGATTATTTATCTTAGATAAGGGAGTTATGTGTACTATAGAGCTAAATGATTAGGGTATTTATAACACAGGTACTCAAGTAGACAGGGCTGCTCTATGGGCCACTTCTGATTGCAATTATACAATAGTCAACGACGTATGCAATAATTGTCTCTGCCAGCAATTATGTCGATTATATTTGTATGGAGGGTTTCCTACATTGCGCGTTAGGTGTCCCAAGAGTTAATTAGACAGATATGACGTTTCCTTAGGTACAACCTGGTCCTGGTCCTAGAGGAAATGGGCACACTCTTCGGTGTAAGAAGGACATCTGAGGTAAAGGGTTGTAACTAGGTCACTATCGGAAGGGCATGCGCCATGGCCACGGTGCACCCTCTTCACGAGTATCACATAGTCTCCCTTCCTTTCAAAAACCCTCCTCTAAAGCCTTCGCTAAGATGCCCATTCAGGGGACACCACATAATTTTGGTTCTTTTTCCACCAATCCAGATGTCTTATCGTCACATATGTTGATATGAACCATTGATCCTTTTGACCTAAGAAGTCTTTCTTGATCCTAGTCAAGCATAATCCAATGGAAAGTGAGTCACACACTAGGAGGTTGGCACGAATAGACTACACCTTCAACACCTTGCCTAAGGCCGAGGTTGACAATTATGCTCGTTCACCCTTGTTGCTTAGTTCTCCCTTGAGGAGGATCATATTTCCTTATCCAAACATAGGGACCTCTCCCCTTGATCCCTTTGGCCAGTCAAGCAATGGATAACCATTAGTTGACTTTACCACTATGGGTATCTAATAGATTTTAGGTTCTCTCAAATGGTCTTATTTTGAAAGTACCCCTTGAGGATTTGTTATGGATAGACGTATACATAAACAAACAAAGCCAGCCTTGTGTGCGTTCTTCATCGGAGATATCTTCTATGTATATATTGATGAGAGAGAGAGAGAGACGTGTTTTGTGCATGTAACCGGACGTATGAAGAGTCTGGCTGATCTTGATGGAGGAGATTCACTAGTTGGTGAGAAAATATTTATTACAAAGGTGATACTATGTGGCAAGGTGATGTGATATCACCAACTAATAATACTAAAATAAATAAACAGATAGACCTCACAAAAATTAATAACTAACTAGTCATATAAGCAAATAACTCTTCACCCTTCTTCAATATGTGTGGGCCCACATATAGGTAGGATCAATTTGTTTTGTATACTTTGAAGGCTTTGGCTATGTCTCTGTTTCAACATTACTTCTTCAATTATCACATTTTTTATATTGGTCCTCGACAATGTGATTTATTTCACATGGTCTAAGTTATGACAGGTTGAGCTCGTTTGGATAGAAATTTATGAGTATTTGTGACAAATTCGAGCTTAAATTGAGTTCAATTTCTTAGCAAAAATTTTTAGAATTAATTCTTAATAATTAATAATCAATCCTAACATAATCAAATTCTCAATAAAAATTTTCTAAAGTTATGTGCATAATCTCCTAGAAGATTAAACTACAAATTTCAAGTTTGTTGAAAACTTTCGTGGAGAATAGATAGAGAAAAGTGTAATTGGTATGAAGACATTTGTTTGTAAGTTGGGGTTGTTCATATTTCCAATAATGGTTGTGTTTGATGATAAAATTGCAATTATGTATAAACAAGAATCTATTCGAAACTAGAGAGCAAGAGCAAAACATTTCTTAGATTCAACTTGTTTACAAGATAAGTTATAATGTGGATGTGTCTAAATAGGTTAGTCGAGGTCGGCGGATGACCTGCTTTTAATCGGATTGAAGAAAGAATTAGTTAAAATGTGCAGCAACTAACTCGCACACCTTGAACCCAAAAAAAGAAAAACAACTCTAATTTTTTATTTTTCTTTGCTTAACTAATTCACCAATCACCTTGTTAAGGATATTTCAAGCAACATTTTTTTTTTTGGTTTTGTTAGGAGTTTTTTTTTTTTTTTTTTCTACAGTCAGAGATATTCAAACCAGTTTATGTGCACATCATCTAATCTTATCTCTGGTCAATTCAAAGACAGACCATCTACGTTGGGATTATGATATTTATGAAGAATAAATCTATCATGGCCTAGTTTCAAGAAATTATTAAAATTCAAACTTAAGGTGTTTAAATTTAATGCACCTTCCTGTTACCGCTTGATTACCTTGAACTTCGCCATAGGACATACAGAAGAAGCTAAATCCTCTTTG
>CM042195.1:8261044-8324547 GCA_023539305.1 Ilex asprella | reverse complement strand
AAAAAAGAAAATGGGTTGGGCAAAGGGTATTATTGTACTTTTATTGTGCCTATTTTTTTGAGGAAACACGTTTTGTTATATTAAACCTCCTGTTGGGCGCGTGCATGTCACGGATGGTCTAATTTAACGGAAAAATTAACGATAGCATTTTAGTCCAAAAGCACAAGGGGGTAATGTGCTGATTTCCAAATGATAGGGGGGTCATGTGCAAAACACCCAAACTACGAGGGGGTAAACTGGATTTTGCCCTTAAAAAAATTGTGGTTAAATTTGTACCCCAATCCAAGTGCTTTTATTTATTATTAGTTTATTTTTTATATTATTATTAGTCAATAACCCTATGTCTGAAGACACTTTATAATACTAAAAATTAAATATTAATTGTGCAATATTTAAATTTTTTTTTATTTTTTCTCTTTAATCACACAAATTAAATAAACAAAAGTAAAATAAGAGACATAGGGAAGAAATAAAAGGGATATAAATATAAATTAGTGGAATTATCTAGCATTGGATTTGTGCATTGAAAAAGAAGTTTTTGAATAGTAAAAAAAATTTTGAGTTTTTTAAAGACCGGTATCTAGGCCCAATAGAATTCCAAAAAAAACTCACTCGTCAATATAAATACACACTAATTGTCAAACCCTTATACGTTTCGCACCCACACAGGAACTGTATGAATTTTTAAAACAAAACATGGAGGATTTTTTTATATATAAAAATTTCAATAAGATTAAAATCAGTTTATATACTAAAGAAAGAACTTTAACCTAATTAATTAAAAAAAATTAAATTAATTTTAATGGTTGTTTTATTTTTATAAATATTAACCATTGTTGCATTATTGAGAATTTAACTTTGTACTTTTAATAGAGTAAGCTGACCCGACCATAATTAGGTCTGACAATCGTATCGAGTGGAACAGTTTCGTGTCTGGTGGAACGGATTTATGTCAAAAAACCCTCAATCCATACCCCATTCGTTTATATAAACGAGTTGAACTATCACACTCATACACGAATCGTTTATTAGACGAATTATCCGATACAACCCTGTGTCACCCGCTAAATAAGGGAATATGTTAGAATATTTCGAATTCACACAAAAAATTATTAACTCGTCACATATTACACATGTTTGACTTATTTACTATAATAATAAATCATGGTTGAATAAAAAAACAAAAACAAAAAATAAACATTAAATGATTATTAAATTTGAATGAGTCCGAAAAATGGAAGTTGTGAGATGAGGCAGAGACGGAGAGATCTAATTTTTTTTAAAAAAAAATTTATAGTACTACTAGTAACGGCTTAAAACGAGTTTATGAGTTAAACATAAAACTTATTCATTTATTTCACGGATCTTTCGAATTAATCCGTTAACTACTTGAACCCGTTAAAACTACGCCTAAATCGTGTCAATTCGTGTTGAATCGGATCGTGTCTAGAATTGCCAGACATGAAAGGGAAAAAGAACAAAAAAAAAACTCCTCGTGGTGAGTGTTTCATCAACGATAGCGATAAGTTCATAACTGGATATAATTAACAGACAATAGATAGGAGTGATTGTGGACGGTTCACTCTGTGCTTGCCGGTCTTACAGTGAGAGAGGGAGAGATGGCGAGACTGTGTATGAATTTGAGCACTGGCAAAGCTCTGACCATGGCATGTGCTAAAGAAGGTGAACGTACCAGTGGAGTTCAACTTCCTGAAAAGACTCGAAACTCGAGAGTTCTGATACTTGGAGGAACTGGAAGAGTTGGAGGGTCCACCGCCATTGCTCTCTCCAAGCTCTGTCCCGACCTTCGCATTGTTATTGGCGGCCGAAACAGGTAATTCTTTGAAAATTATGACTAATTTATCTTTCTTTTCTGTTTGGTTGTTGAGAAAATTGCCACAAAATAAAGTACTGTTTGGTTGTTGAGAAATTACCAGAAAAGAAGGTAAGCATTTTGGGTTTTTTTTCGTGCTTTATGTCGTTTATGTTGTGATATGTAATTTATCTATCTATAATGCTTAGGGATTGTTGCCTTAAATAGTGGTAATAATAATATGCTTGGGTATTCAAATTTGAGAAACTATGGAGTGGCTTTTCATCTGTATGAAGTGTTTAGTGTCATAACATCTGTGGGTGGTTTATTTTGGCAGCCTTTTGTTTAGTGAAATGGTGTTGGTTTTTGTCTGTTTGGTTACTGGGAAAATGTGAGAACTAACGGAAAGAAATATTATGTGCCAATGTGTTATGTTGTTGTCACTTTTATGAATTGAATAATTCTGTGTTTGCAATTGTTGGCAATAGTTTTTAAGGACTCACTTTTATGAATAGACCTGCTTTGCTTATGAGAGCAATATTTTGCATGACTCAGTTTACCATAAGCTATTTAGATAGGGAACATTGTGTGGCAACCAAGTAGTTTAATTTCTGGTTTGTAAAAATTACTGAACCCGAACACGGCCTGTTTAGATTATGCACATTTGGCATGCTTAATTATTCTCTTATTTTCTTTCTCAATTTCCCCTGTTGTTCAATCTGGAAATTCTTTACTTTTTTCATATGAGTGGCTAAATTGTGTATATTGTGTTCTTTGACAGGGAGAAAGGTGCTGCTATGGTGTCTAAGCTCGGAGTGAACTCGGAATATGCTGAAGTCAACATTGACGATATTAAATTATTGAAAGCAACTTTGAATGGTGCACCAATTATATTAATTACTTGAATTTTAAACTTCCATATCTGAGAAAAATGTTAGGAATTCGGCTTTTCTCATTTACTTGACATAATGAGCCGATTCAAGAATATCATTTCTGTTTTCTTATAAAACATTCCATCCTCCTATTCTGTTTAAGTACATTACTATGGAAGTTCTTAGCTTAGCATATTTTTTCCTTTTGTGTGAGCAGAGGTGCAAAGAGATGGTGGCAACATTAACAAAAATCATTCACTTGACTTTGAATTTTATCCACTCAATTCTCACTGATGTTCCTAAAGCACCCTCATGGTGACTGTAGATTTAGTTTGCGAAGTGTGATTTGTGACTGAGTGATTCAGAATTTTTTTTTGTTGGTATGCTGAAGTTGGATCCCAGCTTCTTGTTTGTGGCAGAAGGCACTATTTATTCAAGCTCCTTTGTTAACATTGTATGCTGGCTACTGAACATTATATTGCTATGAGCACTTTGTTTTTGGGCTGAATATGTATGGGGGAGAAAAGACTGACTTGCCATAAATATACTCTACACATTGCAACTAGAACAAAATAAAAATGTATACACATCTTAGTGTTTTCTGTCAGCAATGGTAATTTTAATCAATTTTATGGGACTATTAGATCTAGCTTCATTCTTTAAATAGATTGTTGACATGATACCAATTTACCTTTTTGTTGTGTCTGTTGTTATTATCTGTTAATAGTCATGGCTTGATTGGAGTCTCGAACCATAACCAATGTGTAGGAAGAATAGGAAAGTCATAACTTATGCCCGTGAAATGAAAGATCTTTGTTATGATCCCTGGCATATTTGAACACTATAGTTAAAGTGATAAATATTGGTAAGGCGTCTCAACAGCTAAAGTAGCTGCCACATTGTCCGTCGTAAAGATTTGCAAATTATTACTATGCAGATGTAGATCTTGTTGTTCACACCGCTGGGCCATTCCAACAGGCAGAGAAGTGCACTGTACTGGAGGCTGCCATAGAGACCAAGGTGAGAAAAAGGTAATTCACATGTTTATAGTTTCTAGAATTTCTTGTCGCCTATGATAATTGCAAGGCATCCTGTCTTTCTGTCAAAGAATGTAACCTTAGTTTGAAAAATGCTTTCTTCCTTAACAGACAGCATATGCTGATGTATGTGATGATACAAACTATTCATGGCGTGCAAAATCTTACATGAATCAAGCAGTAGCTGCAGGCATTCCAGCCATAACAACCGGAGGAATCTACCCAGGAGTGAGCAATGGTGCTATTATTTATCCTTCTCGAACTTTCGTACACTATTATCTAAAACTGAAACTAAAATCTCTGTGACTAGAGTTTTGCTTTTTGTTTAGAGAGAATTATTTCCATACCATGGTTTGTACACGATCAATGATCTCACAGATTTTAGTCTAGCTTGTGAGACACAAGACTATTTTATATGATTGTCTTGCTGTTCTTGTCCTATTACTGCTCTCAGTGGACTACAAATGCTGTCGGAATTGTGGGTTTCTTTCAAAAAACTCAAGTCTATGAGATCGTAGTCAATACACCTGCACTCAAATATGTCTTAGGCACATAAGTTTGTCTAGAAAAGTGCCTTTTGCTTGTGTAGTCCAACGGTTCGTGGCCCATCCCATCTGATATCTGACCCAAACTGAGTTCGCGTATATTTCAAATGTTCACAGCCTACACATTCTCATTTGACCTGGAACAAAATTATAATGTTCATACAAAATGGATATCAGCTGTCTGTTTCGATTCTTCCTTGAGATATCAAGTTTTGATTCTTCATGCTGTTGTCATGATAGTGATGGCAGCAGAGCTTGTTCGTACTGCTAAAAGTGAAAGCAAAGGTGCGCCAGAGAGACTGAGGTAATCGGTTTTTGTTCATTTCTCATTTTTGGTTCCTGGACCTGTTTTCTTGCTGAGCTATTCTGTAAGCAGTATTAATATCAGTTCAAAAACCATATAACTTAATCGAATCTAGTGGCATTGCTCATTCTAAAAAGGTTACTAGTCCCTTTACAGTTCATGAGTAATAATCCAGTTTTGACAATAGTCTCCTGCATGATTAATATCTATAACATCCTTAGTTGCAGCAGGATGCACCCTCACATGCTATACTTACAGCAGAATGCAAGCTTTCCCTTAGCTTTTTAATTATTCAAGGTTTTGATATTAAAGCGGCATAACCAACTCTTGCAATCATCTGGGACACGTTACCTCTTATTGTGGCACTAATTCACTGAATTACTTTCTCTCCCAGCTTTTGGTTTCTTCATTAAATCACATTTTTGAATTTATCGATGTCATAAGTCCTCTGTAAATCCAATCCAAGAAAAGATGTTCATGTGATCAATGTGACATCTGCAAAAGATGAATGTCCATTGAAATACAATGCCTCCATGAATGCTGGTTTAACTTGCCTTACATGTTGAGAAGAAGAACTGTATCAAGCACATGAAAGCCTGCAAAAAAGAATGTAAATCTATTTGTCTATATGTGTGTGTATTGTTTATGTCACTATGATCAGCAAAATATCTTATCGAAAAAATTGTGCAACATCATATGTGGGGATTGCAACAGTGATAGTTGTCTGTCCATTAAGGAGTAATTGGTAGCAAGGCCAGAAGTTAAAACCTTTTTTATGTAACTTCATCAACCCGATGTTGGAAACGAATTTAAGGTATGAAAAGCTATACACGGAAATATTGTTAGAAAATGAAAAGTTCTCTATTTCGTGTGATTGAATACATTGAGGCACAGGGAAGAGGCCAGAATGTCAGCTTGGGGTAGGGGCGGAAAACATATCCAGAGAAATTTTAACTGTCACCCAAATTATATTCGTTTGAGCAAAATTCCAGTATACTCAATGGACAACTTTAGGTATAATTAGACAAACATATAAACAATGTTGCAATCCTATTGGTACACTGCATGGTAGTTTACTTGAAATACGATAAAAAGCACTGCCTTTCTTTATCCTTAGAAGATTGGTCGAAAAAAGAAAACAAAAATCCTAACCTTTAAACAAAAGGACTACCGATTACAACTCATTGGCATTCAGCTCTCATGTTTGAAGAAATAGCCTTTTAATAGAGCTTAAGAAAAATAAAGAGATGGTGGTTCCAGTTTCAATCGGTTTTAGGGTTTGTGTTTGCTTTTCAAATTAACAACTACAAGATTAAAATATACGAAAGAAAATTACAAAAAAAAAAAAGGGAAAAAGGAACCAGCACTTCAGACAAAGTGCCTTAACTTAGTGCCAGCCTGGTACTCAAGTTAACATGAAAACCCATATTAATTCCTTCACAAAATATTTTCGACCTTTTGATACAAGAAATAGAACCATGAGCAATCCTATTAGTATCTCAAAGACAGAGAGTGACCTTGAATTAGGAATATTTTTTGTGGAATTTTGAATTAAACCTGATTATGATGAAAAAAAAGAAGATTAAGCCCAATTATTAGTCTGATCTTCAGCGCTCAAACATAACTGAAAAGCAATTAGCAAATTGAGATGTAACCCAAGGCTGGGACATTTTGGGTTCTCCCCTCATGTGGGTAGTTTTGGTTTCTTTATCTAATTGCTGTCACTTTCCAAAAAGCATTGAATAGTTTTATCACACTGACCAACTGGTTAGTTAGACACAAAAGCAATCAAGTTAATGAAAGATAAATATCGTTACTTCTTTCATCTTATAAGACAGCCAAGTCAGTTTGCAAACCAAGCACTTGGATTGTCCACTGCTTGTGCATCATAGCCATCATATAAACTTTTTCAAAAAAAAAATTAGGGAGGGAGTCGCAATGTTTACTATTGTGACACACAAGTGTATGTATACTTAGGGTTTTTGGAAATCTTGGGCCATGGGCCTCCTTGGTCCTCCTCTCCCTTCGCCCAGGGAAGCACCGCCGGGCAGTTAATGGCATCCAGAAGTATTCGTGATGATTATCTGTCAATTAGGCACAAATGCTTGTGCTGTTGCTGATTAGCTTGTTAAATTATTCTATGTTGAAAAGGCAGTAACAGTTTTTCTTTTCCATTTCTCAATCAGTTATGGCAACTTACATGTTAATGTGTTTGTCTCAGATTCTTCTACTACACAGCAGGCTCTGGCGGTGCTGGCCCAACAATATTATCCACGAGTTTTTTACTTCTTGGAGAAGAGGTTGTTGCATATAATAAAGGTCTGCTTTGAAAAAAAAAAGCATGTGGTTTCTCCTATTTGAATTGCTTGCCTATACTGTATAAGATGCTAACCAAGATAAAGGCTATTTTACCAGGAGAAAAAATCAAAATGAAGCCTTATAGTGGAATGCTCAACATTGACTTTGGAAAAGGGATTGGAAAGAGAGATGTTTTTCTCTTGTAAGCATTTCAAGAAATTGCTATAATCGTAACTCCATACATAAGTCCATAGCAACCAATGTAGCGATGAAAGATTGTCCTATCCTCCATGCACCGTATGTATTTTTATGTAATTAATGAAGGGTCCCACATGAACTTTACTCCCGAATGCATCATCAATAGTTTGCACCATCTCTCAAATTACATAATGCCTTTCATTATCCAATTTTCCGTGTGTACTTAGACTTGAGAGTATTTTGAATAATTTTTTTATGAACAGATAGTATCAAAATTTGCGTTTTGATCACTCATTAGTAGTTCACTCTTATCATCGTTTTGTCCACCTTGTAGATTCTATCCTGAAACTGGAATTAAAGGTAAATAAGCATCATTAATACCTTTCTTCTCTTGTGGTACCAACTAAAGCCATCTGTTAATATGGATGTTAAGGAACAATATGTACTATTGGCCATGAGGTTAGGGTTGCTTGTTAAAGATCAACTCACCTAAGTATTAAACCAGCTATTGGATGCCTGTTTTCGATCAACATTTCTTGAACAAAATAAAGGAATGAGGACAAACAAAACATATATTAAATTCTAACCACCAATCCATACCCTTTTATATTTGGCCTCCTACCAACTAGAAAAGATGACACGGATAAACCTCAGTTTTAAATAACTTTTTGAAGTCTTGCAGCTAAATTTAACAAATGATTCCATCTCACTTTTCTTTTGACTTGTTGAGATTGTGAATCAAATTATTCTTTGATGTGAACCTTACTGCTGTGATGGAGTTCACAATTTTGCAAGAACATTAAGAAGAATTGTACATTTTGCTATTCACCTTCATATCCTTGTATTTCCAACATTAAGAAAAACTGCAGGTTTTTGGGGTATTAAGATCAAAATGCACATACTCTTGCTCACGATGCCAGGCATTTAGATGGCCTTGTGCTCATTCTGAACTGAAAGTATTTTTCTTCTCCAAAAACATTTTAGTAATTGAAACTTATTTGCAGGAATTTGCCTGAGGTCAGAAGTACCCATGAGTTCCTTGGAGTTCCAAGCGTCAGTGCCCGATTTGGAACTGCACCGTTTTTCTGGAATTGGGGAATGACAGCTATGACAAATCTACTTCCTGCTGTATGCCATTCCATGCAGAAAGTTGCTTATTTTCTGTCCAGATATTGATAATAAGATGCTTCTTTGATATAGGAACTATCCACCAACTTTCATAGGAGGATTAAGAAATACAAATAACAGTGCGTACTAGGAAATCATTATATGTTTCTGAGAGTAAACCATTGATTTTGAGTGTTCTGTTGCATTTGATTTCAACGTTAGAATCAGATTTAGTCTTGGAATGTCATCATACAGGATACAAATGTGTCTAAAGTAACCCAGTGTGTGCTTTTATAAGAGTTAATGTGGTGATAATTATGTGAGCCCATGTTTTTTACACTTGGCTGTAGAAGTTGTTGCTCTTTCTGCATCTTAAGGTGCTGAGTTAGTGATATCTTCAGATGAGATGATTGTCAGTTGATATTAATTGCAACTCTGTTCAAGCAACAAATATACAAGTTGCAATGCTACTAGGCTCTAGCTCCTTATAGGCCTACCTAATATGCAGCGAATCTTGCAGGATTTTCTAAGAGATAGAAGCAAAGTTAATCGGTTGGTTGAATTATTTGATCCACTCGTTCGAGCAGTGGATGGAATAGCTGGAGAGCGTGTTTCAATGAGGGTAAGATGGCCAACATTGCTTACTGATTTATTGGTTTTTTTGTGTCTTATTTTCAGAAAAGCAGATGGGGATGGAGTTCTGCTTGTTGCTAGAAAAATAGTTATCAACTAATGCCAGTTGATTTTCATTTTGTCTGGGCAGGTTGACCTAGAATGTTCAGATGGACGTAAGACAGTAGGAATTTTCAGTCACAGAAAACTCTCTATGTAAGTTTTAGCCTTACATGAACTTTTGACTATGCAACTTCAAAATCAACATCGGATATGAAATTAAGCAGAGAATCTAATCAACTTCTTTACTTATACTGATGATACCTTGTCTTACATAATGTACGTGCTTTTGTTTTTGATGCATTTATTTCAGATCCGTAGGAATTTCAACAGCTGCTTTTGCACTTGCTGTTCTTGAGGGAAGTACACAACCTGGGGTTTGGTTTCCAGAAGAGGTATGTAAAAGTCTATATGATCAAGATTCAAACTGTTAACGCAACCAACTCAAAACTAATAGGCAATTATTAAAGAGGCTCACAAGGCTCATATACTAGTTTGACTGGCATTATTATGCCGATGTGGGACAAACTCCAACAGAAAAAAGAATTAGAAGACAACAAATTGCACTTATACCGAATCAATAAAATTGAAACATAGGGTCTTACCCAAAGCTGCCTTGGCAATAAATGGAGAGGCTCACTAGGTTCATGTACTAGTTTGGGAGGCAGTATTGTACCAATGTGGTACTAGCTCTAACAAAAACTTATGCTCCCATGAATTCAAGTTTAGTTTACATGCTCCATGTAGCCAGAAGGAATCGCAATTGAAGCAAGGGAAGTTCTTCTCAGTCGGGCTGCACAAGGAACAATCAATTTTGTAATGAACAAGTAAAATTTTGTTTCCAATACTCTTCTTTCTTTTATTTATTTATTTAGTTTTCTTGGTTATAAGCAGTTTTGCCTAAGCTTTTCTTTCAACAGGCCTCCGTGGATGGTGGAAACAGACCCTAAAGAGGTTGGACTTGGAATATATATGTGAACAATTTCTATATCTAATTCTATCACAGTTAGGGTATTGTTCAGTTTACCAGCCCACACAACATAGGTAAGACATAAATCTTTGCTTTTGATAATTTGATGCCCACATTCATGTTCACTTAACCATTCTGTTGACTTTTAAATTTTACATTCAGGAAGTGCAAATAGTAGCATTGCAGAGTTACACATTTTGAGGAATTGCGAACCTCCATAGACCCTTATGAGAAGTGAGTAGAAAATCCAGAAACATTTGGGGTCTATTTGGTTTGGTTTTCAAAAACAGTTTTTTGTTCTCCAAACTCTAAAAACAAGGAAGATGTTGTTTGTTTTGTTTTTTTGTTCTCCAATTTTTTGAAAATTTTGGGAATTGAGATGTGATTTTAGAGAACAACATTTTGTTGTTTTCGGAGTTTTTTGAAGTAAAATGAAGACACGAAAAACATAGCATCTCCAAATTAATGAGGTCTCCACTTCGAGCCTTCTTAGCAACAAAAAACACTACCTAGTATAAAAGCTTTTTTTTTTTGCCTATCTCTCTCCTCGACCTTCTCTCTCTCAAACGCTCTCTCCACTTCGGCGACGAAACTAGATGCACACAACGTCTTCTCCGGAGAAATGGTTTTCTTTGGCGATTGAAGATCTTCTTCTCCGGTGATTGAGGGCTCTCCGATGACTGATATCTTCAAATCAAGGAATTTTTTTTAGATTTGAGTATTTTTTCAGATCTGGGTCTTCTCCAGTAAATGGGTTCATCGTCTTCTTCGGCAAATGGGTTCATTGTCTTTTCCGTTGACTGAGGGCTCTCCGACATGTACCAGAGGCTGTGTATGTTTGATCTTGGATGAATCTTGGATTTTGGATTTGTGTTCATCTTCTTCGTTGTGTTTGTCTTCTCCGTCGTGCTCAGATATGTGTATGGGTCTGTATTAGTGTGTGTATGGGTCTGTGTTTGTGTTTGTGTGGGCGTGTGTGTGTGGGTTTTGTGAAGACAGAGAGTGGGGAAAGAAAGATAGAGATGGGAAATTGTGAGTTTTGTGGATTATTGTCCAAATAGATTTTACAATTTTTTGTTCTTTAAAACTATTTTCAAAAATATATAAGCAAACAAGTTTTGCAATCTAAAAATTTTCAAGTACACTTTCTTAAAATTCTTCTCAAAAATTATTTTTGGATACTGTTTTTTAATATGCAACCCACATTTTTACTACAATTTACTAGGTAGAGTTCTCATTCTTTAGAAAAATTGTTAATGTGTTTCATTCTTTGAACAATCAACCATTAGAAAAACTATTTCATGAACATTCTGATTTTTTGTATTTTACTTGAGCTTGGTTCATACCTGATAAAGAGGAGGGAAATTTGCTGTGATGCAATGTCATAAAGGCCATAAGCCTCGAACAGTCAAATTACAATACAAACGGACAAAGTTATAACTCAATGAGGTTAAATTAGTACCGATCAAAAGAACTTGGGATTGATTACGATTTTCTATTATCGACCTTTTGTGTTTGAAGATGGCCTTAAATTTCTAGACTTCATTTTTAATAATTTTTACCTCATTGGAACGATTTTCTTTGAAAAGTGCCGTCGTTTTTTCCTTTCAATCTTCTACCCTCCAGCAAGATATAATGTGCTTGGCCAACATAGTCGTACTGAAGGCCACTGCAATTCTTGAAACCAAAATCCTCCTTCCTCCTTTGATTTGTATCCAACCACCAGGTCCAAGGCGGATCAGTATGGATGCAGTTTTCCCTCGAGTGCAAAGAGGCTATTTACATAATTTGAGCTTATGACACCCATATCACAATGAAATAATCTAAACATTTGTGCTGAAATCCTACGCTCAATAATTAGTGAGAAAAGAAAAAAAAATCAAATCAATTGAACCCAAAAATCCAGACAATGGGTATGGTTGGTAAGGGCTGAACACCTCAGTTTTTGTTCAATTTAAGAAGAAAAGAAATCTGATCCATTTGAACTCGAGTTTATTGGGCAACTTTCCTATTAGGTTTTTTTGGGAGAAAATCGAAAAAATAAAGCTTATCTGAGTACTGCTAAGGAAAAGTTTTTTAAAAACACTCCCAAGAGTTTCTTTTTAAATCTGATTTTTTTTATTTCACTTTTCAATCCTTTGTTTCGTACCTACAAAAAAATAAAAATAGCTCAAAACGGGCCAATCCTTACACGGGAATGATACAAGGAAAAACTATCATAGAGTTGTTCACATCCATTTCTTAGTAATGTAAACAAGCTTTAGGTGATTCACATCCATCCCTCGAAGCTTCATATTATTCTCAAGCCTACAGTTAACCTGAGATCAACCTGAAGCCCTGCTTACAAAATACAGCAAAAAATAGAACGCAACCAAATACCTGAACCCAAGTTATTTGTCTGAGAAGTCAGTCAAAGTTAAAACACACAAGCCTTCCACTCATTGCTCTCTTCATTTGCTGAATTTTCATACCAATATAACAAACAGTTTACTGTACAATCCAATATATTTACTAAGATGCTTTATACCAAAACAAATATGTATAACACAAGTTTGATTCAACCAGGTCCTCCATGGCCTCTTTGAAAAAACCACTATGTCAGTAATGTCACGGCCAAGAGTAGCAAATGTCGCGACCATATTGTCTGTCTGATTAACACACTTCTGCATCAGTATTTGCTGCTTTCTTTATCTCATTAACGGTATACTATCATCCTTTCTCAGTTGCATCAATACATCATCTGCATTTGTACATGTTGCCGGTACACAAACAGAACTCACATAGTAAGAGAATCACTTTCCTCCCTCTCCCATATAAAGCTACCATCCAACAATCTGTTTGAAATCATAAAATGTGATTGATAAAAGAATTTCTGTTAGCTTCCCCAAATAATGTGTTCAGCCTTTGAGCATACCAGAAATCTCAGTCAAGCATTCAACATCTTTGAAACCTTCATCTACCATTTGCCTCCTGTTCTTTGTTGAGTTGATGGAGCCATTGCCCTGTCCTATGAAGCTCTATACTGAAGGTTTATAGAATATGTACCAGGCTGGACAGAGCAATTGTTCAACTTGGACTTTGGATACAATGAGAGATTTGAAATTTCCAGACTGCTTTCACAGATCCTGCCAATAATTGGTCACATATACTTGTCCGATTGAGTTCTTTCTGACCCTCTATGCGGAGAGTTTCCATATGATCTCCATACCTCTTGCCATTGTCGCCTGCTGCCACTTCTCTCAGATGGACAATTCTGGAAATCCGCATGCATTCTCGACATGCTGCTTCCATAGCCTCTATTATGGGCACTTCTCATCTCTTCCTCAATATCATACCTTGATTTCTACAAATAGAAAGCATTTACCAAGTGAACACTAAGCAAGGACAGGAAAATTATGAAAATAGAAGATCAGTTTAACTTATATGCATTCTATCATGCATTAGAAATCTACTGTATACATCCCATTATAATTATAACAAACCCACTAGTGTACTATATTTGTGCATTCTGTATCACAGTTAACTAAAAAAGGCCCTTCCAGATAGCCAAATAAAAGAGGGAACTTAAGATTTTCACAGTACAGGTACAAAACTGAGGCTAGTGAAAGCATAAGTGGAATTACTGGTGAGCATTTCAAGTAGGGAAAATCATATAACACAACAAACGGTAACTAGAGGGCTTTCATATGAATCCGAAGATAAATCATCATGCACTGTTGTATGAATCTGAAGATAAATCATTCTCAGTTTGGACATGAAGGTATGGGACAGGATCAGAGAGGTGTATATAAGTCAACTAGAGGGCTTTTATAGTGGCGTAGTCCACGGCTCTGCCACATGACTACATATTTTACTGTGGGCGATGAGAAGTGAACGCTTGAACCCCCCTCCCCCCCCCCCTCCTTCTGTCCCTATAGATAGAAAGCAAGTGCTTTACCCCAATGCTACAATGACTCTGACAGCTGCATGAATTTATTTTTCCCTAACTACTTGCTTTCTTCCTCCCTCCTTTCTCCCCCAGCAAGAACAAATATTAATTTGGTACCAATCGGCTCTATTAGAGAAATCTTTGGTTTTATCGTGGACTTTCAATTCTAAAATTAACAAGATATAGGGAAAAATAACTAGTTGAATTCTCCTGTTTATGCTTATATCCTGAAAATTTTATTTCCAGTTTTTTATTTTTAAAAGCTTAATAGTTCTGAAGAATGAGAGACATGTCACCAATTGTCTAGTCTGTGCATGGTAGAGGAAGAAAGCTGGGAGACTCTTGCATATAAAATGAATACAGCTGCAATCCCTTATTTAAAAGCAATAGCAACAGTAATTGGCAAAAAAGTACTTCAACATCACAGAAAGACTGTATTTAAAATATGGCAACAGGATGCTCAAGCCTTCAAAAATTTGAGGCCCTCTCCTTTCCCTTGGCCCAGAGAGTGAGATGTATATGTTAAAATGAGACCTTGGTAGGGTCTGAGAGTACTGCATATGCCTCTCCAATCATTTTAAACAGCCTGTCAGCATCTTTGTAGACCTCTTCTGCTATTTGCTTCCAGAGCCCATCATCGCCATTCTCACTTCTAGCCAAAGATTGACCAGCCTACATCAGTCAAATAATTTTTTAGAAAGAGTGCAACAAAAGAACCATGTTGATATAGCAGCAGCAGAAGTAAAAGGCCAAAAACCTTGTCAGGATGATGTCTGAGTGCAGCTTTCCGATAAGCTTTCTTAATTTCTGATGTGGCTGCAGATGGATCTATGCCCCTGAAATGTCAAAAGCATCATGTCACCTATAGTTAAAGACATCTATGATGAAAACAACAGATTGTCACTAATACAAGAGAAGCACAGATTTGATCTTCTGAAACAACACAAATGAAATAACCATGCCAAAGGCGCTTAAAAACACTTGGTGATTTTGAAATGAAAATCAAGAACGCAATGGTCAGTTTATTTTGATTAGTAGGCACATACTTACAGATTAGCTTTGACAATGCCCATGGTACATGCACAGCACTGGTCATATGCAGACATAAAAGACTACTGCAAACAAAGTTCCACCCATCCCTCAGAGAACTTAGACATATTTAAAACGGTAGACAACTGCCACGCGTCAAACCCCTTGGATGTCCAGAAATGATACTGACAGCCCTTCTACTTCGTAGGTCCATCTCAGAGAGTACCCTGCTGTGACTAGTAACAGGACAAAAGGTTGATGCCGTGAAAGAATTCTTCAACTTACCCAATAATACCCTTTATCAGAAACGTTCCTTCTTCACACTCTCTTTCTCTCAATGCCTCGTTTAAAGCACATGCACACACAATCTCTTTCACATACCCCAACATGGCACCACCACCACCACCAATTCACATAGCTCTACCAAGAGTTTCCACCACCACAAAGAAACAATCAATCCATAAGGCTACCCCAACATAAAAGATCAATCAATCCTGACATCAAATTCCTCCACTGTAACCTTCACTATAACCACCACTAATGCCATCGAGCTTGCGACCGGGAAATATCAACCCATTGTCTATGGATGTGTTATGTCAGGCTCTATATTTAGTTTAGAGGTATTTCTATATTTGCGTTTATAAATACTCTGGAGTGCAATTGTGCATTCTAGCGCAGTACCCTTCACATAGTTTTTCTTGACTATTATTTTTTCTCCAAGTTTCTTTTTCTTTCTCAAGACCCTATAACTTCACAATCAAACTTGGTATCGCAGCCTCGATTGAATCTAAAACTTTAAATTTTGTTGAACCCATCGGAATACATCCGACAAACACAATTGTGTCTAGCGTCAATATCTAACAAGCTAATGTCAGCACCGATCACATCAGGATTTTTCAGCAGCACATGAACTAAAGGTTATTTTCTAAGAATTATCAGAATACATTTGCCTTCTGTTTCTAAGAATAATAATTATTTTCTTGTAATTTTTTGAGACCCTTCGATTGGACTTTTGGATTTTTTTATGTTTTTCAGTTTTCAATGATACCCAACTTCAATATGTGATTTTTGAGCATTTGACTTTTGTTTTTAACTTGATTCTAGGATAAGGTGTGATTTATGAAGCACGGACACTCTAAAGAAGGTGACGTATCCATGTTGGACACCGACACTCCTCGGACACGTGTCCAAGACTCTTTTATCTGTGTCCATAATTAAATTATAAAATTTTAATTTCAGACAAGTGTCCGACACTTCTTTGGTGATGTGTCCAATACTTCTTTAGACCATGAAATATGTGTTAACACTTAAAAATTAGACTAATAAATACCTTATATTATGAGAGAATGTATAATTACCAAGACTAGATATGTTAAAGTTGTACTAAAAATACAATAATAAAAGCTAAAGATACATAAAAACTTTAAACAAAAGGAATTGGTTAAATGAGAGCAATCATTTAACCTATATATGTTGGGTACACATTGTATACAAAATAATTTATGATTATTTGACTATTATGATGTTTTAGTCTAAAAATTCACACTATATCACTAGACATAAAATCTACGTATTATAAAGTACTAAATATTTTATGAATAGCATATTATTGTCACTATATTTGTAACAAATTATACTATCATATATAACACAATTATCTACAGCGCGTCTCCCAACGTGTCAGTGTCCTATTTTTTTTTAGAAATGTCGTGTCTGTGTCCGTGTCCGTGTCTGTACTTCTTAGGGTGTGATTAAGGCTTATATCAAATGCCAATTAAAATTTGTTGGGAAGACACGAACAAAATATTTGACTTCTAATTGTTTTGTGGCAGATGGCAACTATTCGAGGTGTTCTTTGGGTATGGTTTAATTCTTGGACTTGGACAGTGATTTCCAATGAAAGCTTGCCTTTTTTACACTAATCCTATTGTATTGATGAGAAGTCGTAAGTCATTATCACTTGTACTAGTATCAAAGGGAAGCGGGTTGAGTCGTGTAGAGGTTCTTGCAAATGACTCCTCCATTATTCGACTTAACATGTTCTATTCCGACACCGTACCGTTATTCGTTCCTTGTAAACTACGAATATCTGGCGACTTGGCCCACTTGTTTAAGACATCTCTAAGTTAAAACTCGAGTCGTCAGAATCACCATCGTTAAACATGCCAATGTCGTTTTGTCATGCCGCGATATGACAAGAATCTTGCATCATGTCATAGCATTTTGTGCATATTGCTCAATGTCCAATAGTAAGTTGCTCAAATTAAACGACACAATATTCAAGAAGCCTCATCTCCTAATATGTCATGCACATATTTAAACATGTTAAAAATATAGGATGAAAATCATATAAACCTCAGAAAAATCTATATCTGATTAAAGGCAGCATACTGCTAATTGCAGTAGTTAGTGATAGACAATCGAACACATCTCAGCTTAGTTTAATTCAATTGACTTAGAGGTGAGTCAACGATATATATCAATGCACAAGAATGGACAATGCTGAAAAATATCAAAATCTGCATCTTCTTGGTACTAGCTAAAACTCTTCAAACCTTGTGTGAAAACTATTTTCTCAAGTACAAGAATTAGCTCAAATGTCATGCATTAAGCCCTTGCATACAACTCACAGCAAAAAGAAAAGAAGGAACCAATATGAGATAACCACACAAAAAACTCAAAGGTGGGTATAGCTTTATGGTTCACATCGGACATGTTGCAGAGGGTTGTACTAACTCAGCAATGGTATGACAATAAAACTCTCATTTGAAGCCTGGAAGGCATATGCTTAAGTAGAATAAGGTAATTGCTGCATGATTGATGGTTATGATCCTTACAGGACACCACATCACATAAAAGGTAGCAATTCTGCATTGTTTTATTCATGGAATTAAAAGAAACTTACAGAATGAGGTACATATTCAAAGTGATTTCCTTTCTGGATTCCTCTTCCATTACAGAAAGCTTTACTTGAGTTTGTTTTAGCTCATTTATGCAGTTCATTTTATCAGATTGTCCAGACTGGTTGGCCTTATCCTCAAGTTGCTTTGTGAGAAGAGATACAAGTCTCCTGAGATCTAGGGCGGCTTGTCCATAATCTCGAATCATCTCAAATAAAGTGGCCCGTCTAGAAATTGCCTGTAAAAGTTAATCACAAATAAAGCAAGATATTTACCAATAAAGGCTCATAAAGTAAATCACGACCTTTCAAGTGTTGTTCCTTATTTATTTCTGAACAGACATTTTGAAGGTGGTGTTATAAATGATGCACAGAATTACAGTAAAAATATGATATTTTTCAAAAGAAGTATTTGACAAACTACTCTGAAACTAAAGAAGAATTAAAGCCATCAACACAATGTTTAACTTCACAAAGTTTTTCAAACAAGTATAACTTAAAGACAAAAAACAAATATGAAATACGAGATGTACCGAAAGAAAAAAGTGGAGCAAAAACAATCAAGAACAAGGCACTCGTAACACAACTTAAAACCCTACCATTCCCAAAATAGTATGGCCCCACGGTCCCAAATTTTTAAGAACATTCAGAAGGCATCAAGGTGTATCTGAACAATATGTCCGACGTGTTATAAAATACTACACCCACTCACTAACAACACTTCAATTGTAACTCTTCAGTGTTTAAGCCTCAGTATGAGGAAAAGCAATTATACCACTCACACACAACCAAATGGGCTTTCAGTATTATCATGATAATAGAAATGAAAGCCTGAAATGTCCTGCAAGATGGGTTGGGAAAGAGAGAGAACAGAAGTTTGGGGGTGGAGCTCACCTTAAGCAAACCCGGGTGGGGTTGGTTTAATGTAGTCTCCATGAACATAGGCTCATCAGCCCTTATTCCATGGGGAAACCAAGGAGAAACATACACTGCGACAAGTGAATTTGTGAAAATAACTAAATAAGACCTAGAATAACCAATCGTCTTACCCCAGAACTGACTAGAATTTTTACTTGAAAACTAAGGGTGTTTGAATGAGAGGATGGAAAATGTAGTATCATAATATCGTCATCACTACATATCTGTCTGCCCAAAAGAAAAAATATATACATCTCAACTCAACAAAGCTTTCTTCTAACATTTTTTAAATCGGCTACATCAATCATTTTCACCATTGTGCTCAACTAGAGGCTATACTTTCTTTTAAATCATAAGCTATCCTTTTTTTTTTACTATTTTATTTAAAGAATTTTGATTTTCCTCTTCCTCTTCGATTACCGTCAATAGTTATTACATCGCTCTTTCTCACTGGTACAGTAGTATGTCGTCCATGAATATGTTCCAACCACCTAATTCGATTACCCATTAATATACCTAACATAAATTATTATAAGCCAAGAAAATTCTTTGAACCGACATCTCACATAACCTATGGAATTAGTCACTTCCTAGAGAATGCTTTGTGCACAAAACTAAAGTATAACTATTAACGCTAAATGCATTCTCAGGACTAAATACGTGACGCTTCTATCCACAACCACAAAACAAGAACTCTCTCCTGCATGTATCAATTCCTCTAGTCACTTAGGAAGGAATTCAAAACAGAGATGAATAGTTTAGTCAATTAGGATAAGGCACGAGTGAACTCTATAGCAGTAAATCTTCAAGATCATATCTTCTCTAAACGAAAAAAAAAAAATAAGTACAAGAGAGGGATAGGTCTTCTCTTGCTTCACAAGCCCTAAGTAAGAGACTGTCATGAGTATTGATTCGATGGTAGAGTGCAGTCTCATATTGTGTCGTCTGTGTTTGGAATGAGAGGCTCGTAGCCAAATAGATCCAATTTGTTGAAGATTTCAGGATTTGACAATGTGATTAGCTAGGAAATAATGAAATACTTGATAACAGTTGGTTATCTCTGCTAATATTTCTAACCACCATTCACATTTCTTGATTTTGACGCTTGTCTGGCACAAAGAGCATACAACTAATCAAGTGTATATGCATCCAACAATTGGGTATGACTTTCATTAGCGTGACCCATGACATATATGTGCATAACTGTGTCCATATCTACATACGCATGCACACATGCACATTTGCCACATTATTTATCAGCTTGTCCATGAGATTTTGATACTTTTTGAGTACTATAATTGAGAAGTCAAAGGTTTAAGCCATAGAATTATGAATATATTTATCATTTTACCACATATAGTAATAAAACACATGCTAAGCATAAAAATATATTTCCCTGCTGTTTTTCCTTGTGTCCTACTTTTGCATCAACTTGTTTGTGTTATATCCATCTCCCACATAGTGTACATGCTTCACAGCATTTTTCACAAGAGGTAAAATGATAGAAAACCATCTTCTTTTGACAACAGTTAATGGGATCCTGAAACCCTGACCTAACAGGTTTTCGCAAATGAAATTGTACGATATTTTGCCAACAGGCCACCCAACGCTGAAACTAAGGCACATTACAAATCTGTCCTTCATTTGGTATTTAAACTCAACTCAACAAAAACTTTATCCAAACTATTTAGGGTTAGCTTCATAAATTCTATTTTTTACTTTCTCTATTGTGCTCTGAGGACCTTATTTTCCGGGAAACCATGAGCTATCATATCTTTTTTTCACCATTTGGTTCAAAGTTAATTTCAATCTACCTCAACCTCTTACATTAAATGGAACAAAGCAATCTTTCCCACTGGTACATTACTAGGTCTCATATAAACATATTGGAACCACTAAGTCGAATTATCTTAATCTATCTCCTTTTGGTGCTACTTCTACAATTTCACGAATGTGCTCATTCTTAATTCTCTCTTTTGTTGTTTTACCATGCTTCTTTTTTAACATTCTCGTTTCTACAACACTTAATTTTTGAGCATGTTGTTTCTTAATTGCCCATCATCTAATGATATTTCATGATCGCTGATCTTTACTACCTCTATGATTGAATTTCTACTACATACTGTATATTATTATTCAGTTTATTTCTACTGACCTGAATCATTTTGATTCTAACCTCATTTAGGTTGCTTTCATCATTATTGTGATGGCTTAATAATTGCATATTAATTAGATATGCTGCTCAACTTTATATAGGATGGTCCTCACATAGAAGATAATTTCCAGCAAAACAAGCCCATCTGTGTAATTTCTGCCCCTTGTCTACTCAACTGGAGAAAGATTTTTTAATAACTATAATTTTCCTTAACTTCACAAAAAATAAAATACTCAAGAATTTCGAAACAAACAAAACCATTTGTAACATGCTTAACATTAAAAAAAATCAAATTTAGGAACCCACAAGTTCCTCCTCAACAAAGTCATATTAAAGAACTATGGATAATAGATTTCGAGAGGCAAACCTTCAAACAAGGGAAAGAAGATTGTTTAGATGCAAACCTTCAAATAATTTTCATCAAGGGCCATAGCCAGGCTGCAATCTGCAATGGCATCCGTGATTTGGCCCATAGCTCGGTACGCGGCAGCGCGATTGCAAAAACAAATTGCAGCAAAAGGACGTGACTCAACATTGCATAATATTGCAGTGGTATAATGTTCAATAGCATCTGCATGCTTTCCTGATTGAAATGCTTCATTTCCTGCAGCCTTAATTTTCAAAAAAACTACTTAAAACATCCCATCTTTTCAAGTGTAGAAGTACTTGGTTAAAAATTTGATAGCATCAAGCTATAATTCAAAATAAATTGTTAGACATGAGGAATGAGACATAGTAAATTTGCAGAATGCAGAGGAAGAAGAAACAAAACAAAAAGGATCTACAAAAAATTCATGGACACCAAGCATTTAAATATTAGTAGCGACTGTGATGAGTGTCCCGGCCATGGTGCCTGAAGAGCATAGGGAGCAAAGAAAGGAGATACAATGGTTGGTTCATTTCGGGTAAGGTGAATAATTGAGTGTGTTGAGCCAGTTTTCTATGCTGAGTTTTGCAGCTCTTCGTTTCCCTTCTACTTGTGCATTAAAGTATCTGTCCAGTAATTATTTTTAAAATTGGATTTTGGGTACATAAAGTATATCGTTTGTTCAAATAATAAAATATACTGTGTATGTTACCATTTCCAATGCTGTAACTTTCTTTATTCTCTCATTCTTTGTTGTATAGTCTATAATAGGGATGATGTCTTTTGTATTTGTTATTACAGTCCATTGGTTAGGCTCGCAATTGTTCAGCATGGCCAACAATCAAACCATAGGGTCAAAAGAAGAATTTCGTGAAAGCACACGAAAGTGGTTGACGACTTGAAGTGTTGCTTGAAGCATTATTTATCAGTAAACAGTTATCACCAAGAAATATAAGCCTGCCCCGAGTTCTAGAGCATATAGCAATAGTTAGAAAGAGATCTTTTCCTTATGCCAAAGCAAAAAAGACAATATAGGCTAAGCTTCTTCAAGAGATTAAAATTCACTGTTAGGGACAAATAGACATCCAAATATTTCCACTACCCAAGCATAGAATCAGTGGGTAATTTAACCAGTCAATTACTTTACCTGTTGGAAGTAAAGCCTCTTACTAGGGGAGGAGAGAGAGACAAATTGAAGCCATTTTTCTGGCATCTTCAAGGGCGCACGTGACGAAAGGGTTTAAACATACTCCTCTATTTTGCATTGTTGGAGATTGGAGATCGTTGTGTGTATTGTAGAATTATGATGATCAGAGTATTTTCTTTTATTTTCTAGTGTGGATCGTTGGCGGGATATATGGTTCTCCATTGCACCTGCAGTTTGCACTTTGTTCTTTCCTTTTTATACAGTTTCGATACTCACACAAAAAGAATTATGGTTGAGGTATATATTTACACAACCTGAGATACAAAGATGTAATCAATGGTAGCGTAGTTAAGTGCAAATCACCAATTCTGATTTGCGGTTAATTCATGTAAACCAACAAGCAAAATACATAGTTTTGGTCCCAAAAAAAAAATTCTTCTTCCCCAGCAAAGAGCCCTAAAACCCAGGCCTCAGCAGTGTGATTTTTGTACTTACGTTCCTGTACAGCAACTTTTCCACAGATCTTAAGGCTGCCAAAGATCTGTAGTTACAATTTTTCTTTAGAATTCTAAAGCAATTGCTTTTCCATGATCTTGGAGGACTTGTTCTAATAGTTAACCTAGAAATATATATTTATTGAAAATCAATAAGGTGGAGTAAATGCAAGGTTTATGTACATATATCTAATCATATAAGCAAAAATGTACCATAACCAACAAGTGGTTAAGCAAATAGTGTCTTAAAGCAACAAACACACTCACCTTGTGGCGTAAGAGCTCCCGTACAGTGCCAGCTAAAGGTATCAGTGATTCCAGAGTCTTGTTATGACTCCTGCAAAGATAAATTAGCATTAGAAAGTTCAGTAACATGAACAGAACAATCTGATAGAATCCTTGAAACAGAAAATTAAATCTCGTATATAAGCGTAATAAAAATCACCTTTCCATGACAGGCAAAGACCCCTCTTGCTTCTTCAGAAAATCAAGAGCTTCCTCAAGCCTGCCCAAATGAAAATAGGACTTAACTATTAGGGACCACCTCCAGAGCCTGAACGAATAGCTCCTTTGTAGGTCAGAACTATCCAAATTCACTGACTGGCAAGCCCCTGTTGTCAAAGTGTTCGACTCAGCAGAATTAAGAGTCTGCTCACACAACTGAATCACCTCTTCGTACTTTCGTAGCTGTAAGATGGAACAAGAAAACGAATGTCAATGATAAACCTCAAGGTGAATTATCAATTGCTCAAATATAGTGTATTGTAAGATTTTTATACTTCTTAGATACTTATGAGCCTGTCACATGGGCTCATCAGCATGTATCAAGTCTATGAGGGACGCTTGACACCTTCTCAATGGTACGGGACATCTGGCAATTGAAGTTGGTAATATACTGGTACACAACAACATTCCTCTGTGTTCATTAATTTTATAATCACTTTCAAATACTACATGAATGTGATGATTAGACACATACTCACGACTCACACTCTTACTGAAATCTAGTAGCATTGCTTAGGACTAAAGTTTAAAAGTTTCAAACCATATTAGCACAAACCATGAAAAGAGCATCAGCTTTTGTCTCAAGTAATTTTTCTGAGCAAGAGCTTATCATCAAAGCCTCAGCAATTACACCCAAAGCACACTCTGCATCACTAGACGTTCTCCGCTGCAGGAACTCGACAGATTGCTTCAAGCACTCTGACACTTTCTGTAAAATAAAAATAAAAAACAATTCTAGTATTATTAGATCAAAATGTTTGCCCATACTCAGAATAATGAAATTAAAAAGAGCAATATAAAAAATGAAGAAACCAAACATGAGCACAGTTACTTTTATTTTCAAACTTCAATGAATCCCACCACAATACATGCATAAGGCCCAATATGGATGGCAGCAATTCTAATTGACAATGTGTATCACATTCCTGATAAAAAAGATACCTAGGCATCAATTACCATAGTAACCCTCTACTCATTGTTTGGTTAAAGTAAGGATTGTGCACACCAATACCCATCTCACAACGTAGAGAACGAACCCACAACATCTCTCATAAATGACAAAGTAGTAGGAATATACAAGAAAATGATGATGACCCAATCCAAACATCCTCCCAAAAAAGAATTTATATCCCTATTACCCACCATGAATGTGACATATGAGAAAACAATGAATACCCCATAGAAATAAACTTCCATAGGCATCAATAAGTCCACAGTCAACCCATTAGCATCCCATCCATTGGCTAGTAATCCAATTGTCATTTTATTAGGAAGCTTAAAATGTGATTGGAAAGTATAGTGATTGGCTGGGGGAAATCCTTACGAAACAATTGGCTCAATCCACTTTCAGTAGTCTTTGTTCAAAATCATGAGTGAACTTAAGTGAAACATGCACATGTCATTCCCTAAGCCCTGTCAGGATGTGTAGAGAGGAAAATGGATGACTATTTTCATGCTTACTTTCTATGGGTTCAATTTGATCATGTATTGTGACCTATTGTTCGTGATATTTGTGCTAATGTTGGGATTTTAGTTAAGTAATAATGACTTGTTAATGTGTGTATTTGGTAGTGCTACTTGATGCCCACGTGTGTTGCATATGAGTCTTTTTAATCTACTAACAATGTATCACGTGCGTTGCACATAGATCAATTTTTATTTATACTTAAGTTAGTGTTATTAGGTTTAAATTCAAGGTTTGAAAAAGCTTTTAGCTATAATTTTTTATCGGTCGGCTTTCTCTATCATGTTTGAATCAATAAGGATAAGCTCCAATCAAATATATAGGGTGAATAGAGATTGGGTTTACAAAATAGAGACTTGCACCACATAAAACTAAGGATTCATTATTCTTGAAGTAAACAAGTCTCCTGAGGCCTAAGCAAAAAGCAAGAGACGAAGCGACCAATAAAAAAACACAAATATTTTATATCTCAAAAAATCTGGTCATTAGTACTCAACCATCATAGATGAATCATTTCCATAACAAATAGGAAACAACAACAAAAATTATATGTTTTTCTACTAAATTAGTCTTTTTCGAGAGAAACAATTGAACCAAGCATAATAAAGCAGCAGAATCAGACAGGAGCAGCCTAAAAACAAACACAACTGAATCAATCCGTACAACAAGTGCATAAAACCAGTATAACAATTCAAAAACTCAATCATAACAAAACAGAAAATCAGCATAACAAAGCAAAAAATCAGTCTCAGTCAAGGATCAAAATATCATGTCGAAATGATCGAAACGTCCAAAGTATTTTCGTTTCTAAGGAGACCGAAATGAATCATCGATTGAATCGAAATTCCAATACTTTGAGGTATTTCGGAATGTTGCGTTTTTTTTTTTTTAGATGTTTCAATATATTTAGACCAATTCTTTTAAGATTTGAGGTATTTCAGAATGTTAATGTTTTAAGATCTTTAACTATATTTAGACCAATTCTTTGATATGTTTTGAAAATAAATCTCTAAATTTTTATCCATTTTTATTATGTTTCTAAAACGTTTCCATTTATTAGGTGACCGAAACAAAACACCGAAATGATATTTTGATCCTTGGTCTCAGCATAACTACATCGCATAACATCACATCAGAAGCAAAGGAGAAGGTTCCAGCAAAAACAGAAACAAAGTAAAGGAGAAGGAACTAGAATCAGCATCACAACAACACACTAAAAAAAAGAGTAAAAGAGAAGGAAGTAGATTCGATATCACGGAAACACCGGAAAAAAAAAACAGAAACAAAGTAAAAGCTGAAACCAAAAAATCAGAACAGGATGGGAAGAATTAGAAAAGGAGGAGGAGAAAAAGTAGAAGAAGAGAAAAATCAGAAAACGTAGAATTAAAAAGTTCATTAAAGCGATCACTTATTCGCTTCTCTCTCACCTCGCCTACCTTTGCTTCGACTGGCATGTTCAAGGTGACATAGGATCATCTCGCTTAAGCTCGCTTTTCACAACACTGCCTCCTAGTTTTCACAACCACAAAAATCTGTAGGTTAAAGGTTGTATAAGAACTTAGAATATAAAAAAATTATTCGAAGTCTCCAGTTACCTTAATTTGTTCTATGTTTTGCATTTGTCGCAACATGGGTGGGGCATATTAGGACTCTATATCAAGTTTGTACAAATAGTAAAATATGTTATAATTTTGTGTACCATGAACTGGCACCATATATGGTGTTAAACTCATTGGCTTCATGTTAATCCGTGTTTAATTTTGCTATGTTGTGCATGTGTTAGACCATGGGTGGTAAGGCTTCTCATGACTAGTATAAGAAGTTTTTCCACCCTTGTCGTTTTTTGTTCACTTTTGGAGCAAGACATGTTCTTGGCGTTTTGCAAAAAAAACTCGTTATCCTACTCTGATCATCAAGTACCAGAATTCGTGACATTAATTACTACAGTATTTGCCCTACATCAAATAAGATTTTACTACAGCTAAATTAAATTAAGTTCATTATCTTCGATACAAAAGTTTTCAAGATGTCTCTAATATGCAAAAGTTGCTATGGGAAGCCAAGCTCTCTCCCACTGCAGGAAAAATAGTCACAGTTGTAAATTAAGCTTGTCTAGATTTTTTTTTCCTTCCTATTTTCTATTTTTTTTATGAGTGTTTATTTTGCTAAAACTTTCTTTTTTGTAGAAAAAAAAATATGATCATGTTAAGAACATAACAACATAGATACTGGATAATAGGGTTCTAACAAAACCAGATGGCACTAGTTTCGACCAGTTGGCAAAAACTTACATGTTTTGTAGACCATGATATGAGCATGTTGGAAGCCTTATGGACCGCTATGATCCCTCCACCCATTCTTTTAATTTTTCTGGCCGCAGAATTATCTCTAGGTCGAGGGATATGTTATATATTACAAGCTTGCCAAGTCAGGTGGAGTATCCTAGAAATGATTACTAGCAATATTTGAATAATACAATCTAACTTTATGATAAAGAAGGCGTTGTTAAAATAAGTGACATTTCAAAATATTTTTCTAATGTTCCTAAAAATATAGATGTAAATAGTCCCGAGCTTGAACCATATGTTTGAGCTTATGTTTTATATGGTTTGGGGTCAATAGTAGTCTCCAGTACTTCATCCAATCAAGTTCTAGTTTTTTATCTCTCTTGAAAATTATCCAAGAGATTAAGAGTTATGCATGGGGTGCTGCGATGCTTGCAAACATGTACGTAACATTTGACAAATTCAAGGAGCAGCCTCAGTCTAGTGTTTCTGCTCATTCTTATTCTCTTACTAGAGGTAACCCGTGTCTGAAGACACAATATAATTTGAATGATTTTGAGAGGGATGTTTATGGCCGTTGGATGATTCTATTTGAGACAGTTGAATAAACTTATTAAAATTTGTTATGTTTTATATTATAGATGGTAATCCTTTTTTTTATGTACTATTTTGAAGCCTTATATTTCTTTCTGGATAAGTGCCATTTTTTTAATCTTAGTGTTTGTTTAGTTCTTTGTGATGGAGCATATACCATTGTTGATTCAATCACTTGCATTTGACCTCCATCTCGAGGTCTCTATGAATTTACCGACTAGCTTTTTTTTATGGTTGGGTGGACTTTGCTGTATTGAAAAAAATCCAAAGACAACTACATCCAATAAAAAAAAAAGTAACGTTATTTGGCCAGTTTGCATGGCTTACAGGCGGCAGATGTAAATTGGTGAAATTTTTGTCATTTTCTTGCATATTGTTTGCTTGATGTTTTTGTTATTTGTGATTGATACATGCATATTTATACATTTTATTGTAGATTATACTACAACCATACAATAGGCTTGGTGAGGACTTTCTGCCGCCCCAATATTGGGGCCTACCAGTCCTCATTTTTTTTGCAAAGGCTGCCTACCATCACCCTGATGATAGTCCTCGGCAATTTGAGATTGTGGTGGTGAATGAAGAAGCATTGCGCCCCATCATCACATTCCATTTAAAGGCACAGAGCGGACCCAAAGAGAAAGAAATGGATTGGACAAAGTTTCTTAGGCTCCCATGTTGGAGTGGGAGAGAAGGAGGCAATCTATGATCAAAGAAGTCATTCATCATCAACATGCACAGCTTTCCCATATCCTTCCCTAGGATACTCCACCGCTGAGACTGGCTTGCCATCTATTGGCAAGCCTATTATATATAAAAAATCCCTGAACCAATAGATAAGTCTGTGGCCAGAAAAATTAAAAGAATTGGTGGAAAAATCATAGCAGTCCATAAGGGTTTCCAACATGATTATATCACGGTCTACAAAACATGTAAGTTTTGTCAACTAGTCGAAACCAGTGCCATCTAGCTTTGTTAGAACACTATTATCCGGTATCCATGTTGTCATGTTCTTGACATGATCATATATTTTTTTTTGCAAAAAAGAAAGTTTTAGCAAAATAAGCACCCATAAAAAAATGGAAAACAGGAAGGAAAAAAAAATCTAGACAAGCTTAATTTACAATTGTAGCTATTTTTCCAGCAGTGGGAGAGAGCTTGGCTTCCAATGGCAACTTTTGCATATCAGTTCAAAGAAATAAATATTAGACAACTTGAAGACTTTTGTATCGAAGAAAATGAACTTAATTTAATTTAGCTGCAATAAAATCTTATTTAATGGAGACTAAATGCTGCAGTAATTAATGCCACGAATTCTGATACTCAATGATCACATTAGGATAACGAGTTTTTTGCAAAACGCCAAGAACATGCCTTGCTCCAAAAGTGAACAAAAAACACACGACAAGGGTAGAAAAACTTCTTATACTAGTCATGAGAAGCCTACCACTCATGGTCCACTCATGGTGCCATTACATATTACATAGAAATATAACATATTTTAATATTTGTACAAACTTGATATAGAGTCCTAAGAAGCCCAACCCATGTTGCAACAGATGCAAAATATAGCAAAAATTAAGGTAACAGGAGCCTTCTAATAAAATGTTTATATTCTAAATTCTCATACAACATTTAACCTACAGATTTTTGTAGTTGTGAAACCTAAAAAACAATGTTGTGAAAAGAGAGCCTAGACGAGAAGTGAGGCGATCCTATATCGCCTTGAACATGCATGGCGTAGGCGAGGCGAGAGAAAAGCGAAGAAGCGAAAAAAGAGATCGCTTTAGTAAACTTTTTAATTGTATGTCCTCTGATTCCTCTCTTCTTCTTCTTTTTCTCCTCCTCCTTTTCTAATTCCTCCCATCTTCTTCTAATTTTTTGGTTCCAGCTTCTACTTTATTTCTGTTTTTTTCTGTGTTGCTGCTTCCTTCTCTTCTACTTTTTTTTTTTTTTTGCTGTGATGCTGATTCGATTTCCTCCTCTTAAACTCTCTTTCTGCTTTTTTCTATTGATTCTACTGTGATGCTAATTCTGTTTCTAGTTCTACTAGAACCTCCCCTTCTGTTTCTGATGTGATGTTGTGTGATACAGTTATGCTTAGACTGATTTTCTGCTTTGTTATGCTGATTTTCTGCGTTGTAATGATTGGATTTCTACTTTGTTATGTTGGTTTTATGCACTTGTTGCATAGAATGATTTAGCTATGTTTGTTTTTAGACTGGTCCTCTTTGATTATGTTGCTTTGTTATGCTTAATTCAATTGCTTCTCTCGAAAATGACTGATTTAGTAGAAAAACATATAATTTTTGTTGTTGCTTTCTAGCATCTGCCTTAAAAATAGAACCATACATAAACCGGTTTTACTTTTGAAAGGGCAGGCACTCTGTGCATTGTCAAATGCAATTCAAGAATTTCAGATTTCAAAACTTGATAGGGTTATTCAGCAACTGCGTAGGCAAGGAAGTTCTTTCTAAGCATACCTCATACTAATAACCTATGACTCTTCCAAAAGGAGTAAAATAAGTGGCTCTCTTACCTAAAAAGCCGATTAAAGAATTTAGTGATGAAGGAAAACGACCAAAAGACCAAAACATGAGTGCTCGTAAACAAAACATTCAATTCATAGGATGCAGCTAGAATGCTATATGTGCCAGACCAGACCAGACCATTGTGACTACATGCCACACCTTCCTCCCACTTCGTCTAGCCCAGCACTAACTCCAGCTGCTACCAACCCAGCATCAACCAATCAATACCAAGAAAAACCAATAAAATAAGATGCCCGCATGATAATGTAACAAAAATTATTTTTATTCTCCTACTATTTGACACGCAGCAACTATTGGAAATGAGTTCACTCTCAAATTGTTGATGGACTCCCACTTCCATTTTTTGCTGTGGCTCATATCTCAGAATTCAAGATTAAACATATCTTACTCTTGGGGATGCACCCAAAATAGACGGAAGTACTCGAGTCCACGAAAAATAGTCCCACTGTTCCCTCTTTCCCCTAATCCATACAATTATGATTACTAAGCATGCAACCTTCACTCAATTACTATTTTGGCGGAGACCACACCCTACAAAGAAGGAAAGCTGGGGTAATACTATAGACGTCAACAAAAAAATTGCAACAGCCTCCTCACTACCAAGACGAAACAGAGAAAAAAAACTCATGGGCCCCAACTCCAAATATATCACCAACCTAACAAAATTGCATTTTCAGTGCAGTGCGCTACCTAATCCCCTCTGAAAATTTCCACCATAAGAGACCTACATCTGGTGTAACGTTACAGTGGTCAAGGAAACTAATCTTTCAGGTCACATCCCACAGCAAATATCATCCTACAAAATAATCCTTAATACGAAAATAGCAAATCCATCTTGTTTAAAGAAGTTCCCTCTCTCTTTTGATACTTTTCTACAAACCCATTCCATATGAATCTCGGACCAGTTATAGCATTATTCCCCCTTATTAAATGCCATTTGTGGCTCTGCCAATGGCACACATCTTCAAACAAGCTACAATTACACACAATCAACCGCCATTCACTAGAGTTCTTGAATCTTATGTTTCATCTTGAAGGAAAAACAAACTAACCTGAATAGCCTGGTGCCACACATTTTCAGGTTCATATGTAGTAAAATATATAAGAATCGACCTCGCTTTATTCATCTGCTTTCGTGGATATGAACAAAAAATGAAAATAAAAGACCACATAGTGAACAAAACCAAAGAGATTTACTTCTTCCATCCACCTTCGTGTAATTGGAATTTAAAGGAAAAATATTCCTGCTAGATCACCTTATACAAAAATCGTTACCACCTGATGTGAACCATCCCATTGCCAGCCTACCTACTACTCTTTAGTACTACTATATAACTCATGAGATTCCTTCCAATTCCATCTTTCTTTTCTTTCTTTTTTTTTTCTTTTTTTTATGCTCTGATGGAATACTCGTCCTTGCAATATTTTTATCAATAATAAAATTTTGTTGCTGACCAAAAAAGATGGAACAGAAGAACAAACAAACAAATAGTTACAAGAAAAACTGGTCACATGCATCAACCTTGCTCTCAAAGCACCAATATCCTATTTCAGTGAGACTCCCTTGTTTATGGCCCTCCAGTTTTATCTGATCTTTAATTCGTATATGCTAACTGACATTCAAGATCAACATAAAAGCATCTTTAACAGGTCCTTTATATGACAAAATCTATCAAAAGCTCAAAGCCATAGAAACAAAATCCGATTTCTTCATCCGCATCAATACTCCACAATCCTTTTCCCTAATTTTTCTTTTTCCTTCCTCTGCCATTTCGCAATCAGCAATACTAATTAGAAAAGGTCACCAGATTGTAAATTTGTAATGACCAAGAAGTTAAACATATGCCACCCACTAGTTTTACAGCGTGCATGACTCAAACTTTTGCTTCAATAGACAACTTCCTTAACTCAGAGATCATTGTGCGTCAAAATGAGTAGAGCTTTATATGGGTGCAATGGACTTTCATCAATATAAGAGGTCACAATCAGTGTAAAAAATAATGAAGTTACTTTATCAAAAGAACAATGATTCTACCATAATTAGAAGAACTCAATTTCCATACCTGTGCCTTTTCAAGGCCCTCAGAGGCTTCTAGTAATAGTTTCCGGTCCACACAGACATCAGGTCCTGACTGCAAGCACTTCATGAAATGTAGCGATGCATTTTCAACTTCGCCTAGGGCAAGGTAACAACTGAAAAGATGAAGGGGAAAAAAGAGTGCAGTTATAGACTACTGCAATTCTGCAGAAGAGCAACGTTCATGGAAAAACCAATTAGTCCACCCATCAGATTAAGTTAATATAAGACTTGACTAACTAAGCAAGAAGGTTTTGTTTTATAAAAGACAGTTTTTTTTTTTTTTTAAGTTTATCAAAGAAATAAAATTTACACCACCCTTGTATAAGATATCCAACCAATTACAACTCAAAGAAACCATAAAACTCAAAATCCTTCACAAAACTGAAGAGGATAAAAACTCAAACAGCTTCCATGTATAACATTTACAGGTGGAGAGTCTCCCCCCAAACTCATATACTAGTGGAGAAACTTCATGAGCCGCTAAACAAGCAATTCGCATACAGCAACATATCAAGCTTCAGTAAATCCATGATTTAAAAACCAATATTCATTTGATATCATTCAGTCAACATTGAAGTACAGACCAAAAAACATAAGTTATGCATGAAAGCTCTATATATTTGAGAAAATTGTTCATACGAACTAAAAGCAGAACTCAGAAATCAACATAAGTTAAAATAGTAGTTAGAAATAGCATCATAAACAAAATCTACAAATAAAGATAAACCTCTTAACAACCATGGAATTCTCAAAACGTATAACAATTTCAGAAAAAAAATAAGGGGTTTAAATGCAACTTCACAGGTGCAGGGGTGGATCCAGAAATATCAGGACATGGTGTTGTCTTAATTGGCTTAACAGGTTTGGCCTCTTTCCAAGATTGGCGGGGTACAATATGGATATGAGGTCAAATGTGGCTTTCGGGCCAAAGTTTAAAGAAGGTGGTTCAAATTCTTTTAGTTAATGGCTCAAGTTCTTTTAAAACAACTGGTTCAGTAAAAAATAGGGAAATCAAGTCAGATCCATAATCTTAAATCCCGACAAGTAAAAGCAAAAAAAAAAATGTTTTCTTCACATTGGTTTGCATCTTGCAAACCCTAGCTTCTGTTTCAGCAGTGACAAAGAGGAGGGCAAGCAGTGGTGGCAGCAACAATGAGCAGCAACTTGAAGACAGACATGAAGGTCCCATACAAAGTTGCGGGAAATTGACATCGATGGCGATGGGCAGAAAAATTGATCAAGAACAGAATGTGATTCCAATGCAATCCTTCAGCCACGAATACCAAGGACGGCTCAAGACTATTTGAGGCCTAAAGTGACAACTAAAAATGAGGCTTTATTTTTAATATTAATAATTTTTTATTTAAAATATATTCTTATTTTTTTTAGATTAAAAATACTGTTAGTTTTTATGTTTATGTTTCGCTTCCATATCTTTTTATATTCATAGTATCACTAATCCACCTAATCTTTATTGTGATAGTCAATCTTATGAAAGATTTTATTAATTTTAATTTTGAAAAACTACTTTTAATTTTAAACAATCTTAGTCTACTGATTTTAATTTTTTAAGTTTAATAAAAAATCAAAAATATTTTGGTATATTTTCGTAACACAGATCAAAAATAATTCGTAACACAAACCAAAAAAAGAAGGTTTGTGTTCAGTAGAAGTGAGTGAGACGGAGGGCATTAGTTTACTACAGGGGGAAGGGGGGAGAAAGAGAGAGAGAGATGGGGAGTGAAATATATGTTTGAGATTTTTTTTTAAGTTTTGCGTTTTGGAGAGAGAGAGAGAGAGAGAGAGAGAGAGGTGTTTTGGTTGACCGGTTGGAATATTTTTTAGCCCTTAGCATTTGCTTTTTTTTCCAACAAGTTTGTTTTGGTGTATTTTTAATATTATGGAATGGGTTCATGAACCTATACTACTCAAATTTATTTTTGATTGTGTTTAAATTTTTATAAGACTTTTTTTGGGGCCTAAAAAATCTTATGGCTCTAAAAAATTTTATTTGGACTAATTATCCACCTAGAAATTTTGGGGCCTAAAATAGGCTATGTTGGCCATGTGGTTGGGCCGGTCCTGAGGAATGCAAGAGCTTGTCAACACCAAACACCTAGTGAATAACTTGTAGCCACAACAATAATGGCTTACCCAATAATGACAATTGATGATACAACAACAATCCCTATGCCAACAATCAGAGACGACCGCGGCAGAGATTGTGAAGGAGTGTAGTGCTGACGCCAACAACAGCATATTCCATTGAGAACGACAGTGGCGTTCCACTAAGATTTCAGAGCAACCACCAATTACTCACGGCAAAGCAAATCGCTTTCTTCAAGCAACTCTGACAACACAGCAAGAAGGATTGCCACCTGTGATGATGAACAGTAGCAGGGGCTATGCTTTTTGAAAAGTAAATAGGAGACAATTGGAGTAGCAGAAGAGCCGGGAAATAGCAAGAGACTATGGATCAAAGTTTGACTCTAATATCAATTGATACAAAGATGGAAGGGAAGAAAAGAAAGAAGAGATATTACCAACTACCCGTAAGGATTATGTCAAGAAGCACAAAATTCTGCATGGAGAAAGATCAAACAAAATTCATAATCTAAGGAAAATATGGGTGATTGCATCAATATTTATATGCTAAGTCTCCCACTAAACCTAATTAACCTTCCAAATAAAACTCCGTCAAAAATACTCCTCTTCACATAATATTTTCTAATCACATAATCCAAACCAATAATAAAATAATCCTAATTAATACAATAATGCAAAATAAATAATTCCATCCAAATCCTCAACTAAAGCTTACCCAATTCCTTTGTGATCCCCATCACCATCACCATCACTATGGCTACAAATGCTAATTATTGGTATTTATACAAGTCCTACCATCAGATGTGTACAACATACTGGTAAAATGGGGTGTTGCGTTCACATTATTAAAAATTCTTAGGAACCAAGAAATCTGTTGATATATTAATTTGGCATTTCATGTTTGTCAAAGCACAAAAGCTAAAACAATTCGGATACCAACAAAAAGACCAGTCAAAAGATAAGGCTTACTTTGCAGCTCGAACTTGAACCCTTAGAAAGTTGGAATCTAATGCAGCAGCCCTCATACAATCCTCTAATGCTTCTCTCATTCTTCCTAGAGACATGCGTGCTGCTGCACGGTTGCTATAGCACAGCATCAAAGCCCTTAGACAGCTTCTAGATGTCTCATTTTCAGAAACACTGTTTACCCCTCGTGTGTAACAGTCCTCAGCTTTAGTTGTATCCCCCTTTGCATAGGCTTGATTTCCCCTGATAAGACTCAAAATAAACTCTATTGAGCAAAAACATTCATTATAATCTGAAACTAACATGACATAAATATATAATCAAGGCCACATGACCAAACTGCAAACTAAATTGAAACAGTTTTGAAACTAAATTGATACAATTTCTGAATTTTGAATGCAAGGCAAATGAATGGCAAGATGACATGAGATATAGATCCCCACCTCAGTCGCCACTTCTCACAGGCCTCTTGAGCTGCAATGCTTGCGAAAGGAGTAGAGACAGTTTCTTGCCCGACCTCTTCTTCTTTAACAGCTTCACACTTATCCCTGTCTGTTCTTGATAACGCAGGTGCATCAACTCTCTGACCCTGCCTAGGGGACAAAAGTGGAGAATTTCCAGGAACTGGAAAAAACTTCACAGAGGATGGTGCATAGGGAACTTTTGCATTGGGAGTAGAACTATATGAATCAACACCAACTTTCAATCGATTTTTCTTTTTGTGTTGACGTGTTGTTGCTGAAGATTGGCCTTGAGCACAGGAAAATGCAGCAAAGGTAAAGCTAGTCCTGCCAATATCTTCAGAAATTGAGGCATGACTAAATTGCCCCCTGCCATCACTATCTTGCCTCTCGATTGTTGACCCTGAACTCACTTCAGTATCCGTTGCAGTAACAAAGGAATCAATGGAATAGTCTAATGTTTCACTGGCAGACTTAAAGCTTTCAGTCTCAGCTGCTGAAATAGACTCATCTGAAGGGGCTTCAACGCCAGCAAATTTATAAGAAAAATGTTCAAAATCTTCTTCTTTTGCATCTGTGCATTCCACATCACTTCCTCCATTAACAGCTAAACGCTGAGTTGCAGGAACCAAAATTTCATCAACTGCATCATCCGAAACAGTTCGATGTGATGCACTTGATGTGCAGTGGTCATCCAGATGGAAGGCTTCACCCGAAGTCACAGAAGTTTCTGCTAAACAATTATTATCTCCCAATGTTTCATGATATGGGGAAACATCCATGGGCGAATATGATTCAAAAGAGCCTGGATTTTCTGGTGAACTTCTTTCTTCCAGAACAGAGTCTTGTCCAAGTCTCAGTTCCACTGGCGTTGGTTTCTTCAACTTTCCTTTCTTTTTTTTCAACTTCGTTTCTCTAGCTGATTCTCTTTTTGTTTCCAGTTTCCTATTTATGCCAGAAAATAAGTTTCCTTTTGGATTTGGTTTTTCGAATTCTGCAAAGGGTGTCCTGTCACCATCCCTTTTGCTAGTAAAACTAAACTCAATCTTCTTCTCGGGTCTATCCATAGATGGCGCCTCGTAAACATTGCCAGCAGATTGGAAAGGAATGTCAGTAGATGAGAATGAAAAGGATGATGCCGTGGGGCAGTGAGCTGTTGCTGTGCAGTCATTATTTTGATGATCTATGGAAACATTAATACCACTAAAACTCTTAGCCTGTGCTCCCAACTGAAAAATAAATTCAGTTGGAACTGAATTACTTACACCATGGAATTTTTCATTACCCAAATTTTGGGGGTGTCTCTCATTTGCACACTCTTTAGAATGCAAATCTGTCTGCATTTGATTGATGCTATCTCCAGTTTCACTTCCAATTTTCAACTTCCTTATCTCATCATCCAAAACCATATTTTCTGCTCTTCTGCCATCAATTTTTGTGCTATTTCCAAAAATAAAGCTGTTCTTATCGCTGGAATTTTTGTTATCCTCTTTCTTCTCACCAGCATAAGTATTCACAGAATCTTCTGCATTCAAATTTTTAAACTTTTCAGGAAACCAAGCCAAAGAATCACTACTCTTACTACTGCTTCGAGAGGGATAATTGTTTACATGACCTGTGTCGTGAATAACACTATCTCTGTCAACTGTTGTGCCTTGTATGTTCAATTTCTTCATCTCATTTGGCAATTCCCTTATGACACTGCTACCAAACGAATTACTGGCATTCTGAACACTTCCAAACCAAAAATGAGTCTTATCATTTTCACTAAGATTAGACTCCACACCTTGATCATTTTGTAAACTCTCTACATTACCAGAATTGTCAATATTCAACTTCCTCATTTCCTCAGGCAATTTAGAAGCCCCATTCCCATCAAAACCACTGTTTTTACAGCCAATTTCAAATGGAAAAACACCCTTCCTATTTTCACTCATATTCATATTAAACACATTACTATCCACATTCACATTCCCTTTTTCACTTCCAATATTCAATTTCTTCATATCATCAAGAACTTTATTCCTCACATTTCCACTAGAACTACTCATCTCAGAATTCAAATTTGAGTTAGAATCACCTTCACCAAAAGTTCTATTTTCTCCAAATGCCCCCAAATTCCCCAAACCAGAACTACCCATTTCTGAGCGCAGATTCAAATTATCAAAACTGGATCGAAAAGGATTGGATCCCGGATCAACCCGCCGGGAATCTGACGCTGCCGTCGACCTGGCATTGTGAGAACCCATTTGTTTTCTCACCTTATTACGTCGTGGCTTCGAAAGCCCCGAAGAAGCCGAGCCCAATGACGGCTTGCCAGACCCCAATGACGACGCATTAAACCCAAAATCCGTATTAATTTTGTTTAAGTTCCGAAACCCAGAAAAATCATTATCCGAATTCGATGAATTCATTGTATTTAATCGATTCTTCGAGGAAAACACAGATGATTTGAATGAGAGAGAAGTAGAAATCTAACCGTTTAGGGCTAGGGTTTTGAACCGCAGCTCTGGAGTAAAAAAGCCGGCAATAAAAGTCATCAAATGGGACGGGTTGGGATTTTTCTGGGTCTGATGAATTTCATGAATTTGATGTTGGTATAGACGAAATAGAAACAACGAATCAAGGAAAGTGCTGGTTTTTTCGTTCTTAATTTGAAGGGGAGAGACTAGAGAGACGAATATAGTTGTGTCGTCTCAGTTTTGATGGGTCATATTGTGATCTTTTTGCACTTTTACCGTATTTACCTGATGGAGGCAAGAACAAGATAATCTTTGGCATTTTGGCAGGGTACTTGGTGTGTAGGGTTAAGGTATGTAGCATATCATGAAAATTTACGAAGAAAACAGTTAAAATATGCCTACTACTATGTTCGTTTTTTTGTCAGATTCACTCGTCAACTTTAACTAAATTTATATAAAAAAAAACTTAACTCAATTCGTTTAATTAATTATATCATATTATATTGACTAATTTATTTTGGTATTGTATTTGTATTGATCCATATAAAAAAATAATAAAAAATTTAACGTTCAATTTTATGTCTAAAATTTTATTTCCACTTAATCAAACCTATATTCTCATGTTTTTTTATAAATTAAAAATTAACTTAATAAATATAATGAATAAAAATATTTTTTGTACAAAAATTAGATCACTATTTGATAAAATATAATAAAAAATTAACATTAACTATAATATAAAACAGAGCGATATTGATTATATCAAAAATTAGATCACTATTTATTTTTGTATTGTATTTGTATTTGATAAAATATAAAGTAAGTGAGATTCATATCAATCTAATGATAGAGATAACAAATAAAAACTTAACTACTATGAGAGACCACATATTAGTCACATTATTCACATACATAGAACTGGAATGCTCAGAAAGATGTTGATACCAATATTATAAGCTTGTTAAAAAAATATAGCAACACAACCACTACTCATTTCTATCAATCATGTAAAACTAAAGTGCATCAAAATTCTATCAATCATTCAAAGATTCAAAAAACCTTGACATAATGGAAAAAAAAATACATCAAAATTTTATGAAAAAGCGAGTTTTAAATCGAGAGCAAAGTTTTAACTGGTATAAGAAGCTCTCGATCTCAACAACGAATGTGTCTATTAGATACTAAATAAATTAAAAAATCACAATAATTATAAAAATAACATGCAATGTGTTTATTAGATCAACCTGTTGTTGGTTAAATGTTGTAGGGGCATTTTTCAGCGTATGTGTGGATGTGTTATTCTACATGTGTCATTACACACGATCGATTCATGCGATGCATACAATTTATTTAATTGCTTGCTTGGATAGGAACCATTGAAACACTTTTTTAGGTTGACATTATTTTTTAGACACATTGGTTTTTTGCTTCAGATGTATTATAGATGTTTAGCTTAATTCTCCTATGGTTGTGCATTCAGTGTGTAATTTCCAACAAAAAGGTTAACGTTTGTTCGTAGGTTTAAACACTTGGGCAATTATTACGGAAGTTTGTAAGGATAATTGCTTTTCAATTTTTGGGCAATTGCTTTATATTATTGAAGGAATTTTGTTTCTAAGATTTAGTTGACATACATTTTTTTTTCTCAGTTTGCTGAACTTGGGATGTTACTGATCTGTATGTAATCATGCCCATATTTAGAAATTGGATTTGTGATTTTTTTTGTTGTAAACTTGATTTCATTTATTATTCAAAGGTTGAAAATTTGATTTAGTTCTATTAGTATTTTTTTTTTGATGTATTTGTATGTGTTGTTGCTTTGGAGAATTTTTTGTTCATTTTTTACAAGTAACGCAGTGCTTTTAGGCACGAGCAATTACTAGAAAAAAGGCAAAGGAAAGAGCCTATACATTAAAAATGATCAAACGATTTTCAGCTTAATGCATGTTTATATTCATTGTTTGATTATTTCATGTTTAAGAACTATGTACAGTGTATTCAGACACATGATATAAGGCGAGTTTAGGCCTTCAGTTTCTGTGTTTGATTATTCAATGTTCGATTTTTTTTAGTTGCACCGTACCTTCAGGCACGGGTTATCCCTAGTAGATAATTAAAAGAGATGTTATACAAAATTTGAAGATTTAAATACATAAGGATATGATAGTAATTTAGATATTTAATTGTGAAATGATAATGTAGTTTTTGTAATCCTTTACAAGGGTAAAATAGAGATTCAAAAGTTTTTCATCTTAAGGTACTTTTATTAGTAGTACATATATAGATTACTTAAACGTGTTAATTGTGTCAATTTTCATGTTGTTTGTGTTTGACCTTAACTCAACCTATTTATTATTCTTATTAACGGGTCGTGTGATATACGAGTTCATGTCGAGAAATAGTCAATCCTAACCTGCTAATTTTGTGTTAATTTCGAGTCTTATTTTCATATTATGTCAGAAATTATCACCCCTACCAAATATGGGAAGTTATTTTTTATAAAAGTATCTCCTATTTTTCATCAATGAGAATATAATACGAGTAAAATTTTATATTTTATTAGTTTTTTTAGATCAACGAATTCAAATAAATCAACACAAAGATTTGTGATTCACAATAAATTTTGGTGCAATACCACTTCGATATCGTAGTGCTCTTCTTCGAATAATTATTGATTTACAATTTACGCTCTACATTTTCAGATAGTAATTTTCCTTGGGAAAAAACATTTTTATAATCAATAATCGAGAATCAATAATTTATCCTTCCTGTATGTTTTGGAGTCATTAATGAGGGCGCATTCTCCCTTGAGGAGAGTCATACACCAGCTACACCCCCTAGGCCCAACTTGGGTCCGTCTCTAGATCCAATGGCCTGATTATTAGTGGAATTCATAGATTTTTTTGGAGTGATAAGGGAGTAGATGAGGTTTGAACCCCCAACCACTTATGTGCGAGAGTGAGAACTTACTATTGGGTCACTCTCTAACCTCAATTTGAGTATTTTCTACCCTCAAATTTGACTATATTTTTATGTTTGCAATCTTGAGAGACACAGGGGGGGGGGATTGACAAACAAGGCAGACCAAAATAATTTGAGGCCTAAAACAATAATTATAAATAAGGCCTTTATTTGTAATATTAATCATTTTTATTAAAACTTTATTCTTTTTATTTTTAATATTAACAAAGTAATTACAAATTATTGAATACAATCTATGACTTAAAATATCATAAACGGTTGAAATTAAAATCCTAAAAGTGTAGAACAATAAAACCCAATTTATCAATGTTTTATGGCAAACTTGAAATATCAGCTAGCTTCGACCTCGAACTTGCTTGCAAGCTGAATGTGAAAGATTTTTTTCTGTGAGTTTGATGTTTTCTAGCAACAAAGAACTAAATAAAATTATTGATGGGATATTTCCATGAATTAATGAGGAGTCGACACGAGTCCTCGACATGATGAACGTGGATGGTCCGTGAATTAACACGTGTCCTCGGCGTAACAGTATCCCTCGAACGTTCCATGAATTGACGCATGTCCTCGGCATGGGTCCCTTGAGCTCTCTGCTAGTGACACATGTCATCGACATGGATAACCCCCTGAACATCCCACTATTGACACGTGTCCTCGGCACCAAGGGCCCTCGGAACCTTAGTTGCTTGACATGTGTCCTCGGCGTATATGTCATCCCGAGGGGCCTCCACCAAACACGTAGCCTCAGCATTGAGTGTCCCCCACTGACAAAGTATGACTAGTTATTCTGATGATTATCGTGACTTGAGAGCAGAGTTGATTGTCAACCATTAGTTTCCCCTTCCCAAGGCAATCAGAATGGTGGGAATGGCAAGTCAATGATCAATAGAAAGGGAGAATGAAGTATAAAACACAGAAGACATGACCCCTTGATGGGTAATGGATGAAAATGTCCTTGCGTATGCACAACCATAGTTAGGTCATATCAAATGTTCCCTTCAGAAGAATGAGGTACATTTATTGATCGGCGAGCTTAGGAAGTTGAGCATTACATGCACGAAGATCTGAGCATTAAATGTAGAAACTTCTTCCACATGAAAAGGAAGGCGTTCTACTCAATGACTGTGCACCACATGTTACCTTCCAAATGGGCCAATAAGGAGTCTTCTCTCTAAGGGACCCAACTGTGCACAATGATTAGCTCCAAGGAGGTATAAGTTGCTCTCACAAACACAAGTCTAAGGTACGCAAACCTAACCCAAGCAATAGAACAGTTCTTTTCCACCCATCTCTCACATACTGACTTGATTATCAGAGGGGTCACGTCGAAAAATACTTCTGCGTCGTTCTAACCTCTTGTCAATGTTGAGGATTCCTTCTTTTTATGAGGTGTAAACAATGATTGAGCAGCATGAGCACTGCGTCTGTATTACATCACTTCCAGTTGAGGACTTGACTCCTCCGGTTGACCAAATGGCACTTGCAACTGCTGCAGGGTCTCATTCAGGATCCTTAGTCAAGGGTGGACAGCGCTTGGACCAGCGCCTGCACATACTTTGTCTTTATCTGGTCTTAGCTTGTATGCTAGTATTTTACCTAGTACTTGTCGTTATGATTTTTCATTAGAAACTGTTCAGTTGTGGCATGACCGCTTTGTGTATACAAATTTTTTTTAAAGAGACAATACTCATCTCGACAACCTATGAGTGACTAGATAGTTTGCAAGGAGTCCCAATCACCATCTCTCAGCATCCATTTGCTACGGGACCTTCGATTTTTCAGGTAAGCCCGAGTTCATCAAGGGAGAGATCTGTCAATTTGTTTATTGTGCGGGAATCATCGCACACAATTATTTTGTTGGTTTTGATCTCCTATAAAAGAAAAGGAGAGGGAGGATGTGTTTTTGGCTTGTTACTGTAGAGAGAGAGTGGACATGTCTATGAGATTGCCATTTTTTTCTTTTTTTTTCTTTTTTTGGCTTTTAATATTGTGAGTTGATTTATGAGTCCAAATCAATCAATTTACTTTTGGGGTTTTTTATGGCCATCCTATTTAGAGAACAATTTGGTCAATAGGTCCAAGTGCATATTTTTTAAGGCTAAAAGGACAACACATTTCCAAAATATTAATTTACCCTTATTTTTAAAAAACTGGACACTTTAATAATCTACACAAAAACTGCTCATTCAAACAAAGTTAAAAACTCCTTTATTTTAGAACTTTCCAAATATTGACATTTCTCGTAAATATTTAGGTATGCATGAATATATATATGTATATATATATATATATATATATATATTATTAGGTTGCTATATATATAACACAATTATTGTGTTACAGTGGTTGTGTGATTGTCAGTGTAGCTATGTTATTGTGGCCATCATTGTGTCACACCACAATGACTTTGTATCTATCACATAGAATACACAATATTAATGTAATTCTCATTGTGACACACCATAGTGACACTGTGTCTGTCACTGTAGCTGTTATTCTGGCACTGTATCTATTTTTATTGTGTGTGTGTGTGTATATATAGATACAATGGTCATAATTTCATAATTTAGAGAGCTAAAATGTCATAATTTGAAGAGAAAAATCAACTCACCATAGTTATTATGACTGGTGAATCCAACAAATGTTACCAACATGAGTTGAGCAAAAAATCACACCACCATAAATCCTTCAGATTTACAACAACTACAAATGATTTTCTGGAAGGCGACGATCAACATAATCTCTAAAACGGGAAGAGAGATGATAGAAAGAATGATATAGAAAGGAGATGAGAAATAGGAATTTAAATTAGTGGTAAATGGGAAAAAGACATTAGAGAGAGGAATTAAATGAATAGATATGAGAGAGAAATAGTGGGACGAAAGAGAGAAGAGAGAGAAAAAAAAATGCATGATCCACTGAAGGTCAAAATATAAACCTTTTAAAAAAAAGAGACTATTGGATCTGTTTACCAAAAATTTTAAATTATCTGTCCTTAATGACCCAATAAATATGCACCTATATTTATTAGCAAAAGAGATTGTCCCATTATACTTTGTTCTAATTTCCGCTTTATTTTTCATTGGACTTGAATCGTCAATTTTTTTTTTTGTGGGCTTAAATCCTAATGGATTTAAAATTTTCTTACGTGGGGGTAACAATGCATTGTAATTATAGGGCCTTCTTCATACTTCATTCTAATTTCCACTTTATTTTTCATTGGAATTGAATTGTCATAGGCTTTTTTTTTTTGTGGGGTTAAATTCTAATGGATTTAAAATTTTGGATATTTGGTCGTGGATACCTTTTTTAGAACTTATTTGACTTTAAATACCATAGTCAGACTTATACTCTATTGAGTCCTCTTTTTCATCAAACTATTGTCATTAAGTACACATTTCAATTTTTTTTTTGTATTACTTAATTACTCCTACCATAAATATCATTGCTAGTTTCAATATTTTTGTTAAGAGAGTTTAATGAAACTAATGTGGTCTTGATACCAAAAGTTCCTAATCTAGAGGTAGTTGGGGAGTACAGGCCAATTAGATGTTCTAATTTTATTTACAAGATCATATCTGAGTTGTTAGCTTTGAGGTTGAAGCCATTTATGACATCATTGGTGTCCCAAAATCAAAGTGCTTTTGTTGGGGGGGGGGGGAGGTTAATACAGGATAACATTGTTGTAGCCCAGGAAATCTTGCATTCTATGAGGCAAAGAAGAGGGACTAGATTATATCAGATGGCAATGAAGTTAGATATGTCTAAAGCGTATGATAGGGTGGAATGGGATTATCTTAGAGATCTTTTGTTAAAATTCAGGTTTGATTTCAGATGGGTTAATATGGTCATGCAATGTGTTACTACTGTCAGATACAACATTATGGTTAATGGGGAAAGGACCATTAAAATAGACCCAACTAGAGAGATTAGACAATGAGATCCAATGTCCCCTTATCTCTTCGTTCTAGTTACAGAAAGCTTGACCATCTTGATGAACAAAGCAATGGAAAGTGGTATTCTTCAAGGTCTCAAAATTAATAGAGCAGCTCCTAGTATTTCCCACTTGTTATTTGCAGATGATTCTATATTCTTTTCTATAGCAAACAAAGGGTCAATGCAATTTATTGATGGAGATTTTGAACAAGTATTGCTATGCTATAGGACAATTGATTAATCTAAACAAGTCAGGGGTGGTGTTTAGCAGGAATACTCTTATTCATATCCAACAAGACTTGGCCAATTGTTTAAGGATTCCATTGTCACAGTCAGCTGGTAAGTATCTTGGCTTACCAACTGAGTGGGGGAGGCCTAAGAAGCAGAACCTGAGGTGGTTGAAGGAGAGGAGTTTGACAAAGATAGCTGGATGGAAGGAAAAGTTACTCAATCATGCTGGGAAAGAAGTGTTGATTAAGGCAGTCATTCAGGCAATTCCTACTTATGCTATGTCAATCTTCAAGTTTCCTAAATCATTTTATGAGGAGCTAACCCCAAAGATAAGAAGATTCTGGTGGAGCAAATCTTCAAGGGAAAGAGGAATACATTGGAAAAATTAGAAAGTGATAACTAAGAGAAAGGAGGAAGGAGAACTGGGCTTCAGAGACTTCGAAAGTTTCAATACAGCTATGTTGGCTAAGTAGGCTTGGAGACTTAGTCAAAACCTAGAATCGTTATGGGCTAGAATGTTGAAAGCCAAATACTTTAAGGAGGTATCCTTTTGGCAAGCTACACCAAAACCAAACAACTCTTGGATATGGAAGAGCATACTGGAAGGAAAAAAATTGCTAAAGGAAGGATGTTATTGACAAATTGGTGATGGCAATCAAGTTAATTGTTGGGATGATCACTGGGTTCCTGGGCATAAAAGGTTACCCAACCTTTAGCAGAGCAGTATTCAAAGGGTCCAAGAACTCATTTTGGTACCTAACAGAAGATGGAATAGAGAGTTGGTTAATAATACCTTTTCAGCAGAGGTAGCAACTGAGGTCTTAGCTATACCTCTAAGTGAAACCTCTCAAACAGACGCAGTCAGATGGACTCACACAAATTCTGGACTCTATACTGTAAGGAGTGGTCATCATTTGCAAAAACAAAGAGTAATACCCCCTCAAAGAAGATCTAATGCTTCCACCTCTTATCAAGTACCCCAGGGTATATGGAAGGTTGTATGGAGTATCCAAGTACCCCCGAAGATACAGTCCTTTATATGGAAAGTGGTCAGTGGTGCAATTGCTACTAAATGGGAGTTATGGAGGAGAAAAATTGCAAAGTTTCCCTCGTGCCCTATATGTGGGGATGAGGATGAAACTATTGAACATGTATTGCTGCTATGCCCATGGGTTAAGAAAGTGTGGCAAATCTCCCCTTTGAGTCTTCTCATTGATCGATACGAGATAAGGAGAATTGAGGACTGACTTATGAATCAGCTTCAAGATAAATGCAATCAAACGATGAGGACTGACTTATGATTCAGCTTCAAGATAAATGCAATCATTGCGAACCTAACAATAAGTCTGTTGTTAATAAAGCTGTGATGACAATTAAAGAAATGCATAGCAGTAGCGGAATACAGGTACAAGAGAGTATTCTTAAATGTGCAGAACCTAACTGGATGCCTCCTCCCAAGAAGTGGGTGAAGATTAATTGTGATGGAGCATATCAAGCGAAGGCTAAGGAAGGAGCTTATGGAATTGTGGTGCGAAATCATGAGGGCGCATGGATCACTGGTGAAGCACAAACAGTAGAGGCCTCGTCTGCTTTAGTCACGAAAGCATGGGCAGTAAGAAAAGCCTCTAGAATGCTCTTCTTACTGCCCATGCTTTCGTGACTAAAGCAGTAGTGATTGAGTCTGATGCTAAGTACCTTATGGACTCATTGAGTAAGGGCCCTGAAGCTCCTATTAAGGAGATAGCATCTATTAAGAAGGATATTTGGCAGTACCTCCAGCATATGCCTTTGGTCCAGTTGCAATTCGTAAGGAGATCACAAAATATAGCAGCCCATACACTAGCAGCGCAAGCTAGAAGAAGAATTTCCCTCCCCCAAGAGTTAGCTAACCCCTCTGATTTTCCTATGAATGTACTTAGGAATGAGGAAAAGAATGGTATAGGGTGACACATATTTTGTAACAGCAAGTTGGAGTATTAATATAGAACTTATTTTCATGACCAAAAAAAAAATAGAGTAATAATATTTGGACCTAAAAATCTGACCTAATTTGTTGACGTAATGATGTGGTTTGATAGGAATCATTGGATCAACATCAAGTTCCAATGTTTGATGTGGTCTACAATGAATCCAAAGGTCACAGTGAATTAAGTCAGCAAATCTATAATGTAAAACAGGGCGGCTTCAACAACTCGATCCTACAATCTTAAATTCATTCATTTAACGGTCAAGAAATTATCATTTTTCCTTAATATTTCTCTTTCCAAAAAGTCAACGATTACGGCTGATTTTGTAATACATCATACGGTCTCAAATTCATTCATCCAACGGTCAAAAAATTATAATTTTTTTCCTTAATATTTTTCCTCAAAAAAGTCAACGATTATGACTGGTCTTGAAACACATCCTACGGTCTCAAATTCACTCATTCAATGGTCAAGAAATTATAATTTTTTCTTTAATATTTTCCTCCCAACAGGTCAACAATTACTACTGATCTTGGAATACATGATTTTCTCTGACATAATAATTAAATTGGCCAAATTTGCTATTAATATCATTTGTGTAGTGTAACATTTTTAATTTGTATAAGACACAATGAGATTAAAGAAAAAACTCATCAATTTAAGATGGGAAAAAAAACAAGAGCGTTGGTTAACACATTTATATTGAATATAATTACTTTTAATTTTATTTATTTAATTAATTATCTCAAACTGACATCTTTTACACATATCTTGAATCAACAGTTCAAGACTAATTTTTTTTATCACTTAAAAAAACTCAACGCTAATATATTCTTATAAATTAATAATTTTGTAATAGCTTGTACTAATTAAAAAAATAATATTTTATAAATGATATTTGTAGATAAATTTTTGATAGAAAATATTTTGGCGATATGCTTTTTGATAAATTAAATTTTTAGTTTGTATTAGATTTAACTCGATTTTGATTACTTGTATATAAATTAATATTTTTTTAAGTCAATCTCTAATATAAAACATGACAGCTTCTACAAGCTGATCCTACGGTCTCAAATTCATTAATTCAACGGTCAAAAAATTAACATTTGTTTTCCTTAATATTTTTTTTCCCAACCAATCAACGATTGCGACTGATCTTGGAATAAAAGATTTTCTCTGACATAATAATTAAATTGGTCAAATTTTCCCTTAATATCATCTGTGTAGTGTAACATTTTGAATTTGTATAAGACACAATGATAACATTTTGATTAAAAAAAACTCATCACTTTAAGATAAAAAAAAAACAAGGGGTTTTTATCTGTTATACATAAAAACAGACCTCAACATTATTAATCCAATGATCATAATACATTAAATCCTTAAATTAGGTCTCAATAGCATTGGTAAAAACAAAATTAATTGGGTCAAACAAGTTGGGTACTAGAACAAAAAAAACAAAAATAAAAAGTCCATACCAAATCTCTTAAAATTAGGAAACTAAAATTGATTCCTTAGAATATTAGTATGATTTGTTGAAGTCTCATTTGGTTAAAAAAGGAAGGGGGACTTGAACCCTTGACCTCAAGAAGACAAAATTTTTACAAGACAAGGAGTACCATTGGACTAAAGGCCCATTGGTTAAAAATGAGTAAAATGTGGAATTTGTAAAAAGATTAAAAATTATAGAATATTACTTCTATTTGTGTCAAATAAATTATATAATTGATTCTTAATGTATAGATGTTATTATATTAATTTTTTTCAAACAAACCTCTTTTATGTTTAATGAATTTTTAAGTATCAAATTCGATATAAGAAAATATAAATATATTACATTATTTTTATCTATTATACTTAAAGTGTGTTTATCCTAAATTATATTTTTGGTTTTGCCACTATTATCAAGGATCTTCACTCATCACTTCTCCAAATTAATCGGTTGATTTACGTTGTACCGTGCCTTCAGGCACGGGTTATCCCTAGTTATGCCAATAAATTAGGTCCCAATAGCATTGTTCTTTCAAATATAACAACTCCTAATTTGAGAATTCTGATAACATTAAAACTATTGTTTTGCCCACAACAAAATAAGTATTCACTGTATGGTGTTACTCTATCACAATAATTAAATTTTTAATTAACTTTATTTTTTAAGTGGACTTAAGTCCAAATAAATTTAAAAAAAAAGATCGGTCTCCAAAAGACCCTTAAAATTTTCTTATGCGGGGTAACTATGCATTATAATTATGGGGCCTTCTTCTGGACCAGGCCTAAAGTCCAGACTTTGATAGTATTGTTATTGGGCCGCCCTCTTGACAAGAAACAATGGATCTCTTGGGACGGGGAAGGACAATTAGGTCGAAAAGTCTAAAAAATAATTATAGTATTATAATTATATTATTTTTCGATAAGACAGTTATATTGTCAATTAAATTATATTTCTTGAGCTCTGTAGCAGCATTCAAGATTTTGTGTTATAGATTCCCGTTGATTCTTTTTCTCGTTCTTTTTCTCTTTGGCATCTCACTTGGAAGTTGGAATGCAATGCATTCTTTTTGGGGGATTATCTTGACATAGGTCTGTCTCTGGCCTGCATCGACCTATGTTAAATAAAGTCTTTATCGCTTTATTAAAATATTAAATATAAAATTTTATACACCTTAAAATTCATAGGACGGAAATATTTTTTTAGGTGCAAAAATCAAGGAGAGTTTAACAAACACCTCGATGATAATGATGATTCCAATGTCAAACTAAAGAAAACAGAGAAATTCTTTGAAAAAACCCTGCTCTATGAGTTCTCCCCTTTCATTATATATCTGTTCTATCGATACACAAAAAAATATATTCTCTACACGACATCTAAAATTTATATATGGTAACATTCAATAGTAGGTAAAGAACTTAATCTATATCTTATTTTCTCGATGATGGTGATTTCAATAGAAGGTAAATAACTTAATATATATACTGCTTTCAATGATAATCACATCGAAATAGCGCAAACACACGATGATTAAAATGATTGTCATCAGCTCGATTAAGAGTTTCAAATCGAAAAAGTAAACTAAACTTGGAATTCGAGAAAGGGACTGCAACACAAAATCTTGATTTTTACCACCGAGCGTTAGATCAGTTGGTGAGGGATTGTTCTAGCTTAATCAAGGTCTCAAGTTTGAGTTTTGAGAATGCAGCTGCGTTCGGTAGGGAGAGAGCTTTGCCGCCCTTGTGGTCCTATCTGACTCAAATTCGGATTAGTAGGAGCCTAAAATAACTTACAGATACCAGATGATCTGACAAAAAAAAAATCTTGATTTTTGTTTGCCTTGGATCTAGAAGAGAGGGGACATGTCACGTATCACCTTGGGGATCATGTATTACAAATTTAAAATGAGATTCACAAATCACAAAAGGTCTTAAGAGTCCAGTTTGGTATGATTTATAGAATAAATTGTACCAAATTTTTTTGCACAAGTAATAACTGCAGGTAATGCTAATCTTTATGCTAATGAGTCTCATGAACTAAGGTTGACCCGACCGTTTCTTTTTTCCTTTTTCTTTCTATTTTTTATTTTGCAGCCCTTTTTTTTTCTGAAATAAACGATGTCCACGATGGGCTTCAGGCTAAATATTATAATTAGTATGGAGGGACCAAGCGAAGAATTCAAAGCTAGAACCCAGAACCAAGAATGGGTCAAAATATAAATAAGATTGACAGGGGTTTATATTCCTATACAAAGGGATAGTAAAGAAAATTATATTACCTACGGATTAAGACTGCATTAAATTGAGAAGTAAAAGTTCAAAGTAATAAAATTTCACACAAAACAAGCCGAGACATGAATATTTTGTTCTCTTTAAGGAGATTCAAGTCTTCTGTGGATGGTAAAGTCCAAAACCGGTGCAACGACCTTCTCGTTTGATTTGTCCTCTCCAAGATATGATAACTTGATAGTTTCTTGTATGACTCTAATAAAACACATTTTTTTGGCCTTAACTCTCAAGTGTGTCATATTATTTTAATATTTTGTTTGTTTAACTCGCAAGGAGGCAAGGAAGCGTTTCTTTCTTGAATGATAGAGAGCATATAACTCTCACTTTTCATTCTTCTATTTTTTCATCCACCCTAACAAACACATCATAAGTGTTGGATGGTTGTTCAAAAGATTCAAATACGTCTATTTATAGGCTCTTATAACCTGCTAGAGGTCATGTATCTAACTCATGCATGTATACATATTATACATGTATGTAATAATGATTAATTTATGAATACAAGTCATTCATGAATGTACATGCATAAAAAAACATGAATACATGAATCCAATGATATTCATGTATGAATATGATGTATATATCATATACAAGAATGAATCCATTAATTAATCTAATTGGTATAATGAATTATATTAATATCAAAATGTACCAACAAATGCTAAACAGTTTGCACAACTCGAGCTCGATCTGACATTGACTAATATAGGTATGTGCAAATTGTAAAATGAACAAATTTAATCAAATGCCTAAGCTCGTTTTGTAAACGGACCAAATCCAATGCACGACACTTGACTTGGCTTGAATAGGTTCCTATTAATAAGTTTATGATTATAAAATACCTATTGGAAAGATAAAAAATCCCATATTTATTTTCAAATAGTTCCACATTATATACACTTCTCTCTCATTCATATTTTAATAAATTGTTAATTTAAAGTTTGAACTACTAGGTTTTTTGATTTTGTTGTTAATTATATAGATTTTCAAGAGATTTTTTTGTTGAAAATTGATTAATTTAAGATTGATGATGGAGTGTTGGGTTTTAATTTGAAGGCTTTATTCCGAAAAATTGAGCTTGACTTACTTTCCTCATATACTCGGTTAATTTGAATCAAATCAAATCTAAACATACGAGTCAATTTACGGCACCTCTTGGTCCTACCGTGGCTTCGTCATTGCCCATACGTTCCAAACTACTAGCTTCTGGTCCATTCATGTTAGGCCAGCCAGCAATTCAATCAATATTTTGCCCTCCCAAACCCTTGACTTTTCAAAACAGAAACTACAAACATAAGACAATGAAAGTGGAGACAAATGTGTCACAAATTGTGGCAAATTGAGAGATGGTCACTGAACACAGGCACAAAGGTTTTTCAGAACTAACTTTTGTCTTATTTTCCATTAGACTTAGAAAATTCTTGTCTCATTAATATCTAATTCGCATTAGTCTTATGATTTTTCAATGTAACTTGTATCCATCGTCTAGGGGTTATGAATTTTTCATGGAGTGCTTGACTGGGTAATCTTTTGCGGTACCACAAGTCTCTATATAAGGAACAACAACATTGTAAAGTTGGCATATCTTCTGTGAAATTCTTTCTTATTGTAAGAAGGTTTTTCTTGAATATTTCTTTACTCTTCTCAATGGCTGCTTTTTACGCAAACAGCAATAAACTTATTATGGCCAGTGCATTGTTTTTTCTTGGGCTGTTGCTTCTTGACATACCCTTAACAGGTCCATCCTTCCTTCCATTCTCACTCCTCATAGAATCATAGCATGGTTTTTCTTTTTCTTTTCTTTTTTCATAATCATTCATGCTTCATTCAACAATAGAACAAAACAACACCTAATTTAGTCTCCAAGAATGGGTTCTAGGGAATCCCCACGGGCCGACTAGTGGTGTGGAGTTAACTTTGAGACAAATCGTAAACTCGAATGTCTTAAGTTTGACTCTCGTCGGTGTCTCTATGTTTTAATTATAAATATGGTTAATGGATGATGACAATTATCTAAAACTGTTGTTGTGCTTTACTTTATGTTTTATTATATAGATTGGTATAGTAAGCATTAATCCACTGGAAATGCATTTTGGTTTCATCAAATAAGCATTCATTGAGATTTCATTATGTTTAGTCTTCTTTCATATTGAGACTAATTTAGCTAGCCAATCCACATATTTATTAGTCACAACACAACACATTTATTCAGACTAAGTTTTTACTGTTTACTCTAAAAGCCTTTAAAGGTTTGTTTAATCTAATGCAGGTGCACAATCCGTAGGGGTTTGCAACGGACAAAATGGCAACAATTTACCATCTGATCAGGAAGTTGTACAACTCTACCAATCTAATGGCATTGGAAGGATGAGACTTTATGGTCCAAACCAAGCAACTCTCCAGGCCCTTAGAGGATCCAACATAGAACTCATCCTTGATGTGCCTAATCCTGACGTTCAATCCCTTGCATCCGATGCCTCAACTGCCACTCAATGGGTTCAAAATAACGTCCAGAACTACTTCCCGGACGTTAAAATCCGATATATCGCCGTTGGGAACGAAGTGGATCCCAACGGTGGAAATGCTCAGATTGCCCAGTTCGTTGGCCCCGCCATGCAAAATGTCCAAAATGCCCTTAATGCGGCCGGATTGCAAAACCAAATCAAGGTCTCAACGGCAACCTACACGCCGCTCCTCGGAACTGATTTCCCTCCATCACAAGGCTCATTCAAAGACAATGTTAGGTCATTCATTGACCCAGTAATTGGCTTTTTGGTTAACAATAATTCCCCACTGCTGGTCAACATATACCCCTACTTCGCCTACACTGGCAACACACAAAGTATTCAGCTCCCTTATGCTTTATTCACATCGCCAGGAGTAGTAGTACAAGATGGAGCACTGGGGTATCAAAACCTTTTTGATGCGATATTGGATGCTATGTATTCGGCTCTAGAGAAGGCGGGTGGAGGTAACTTGGAAATCGTCGTATCAGAGAGTGGCTGGCCGTCAGCTGGTAACCCTGCGGCTACACCAGAAAATGCAGGCACTTACTATAAGAATTTGATTAACCATGTGAAGGGAGGGAGTCCCAAGAGGCCTGGAAGGGCTATAGAAACTTACTTATTTGCTATGTTTGATGAGAACCAAAAGGGAGGGGATGAGGCTGAGAAACATTTTGGCCTCTTCACCCCTGATAAACAGCCTAAATACCAACTTAGTTTCAACTAAGGTAAGTAGACCTTGAAAAAAGAAACTAGTAATTTATGTTATTATTCCTAAATAAAAATGGGTTGTACTTGTATCTGACCACCAAGAAAGTGAAAGTACAGTTCAGTATGAAATTTGTATTTTGTCCCACATCAATAAAAAGTTAATTTGAAATAGTTATGTTCTTCAGAAGGTAAAATGTTCATTGATGTATGAAAATTTTGATATACAACTTGATGTGTATGGACATGGTTTGCTAGTTTGTGAAGTAGTCTAACACTAAGACTGCAAGTTGAATAAGGAAATATTCATGGATCAATTTTACTTTGTTGCTTGAATTATTATTTTGGGCAACTTTATTTGACCTTCTTGTGGTTTGGCCCGTTTGCACATTATCTCCCTCACATTCTAAAATGACACTTAATTCCTTTGTGATTGTTGGACTAAAATACAACGTTAGATTTTTCATTCATTTTAACGATTCATGTTTATCACATATGCCTGTGATGTAATTTGGTATAAAAAATGCATGCCACATCAATAGCCATAACTACCACCACCAACCTCCATCCAAATCTTCTCTCTCTCTCTCTCATACTACACGTATAGTTTGTGAAGTTGTCTAACACTAAGACTGCAAGTTGAATAAGGAAATAATCGGAAGGAAATAATCAACACTCGTCATGACCCGCAAGCAAAAGCCATGTGATAGCTAACAATATTCAAGCCTTCAACGGAGAAAATTCTTGAGATTGAGTCAAAGGAGAAAGTTTTATGGTTTAGTTTTTTTTTTAGGAAAATTGTTTGAAAGGTAAATTATACTTTGACCCTCTTAATTATGGACTCAATTTTACTTTGTCCCTTGAAATTTCATTTTCAACATTATCCCGCAACTACTTTAATTGATTCCACACTACCCCAAACACAAATGTCATCTTTTGGATGGAAATTGTCAAAGTGTCTAGGAAAAATGCGCTATGTGCAAAACATAAAAAAAATATAAACTTGAATAATATTAGGTATAATTTAAACTAATTATGAATATAATTTTTATTTTTTATTAAATTAATAAAAATATTATTAATTTAAATTTGTTCGAATGGAAGGCAACACAAGTGATCATTATTCCATATTATCAATAGAAGTGTTATTTCTTGAATTTAGTTGAAGGGCTTGATGAGTCCGGATTTTACTAAGCTAAGGTCCAATCCAAACGGAGTCGAAGAAGCCCATAGAAGAGCCCAAAAGACCCATGTAGTTGGGCCAACCGAGTGACAATCGTCTAGGAAAACGGAGGAAAGACCAAGACCGCAGGAGGCAGCGAGAGGCGTCTCCCGAAGCCCCTAGGGCGCCGCCCAGGCCCCCCAGGGCGCCCAGCTCCGCGCTCGGCCTCTCTTTCGTCCTCTCCTACGACCTCTCCTCCTTCGCCGTTTGACTCCAGTGCGAATCTAAGTCTAATTCAAATACGAGCTCGACGTCCGACCTCAAGACCAAGACGAGCACCAAGCCGAGCTCGACGTCCGACCTCAAGACCAAGACGAGCACCAAGCCGCACCAACTCAAGGCCGAACACCAAAGGAAGGGACAAGGCACCCCAAGGCACCAAGGGCGCCGCCCATGCCTCCTCCGGAGTGGTCATGCTCCATTGACCTCTCCTCTTGACTCATCTTCATGCCTTGATGCAACATCAAACACAACACAAGTCCAAATCCACTCCGAAGCAAGACCGAGTTCAAGACTCAAGTCCAAGGCTAAGCATGAGCACACTCCACACCAGAGTGACATCCGAGCAAATAGGAGCACGTAGAGGAAGACTCGGGATACGGAGATCTCCTACCTTAACTCTACCTTCCAAAAAAGTCTACTCCTACCATAACTCTGCTTACCAAAGAGGCTCACTCCTACCATGTTTGTACTTACCAAATTAGCGGGAGCCTTCTCCCTCACGTCACCGCCTCACCGCCTTGGTGAGCCTATATAATGTAAGCCCTCACTGTATAAAGGGCAAAAGGATGACTCTTGAGACACAGACACTACACCAGTTGCACTGAGCAAGCTCTCTAAGCTTTCTACACTTTCTCTCTCTCTAGATTCATTGTAAACTCTCCGGAGTACCACCGTTGATCAATAAAACGCCTAAGGCCACCGTCGCCGTTCGAAGAGTGGACGTAGGTTATCCGAGACCGAACCACTATAAATCTCCAATGTTGACCTATATTTATTGTTTTGCCACTAATTGTCATTGATTGCTCATTAATCACTCTAGTGACTGTTGATCTCGCACGAAGACGATTTTGTGCATCATCAGGGCTAACAATCTAATTTTCTGTTAGAAGGTTCCAATGAATTAATCAGTTCAGCCTGTTTAAGGCCTTCAAAGGCTGCCCAGAGTTCAGCTTTAGGACTGGTAGTGTTATTAATTTTTCCAAAAAAAAATCCTTGGATCCAAACTCCTCTCTCGTCTCGGACAATTCCTCCTATTCCAAGTGGACCTAGGTTGCCTTTAAGTGCTCCCATCTTTGGGAAACTCTACAGTACCGAGAAAATAATTTCGGTTCCGGTACCATCGGTTATTACTTTGTATAGTAAAATTATAGTTTTAAAATGAAAAATTACAACTGTTCAAGGAAAATCATGATCAATCAAAGAAACTTATGATCGATCATGAAAAATGCTATATTGATTTTAACAATCCATGATCGATTATGTCATTTAAAATTATAACTTATATCTCAAAAAAATTATAAATTAACTTTAAAAAATTATAATTTTTGGTATCAATACTATGACAGGACCATAGAACTTCCCCATATCTTTTATCATTATATTTGAAGTAACAAGACTTCTGTCCGGACAAGTCAAGGTATATTAATCATCATAAATGTTGGTCTTCGATTTGACATAGAAGAAGTTTGACACAACTGGGTCAGTCCTAGTCCAGTGGACTCGTTAATAGAAATCGGGCCATTCTTCTTAACTCTGCGTGTGTGTGGGTGAGAGAGAGAGATAGAGATAGAGAAAGGAGTCTGGAGGGACCAAGCAAAGAATTCAATGCTAGAACAAAGAGTGGGTCAAAATATAAATAAGATTAACATGGGTTTATATTCGTATTCAAAGAATGGTAAATAAAATTATAATACCCGAGGATAAGACTGTTGTTGAAATATTACAATTAAATTGAGAAATAGAGTATAAAATTAATAAAATTTCACACGAAGCAACTCAAGTCGAGACACGATTATCTCGTTCTCTTTAAAGAGATTTAAGTCCTACGCAGATAGTAAAACTCAAAATCGGTGCAACGATCTTCTCATTTGACTTGTTCCGTATGATGAAGCATAAATTGGACTCTTGTAAGATCAACATTCAAGTATGTGAAGAGGTGTAATTAATGGACAATAAATAAAGCAATCAATGTCAAGATAGTAAATAATGAGTCAACACACAGATATATAATGGTTCGGTCTGGGTGACTTACTCCACTCTCGAAAACGACAACGGTGGTCGGTGACTCTTTATTGATCAATAGAGTAACAAAGAGAAAATTTTGGGAGATATATGCTCCGAAAGAGGTACAATAGCTAAGAGAAACTACTTGTTCTTCTCTTTTAGCTAGAGTACAATTTTTAGGTATGGTGAGGCGGTGACATGAGTGAGAGGACACTACTTCTTTGGTAAGTATAATTAAGGTAGAATTGATCTTCATGAGTGCTTATCCCGATAATCTCTCTCCCACATGCTTTTCTCTTCCCGGGTTTCTTGGACCTTGAACTGGGTCGGATTGATAAAGTGGGTTTGTGCTGCCTTTTAGCTGACTTGGGCCTGGTTGATTTATTGGGTCTGACCCAATTAGTTTTGAGCTCATCATTTGCCCCCCATGCCCCAAGCTTTCGACTGTTTGCGAGAGAAGGGGGTTGAGGGTATGACCTTTTTCTTCACTTGGATGAGCAAAAGGTTTCTTGTTCTCCACAACGTCTTTTCTTCTTCAGAGACTCTCTATTGAATCTATTGACATTGGATGTTTTTTTCATTTTTCTACATTCCTTTTGCTAGGTCTTGAAAGAATCTTGCCTATGTATTGAGGCCTTTAGACTTCCCCACTTCATTTTTCCCTTCTATTTTCCTTTGAGGCTTCTCCTAGAAGCCATTCTCTTTTCCTTATAAGCTTCTTCTATAGACCATTTTCATCAAATTTTCTCTTCCCTAAACCAAAGCAAGATTATGAAGACTAGGAGCTCGAAGGAGGTGAGAGTGGGTGGCGCTATAGGTGGCGCCCAAGGTGGAGAGGGCGAGGCCCATGGCTTATACGACGCCATGGAAAGCGCCCAAGGTGGAGGGGGTGAGACCTATTGTCTAGGTGGCATCATGGGAGGCACCTAAGGTGGAAAGGGCAAGACCTAGGCCTCATTCGGCGCCATTGGAGGTGCCTAAGATAGAAGGGGCAGCGCCCAGGTCTCGACTGGCATCATTGAGGCGCCCGATGTGGAGTGGGCGGCGCCCATGCTTCATTCAGTTCCATAGGAGATACCCAAGGTGGAGAGGGCGGCACCTAAGACCCAGACAGCGCCATACGAGGCGCCCAAGGCAAAAAGGGCAGTGCCGGCAATTCCTTAGGCACTCAGGGTGATGGATTTGACGATAAAAGGACAGAGGAGGTGTTAGGCGATCTGAGGAAGCATGTGGGTAAGCCCAGCTGCACCTTTGGACCCCTGGGTTGGGCGAGGAAGAGGCCAGACAGAGATTTGAACAGACCGAGTTCTCGAGGTATGTTATCTGGTGCTCATATTTACCCCTTTGTTGGCATGGTTATTTTCTTAGTACTGACTTGATTTTGTTTTGGCAAGCGCCCATTCTGATGAGTGGGAGACTACTCAGGACATTGAGCGGGGCATGGAGAGTGTTGAAGATAGTGGCTCAAAAGTAGCCTCCATATTTGGCTCCATTGATTGTGACGAGGGCATGGCTGGTATAGTGTCTTCGTACTGCATTCCTCCCACTATAATGTGTCGTCATGCGGAGGGGGACGAGTCAACGTGTTGTCACTTTTCCGACAAGATTGTCCTTTTTGAGGATATCTTGGAAGCGGGCTTGAGGCTTCCGATCCATGGGCCCATATGTCGAGTTATAGGGCATCTGTCGTTGGTTCCTAGGAGACTAGTTCCAAACGAGTGGAGGGTGATTCTAGTGTTCTTCTCATTATGGCGGCTAGTTCACAGTGCTGATGTCCCTCCCCACTTCGAGGAGTTCTTGGCCACTTATGTGATCATGGAAAATCCCACTCCTCATCGGGGATGGTACAGCTTTGCTCCGGTTGGGTAAGTTCATCACTGGGCTTCCTTCGAATTGTCATAACTGGAAGGCCAAGTTCTTCTTTGTTGAAGACGAGTGGGCCACCGAGAGTGATCGTGACTTGGTGCCCTCAAGGTGGGACACTACTCCCAAGACCAAGCTAGGTAAGGACTCCACGTTTGGTTTTACTTCTAGTTGTCACATATTTGCTCTTACTATGCAATTGACTTCTTTTGCAGCTTCGCCGACATTGTCCTCGGAGCAAGAGGGTAGACTCCAGATGGTGCACGATCATCCGTTCAAGGAGTTCTCAATGATCATGTTCGCGTCTGGTCATTCCAAAGCTTCTTCCAAGACGAAGAGGAAAGGTATTTAGTCTTTCTAACGAGCTCTTTATGGTTACATCGTTATGGGCTTACACCAATTCTGCAGGTACTTCTATTGATAGAGCAGTGGTGGAGGCAGCCTATGCTTCCAGGGCAGTATTTTCTCCATTTTCTTCTAAAAGGGCGACGCCTGATGCCTCCCATACTTCTCAGCTAGGGTCCACTGGTCAGGCTAGTCTGTGACGACCCGTATATTAATTAATCATTGACACGCTAATTAGGTCATCGATTATGATTCTGTATAATTAAAGTTTATGTTTTTAATTTGTAATTAATAAAATTTTCAAATGAAAACGAGTCGAATGACTATAATTTAGGTCAAATATTGTGATCATAATAAAGGAATATATTCATACAGAGATAATTGCACTGTACTAGATCATTACACTATGCTAGATCTTTACAAGCTTTAGGAAACGTACATAAAGAAATAAAGAAAAAAAATTAAAAATAATCAATAACACGCTAATTAGGTCGTCAATTATGATACTACATAATTGAGATTTATTTTAAATATATATTATATAATATTTTTATGAGCAAATGGACCCTAAATATAGACTATTCGACTAAAAATGAGATAAAAGATTAGGATATAGGTCAAATTTCGTATCATATAAATATAAATATCTATATATATAATGTATATATCATAACAACATGTTGGAAAAATGACTAGTGTTCTATCCTGTTGAAGATATTTTGGAGTTGCAAAAAAAAAATCTAAAGGAATGGACAAGATTTGAAAACGTGAGGAAAGGGGAAAAAAAAAAGTGAATGGTTGAAGGCTTGAACGTCTGTCCAAGTGAGGTCAGTACATGGCATAAGCCATGATATCATGGGCAAGGCTTTGGCTATAAATAGCCAAGCCCACGCCAAGCATGAACGCATAGAAGAGGAGGAGAAAGAAAGGGAGGAAGGGAGAGAGAGAGGAAGAAAAGAGGAGAGGGAGAAGAAAGAAAAAGGATCAATATTTTTGTTAACCGCTTTTGAGTAAAAAATTTATTTTGGTAAGATTTTTTTTATTGTTTAGTCTATAGATTCGAGTTACCTAAAATTGATCCTTATCAAATATTTTTGGATCAAATTTAAGTATCATTATTTTTCGATAGTTATTCCACAAATTATTTTAACTTAACTAAGCTCTTATTATCTATTGTTATTCTAAAATATTATTTCGATTATTTTGTTACAGTACACGGTATCGAGTAGAGGTCAAGACAGATGTAGGGTTTCTTTTATCTTTTACTATCATTGATGCATTTCATGCATATTTGGGGGTTTCATATTAAATCTATTTTTTATGGATTATTATATCGTTTTAATCATGGGGTCAAACTGGAGTTTTATAAATAATCGTGATCATGTACATATTGTAATTTTTATTTAGACCCTAATTATCTTGTGAAACCACGTTGCATAACAAATGTTTTATTATTGTTATTATCTCTGATTACGATATGATTTTATCTTGTGATATTGATGAAATTACTATGGATGCACATAATCGAGGGCATGAGGTTAGTAGATGCGTGATCCTTGCGAGGAATCACATGATTCCTACTAATCCTTGGATTCACTTGTTAGTAATATCGGTTGCCGTGGTAGCCTGTGTGGCACCACAAAAAATTTCAGTATTGGTGTTACCAGAAAAGCAAGAAGGGCATTGGGTTCCCTAGGGTGCAAGACCCCAAAGTTTTTCTCCGGAGGCGGTTCATGCGTGAACCAGAAAATTGACGGATTGATATGATCGATATGTGCTGAAATTTATTTATTTATTTACTTGAGTTATTACTTTACCCTATTCTTGCGATTATATGTTATTTATTTATATTATGCATTGTTTTAAAACCTTGATAGTCATTGATAAACGTTGTCCTACTGAGCTGGTGAGCTCATCCCTATCTAACATTTTTTAGATATATGAAGCCGGACAGGAGGATAAGCTGAAAGGATTACGGATAAAGTCTGCTATTATTACTCCTTATGTTGTATTTGGAATATTTGAGATGGCCATGTGAAAATTATATACTCGTATGCGGAATATAATAATATAAGGAAGGTTATCGTGAATTTGGTGTGAATTTAAAATTTTATTTTTTTAATCATACCCGGATATTTTTTTTTAAGAAAAGAAAATTTTCGGGTGTGACATGGTCCCTGAGGGGGGAACTTGGTGATGCCCCCCATTCTTCTCCGATTGCTGTTTCTTCACCACCTAGAGATAGTCCCAGTACTGTAGTGGGGGCTGAGGTCCCAATGCGGTCTCCTACTAGAACTGAGGCTCTGCCTAGCCATCCTACTTCGGGTAATATTTCAGTATCCATGTTACAGTACGTGAAATTGGCCAAGGAGAGGCTTTGGAGGTTTGTGACTCGTGTGGAGGTTGAGGAGGTTGCCTCTCGAGGTCCGGAGGGTATTGTTGACGCTGTCATGGATTAGAAGAGAGTAGAAAACTTAATTGTTTCTTACAAACGACGTCAAACTGATGAAGCACAAATTGGACTCGTCAAGATCAACAGTCAAGCATGTAAAGAGGTGTAATTAATGGACAATAAATAATGAGTCAACACACAAATATATAGTGGTTCGATCCGGGTGACCTACTCACTCTCAAAAACGACAACGGTGACCGGTGGCTCTTTATTGATGAATAGAGTAACAAAGAGAAAATTATGGGAGATATATGCTCCGAGAGAGGTACAATAGCTAAGAGAAGCTATGTGTGTAAAGGGATTTTGGTGAGATACCAAGATGTGTTGAGAGATCTCTCTCTCCATGTGAAAAGAACCTACAATTTATAGGTATAGTGAGGCGGTGACGTGAGTGAGAGGACACTACTTATTTGGTAAGTACAATTAAGGTAAGATTGATCTTCATGAATACATATCTCGATAATTTCTCTCCCACGTGCTCTTCTCTTCTTGGGCTCTTTGGACCTTAGACGAAGCCGGATTGATAAAATGGGTTTAGAGTCTCTTTTAACTAACTTGAACTTGATTGATTCATTGAGCTTGGCCCGGACAACGCGACAGCTTCCTTTGCCCAACTACTGGCTTCTAGTCCATGCATGGTAGGCCAGCCAGCAATTCAATCAATGTTTTGTCCTCCCAAACCATGACTTTTCAAAACAGAAACTACAAACACATACATTGTGAGTGGAGGCAAATGTGCCACATATTGTCGCAAATTGAGAGATGGTCACTGAAACAGACACAAAGGTTAACTTGTCTCATTTTCCATTACACTTAGAAAATTCTTGTCTCATTATTATCTAATTTGCCTTAGTCTTATGAATTTTTAAAGACTAACAATTTTTTTAACTGGATTCTTTTAATTAATTGGAGTAAATGATTGACCATTAATTCGATTTATTTATTAAGTGTGTCATATTTAAGTCGATAGGGCATAATACGTAACTCAAAATTATAGGATTAGAAACCTTATTTTTTCTACTAAACCCACCATATCGACTCCCATCCACTAAAAATACAGTTAAT
>CM042195.1:8209142-8251044 GCA_023539305.1 Ilex asprella | reverse complement strand
TACTAAACCCACCATATCGACTCCCATCCACTAAAAATACAGTTAATTAAATGAATTTGTTATCTCAAAATCAACGAATCGGGTTTTTAATAGTTGACACTAACCTAATTAGGTTATTATGTGTGTTAGCCAAAGGTATTATTTTTGAAATTCATATCGTGTTGTAATTTTTGAATAGCTTTGGTTACTTTTTCTCTTGCCTATTTTTATCTTTGATAGTGAGCTTTGGTTACTTTTTTTTTTTTGTTTGTCTTTCAAATTTTTATTTTTTTGGTACTCTACATATATCTGTCAGAGAATATTATCTCCCAGACTCCCAACACCACACAACTATCTGAGGCAGACCCACAATTGTTTAGTCGTCGTCAAAGCTAAGGTCTCATTGCAGATGTTTTGAATGATAAAGAGTAGGTTTAACCTTACGAAATTATTATAATTTTGGAGACCCAAACCGAAGTATTGGCGTCAACAATGGGCTTCATTTATTATACGTATATTTTAAGTAACAAGACTTCTGTCTAGATATATTAATCATCACAAAAGTTGGCCTTCGGCTAGACATAGAAGAACACCACTGGCTCAGTCTTCGTTAACAGAAATCGGGCCATTCTTCTTAACTCTGTGTGTGTGTCTGAGAGAGAGAGAGAGAGAGAGAGAGAGAGACTCCTATGGAGGACCAAACTAAGAATTGAAAGCTAGAAACCAGAACGAAGAATGGGTCAAAATATAAATTAGATTGACAGGGGTAGTATTCGATATACAAAGGGATAGTAAAAAAAAAAAACCTAAGGATAATTGTGAAATATTGCAATAAAATTGAGAAGCAACTACAAATTAATAAAATTTTACACAAAATAAGATAAGTTGAGACTGATATTTCACTTTTTTAAAAAAGGAGATTCAAACTCTCTACAGATGGCAAAGTTAATAATCAGTCTTCTAGCTTGACTCTGTTCTCTCAACGATACAACTAATTTGCCTTATGACTCTAACCAATTTTACATAAGTGATTAAATCTAAAACTCCATCAATAAGAACACTTTTATTTTATCTTAATTATCAAGTATGTAGTATTTTTTTGCATGTTAGATGGTTGTTCAAAAGATGCAAATGCACATTTTTTGAGGATCTAGTTATAGGCTTTTACAACCTTCTAAAGTTCATGTATCCAACTCATGCATATACACATAATATACATATATATAACTATACACTTATGTAATAATAACTAATTCATGAATGCAAGTGATTCATGAATGCGTATGCATAAGTTTATGTATAATTTGTACTTATATCTAATAAATATAGTTCATGCATGGCAATCATGAACATATGTATCCAATGATATTTATGTATAAGTATGATACATATATCCATATAGATGAATGAACAGGGGTGGCCCAATACTTATTATTATAAAAGTAATACAACTAAAATTTTGTTTAAGTTTTTATTTTTTATTTTTTTAGATGTAAAATTACTAATTGACCTTCCATACTTGAGTTTTATCATTATGACATTTTGAATATATAGTATGAATTACTTAATGTTTTTATGACCTAATTCATCACAAATAGGAATAGTTTTATTTTTAAAAAGTTTTTCTTTTTTACAAGAGCAATTGATATATGTATTCTCAATATTATTGTATAAGCAATACATATATTCGGAAAAAAAACCTAATGCACCAAAAAAAGAAAAGAAAAAAAAAGGGTCTTGTCTTCTATACGATTTAATATTTTGATTGAAGTATTAGTGTTTATTTGTAAAACCACTTTTACATTTTTAGCTTGACAAATAAATCCAACTGTGAATATCAAACTTTTAAAGATTTTCATAATATGCATTTAAGTTTGTGAGTTAATTAACATATAAGAATTACATAAATTACTTGAGAGAGATGTTGTTGAGAGCTAAAAATATAATATAATTTGTTGATTTAGTAATGTGACAATATTCTATTTGCAACAGTGTTGAACTTCTTAAACGAGACTTTATGACTTGAAATATCATTAGATCATTAATTTATATCTCAACAATATTGCTCATGACTTAATAGTTTGACACAAAAAAAATATATAAAAAATAGTGCTGAATTTGTAGTTATCTTGTATGCCCTAAAAGGAGAAGGTTGTCTATATATTATGTGGATAAATAAAATGAGAAGTCTAAGATAAAGAAATACTCTTATATTTATAATTAATCATGAAAATAATTTGGGGCTTCCTCTCAGGTGAGGCCCTAAGCAGCTGCCTAGACTGCCTTGCACTTGGGTCGACACTGTGAATGAATCCACTAATTAATCGAATTGGTATAATGAATTATATTAATATTAAATTGTAACAACAATTGTTAAACAATTTGCACAACTTGAGCTCGATTTGACATTGACTAATTTAGGCATGTGCAAATTGTAAAATGAATAAATTTAATCAGATGTCTAAGGACGACTAAAGTGCACATGACTTGTCTTGAATCGGTTCCTATTAATAAGTAGCTCTAATTTATCCATATACAACAAAAAATTTAGGGGTGAGAGAGTTTGAAAAGTTTTCCCTCATTATTTCTTAATTTCTTAGAAGTTAGATTTTTTTAATTCAAAACTTAAGTCTCTCTCCAATCAGATGCTACCATGTATTCTGATGATGCACAAAATAGTCTTCGTGCAAGATCAACAGTCAATTGTGTGATTAATGAGTAATAAGCAAGTAATCAATGACAATCAAGAGTAGAACTGTAAATATATAGTCAACACCAATATTTATAGTGGTTCGGTCCGGGTGACCTACGTCCACTTTCTCGAATGGCAGCAGTGGCCGGCGATCTTTATTAATGTATCAAAGTACTCCGGAGAGTGTACAATGCGGAGAGAGTGAGAGGGAGAGAGAGAGAGCAGAGTGTGTGAGGGATTCGGAGGCGTAGTGTGCGTAGGGATCAAGATCATGTCCCCCCCATCTGGAGAAGGGCTTACAGTATATAGGCTAGGTTTTTAAGGCGGTATCGTGAATAAGAGGAGCTTTGCTATTTTGGTAAGTATGATTTAGGTAGGAGATCTCCGTATCTCACTTTTCTCTCCCTCGTGCTCCTATTCTTTCGGAGCAGGACTCCTCGTTTGACCTCAGATTCGATTGTCGTATGGGGCTCGGACTTGCATCGGAGTGGGCTTGGACTTAAATTAGAGTCAAGAGGCCGAAGCAAGAAGGAGGAAGAGACGTCCGAAGGGGCCAGCGCCCAAGGAGGCCAACCCAGGCGACGCCCAAGGGGCTGCCCTGGGTGGCGCCCAAGGGTGCCAGCTTGGGCGGCGCCCCAAGGAGGCCCTGGGCGGCGCCCAAGGGGGTCCTGGGCTGGCTTGGTGTCCTCCTCTTGATGCCTCCCTCTTGATGTCTTCCCTTAATGCGTTCCTTATCCATGGGTCGGACCAGTCTAGATTTAGACTTTCTCCAATTGGTGGACTTTGATTGGAGTTTCCCTTGAACTTTCTCGGTTTATCTTGATTGGGCTCGGCCCAACTAAATTCGGGCTCATCATATTCTTTGAAACTACCCATCAACTCCTCAATAGCTAAGCAATATTTTTTAAAAATTTATTTAAAAATCACTTTTATCACTCAAAAAATTCTATAATTATTCATCTAACTTCTCAAATGAAAGAAAAAAAAAAGACAAATAAAAAAAAGGCACGAATTATAATCATGTGCATCGCACAAGGCGGGCCACTAGTTTATGATTATAGCATAACCTATTGGAAAGATAAATAATCTCAAATTTATGTTCAAATAATTCTACATTATATACACTTCTCTCTCACTCATATTTAATAGATTGTTAAACTAAAGTTTAAACTACTAGGTTTTGATTTTATAGTTAATTACCAGATTTTCAAGAAATTTTTGTTGAAAATGGATTAATTTATGATTGATGATAAAGTGTTTGGGTTTAATTTTGAAGGCTTTGTTATGAAAAATTAAGCTTGGTTTTGCCTCGGGTACTTGTAAATTTCTACAAAATTGTACTTGAGCTAAAATCTAAACTAAACAATCGAGGTGAGTTCGACCAATCACAATCTAAGTTAAATCTAAACATGAGTCAATTTATGATACCTCTTGTTCCTACCATGATTTCGCCGTTTCCCATTCGTTCCAAACTACTGGCTTCTGGTCCATTCATGTTAGGCCAACCAGCATTTCAATCAATACTTTGCCCTCCCAAACCCATGACTTTTCAAAACAAAAACTACAAACATAAGACAACGAAAGTGGAGGCAAATGTGCCACAAATTGTGGCAAATTGAGAGATGGTCACTCAAATAGACAAAGGATTATTCACAATTAGCTTGTCTCATTTGTCATTAGACTTGTAAAATTCTTTGTCTCATTAGTATCTAATTTTACTTGGTCTTATGATTCTTTAATGTAACATCTATACTTCGTCTGGAGGTTATGAAATTTCCCTGGAGTGCTTGACCGGGCATTCTTTTGAGGTACCACAATCCTCTATATAAGGAACGACAAAATTGTAAAGTTGCTATATATATCTTCTTTGAAATTCCTTCTTACTGTAAGAAGGTTATTGTTGAATATTTCTTTAATCTTCTCAATGGCTGCCTTTTATGCAAAAAGCAATAAACCTATTATGGCCAGGGCCTTGTTTTTCCTTGGCCTGTTGCTTCTTAGCATACCCTTCACAGGTCCATCCTTCCTTCCATTCTCACTCCTCATAGAAACATAGGGGCATGCATATATATATATATATATGCATATTATACATGTTTTTTCTTTTTATTACCAAAAACATAATAGCGGGTTCGAAGGCATCCACAAGAGGGACCCAATGGTGGGAGTTAACTCTGAGAAGAACTGTAAACTCGAATGTCTTAAGTTTGACTCTCGTTAATGTCTCTGTATTTAATTACTCATATAGATGGGTGATGACAGTTATTCGTAGTTCACAATATAAGGATGGGTCCAATATGTTACATGACCTTGCCTTGCCGATAATGACTATAGTCCATATGGTGGATAAAATGTCCACATTTCAATGCATTCTCGTTCAAACAAACATTCCACACATATTTATTAATCGCAACATATTTATTGAGACTAAATTTTGATTGTTTACTCTAAAAGCCTTTTAAATGGTTGCTGAATCTAATGCAGGAGCACAATCCGTAGGGGTCTGCAATGGACAAGATGGCAACAATTTACCATCTGATCAGGAAGTTGTACAACTCTTCAAAGGCAATGGCATTGGAAGGATGAGACTTTATCGTCCAAACCAAGCAACTCTCCAGGCCCTTAGAGGATCCAACATAGAACTCATCCTTGATGTGCCTAACCCTGACGTTCAATCCCTTGCATCCGATGCCTCAACTGCCACTCGATGGGTTCAAAATAACGTCCGGAATTACTTCCCGGACGTTAAAATCCGATACATTGCCGTTGGGAATGAAGTGAATCCCCCCAACGGTGGATGGGCTCAGATTGCCCAGTTTGTCGGCCCTGCTATGCAAAATATCCAAAATGCCCTTAATGCGGCCGGATTGCGAAACCAAATCAAGGTCTCAACGGCAACCTTCACGGCACTCCTCGGAAATGCTTTCCCTCCATCAAAAGGCTCATTCAGAGACGATGTTAGGTCATTCATTGACCCAGTAATCCGTATTTTAGTTAACAATAATGCCCCACTACTAGCCAACATATACCCCTACTTCAGCTACATTGGCGACACACAAAACATTCAACTTCCTTATGCGTTGTTCACTGCACCAGGGGTTGTAGTACAAGATGGCCAATTTGGGTACCGTAACCTTTTTGATGCGATATTAGATGCAATGTATTCGGCTCTGGAGAAGGCAGGTGGAGGTAACTTGGAAATCGTCGTATCAGAGAGTGGTTGGCCGTCTGCTGGTGGCAATGCGGCTACACCACAAAATGCAGGCACTTACTATAGGAATTTGATTAACCATGTGAAGCGAGGAACCCCGAAGAGGCCAGGAAGGGCTATAGAAACTTACTTGTTTGCCATGTTCGATGAGAACCTAAAGGGAGGGGCAGAGTCTGAGAAACATTTTGGCCTGTTCTCCCCTAATAGGCAACCTAAGTACCAACTTAGCTTCAACTAAGATAATTAAACGTTCGAAAATAAGCTGGTAATTTATGATATTCTTCTTCAATAAAAATGGTTTGTACTTGTATCTGCCCACCAATAAAGAGCAAGTATCTCTGTAACCATTCTTATAATTTCAGTTCAGTATGAAGTCTGTATTCTATCCCAAAGAAATAAAAGATTAATTTAGTTTTATTTCCTAGTATTGATTTTCGAAGGTAAAAGATTCATTGATGTATGTGAAGTTTGATATACAACTTGATGTGCATGGACAAATTCATGCAGAAAACTATGATATAAACTAAAGCATTAAACCAAACCAAAGTTGTGGTAGTTTATGAAGTTATATAACACTTGGAGTGCAATTTTTTTTTTTTTTTGGTATTGTGGTCAGGGTGTTTAGGCTAAATTATGTGTTTTTCAATTAATCTCTTTTTAGATCTGATCAAAGACACGCCACCTGATTTTTCCCTTCTATGAAAATTCTGACTGTACTCCCTAATCTTGGGGGTGGAGGAGGTGGAGGAGGGAGGAGGGAGGAGGGAGGAGGGGACGATTACGCCCAAAAGATTGAAAAATTCCCTTTACAGTTTCAAGTTAATCACATATTCATTTCCCATTCAGTCGATGCAAGTTCCAGCAATATACAGACTGCAGATACATTGAATTTTAACGTCCAAAAGCTTCTGGTTTGACTAGGAAACTTCTCTGGAAGAAGCAAATCAAATTAAGAAGCAAACAAGGCTTTCTTTTCTAGTAGTTGGGAAAAGAATTTGTGTCAGGCTGAATAGTGGAGTAAGAATTCTCCGAACAATGGTCTAGCCCCACGGACTAGTCGTACTAGTGGGAGTCAAGAATTCATCGCAATTGTTGGTAGCGTACAACATAAGTCTCTGCACTGTTGTATATCCTATCGTCAAGGGCCCTACAAATGGAACTCAGCTACTAAGTGTATCACCAGCCATTGACACAATGATTAGGTCAAATTAAAATTTTAGTTAGTCAAGGTTGATAAATTAGCATCAAGTCATTTAGTTCTATTTTTGTTTCATTAGTCTAACATTACCATAATATTAGCATTTGATCGATGTAAATGACTAATGACCAAACTCTTGTAGAAGTCAAAGTATTTACAGCGGCCCTGAACCTCTTAAGTTCAGTGGTTAGGATTTGATCAAAAAAAAAGGTATTTATAGTCGCAAAAGTTGGTCTTATGACATTTGTATTACAACAACTAAACCCTACCTTTGATAATTTACCTATATGTAATCTAAAAATTAATGTTATATTATCATATTTTCCTGTATCGTTTGCAAAACATCAGTTATATTACCATATGAAAATTCCTCAACCCTTGACTATAAGTCTCAGCTCGGGTGCAGTTGCTCTGTAAATTATTCAATATTTTTAGCTCTCAAAAGATACAAAAAGAATTTATTTTTAATTAAATTAAAACTTGACATAAAATTATATGAAAAAAAATATATATTTGATGTTTTCATGAGAATGGTAAAATTAGAATAAAATATATTATTGATGCAGGTTAGGGTTTTATGGCTACAAATTGTCAAAAAATAAGACTTAATGGTTCTAATAGAAATATGATTGGAATTAATAAATTTTAATGAGAAAACGAAGAAATTATTGGTGATTTTTATTATAAAAAACCTACAGAGATGACCCATTCATTCATGACGTATTCGGATTGTGCCATTTCTGATTCATCTAGGTTGTTATATAATCAATTCTAATCCAATTTTTTAATTATTCATATCAGAAAATTTGACACTAACTCAATTTATTTGTTAATCATATCTTGTTCGAATCTATAGATACAATATACGAACAAAAGATTCTAGTCTAAGACCCCTTTCTATTTCAACCAAACCCAAAACCCAAGTGACCCCTTATAAATTAAAAATTCACTCGATTCAAATACTAGCAAAATCAATGAAAAGTCTTGTAACTCGACAAATTCATAGAATACCAAACCAAAACAAAAAAGAAAAAAATAATCACACTTTTTTCCATAAAAAAAACTAGCTAAATAGGTTTGTCACATTAAAATTAAATTATCCATACTGAACACTAACTAAATTCATTTATTATTCACACCGGTAAATATGTCATTTCCAAGATCGTACTAAGAAACTTTCAACCTTAACTCGTTCATTTTTATACAAGTTTATGTTTTATTAACGGGAGGTGTTGAAAATTATCATCCGTAGTCAAAATATTCAAAATTTAAAATAGAATCAACTTAATAATACCTTTGAAAATTATCAAAAAAGAATGATAAAAAGAAAGAAATTTTCAAATTCATGGAGGGGCCATAGTCTCCTTGGCCATGACACCTCATGTTCCAACATTGAAGTGGTTTCTCCACAACTCATACATTCCATATTATTGGCTTGTGGTCAAGGGTTATGCCTCCCAGTTCAATGCTTTATTAATTACACGCACTCGTGAGACTCGGGCACTAGTCAATGTATGTGGATTTGGTTGAGATGGAATGGAAGAGCAGAACCACAGCTGGTCTTAGCCCAGTAGACTAGAGAAGTCAGGCTAGTCTTCTCAACTCTGTGTGTGTGTGTGTGAGAGAGAGAGAGAGAATGCTGGGACAACGCTAAGAATTCAAAGCTTGGGCCAACCAAAAGTGGTAATAAATTATAATGCGTGTTTTGGTTTGAATAAGTTTCAAAATTCGATTTATACGTGGGTATAGTTTGGATAAGTTCTATTTACCCCTCCTAACTATGGACTTGATTTCACATAAACTATTGATTTTTTCATATCACTCCGTCAACTACTTGAATTATTTCACACTAACTAAATGCACAAGTCTGCTATTTTTTGGATGAAAATTGTCAACGTATGAGACAAGGATCGAAGTACCGTTTCGAAGTACCGTTTCAGTCAGTTCTTAAACGAAAATGTTTTGGAAACGCAATGAAAACACAGGAAAAATATGAAAACACGAAAAAATATGTAGAAATACAAATATAATCTATTTATTAATAAAGATAAGCTAAATAATTGATTAATTTAACATATTTATTCGGTTAACATTCATTTATATAAGAATAAATTTAAATTGGAGAGAAAAAAATGTTTGATATGAGACGAAAATCATTTAAATTAGAATATTATCCAATTAATAATATAATTTTATTATAATACTAATTTATTAATTTAAATCGTGTCTTCAAATTAATAAATAATATTATTTCATTAATATTAAAATTGTTGTGTACACAATGATTAAAACACATAACTACTCAATTCTAGATATTTAACAAATAAGTTATAATTAATAAAATGACTTGCAGTTATTTAATATGTAAATTTAACAAATAATAATAATGTAAAAGAATAATTATAAAAAAAGAAAAAAAATAATGAAAGATATCAAATTAAATTAATGGTAGTTATGTATAGTTAAAAGTAAAAAATTACAATGTAGTGGGGTATTAAATATAATTGTTCATTACTTATATAACAAAAAAAAATATAAAAGGTAGCACAAGAGTTTCGATCTATTTCGGCATATTTAGACCGAAATGGACCGACACAGTGACGTTTCGACTGAAACTTTGAAATTTTGGGATTCAACCCATGTTTCGTGTCGGTATGTTGAAATTCTTAAACGTTTCGGACGTGTCGACATGACATTTTGATCCTTGGTAAGAGGGCAAAGTGATAAAGTTTGCAAAAACTCTGTGGATAAAATGAAATAATTTTTCATTAAATCTAAAAAGGACGTTAATGATTAGTGCAATATGAAACAAAATTAGATGGTTGAATGTGCAATGTAAGAAAATAGTCATAGTTGAGAGGGGTCAAAGCATAATTTATCCTCCTAGTTTTGTTGCTGAATAATTTTTTTTCGAAACTTTTAAATGAGAAATTGAGTTCAGCTTTAGTTTGAATACTTGCAAGTCTCTATAGAATCAAGATTGAGCAAGAACATAACCTCGCAGATCAAACTTAAATTTAACTAGTTACGACCAAATTGAATATGAGAATATTCAAGCTCAACATGTTCGGCTGATAACACGGCGTGGTCCTATGTTGCCATTGTCCACAGCCCCAAACCAGGACTTTTCAAACATAGGCAATCAAACTGTTGGCAAATGTGCCAGAAATTGTCACAAGTTGAGAAATGGTCACTGAAAAATACACAAGTGCTTTTTAAAATAATAACTCGTTTCTGCATCAAGTGTATTTTAGGTTATGGGAGCCTTTTGGTGGTGGTTTAAATGAGAAAGAATGAGGTCCTACTCCTAAATTTCTTGTCGATGGTTTATGTGTGTCGACCAAACATGACATGACTAATAAATAAATCGAATTACTATCATATCATTTGATATGATTGACTATATCAAATGATTAGAGTTAAATAGTACTCGAGATGACAACATTCTTCAACTTGATTGACTTAAGAAGTGTTGGGAGAGTGAAAACAAGTAACCTAACTTGGTATTGGATTACAAATCTTGGGAGAGTGCGGATCCTTTTCAAACGGCCTAATACAACTCGACATAATATGCATTCTAATTAACACAGTTTGAATACGACACAATACAACTCGATTCACACCCCTTACAAACTCTCATTTATAGTTTTGAAAAGTCTTTGGTCCAGACAGAGTACTGATCTTTTTGAAGTGGCCTAACCTGTCCTCTAGCTGATGATAGTCCAGATTAGGAGGCCCACTGCACATCTCTATTTGAGTTGAGAGTTGGGACTTGGGAGAGCCAATAACCACTGACTTGGCTTCTCACATTCAGACAATTTGGAAAAAAACAGTGTGATGTGACCATTTGAAGTGTTCCACGTCTTCAAGTCCATATGTATGTAGTTAATCAGCCAACCTTGACCCGGCAATTCCAAGCTTCACTTGCGTATTGATTTCAGACTTAGCTTTCTTGGTCACTCCATATCCTTTTCAACCAGATTGCTGTATTCCAAAAAAAATCTCCAACCATTGTGATTCTTAGTCATCTTGGTTGGGGGGAGGGAGAGAGAGAGATTGGTTGGTTTGTGATGATGTATGAACTCAAAATGTGAGGAGAATGCTTAAGCTGAAGAGTTCAAGGCTGTGCACGGTAGTGTGGGAGTAAAAGATGAAAGTAAGATCAATTTGGCGACTGAGTCTGATGTGCTACAGTAATTGGAAAACAAGGGTAAGGGCTGAAAGTAGAAAAGAACACACGGTGACACAAGTTATAGTAATTCACAAGTTATAGTAGTTCACCAATTGAAGAGTTTGGTTAATCTACTCTAATAGTGTCTCTTAATTCTTGAAGTCTTTTTAGTCATCTTGGTTGGGGGGGAGAGAGAAAAGGGGGGAGGTTGGTTTGAATTAAGCAAATGACAAATTATAATTGTCTTTAAACTGTAATTTTTATCTCACTTTATATCTGTTGAGTTTTTCACTAAAAACCAAACGTTTTGTATTTTTTGGATGAAAATTATTCACACGTCATCTGATTTTTAGGACAAAATGAAACGAAATTGTGTAGTTTAGGGATAAAGTGACAACATTTTGTCAAATTTAATAAAGACATGCAATTGTAGTAATGCCAAATAAGTTACCTCAAGATATAGGCTCAACATTCTTGGACAACAATCGAATCGAGGGTAAGAAACAGCAGGGTACCATTTGTGTCCAATTAATGGATAGCATCATGGGCCGTTAGTTATGGACGGTTCAATGCCCGTCTAGGCTTCAACCAAGGAAAGGGCAATTAAGTAATAAGAAAATATTTAAAATTGCAATTTGTACTTAATATCCGAAATTTTAGGCGCCAATGAACTTAATAATCGAAAAGTATATTTTTCAAAGTGTACCTAGATTGACAATAATTATTCACAATTCTTGTAAAAAAATTTATCTTGAAACATGCCTCATATATTCTTCAAAACTTCACTGACACTCTTTATTGTATTTTGTTGGTCATCTCTGACAAGCCCTCTGTCTCTCTTTTGATTTAATCTTCAGCTTCTCAATGTTGGGGCGGTTCTTCCCCCTCCCCCTCTATCTCTCCTATAATTGTTTACACCTAAATATTAAAAGATCGGAGAACGACACGTGACGACATCCAACAGTCAAGATAAAGTCAGAAAGAGTCCGAGTGAGACAGGAAGATTAAGGGAACATGGTTCCTTGAATCTCGAAAAACAAAGAGGCGTGCAAACGTGACATCATAAAATGTCAGTTATAAATAGTTCGATGCACGTCTAGGTTTCAATCAAGATAAGGGCAATTAAGTACGAAGAAAATATTTAAAACTGCAGTATGTACTTAATAACTAAAATTTTAGACGCCAATGAACTTAATAATTGAAAAGTATGAGTTGTGTACTTAAAGTTAAATAAATTTTTCAAAGTGTACCCACATGTTATTTTCCGTTAAAAAAAATTCATATATTTTTTAATCTTAAATAGTTTTAGCAAGATCACTATGTTTGAAAAAATAATACTATAACACAAATCAATATTATCATTCCCATGCTAATCAAAAGTTATCAAGAATTACCTAGTGTTTTATTATTGTCGCCGACTGTTCAGACCTCAAACTAAAGTAAATAGCATCTTAGCCCGTTAGACATATTATTTCTATTTTGATTAAAAAGGTTAGTTATCCTAAAATTAGGATGATATTTTTTTTGTTATCTTCAACTCTTTTGATAACCGTAAGTTGTGACCCTAGTTTTTTTTTTATCTACTTACAACAATTTTACACCCCATTGAAATAGCCCCACAATTTTCTTTTAAATTACAAGCTTCAATATATATAAGACTTTTCTTGACATATTCATAATGTATTTGAAGCATATACGAAAGTAATTAGCGATTTTATTACGTGTCTATCGTAATTGATATAATAGAGGCACAATAGAGTTGGTATAATTAAATATACCCAATAAATATTTAAGGGCTGTGTAGGTTAATGTTAATAAAAACAAGAAGATGTGATGTGCATCTGAGATTTGCTAGATAAGTGATTTCCAAGAAGAATTATAACTGGCCTCAACTTTGGCAATCTGTTCTTGTCTAGCTAATACACAAACAGAGAGAGAGAGAGAGAGATGAATAGAATTGGACTAATATGCTCCATCGCTTGTTAGAAATTTCAAAATTGTGTTGTTTCTAAATTCAAGACTTCGCAAGATTGTCAGATAAGTATGGTGGCAAAAGAATAGCTACAAGAAATGGCACATGGAGAGATTGACCAGTCAGTGGAAGAACTGAATGGGACATTGACAATCTTATCACATGGATTACTAGAAACCTTGGACTTTATTGGATTTGTTGTTTACTTTTTCGTATGAAAGCATTTGCAGGAAGAGTTGATTGGAAACAACATAATACCTTTCAACATTTGAAACCCATTATGTGTGGGGGGGTAGCTCACAACAACAAAGTTAAAGTTTTGGTTTTTCCCTCCTGCTTCTTCTCCATAGCCATGTTGTATGCTCTGGCTCAGAGACATCTCATGGCTGCCACTTCAATATTACTTGTCCTTGCACTGGCTAGCCTGGAAATAACAATAACAGGTCTCTCTCTCTCTCTCTCTCTATTTGCACGTTTGTGTATGTTAAAAGTGTAATAATATTTATATTGCAATCTCTCTAATGATCTAAGCTGATGACTTTGAGAAACTTTTGATGAGGGAGACTCTTTATTTTATATTAATTGATTTCTCATTTGTTCGTGACATATAATTCCTTATCGTTTTTTGATCATGCCTATTTTCCGAATCTTTTGTCAATGGGAGTGCAAAGGAGTATTAGAGCTCATCCCCCATCATTCTAATAATACATATTCACAAATACATGAGTCTCTTGCGATTCTCTATCTATTGTCAATCAGTTTTGTATTGGATGCTTTGATACAAGTTAGTGGGTGTGTGCGTGGGCCCACTTAGATGTTGAAAACCATGAACTGCATTAGAAACTGGCCGAATTCCTTGCAACATTAATTGAAAAACCTTCCAGTATGTTAAAAGAAACCCATCTCTAATAGCTTCTATATCTTCCTTCGTACCCTTGATGCAGGTGCACAGTCCATAGGGGTTTGTTTCGGAGGGGATGCCGATAATTTACCATCCAAAGCAGAAACTGTGCAGCTCTATGAATCAAACAACATTCGAAGGATGCGAATCTACGATCCCGATCCAACAGCAACTCTCCAGGCCCTTAGAGGATCAAACATAGAGCTCATTCTCGGTGTCACCAACGAAGACCTTCAAAACCTTGCATCTAACAATGCCACAGCAAGCCAATGGGTCCAGAACAATGTCATAAACTACATCACCGATGTCAAAATCAAATACATTGCTGTTGGCAATGAGGTACAACCCACCGATTCAACACCTCCCTTCCTTCTCCCTGCAATACAAAACGTCTACAATGCCATTGCCAATGCTGGCCTACAAACCAGAATCAAGGTCTCGACAGCAATAGACTTAAGGCTAATAGAGAATTACGACAGGCCATCACAAGCCTCGTTCACTGACAATGCAAGGCCATACATGGATCCGATAATTGGGTACTTGGTTAACATAAATTCACCACTCCTTGTCAATGTGTACCCTTACTTCACCTACATTTTCAACACACAAACCACTCAGCTCCCCTATGCCTTATTCACCGCCCCCGGGGTTGTCGTACAAGATGGTGGATTGGGATACCAAAATCTCTTTGATGCATTGTTGGATGGAATGTACACTGCAGTGGAGAAGTTGGGAGGAGAGAGTCTGCAGATTGTTGTATCGGAATCGGGTTGGCCGTCGGAGGGAGGCACATGGGCAACTACTGATAATGCAGCCACTTACTACAGGAATTTGATTGGTCATGTGGAAGAAGGGACTCCTAAAAGGCCTGGAGAGGCAATAGAGACTTATTTGTTTGCCATGTTTGATGAGAATCAAAAGGATGGCGATGAGACAGAGAGACATTTCGGGTTGTTCTTCCCTAATAGGCAGCCAAAGTACAATATTAGTTTTACTTAGAACTTAGAAGTGATAAAAGAGCATAGTAGTATTGCAGATCCCTTGTCCCCACCAATCCTCGAATGTAATAAATGGTTTTTGTTTTCTTTGCTATTGGAATAAATGCTTAAATTCAACCATTGATAATTTCTATTCAGCAACAATCTACAAAATAAAAATTCAAAAGATTTTTATCACAAAGAATAACAATGTGTACCTTAAAATTAGCTTACATTTTATCTTTTAACCACAACAATCTGTCCCTTTATATTTTAATGTGTCCAGTTAGTACCGTTACACCTTGTAACTGTTATGTTACCCCCAATATTTTTGCCAGTGGGAGAGCCCATTTACATTTCTCCCCAGAGTCACAAAAAACCAGATTCATCTCCTCTCTCTCTCTCTCTCTCTCTCTCTCTCTCACACACACACACACACATTCTCGATCTCTCTTCTCACTCTAACTGGCATTGCCAAACTACCCCAACCAATAGAAGCCACCAATTACCGCCACCAGTCTATTTCTCGTTCTCAGTTTTCTTCCTCTCTCCTATCCACATCTGCGATGAGATTTTGCTCCTCCCTCCTAATTGAGCTCGTCTATGCTCACTCTCAATCTCTCTTGTCTCTCTTTCATACCCTATGCTAGAGCTGCTGCCCCGCTGCGGTGCCACTGTTCGACATCCATAGCCGCCCCAATCGCCCTCTAATTTGGTAATATTTGTATTTTTCCCGCTGAAGCATTTACTTTTGTAGATAGAGATTAACTTTTGGGGCTAATATTCTGATTTAGGTAAATTTCGTGTGCACTAGAGATATCATTGTTGGATAAGAAACTATGGACTGTTCAAAAAAAACAAACAGAAAAATTATTTATATACCTTCAGTTGACAATTGATCTTTCTTTAATGAGTATATTGTTCTCTCCCTGGAATTGTTTTCATTATATGTTTTTTATTTTTCCGATATGTAGTATTTTCATCATCAGCACTGCTTTACATTTCAAATATTAGACTCGAGGATGATTAAGAATTGCAATAAGACAACAATTTGTTTCTATTATTTGAGTATTTGAATTATTCCCAAACCTAATCTGCTATTGTTCTCTTGGGGTGTTTCCCTCTTCTCCTCTGGAACTTTCTCTGATCGAAGCTTCAGTGCTGCTTTTTGTTTCTTGAGCTCTTGTATCCCTAATATTTTCTCCTTGTTCTGTTCCTGCAGTGTTTCCAATTCCGAAGTCTTCTTGGTTGAATCTACATAGATTTCGAAATTTAATATTAGTAAACGTCACAAACATAAATATAATGGGACAGCCAGATTATTTGGCCAAGAATGATGCATTTTGAACTGACTTCCTCCTGCTTTGAAATGTTCAAAGGCTTAAGCATTGGAAAACATGTTTCTGTATTGCTTATTATGAATATTTTTTGTTATCCGTATTAATTTGATGTAGTTTCATCAGTTTGTTTGTGAAATCTAATGCAAACACATTGGTTTACAAAATGAAAAAGAAGAAAGAAAGATGATATGGATAGTGATAACTTTCTGACCAAACCACCTGTCGAAATTCAAGTTATTATGGAGATTGTATCAGATTTTTACCTACCTGTGAAAGGAAAAGGCAAGTTTTCTTCCTGAAATTGTTTACTAGAACAACTTCAATGCCTTTATGTTATCCTCAATCTCAGCTTGTTGCCTCCAAAATGTTGAGGACGTCAACTTGGTATTTTGGCATAAATATCATATGCTTCCAAAGAATTGACGGTTTTGTAACCCAATTTTATGTCTAAAATCTATGCCTCTACATTTAAGTGATCAAACATTTCGGTCTTGCCTTGTCCCTTTTTAAACGTTTTCCTTCTGAATTAAGACAGTCAATGTAGAGGCATAACATAAAAATGTATTCCAATTTCATGTGAAGTGTATTCCTCCTTATGGAAATGTGTCATAATATCCTATGCCATAAGATGGAAAAATTTTCATTCAAAATGCCACGTTTCATTTCACAATGTTCCTTATCATGCAGGGATTTCAAATAATGTTTCTAGGGATAATTTAAGTCAATCATCCTCTAAAATACTATTACCAACCACAACATCCTTTAAGTACAAACTAACAAATGAAGGTCCATACATAATATGATAACCATAAGAAACAAGTCTAGGTGTTGATAAAAGGTTTCTAGAAAAGTTAGGAACATAGAAAGTATCATGTAGATATAAGATATGGCCAATCTTTAGAACAAGTCTGAACGTCTCAACAGTTTCCACGCGTGACCGCATCTTATTTCCCATAATGATGCTCCATTCACTTTCCGTTAGGGTCTTTTTGTTCAGCAATTCTTGGTTGGTTTTACGTATGTGGATAGTTGCACCAGAGTCAATCCACCATGTGTTATGAAGTACATATATTTATGAAATTTGATTCATAACACACTAGAGAAAGATATGTACCTTTATTCTAGAGTCGTTTCTTATACTTGATGCAATCTTTCTTTGTATGTCCTTTTTTCTTGCTAAAGAAACACTTGAAGTCCTTTTTGTCTACCTTTTTTTTTTAAACATCTTGTTCTTTTTCCTTATGGGAATATGGTAGCTGCTAGTACCTATTTCCACCTTTCTTGTTCCCTTAAGGGAGGTCAAATGGACACGTTCTTACCTCTCTTGCTTCAATCTCTTCTTCATCCACATACATGACAAGAAGTTGATTCACAGACCATTTATCCTTATGTGTTGTAAGATATCTTAAATAAAGCATACTTCGAAGGCAGAGAATTAAAGATAAAGTGGACAAGAAATGTTTCAGACATGTTAACTTCTAGTGATTTGAGTTAGGCAGCAACGCCATGTAATTCAATATTATGCTTGCGTATGTCACTGTGACCTTTACATTTCAAAGAAACAAACCTTAATATTAGGGTGCTAGCAAGTGCAGTATCAGTGCTCACAAAAACCTCATCAACTATAGTCATTAATTCTTTAATAGTTTTGGAATTCGAAATGGAGCCCTTGATTTTCCTTGAGATGTGACTTTGCATGAGTAAGAAACTAAGGCGATTAGACCTTTTCCATTTCTTATCCATTTTCTTCTCCTCAGTTGTACAGGATTCCGTTGGGATAGGTGGTCTATCCTCACAGAGCGTCATATCAATCTCCATGCACCCCAAAGTAAAGATTATTTTATTTTTTCACTCTAATCAATCTTTTACCCCCATCGTTCACTATGATATAATAGTTTTCCTTTGGGTTCAAGCCATTATTTTAAATGGTGCAAGATAAATTCTCTTGCATTTTCAAATTATTGGGTGCTTTGGTTCGTCACCATAAAATTAAAATAAATATAATTTTATCAAACATATTTCCATGCATAAGATGTTTTTGCTCGTCATTATGTATAGAATACTTCAAATCATGACATTTAAACAAATAAATTTGTCAATACAAATCCAATAATTAAAATAATTGAGTTTGACCAAAACTGGATTCGGATAAATTTTCATGGCCAGAACGTCATCAACTAGTAGTTGTGTCATCAAATAGTGGCAAATAATATAGTCTAATACAACACAATAACAAGTAGAAAACATGCATTGACTTTTCAAAGTCTATACCACATATGATATATAATGCCCATAACAAAAGCATTCAATATACCCATTTATTTATTATAGTATCAAATATCTAACAATAAATCAATACCCATATATCATGTTTTTATGTGTTGGGTAGTCTTTGCATTCAACCAGAAAAACCGTCAAATACTATATTAGGTATGGTATACAATGAGGGTATTGACGTCAATAATAAAGAACATAGTTGTATATGAATAGAAGAGTAGTGGAGTTACTCCTTGGAATTGTGCAATGTTTGTCATTATCTGGGTGGTATGGTTGAAGAGAAATGTAAGAAATCTTTAAGGATAAGTGTGAGGTAAATGAAGGTTATGGAATTGCATATTTTTCTTAGCTTCTTTTTGGCTTCGGTCTCTAAGGAGTTTGTAAATATGCCTTTTTTTCGAATCATGGCAAGTTGGACTGATGTATGCTTGTGTCATTTTTCTTAATGTTTGTTTTTTGATCTCATGGAATGCCTTTTTGGTGTAATGCTAAGCAGTTGGATATCTATTTTGAACTGTATCCATTTGTTTTGTTAATATCTTTGTTTCCTATCAAAAAAACAATAAAGAATAAAGCTTGTGTTACCGTCGGCAACAAGAAAAGAAAAAAAATATTTTTTCTAACAATTTTTGTTCATAATTTCGGTAACGTAAATCAAAATAAAATTTAAGAATCAAATTTGATGACCTGTTCTTGCCGGCCCCAAATGATTGGGATATAAGACTAGGCTTGGTTTGGTCTAGTTAGATCCCATGACCTGTTGTGATAACAATTGCTAAACCTAATGATCATAAATCGGATTGAATAGAAATACCAACCTTGACTCACAAGATGGATGATGATTCTTACTTGAAATTTGTAGTGGAAATTTTCGTTAGAAGAGTATCGAATTCACTCACGAACTTGATTCCCGTAAATTACAGACGTAGTATTTCTAGAGAGTAAGAGACTTCTATAAGCGTGAATAAAAAATGAGGTGTCTTATGCAACTTATATCTTTCTTTGATAACCAACTGCCCTTCAATTTAAATAATCATCACAAACTATTCCCTCCCATCAAAGAAATTGTCAGAAAAATTGAGTATCAATTAAACTGTTTTCTTGTACTTAGGACACCACTTTCACAAGAAAACTGTTCATTAACCAAACCTACGTAGGTTAGGTTTTTAATTAGAATATCCTTATCCCAAAAATCCAAGTTTGCACTTTGTCAATTGTGGTCCACATATGGGTCCCACTAGATAAGTCCCAACAATGAATTGTAAGCATGTAATGTTTATTTTGCAGTTTTACTTCCTACCCTTATATCTCAATTTGTAGTTCATATCCCTTTGCTAAATGGTTTAAATGTTTTTGGAGTGGACAGAAAGAATAATATTTACTTTGGTGCATGGAGATTGATACGGTGATTCGTGAGCATAGGCCTCCTATCCCCACAAAATCAAGTACGCCTGATGAGAAAAAGGTGTATGAGAAGTGGGAGAGGTTTAACCGCCTTAGTCTCTTACTCATGCGAAGTCATATCTCAAGGAAAATGAGGGGACTCCATTTCGGATTCCAAAACTACTAAAGAATTCATGACTACAGTTGAGGAGAAATTTTTGAGTTCTGATAAGATATTTGCTAGCACCCTGATCTCAAGGTTTGTTTCTTTGAAGTATAAAGGTCATAGTAACATACTTGAGCACATTATGGAATTACGTGTCATTGCTGCCCAATTCAAATCACTAGAAGTTGACATGTCTGAGATATTTCTTGTCCACTTTGTCCTTAATACTCTACCTTCAGAGTATTCTCCATTTAAGATCTCTTACAACACACATAAGGATAAATGGCCTATGAATTAACTTCTTGCAACGTGTGTTGATGAAGAACAAAGGCGGAAGCAAGAAAGTATCCATTTAACCTCTCGTAAAGGGAAAGGACAGATGAAAGCAGATACTAGTAGCTACCATGTTCCAATTAAGAAAAAGAACATGAAGATGGCAGCCAAATCGACAGATAAAAAGGACTTCAAGTGTTTCTTCTGCAAGAAATAGAGACATGCAAAGAAAGACTACATCAAATATAAGAAATGACTCAAAAAGAAAGGTACGTCTCTTTCTCCAATGTGTTATGAATCAAATTGCATAAATGTACCTCATGACACGTGGTGGATTGACTCTGGTGCCACTGTCCACATATGTAAAACCATGTTGAACAAAAGGACCCCATGCAGTCTCGTGTGGAAGCTGTTGGGACATTCAGACTTGTTCTAAAAATTGACCACATCTTATATTTACATGACACTTTCTATGTTCCAAATTTTTCTAGAAACCTTTTATCAGTACCTGGACTTGTTTCTTATGTTATCTTTGGACTTTTGTGTGTTAGTTTTTACTTGAAAGGCATTGTGGTTTGTAATGGTATTTTAGAGAATGGTTTATTTAAATTCTCCCTAGATATATCATTTAAAACATCTTTGTTATCCCTCTACAATAAGGAACATTATAGATTGAAGTGTGACATTTTGAATGAAATTTTTTTCACCTTATGGCATAAAGGATTAGGACACATCTCCATGAGAAGAATCAAGGGATTGGTAAATGATGGGATCTTACCCGACCTTGAATTTATAGATTTTGATACTTGCATAGAGCAAGTAGACTAACAAGTTCAACAAAGGTGTTACAAGAAGCTTGAATATGTTGGATCTCATACATACACATATTTGTGAGCCCTTCTCAACCCCATGTTTTACAAGCCATAAATATTTCATCATTTTCGTAGACGTTTTCTCACGATATGGTTATCTTTACCTCTTGTGTGATAAGGATCAAGACTTCGATAATTTCAAGATTTTTAAAGCAAAGGTAAAAGTTATAGCTTGATAAAAAGATCAAAATCGTGAGGTCAGATAGAGGGTGGTGCGTATTATGGTAGTTACATTGAATCGGGACAACATTAGGTCCATTTGCTCGATTCCAAACAAGGTTAATGACACAATATACAATGTTGTGTACTCCTGATCAAAATGGAATAGTTGAAAGAAGAAATCGAATGCTAATAGATATGTTTAGGAGTATGATTTGCTGCTCCACCCTCCCAGTCTCTTTTTTGGGTGATACCTTGAAAACCTTCATATACATTCTAAATAGGGATCCTACTAAGACTATCCCTAAAACACCATTTGACTTGTGGATAGGTAGAAAATCTAGTTTAGCACGTCTAGAGTTGTCAAGCTGAAGCTCAGGTATATAACCCTCAAGAGAAAAAGTTGGACCCTAGAGCCATAAGTGGTTATTTCATTGATTATCCAAAGAAGTCCAAGAGACACAAATTTTATTGCCCTAATCATTCTCTATGGATTGTAGAGACACGAAATGCAAATTCCTCTCTACGAATTGTACACAGAATGCAAATTCCTTGAAATTTACCAAATTAGTGGGAGAATAAAGCCTCAAAATATTGTTTTTGAGGGATACCAAACTTCATCTTCTATGAAAAGTTCAAATGAGTTGGTAATGATTCCTCTTCCTATCATTCGTAATGATTTGATTGAACATGAGTCTACTATAAATGTACCATGTATAACTAAGCTCGTCATTGAGAATATTGCTTCACCTACACATGCAATTGGGCAAGAATAAACTTTAAGGAGGTCATCAAAGGTTGGGAAATCAACAATTCCCTCAGTTTATATTATCTTCCTTCAAGAGTTGGAAAGTGTGATGATCCAATTACTTTCTCACAAGCCATGAATTGTTTAAATTCCTCCAAATCATATGATGCTATGAAGGAAGAGTTGAACCGAATGGACAAAAACAATGTTTAGAATCTAGTTGAACCACCTCTAGGTACTACAACAATTAGTTGTAAATGAGTCTATAAGACGAAAAAAGACTCTAAAAGAAAGGTAAAACGACATAAGGCCAGACTTGTTGCCAAGGAGCCCACTTAAAAGGAAGGTATCAATTACAATGAGACGTTCTTACTTGTATCTAAGAAAGACTCTTTGAGGATAATTATGGTTTTGGTGGCTCATTTTGACTTGGAGTGTTCCCAGGTGGGGGTGAGAATAGTTTTTCTCAATGGTAATCTAGAAGAAGAGGTGTACATTAAACAACATGAGGATTTTGTTTTCTAGGGATAGAGTCATATGGTTTGCAAGTAAAATAAGTCTATATATGGACTTAAATCCTCCCGTCAATGGTATCTTAAGTTTAACAATTTGATTTTTTTTTATATGATTTTGTAGAAAATACCGTTGATTGTTGTATTGTATATACCTTAAAATCAGTGGTAGCCTATTCAATTTTCTAGTCATATATGTTGACGATATTTTGTTTGCTAATAGTGATTTGACGTTGCTTATGAGATTAAGTATTTTCTTTCCGGTCATTTTGAAATAAAGGATATGAGTGAGGCCTTATATGTCATTGGCATAGAGGTTCACAAGGATAAATTTAGTGGAAAACTTCATCTATCTCAAAGGACCTACATTAAGGAAATGTTGGAGGGATATGGCATGGAAAACTAAGAACCTAACCCTGCACCTGTCTGATGGTGACAGATTAAGTAAATCTCAATCTCTAAGAAATGATCTTGAAAAGGAACAAATTATAGTATATTTTTATGCATCATTGGTTAGGACTTTAATATATACCCAAATTTGCACTAGACCAGACATTGCATTTGTAGTTGGTGTACTGAGTAGTTTCCAAAGTGACCCAGGTTTGGATCACTAGATAGCTTGGAGAAGGTGCTTAGATATCTTCAAGGAACACATGATTACATTCTAACGTAGAGCAGATTTGATTCTCTTGAGGTTATCAGATATATAGGTTCCTACTTGAATCAAGAGGTTATCGGATATATAGATTCATACTTGAATCAAAAGGTTATCAGATATATAGATTCCTACTTTGCAGGATGCCTAGATAGCAAAAGATTAACATTAGGTTATATATTTCTACTTGCTAATGGTGTAGTCTCTTGGAAGAGTTCAAAATAGAAATTAGCAGTTGCATCTTCTATGGAGGTTAAGTTAGTTGCATGCTATGAGGCAATTACATTGGTAATTCAGTTGAGGAATTTTATCATTGGGCTAAAAATTGTTGATTCTATTTGGAGGCTCATAAGAATATTATGTGCTAATGCAATGCAACAATCGTTTCCTCAATAAATAATGGCAACGTATCAAATGGTAATAAGCACATGGATATTAAATTCCTTATTATAAAGGAGAAATGTGATGAATATACGGTGTCAATTAAGTATATCAGGATTGTGCTTATGGTGGCAGACCTTATGACCAAGGCTATAGCTCCGGGATTGTACAAAGATCATGCAGATCATATGGGTCTAGTGAAGAATGGTGTTGCTTGATGTACTATTTGTGCACATTTGGAGACACTATCAGTTTATTGTATCACATTTGTTATATTATCTACTTATTACATCTTTTTGTGGAATGAATATGTTCTTTGCATAAAATTTTGACTAGCAAATGTATTTTATAAGAAATCTATTTATAAAGAAATTAACCTAAAACCTTGTTTGAGAGTTTTGTGATATTATGTTCATGAAAGGTTATATGTCATTTACTGGTGTATATCTACCGTAGTTCATATTACCATTCTCAAGTAATGAAGAATAAAGTTTAGCTCACTCATATTAGAATAATTTTGACGAAATGCACGCATAACTTTATCAAACCTAAGTATTTGTTTTTTTCAAAAATATATTATTATTATTATTATTTTGTTTAACTTCCCTTGTCACTATGGTTCAAGTGGGAGAATATTGGGACTTATCTAGCGGGACCCATATGTGGACCACAGTTGACAAGGTGCAGACTTGGGTTTTTGGGACCAATTAAAAACCTAAATTAGGTGGGTTTGGTTAGTGAACAGTTTTCTTGTGAGAGTGGTGTCGTAGGTACAAGGAAACAATTTAATTGATAGTTAGGGAATGAGAGAGATCAATTTCTGATTATTTAAATTAAAGGGCAGTTGATTACCCGACAGAGATATATAAATTGCCTGAAAGACTTCATCTCTTATTCACGCTTAAAGAAGTCGCTTACTCTCTGAAAAGACTATATCTGCAACCTGTGGGAATCAATTTCGTGTGTGAATTCCGTATTCTTCTCGTGAGAATTTACACAGCAAATCTTAAGTAAGAATCATTATCATGGATCCCATGATTCAAGGTTAATATTTCTACCTGATCTGGTTTGTGACCATTAGGTCTACCAGCCTAATGATATGGCGGTAATATGGTCACACTAAAAATGTCTATGAGTTGTAATTACAACAATATTGTGGGTTAAGAAGCAAACTATGCAAATTAATCGAGGGCCATACTATTCAAAAAAATCTAGGGCCATGCAAATTAATCTTGTAGCTTTGATTGTTTTTATTTGGCCTGCCTTTGTGTTGAATTTCTTGTCCACACTTAATTTAGTTTTGTTGTAATCTTTCCTTTGATTATTAATAAAAAGTTGTTTCTACTCGGGAAAAAATCTAGGGCCATACTGTTCAAAAAAAGTCTAGGGCCATCAACCCCTTATTACTGGATTTAATGCATGAAATTTGGACAAGAAAGAAAGGCATTCTCCTCCACGAAAAGTAAGAAAGTTTGCATATTTTGACCAATTCAAGTTGAAAAATGGGGTTGCTCCCTCCGCAGAACTCGGATAAAGTTGAGTCAAAATATCCCGATCATAGTTGTTAGTATCGTACGATACGCGATACGTATCGTACGATACGTCACGATACAGGGCTAAAACGATACGGATCCTGTATCATTTTTGCGCTGTATCGTCCGATACACGATACGTACGATACGTGCAAAGACTTTTTTTTTTTTTTTTACGGAACGACGTCATTTTGGGCTAGGTAGATTGATTTTTTTTTAATTTTTTTTATGGAACGATGTCGTTTTGGGCTAGGCAAGTACTCCAACAGAGATGTAGTCTTGTACAGTGGAAGAAATGATGTTAATTTATTTACAAAGTCAAAAAAAAAATTTTGTATCAAAATTTCTAAATCTTGATTAATGTTAATTCTTTAATTTATTTACAAAGCTCAATGATGTTTCAAGTTTGAATTAGTGAACTATGGTTGTGAACTTTGCATTATAATGTTAATGGACTATGTTGATGACTTGAATAGTTGGTGGAGTATTAATGAAATTCTATGTTTTTATGAATGTATAATTTTTTTTCAAAGGTATATATTTTTTTATTATTTATTTAAAATTGCACCGTATCTTACGATACACGATACGATACGTGATACGATACACTATTTTTAAAAAACAATACGTTTTTCGATACACGATTTGATAACTATGATCCCGATTCAAGATAAAGTCATGAGGAAGTGATATATCTTTAGGATCTACTCCGGTATTTCGAAATTGGTTAATTGGTAAACATACATGTACTTGATGCCCCACCCAAGAGAAAAACCCAAATACTAGTAGCCCCGCTAAATGGTGTGTAATTGTATTTTTGAGGTCCCAGTAGCGCTATTCTTTCATCATATGTTTTCTTTTCTGGTAGGTAATATTTTCAGCCTATGTTGTTCCTGTAGTGCTTAATGATGAAAATTTCAAACGTTAGGTTTCCATGGAAATGAAAATGGATTAATGATTGAATATGAATGTCGAAATTCCTATGTTTCGGAGTTGTTTGGGGATACTTAGGTATGGTTTTACTTAATATTTCGAAATGGTTCACTAACAAATTTCAAAGTAATTTGTTTCAATACTGTGTCTGAAACGTTTGTGAAAAATTTTCAAATTGATTTTGTTTTTGAGCTAGTCAAAATCATAAGACAAAATTTTGGTGTTTAGTTTGCATTACAAATACTAGATTTGAGGTAGACTAACCATCGCAATAAAACTTCCAATTTTTTTTATTTAAATATTTTTTAAATTATTCTCAAACCTAATCTGCCGTTGTGCTATAATCCTTTTTTTAAAAAAAATTATGTTTTCCTGCAAATCATTTTGTTATATGACACATGAGAAATTGATTTAGAACAAGATTGGCATCACAAGAAGTACATATTCCAACAATTCCCCAAATGCTAAACATGTTTGATACAAACCAAAAGCAGAGGAATAATAGCAGTAGATTAACAGTCACATTCCATAAACTACTAGATCCTAAAAGACGGCTGAGTTGCATTGCAATATGGAAAATGAAAACGACTGGATAGGGTAGAGCTCCTCTGTTGTATAGCACCACATGCTGTTCCCAACGACATCGTTTTGGATACGGATGACGCCATTTTGTTGCCAAAACAATAATGTCTTTTTGAGAACAGCAGAAGATATTGTACAGCAGATGATCTTTACCCAACTGGATTTCTACTTGGGTTCCTGTGACTTTTCACCCAACAGTGCATTGTACTCATTTCTCAGGCTGTTGTATTTGTCACTCAGATTTCTGAAAGCTTCCTTCTTCTCCTCTGGAATTTTCTCTAACTGAAGCTTCATTGCTTCTTTTTGTTTCTTCAGCTCTTGGATCCTCAACATTTTCATCTCATGCTGTTTCTGCAGCGTTTCCAACTCCGAAGTCTTCTTGCTCGAATCTGAAGAGAGTTCTACATTTAGTTCACATTAAACGGCACAAAAAACTAAATTTACTCTGCAGTTTATATGCATATTCTATAGAAAATTTTAGTGCCTTCAGGGGAAAAAAAAAAAAAGTTCTTCCTGTAGTTATTCGTTAGAACTTCTACAATGCCTTGATGGTTTTGTTGGGTGACCCTGGGATCTATTTATCCCATGTTTTTCTTGGATTTTATTGGATTAGATGGAGGTGGGATAGGTGTGGCACTATGGAATTGCGCTTTATTCGCCATCGTGTGTATTGTATGGATGGAAAGGAATGTGAGAATATTAGAAGATAAAATAGAAAGTGTTGGAAGGGCTTATTTTTTAGCACTTTGGGAAAAGGCTTATTTTTTAGCTTCCTTTTGGGCTTCGGTGACAAAGGAGTTTGAGAGGTTATACAGTTGGTTTTGGAAAGTGCTTGTGACGTTTTTTTTTGTTTTTAGGTTACTGTTTTGTTTGTCAGTTGGATTGGACTCTTGTCCAATTTCGTTTTGAATGTTTGTAATACTTTACCATGAGTATTAATAAAATGTTTGTTTCTTATAAAAATAAATGCCTTGATGGTTTTAAGGTTATCATAGATCTCAGCCTATTGCTTCCAAATGTGGTAGACCACAACTTGGTATTTTGGCACGAGTATCATCTACTATCTAAAAACTAAAAGTTCCGTTAACCCAATTTTCAATTGTGAATCTATGATAGAGAAAAGTGATCAAAGTCATTTCTGAAATTGGACTGTAAGTCCACTTTAAAGATTGTTCATTTCCAATTGCATTATGCTGACTGGTTTGCATTTAATATTCCATACATTTTGGTGGCAAGTCTTAGTGTATTGATGCCATTGTATGAATCATTTACAAGATTCCAGTGAGTATACAATTTCAGGGAATGGTTCTAACATATTGCAATCATAGAACAGGTTTCCATTATTTATCACAGAGAAGTTGTTAAATGCAGTCAGTTGCTCAATCCATAATATTTGAAAATGAGGGATGGGAAAACATGTACGAATAAATAGGGTACCTGGATTATTGAGTGAGCTACTGCCGCCCTCCATGGCTTCAAATTCCTGCAAGAAAATGCAGCCTTTATAACATCAGCTTATTTTTTAATTGTCGAGGTATTATCTTGTATCCATGCTGTAAATGTCTCAATAAAATCTTTCTTTCTGTCTTTTTTGGTCCTTAAAATACTCTTAAGTCTTTGTGGTCCATTAAGTAATATCTCTTCTTCTTCTGTATGTGAGACCACTGAACAATTCCATAGAAGTATAGGAGAAAGGTGAACAAGCTCGGATAGATGCGACCAAGGAAGAGATAACATGAATGGAGATCTTGTCATTGGAATTCTTAGAAGTTTGTCAGTTTCATCCATGCTTCTCACAGATTTGGTAACAATCCTTTGATTCTCTAAGAGTATTCCTCTCATTCAGAAATGTTCAATATTTTCTTTTGCAGCTTCAGTTTATTGGTAAATAATTTCTGAAGCTTTAAAACAACTTTGTGTATCTGAGAACTCTATGTTGATCTCCCTCTGTTAAAATGTTTGATAGTTTTAAAGAATGTTTGAGATAAATCTTTTGCAGCCTAGGTGCATGGTACTTTAGACTTCATCATCCTATTTATGTTTCCCTATTACTCCATTTTATAGTATTGCAATTGTGAAAACACACAATATTTTTCTACATTGAGGACTATTATTTTCCTAATAATTAAGAAGGTAGGTTAAGAATTAGGATGGATGTGTATGAAGATGGTGTTGATCTACACACCGACACTTCTATATGTGTGCACGAGCTTTTCTGAAGGATTCAGCCACTGTCATCAATTCAAAACCTATTCGAAGGTTAGTCAACTTGTTATAGCTTGATATCTGCTTATCTGCTTCATTTTGAAACAAAGGTTACTTACATGAACTGCTGACCACCCTTCTAACGATGTGAATGTAGTTTGTAATCCTATGCTAAAATTTCTTTTGATGGTCCTATTACTTGGTGGATTTATTCAAAGGCCACAAGTGTCTCTGGTTTGGAATTGGACAGGCTTTGTTTGGTTTGAGTTTCATCAGTTATCAACTATTAAGTATGATACCTTCTAAACTGCCAAATCCTACCTTGAAACTTTCATTCTACTTAAAAAATTGGAAGAGGTTTTTAAATGAAGCAAAATAGGGAAGCCATGTCCGGTAGGCCGGATATCAGGACCAGATAGGACTGGATGGGATACTAAACCTGGAAGATGTGATATAGTCCTAGGAAAAAAAGACATTATATATAAAAAGGATGGAATCTTCACGTTAGTGTTGGTTGGATGGTAAACTGAAATTTCTTCCATAACAGTAAAAATACAAGCTATAACTACTATATTGCCTTCGTAGGAAACCTTTGACCTCTGAATATATGATGTTAGCTTGAAAGTCAAGTGAGTAAGAAAAATTCTGTAGTTTGGCAATGAGTTTGAAAATATTGATCAGCCGGTGTTTTAGGGTCAATTAGGTAGATTAACACTGGGTTTGTATCAGTGTGCAATTTCTAAGAAAGCTAGATAAACTAACCTTGCAATTGTGCTTGTCCTTCAATCACTGCTCTCTCTCTCTCTCTCTCTCTTTGTGTGGCCTGTGCTTGTGTGACCCCCTAACTTTAGAAGTTTATATAAAGCTATAGCAATAGAAATAGAGAGAACAGTATGGCTTGTGACCACCTGAGCTGCAAAACTGCATTCACTCTGATGGGAGAATCTTCCTTTGATGGAAACAAAATCAACATCGTAGATTCCAGTACAGAGATCTGCTTTGCCATTTGACATGAAAGTGTTTGAAGCTCACATTTGTGTAGTACAAACGGGAATCAGAATATAATGCATAGGTGCAACAGACACTTATACATGTTTCCAAGAAGCTGATTCCCATGCAGAGACAATCTTATTGTGTCTGAAAATCTAAGTCCATGCTTTGGATAGGTCCAAAATATAAGTTGATACCATGTAGAAACCATCTTATTAGGTGTCTGGAAAATACAATTACATGCCATTGGATGACCTATAACCTATTGCTTGTGAGAGTAGGTCCACTATAGTAGGTTTATGGCCAGAAATGGCATGCTTTGGAAAGTGGACTGGAAGAACTATAAACCCTTATATAACCGAGTTATGTGAATAGATTGATTTTGATTTGAATCCAATGCCAATTAGTCGTATATGAATCATTTGATGCTTGTTAATAATCCGAATATGATATGTCATATTCTTGGACTATATTCGGGTATGAAAGTATTTTTGCCAGATGATGATTTGATCAGATTATATGTATAAATATAGATGACATTGAGCAATTATTTGATAGAATGAAGTTGGCAATTAGACGTAAAGTTTTAAATTTCGGTCTAATTAAGTTGATGTTCAATTTTTAATGAATACAGATGTAGACGGTGAAAGATACTTGTCAGGTGAATGTCATTGAATACCTGTAATCTATTGTAGAAACTGATCTTATACAGCACAAGACGACCATAGAGTTGGCCTACAAATGTAAGGAGGGCATGCTTTGATGGACCATGGAGTGAATAATCATATAGAGCTACTCATAGAAGCAGTCAACCCATTAATGCCTGTTTGCTTATAGGTTGAGAGGAAGACTATGGTATTGTTTTCGGTACGGTATCGAAAATTATAATATGTTAGTGTCAAGTTATAATGTCCAAGCTCAAGATTGCCCAACTTGAACATATTACCCACAAGCTCAAATAGTGAATTGAAATGGTTTTACGAGTATTTTTAGTTAAAACACACATACATATATACAAAAATACCCCTCTACAAAGAAGCACTTGAGACTTGTTTATTTGTTGAAGGTTCTCCGGTCATTTCGATCTCATTAGTTTAGCACGTTACATTTTTCATACTTTACTATATGTGATCAAAAGTTTTCTGCATCGGGGTATCGGTGAAATTCATTTATGTGTCTTGTTTTGTTCTACCGTCATGAGATTCGTGGCAGAGTTGCTACAATGGATGTGGAGTTTCGTCGTCGTCGTCGTCGTCGTGGTGGTGTCATCAATGACAGGTGGATGTAGTGTGACTTGGGCTTTAGGAAGGGGAGGGGGTGGTTTACTAGTAATGGCTGTGGAAGTTGAAATTTCTGCATAAATATTCATAGGGGTGGTTTTTTTTTCCTCCTGATCAAAAAAAAAAATCACTTTCTCAAGATTTAAGAATGGCTAATAATCGAGTCAAGTTTTGTAAACTTAAGCTCAGCTCAAGTCGAATCATATTTGAGTTGAGCACAAACCTAGTCTGAGTAGTTCAGCACAATTATCAACCCTAGTTACATGTCAAGGTATTCTCCATGTGGGATTGAGTAAGATGGATTGACATATAAAGATTGGCCTAAAACATCATCAAGCTTAAGGGTTTATGTCAAGGTGTTTTTTTTTTTGGGTTAAATTGAATAACAATGTATGTCGAGCACAAGCCTAGGAATCCCTTCGGTGCGTCTTTGTGGTCTAAGCCATGTTTCAAACATGTATATTATGCTCGTCCGTTATAAATTTCTTATATCGGACAAGAGTTACCAAAATTAATAAACTCGTAACGATAAAAAATCTTATTAGATCTTACATGCCATGGGTGCACATGGGCTCATGCTTATGATGTGTGAGAGAAATAAGGTGAAAAGGAAAGAAATACAACAAATGAAAAAAGACAAGAAGCGAAAACAAAAAAAAAAGAAAGAGGAATCAATGCTCTAGCTTGTATGTTCAATGAAGAAACAATTAGTCACAAAGAAAGCTTCAACATTGGCTTTTTGAGTGAAAATAACAATTACCCAAAGCATGGTCCCACACACTTATCTTTGCTCATTAGATTCCTCATTAATTCATCATTAAATCGGACTTACATGTACCATCATAGTAATTAATTGCTACTAGATATCACTTTCAAAAATAAAGTAGGACAACTTATTCTGTGCATTTGCAAAGAAAGTCTACTAATTAGTTTCGGGATAATAATCATCACATGTTAATTTTGATGGTCCCTCACTCACCACCCCCCACCCCACAAAGGGCACACAATATGTGTATGTGATGATAAGATGTGATTTTTAATAAGGTTTAAGACTTGAATTTGATCATTCTATGTCGCTTAACAGCTCTCATCCCTTTTCTAGTTAAAACTAGGCAAGACACTTTGATGTATAAAAAAAATTAACCCCGAGATGCATGATTATTGCACCTTCTTCTTCTTTTTCTTCTTTTTTCACTGAAGAGGAGAGCGGTGTAGCCATGATCCAACAATCATGTGGCTCCCTTGAGTGACATTTCATGATGCTACATACTTGGTTGTATGATGATTAGAACTAAGATCGGGTTCTATTAAGCTTGAGTTTTATAATTTAGGTTGAAGTTGAGTTGATTACCCAATCAATCTAAGTCTTAGAAATTGTGATATTAAGATGATACTTTTTATCATCCATAACATAAAAGAGTATGGTGTGTGGCTCACAATCGTTTATAACATTTTAATGACTATGTTTTGGTTTTAAGAAGTAACATTAATGAAGTGTGACGTGACAAATACAAGTGAATTGTCACATCAATAAATCGAAAAAAATACGTAAAATGAATAATAGTATTTGGACCACGTTTATTATCAAATTTGTTAGTCGAATCTATTGTAATCATTGGAGTAGCAGTACGTAATGCATTGCATTTTAAAAAATGAATATGGTAAATAAATAAAATCCGAGTATCATTTTTAATGTTAAATTTGTATATTTGGTGCACTGTTTTCCTACCCCAAAAGCAAGCTTCCTTGTACTCTTCTTGTTTTTTTCTACTTTTAAAACATTATCCTTGTTAAAGTTTATAAGATCGGCTTACTTCTACAAACTTCATAATTAGTGAATAAATTAGTCCATCAACATGAAAAACACAATGCAAAAGACAACAGTGTACGATTTACTTAAGTCAAGTGGTTCACTTGCACCAAATAAAAAAACCATTTTAGCAGTTACTAGACTGAACTCAATTTATTTAGTCAAAATTACACACATTTCCATGTTTGAGTCAAAACATGACCATAAAAAAATGGCATGCCCTTGGATGGAGTAAAGATGGTGGTACTATGACACGGTATATCACCAACCAATAATAAATCATCAAATGGGTAAAGTGAATTATATTTTGATAATTATTGACTTACATGAACGAAAAATGGGTAGTTATTGACTTATATAGATATCTAGTTATTGGTTTGTGTGAAGTCCATTTTCTTACTTATTCATATATTATTGGTTCGTGATACTACATAGCAATATTGACGTGGTATCATCGTGGTTCAATATAACGTACTAACTATAGTACACTCTACCTACATCCACGGACCAAAAATCTACTGATGTATTATTCAATAAAAAACTGGTCATCTGATAATTGATTATATAAATACACAACTCTATTTATAGAGATAAAATATTGTAACTTAATACAATTTGGATCCTGTTAAATTTTTATATTTTATATCAGGTCACTAATAAACCTTTCCATGATTTATTAGGACTCTTCCAATAAGTTTCCTATTCCATTCAGAATTCTCAAATTGATTATCCAAAAACTTTCATTCATGATAATTAGAGAGTTTTGGACAAATTTCAACAGTCTCACTTGAACTAAACTCTTCAAATTTACTAATGTCACCAAATGAACAAGGTGAACCTCACTTAAGTAGTAATTTACTTACATAGATGGGTAATTATTGGTTTGTGTACGATCAATTTTCTTACTTGTTTACACATTATTGGTTGTTTACTTAGCTTAAGAGAGATTGTTGAAAAGAGAGTAAATAAAGGGGGAGCTTACTATAAAAAAAATTGTTTTGTTAATTTTTTATTTGTTGATTTTGCACTTGTTTTATGTTACACTTGTTAGCTTTGTTTGTATAAAGCACTAACGAAGGGGGAGAACTAGACAAGTGAATGTTGATTGTTGAATCTGGTTGTTCTTGAGCATAAGTATGATTGCATTGGTTAAATATGTTTGCATAGATTGCTTCCTTTTGCATATTGCTTACATATTTATACCTTATTATTCTTAGTGCTTTCACTAACCTCTACCTATGATTATGTTTTGTATTTAATGTAAAGTAAATTAAGAAGATTGTTTTGCACTTGGATGTGAGATTGAGTGATTGTATTCTTGAACGTTGAGATTAGGTTTACAATTTGATTTTTTTCTATGATTTTCAAGTTGTAATCTTTAAATTTCTTACTCTTGAATTTGACCACGAAATTGTCATAGTGAAAGATTTTAAGGAAATTGATCATTGTACTTGACTAATTATGTAAGGTCACATCTAAATCCCAACTAAATTCACGGTCATGAAACAACAAAGATGAAGACTGAAAGCAATGAAAGCTAGAAAGTCGCATGTCACTATTTCTTGGAATCCTTCAAAGTTTAGGAAAGGTATATGACCTAGAAATCTCATTGCCTTGGTTTTTTTTTTTTAACTTTGGTTAACTTAGGTTAATGAAAATGGATTTAGGATGTGTTCCATATGACTTGATCTTTTTACTAACAAAGTTTTTTGAAACTTAAATTTTGTTTTGAAAACCGTAATTGAGTCATGGAATGGACCCTTGTTGAGTATCGCTCCATGGTGCTCAAAAAGGAAAGTTTTTACTGTGTTTTAAGCATAAAAATAAGTAGGGATATTTGGAAGCTTGTTGACCTATGGCTCAAGCGGTTTCTAAACACTAAGAAAAAATTAGAGAAAAGCTTAAAAAAGTAGAAAGTAGCCACCGTCAGTCCCCACTCAAGAGGCCTAAGCCAAACGACTCAAGTTGCCTCGACGCCACTTGCGCGGTCTCTTTTAAAGAGGTCTGAATGTGTTTTTCATGACATTTCAGTGACTACCGTCTGAAAAATATTGGCCAACAGTTCGAGCGATTCCATTTGAATTTGAGTTTTTTTGGGCCACAGTTAAACTCTATTTACGAGACCTATATATGTGGATATGTTTTTCCTCACTAGGGTAAGTCTCTATAGTAAGAAAATAATCTCATCTTTCATCTAGAAAGTCAAGAATAAACCCTGGTATCCCTGAGTATCCAAAGGTCTTAGATCTACAGTAATCTTATTCTACACTTTTGAACTTGAAGAAAAGAGTGATCGAGTAGGACTATGAACGATGGATCATCTATTTAGGGTTTTTGAACGTTAATTGACCAGTTAATTAACAATTAAGTAAACCAAATTTTTTAATTGAACATAATTTACATAGCGAGTGTTTAAAACCTATTCACCTCCATCTACGTCAATCTAGTCAATGCTTCACGTGTGTAACAATTGTGCAGGTTGATTCTACCTTGCTCTCTCAATAAATCCCTAATTTAAAAAAGGAGAGCACAGCACAGATGTTTACCAATGTAGGTGAGTGATGTAGACATTGCAATTCCCTAATACTACAAAACCCAAAAGTTTAGTATTATAATACCAACCATTCATATCATTTTTCTAGTTATTTTTAGACCAAAAAATATTTAAAATACCACACTTTTTTTTATATCTACAATCCTTAATCTAACATACTCCCAAGGGGGCAAAAAAAAAAAACAAAAACAACCCTCACGCTACTAGTAAAACTCGATCCTAGATCGTGTTTTAGAGATGAATAACTCTTTAATCACTCAAATAAATCCACTTTACTCATAACAACAAATTTTTCAAGCATGTGAGGATCATATCCCACCAGACATGCTTTGATTTTTCTTTTCCAATCTAGTGTGGGATTTTATCGGTTCAATTGGGGAAAATTTCACCAGAACTAAACTCTCTTAAATGTCAATTTCTAGCCCATGATTGAGAAAATATTTCCTTTGTTGTCTACAATACACATGCATATGAAGTTCTCACCATCCCAAAATTTCTAATCTCTCTCTCTCTCTCTCTCTCTCTCTCGCTAAATTACCATTTTGGTCTAGCCTCACATGAGAATCATCAGCGACAAGAAAACAACAGGATCACCAGAGGATCTCCACTAACTCCAATGGTTAATCTATTCCATATATTTATACACACATTTATACTTGTCCTGCAAGACTATTTAGACACCTTTTCCCGCATAGACCCCACAATGTTGATAAATGGGCAATTAAAACAAGAAGTTCAATACACGAGACTCTCATCACATTATAATTTGAAAAAACCTAAATACATACAATCTTACCTATAGTTGCAAACATAGACTATTTCCTCAACTCAACTTTACTGTTACACTAAGTTCCTCTAACATACTTTTCTCCCATTTCTCTCGGTGGTAAAATATTCATTTAATAGTAAATTTCACTTAAATTCAGGGTGAATAATCTATCAATTGTAAGGTTGCAGTCACACTTTGGTATTGCAAGTATAAAAAAAGGAAGCACATGTGCAACTACCATAATTACAAAACCATGCCAAAACAGAGGGGCACCAATACCCATAAAACTAAAGGCCAAGGACATATATTTTAATCTTAATGAGCGTAGAGACTGAAAGTGAAAGGGGGGGTGGGGTACCCTGATACCATTCAAATGGTGTCAGCACCCATGTGACAATGTGGTTGTGGCCCTCCTCCCCTCATGTCCACCTAAAAGAAACCACAAAATGAGACAAAAGAGTCCCCTAAAGTAACCTTTAATCACAAAAAAGAACACCCTTTTCTCTCAACTCAACCCCTCTTTTTTCTTTTTTTTTTCTGCCCTCAACACCTTTTCCAGTCTCAGATGATACAATCTAGTGGATTAAAAAGCCTGTGTAATTACAGGAACCAGAAAAGAGTGACAGGAACCCCGCTTCACCCCCACTTCAGTCTTCCCATCTCCCTCTCTCTCTCTCCCGTGCTGTTCTGCTGTTCTTGCACACATAAGTCTATTCCTATTTTACAGACTTCGCAACCCTGTTTAATTTGCACCTCAAACTTTTTCATTTCTAGGATTTAACAAACACCACCTCCATATTTCTATTTTCATTGTTTTCTGAATTATTGTCCAAATAAATTTTATTATTTTTTCTTTTGTAGAACTATTTTTAAAATTATATAACCAAACAAATTCTGCGACGCAAAAAAACTCCAAAATAGTTTTATAAAACTCTTCCTAAAAACAATTTTCGAATATTATTTTTTGAGACGAAAACCAATCAGTCTTCTAAGTTTTTTCTTTTCAGTTTCCATTTTATTGCAAAAAATGGAAGGATGGAAAAATGGAAAGAAGAAGAAAGAGAAAAGTGAGAACACGTACACAAAATAAAAGATACTACTGCTGGCCTTTGTTTGTTATGCTATTGTTCTGTGTGGTCCAAACACACGACTACAGAGGGTACAAAATAGACATAAGGGACCCCACTACCGTAAATCAGTTCATCTGTCCTTTACGTATGCATTATGTATTTGTTGTAAGTAGTAGTATTGTATTCATGATGACAATAATCTCTGAGGGGATCTTCCTTACAGATCTTTTCTTTTGTTGTGGGTATGCTTTGGCTATACAGCTACAGGACTTCACTTCCTTACATATGCTACTCAACTTTTCTGCACAGAAGAACATAAAAAAACCAGAAGTTATAAGAAAAAAGTGTAACCTGTAATGTTGCAAACAAGAAAACTAAGGATCTAAAGAACTAAATTTCATTTCGAAACAGTCTAAACATCTGAAAAGTTAATTAAATATTCCTGTGCTTCAAGGTGTTTCGATAAGTTTCAAGATGTTGGAAACAAATTTCCAAATTTTTCTTTAATCGCATCCCATTTTGTATTATGCTCCCCAAAACTATACACTACCGAAACAAAATTTCGATCCTTACTCTGGCTACACGAGTAATTATAGGCAAAGTTTGATCTTACCCAGAACTAACTAAACCTCCCATGCGGGCAATTCTCACCTCTAACAGCCACATTTCAATGGTTTCTTGTCCAGAAGAAGACCCGTGTATATAACAGTTTCAAATTTTAACTACTCTCCCGTTCTTATGACGAGAGAAGCAATGATAGTACCTTGGGAAGTAACATGATTTGAGAGAAGCCATATTGAGGGTGGAAGAGGTGGGCAGCATTGGGATACTGTTAGAAGATGTTATTGTGAGCTATTATCAGCTTCTACCGAAGCTGTGGAGAAGATAGACTGATGGCCAGCAGCTGCTTTTGTAGGAGATGCAAAGAGGTTGTCGGGAAGGATGTGCTCCAAGCTGCTACCATAAAGAAGAAAAAAATCAGAGCATAAGTGAAACAATCAAAAGAGAAGCAAACATATAGAAAATCCAATGGACAAAAAATCGTTTACAACAAATATTAAACAGATGAGAGCAAATACATATTTGATTGTTCAAGTGGATAGCCTTTATTTTCAGTAGTAAAATTGACATTTATGTACCTTTCGCGGAAATCACAGTCTTCAAGGTTGGAGCCTTCCTCCTTGCCGTTGCCACTTTCACCGCCACTGCCACCACTATTGCAAAGTTCATTTACATCCTGTAGCATCTTCTGATTGGCTGCAACAGTTCACTAATTAGCTCAATCTTGGCAACCATTATTCTCCGCGACAAGAACGTATAAAACCACGATCTTAACATATGAACCTCAAATAAACAATTGAAAACCAAAGACAGTTGTGATTAGTTTACCTTCAGGGATTTCTTGATTGATGCCATTAGATGGAAGCCCCACACCTTGATTGATTTGAGAATGCGATTGAGTTGGTGTTGACATGGGAACAGAAAGCGATTGAACGTGATGACTATGATGATTCTTCATGTCCATGAGTTGCAAATTCATTAGTCTTCTGCCTTGGAGTTCAATGGCTTGCTGCAATCCAGCCTGCTCCTCCAATTTTCTTCTTAACATCATCTCTTGAGTATTGTAGAGCATCCTTCCTCCTATAAAAAATGGTAATAGGAGGGTCAATACCAAAATCTACAATGTGAGGTGGTAAAGCAAGCTAACTTATTTGCGTACCAAAGGGAAGATCATAAGGCTCTCTAGACTCGAGCCCAGAAGGGCTTAAACACGCTGAAAACTCTCCTCTGTCCATCTGCTGCTGCTGCTGCTTCCTATAGGTTAACAAGCAAGCATTAACGCAAGCGGCGGACAATTCACATTTCTATCAAAGAAAGGCATGGGATATAGCATCTATACTTGTCTGGTATTTTTCCCTTCTCCTTGTAGGGCTTAACAAGCACACGCGAATCACAAACGAAATGAGGGTTCCCTTTTGCCAAAATGAGCTTCACAGTCTCAGGATAGACAAACGTAACAAATCCAAACATCCGCTTATGCTGATACGGAATCCTAACATCGTGCACCGGTCCATACATGCTTCATGAAAATATGGAAAAAATCAAATTCAGTTTTCATATCCACCGGAGATTTTGAAAATTTAAATGACCCCGTATCAATTACCTAAAGTAATTCGAAACATCCTCTTCCTTAAAGGTACTCTCAGCTGGAAATGTCAAGTAAATTTGTCGTGAGCTTGAATTTGCATTTCCACTCAATCCCATGGCCGCAAATTCATTTCTTTCAGGTAAGCACCGACCAAATCTATGAAATTCTTCGCCCATTACTAGTGCTGCTGCCGCAGATCTATAATGCAGCATAATACCACAAAGATAACAAAAATAATCAATTGAAAACCACAAAACAATATAATCATTGACAATTTAATTTGTGCTAGACTGTCTAGAAGTGACCAGACACGCATTTATGAACACATCAATGATCCTACACATACACCCAAACACAAGCAGCACAAACGCACACCAACATTGCAGAAGCAAAAACAACTTCACAGTCGATATATTAATCCTTAAAGCAATAGATGCGGCAGTAAAATGGTCGATGCACTACCATACAGAGAGACAGCACAACAAACACCTAGACACAAACACATTGAGCACAATGCAATCATAAATACTCCAAACAACCCAAATCCAAACATCTAAAATAAAAATAATACTAAAGCCACAAACTTTATTTGTAACACAATCAATACAAAGGCAGAGTGGGTCATTTACAGAGATATACCTCTGGTTATCATTGAGGAAGTTCATGGATTTGTTGTATGGGAAAGTATGAGCCCCAGGGGCCATGAGTTGCGCCGTGGCGACTAATCTCTGCTGCTGGATAGCCTTCATTCTGAGCAATTCATCAAACCCATCAACTTTGCTAGGAGAACCAACAATGGCACCCGTACCATCGGGTAAATCAGACAACCCACCATGCAAGAACTTGCAATTGCTCCCATTCTTGCAAAAGCCTCTAGCATAGTACATGCATGGCCTCCAACCAAACCCAATTCCACCATCTTCAGACCCATTACCACCAAGAAACACATCACTCACTGAACAACTCCTTCTATGAAGTTGGTGGTGGTGAGTGTCCCCACAACTCCCAGAATCCACCCAATTTCTACCACTACACCCGTATGGGAACACAATTGAGTCACTCCGACCACTTGGACTCATTAAAGGATCAAGAAAATCAACAGTCTTCGAAGAAGGCTCATCAAGAAATGACAACTGATCTTGACCATGAAGATCGTTATACTCTCTATCAAGACCACTACTGTTATTGTAAAATGGTAGTGGAAGTGGAGGGCTAGAACCAGATGAGAAAGACCCAGAAGGGTTGTTGCATGTTCCATTAACAACAGCAGCATAAGAGAGAGAAGAGGCTGGTCTTGGGCTTCTATGGTGGTCAGCAAAGGAGGAACCAGACCAAGGAGATGAAGGTGAAGATGGGTTTACATGAAACCCATTGTTGGGAATGATGATTCTGGGGGAAGATTGTTGAAATAGATTGGGTCTTTTGGGGTTTGATATGGGGTTAAAAGGTGAAGAAGAGGAGGGTGTGGAAGGTGTAGATGAACTGTTAGACGGTAGTCCTAAGTAAGTCTTGGCTTGATTGATGAGGGAGACCAAAAGGGTTTCAGGGCCAAATGCTAATCTTATCATCTCTTTCTCTCCTTGGTCCTGTATCAGTATGTAACCCATGATTTTTGAGGCGTTTTCAGGATCCAAAGTTTGGATCCTTGACAACACTACCTTTGTAGCTTCATATGTATCCATGGTGGACTGCTTGTTAGTGAGAGGAGTGATAGCCACTGGTACCCTCTTGGTTTTCTTGGTTTTGCCCCTCTAGAAGACCTTCAGTTGGAGAGAGAGAGAGAGAGAGGGGAGGCAAGGGGGAGATAGGGTTTTAAATAGTGAGTAAAAACACAAAAACCTTTTGGACAGTAAGGCGAAAATAGAGAAGGGGTTAGCGTGGTGTGCTTATTTTGGGGAATTATTAGGAAGAGGTGGCCAAGATTTAACCATGTTATAAAAGGTAATGATGGTATGTGTTATATCATGTAATCATTATACCACCAAATATGCCTATGTAGAGGTGAGAAGGATAGATATGATAAAAGATGGGACTCTCTCTCTCTCTCTCTCTCTCTCTCACTGCCCATTAACTGCAAGCATTTTCACTGGCCAAAGTGAGTCAAAGGGTTTGTTCAAACTCGCTCAGAAGTGGAGGGTTGAAGAAGATGGAGGAGGAGGAG